>CM062816.1:2030393426-2031593426 GCA_031772625.1 Pinus tabuliformis | reverse complement strand
ACAACTGACCTTCCTAGAAGTCTAAGACATTCTAATGACAAACAAAACAAACTGGAGCTATCCTTCTCTAAACATACATTATGATATGAGAAATCAAGTGTTTCGTTCTTACCTTTGTCCAAACGCTGTTGTAGAACTCCAAGCTTTGTTGATCTGGATGAGCTCCTCCTTTTCTCCAAAACCTGCAATCACCAACAGTCAAACAATTAAATAGCACCTGATTATAACATAAAACGAAGCATATTCAACACATAGACCAAGGAGTACATGAAATAACCCATAAACAACAAGTTATTGAGAAGAATGGACCAATTTGCATTAAAGGTAATCAAAAGGAACCATTACAACCTGAGCCTTGGTGTTGTGCAAGCTCCTTCCAGGGTCCACAAGAGTCTTCCTCTACTTTGACAAAGCTCACCCACTTCCAAATAGAACAAGTAAAGATGGCAATCTCTCCTCACAAGCTTCTAAATGGGAGTCCTAATTCCTGCAGCATTTACCCTTAGAAATCTATAGCTTTCAACCTCTCCTCCTTCTGGCCCAATGCCTGTATTTATAGTGCTCAAGAGGAAGTTAATCAGGTCCATGATCAATGGGATAGTCCCCTCTTTGGATGGGATCACTCCCTTATTGATGGGATAAGTTCCTCTTTGGTAGGAGTGCATGAACCATCTGGAGGTGCTCAATACACATCAAACAACCTTCTAGAATGCTCTAGAAATGACCACAAGTAAGTTTTTGAAGATAAAACTTGCGCATTTTAACCTTTTCAGAGGGACGCACTTGCCCCTTTAGATACAGAGCGTCCTTGGACGCAGACCTTATGAACAATAGGTGCGTACCCGCAGGCAAGGTTTGAGAGAACCTGCGTACCCAGAGATAAACATATTTATAAAGACTTTCTCTCTTTCTTGGAGTTTGACATGAATAGCAGAGGCATAAGACTTGCTCAAGAGGGTAGTATGACTGTTGATAGAGCCATACCAACTGTAAATAGCCATGGTGACATTTTTTAGTGTAACAGAGACCACTATCATCGAGATTGTCCTTGCATCCCACAGATCCTAAGGGACTGGTCTCCCCATTCACACAATACAGTGTCTTCAACCTCTGACGATCATGTTGAGAGTACACCATCAACTAGTGAAGATGAAGTCAATGGACAGAAAGGAAGATCTAAACTTCCTTGTAGACTGTGTGAAGGCGATCATGCCCTCCACTGTTGTCCTTTCCTAGACAAAGCTAGAAGAGTCTTGGATAACCGTCCCGCTTCACTGCAACGACTTCCCCCTGGATACAAGAAAATCGTGTCGAGTACATCGCTAGCTAAAAATCTGGTTGACACACCTTTGTTGTCAGTCGAAGCACCTATCATTGAAGATAAACTCTCTGAGTCCACACTCAACCAAAGTCAAGAGGTTGAGATGGCAGTCGACCCAGTCTTGTCTTTAGAAGGTCCACCTTTAGATGATATAGTCATCAAAGAGAATGAGAACGACATTGTTCAAATACTTTTTGTTAACACAAAGTCAAATGAACATGGGGGTAATCTACCCGTTCCTTCACCGTAGGAAGGGAATTCATCAGATATTCATCTGGCCATTTAATCAGTCCCTCCTCTAAGCAATCCAGTCGTTTCCTTCGATTGGAATATACTAGCAACACCCCACCTTCCATATAATGTACCATTCTAGATCATAGTACAAGCTTACGGAATGGTCATGGCTGGCAATATCATAGATGAAGGGGCTTCCATGAGTTTCCTTTCCTCAGCTGCTTGGAAAGTGCTTGGTTTGCCATCACTTCTGCCTGAGATTCGAAATCTATCATGCTTCAAAAAAGGAACCAATCGACTGTTAGGGATCCTTCCAAAAAAATCGTTTATCTAAATGTGATGGTAGTCCAAGGGCCATTAGATTACAATATACTCCTTGGGTGTGACTACATTTATAGCATGGGAGCTATTGTTTCCTCACTCTTTCAAGTTATGTGTTTCTCGAATGAAGGCAGAGTGGTCTAGCTCATAGACCAGCTTTCAGTCCCTGGTTCAAACACAGCTACTAGTCAAGTGCCATCCCTAACTAGTCTTTTTGCATAAGGAATGTCTCATCAACCTCTAGTCCATCCACTTGATGAATGTGAGTGATTCAGTGAATGTGACTAAAGCCAGGGGGCATGCGCCCTGGTCTACTTGGGCAGGAAAATCCCAGATTAAGGTAGGTTTCCACGTAGGATATATGACTAGTTTGACACACCCGTCCATTTAGGAATGGGATTAGACTGGAAAAGGATTCCCTCATCAAAGGTTATGTGAGTGGAAGCTCGTACCATTCACCTTTGTCTATTTCGATGGACAGAGCCAAGGGAGTGTTTTCTCTGCAAATGTGGACGAAACAACTTTGCTTTAATGCAAGAACTTCCATATGGTCACCTGGAAACCCAATTTTCCTTTATACCTGGGGGCATGCAAACCTTTTGCTTGAAAGTGAAAATTGACCTTTTATTTTCTTAGTTTGTAGGCTCTCAACCCGTTAACCTCGTAGGTCGGTCATTTCTATCTTGCATACAAAAGGATCCAGAGAAAAGTTACGCATGGGGAAACTCCCTAAAAAATGAACCTACTAGTGAGAGACATCCTTATTATATGACTGGCATGAGCAGGTTTACACAAAGTTCAAGCTTGTTAAAAAATAAACCTAGCAATGAGCATATGTTCCCCCAGAGTTTAAGCTCATTAAAAATGAACCCACCTTTCGGTAAATAACCTTTGTGATTGCATTTCTATCAGCTTTTGAGCCTTGGTCATGTTCTTACCATCACCTCCACTTTTTAGCCAATCATACCCCTCCACTTGATTATTTACCCCTTTTGAGGAACAGCTGTGATGAGTGATTCTGTTAGCCACCTTCTTTACATTGTCGTGATTGAAAAGTTCTAAACCTCTCGTGGGACCAGCTGCTACCTGAATTTGTCACTCGTTCCTAAAAAACAAGCCTCTTTTTAAGCTCTTTTTAGACCCATAAAATATAAAAATATTGCCAAGCAATTGGCCTCTCCAGCTTGTTAAAGTGATTGGAAGTTCCATCCCTATTTTATTTTAATCTTTTTGGACCTAAGGGATCATTACATGAAAAGATCGAGTGCTTGTCTTTTGCGGATCACTAAAGTGATAGGAAAAGTCATCCCTTTTGTATTATTTTATACTTTTTCGGACTTAACGGATTATACTACAAAAAAGGACTATTAGAGTTTCCTTTCCGTCTCTTTTCAGACTCTCTAAAACTGAAAAGGATCGAGTTTTCCTTGCCGTTAAACTCGTTAAAACAATAGCGACAAACTTTTCCATTATAGACAAGAGCGAGTTTCACTGTCGCTAGGCTCACTAAAACATAGCGACAGGGTTTCCCGAAGGGAAAATTATAGAACAAGCATATGTTATCCTCCTCAAGCTTGACAAAAATAAAGAGGTACTGGTCAGCAATCACTGGGGAAAAATGGGAAGAAAACTTGAATAACTTCATTGGTAGCAGGTTGCTCTTGAAAATGACATTTTCACTCCATCACCATGATTGAGTCGGGTTGGGTTATTCTGTTCACCTTTCATATCACCATTGGTCCTCCGTACCATCCATTTTTGGGGTCAACACTACTAATCCATTTCAATGTTGCCGACATGTTCAAGAGAAGTTTCTCAGAGAATTCACCAACCCAGCTAACATCTCATCCGCTACAATACCCTCACGCTTCATTCTTTCATGATCGCCACCCTTAACCTTGTATCATCAGATCGTTTTCACCTCCACAAAATCATTTTCTCCATTTCATATCGTAGAAGTGGGATTCATTAAGGCCCTCCTATGATAGGTCACTTCTTGTCGACATCAGCTCATTCTCCAAGAATTTGACTTAGGAACAACCATTTTAGTACTTTGAAGCTTGCATGCCTCAATGGAAAGTTTCTCACCTCCGGCGACATGTTTAAATCAATGGCCTTAGACTGAAATATTTTGTGTGGTGTTCAACATCGACTCATGTATTCACACCACGTGAATTGTACTAAGCACCTTCAGGGTCATTATCATTATCGGTGATTCCTCTTACCCCTGTTAACAGCTCACACCATTGGCTGGTAATCAGGCGATCTCTTTCCATGTTTGACATCAGAACATCTTTTCGCATGGATTGACTTGTACTTCAGGCGAAGATTGAAAAATTTTGAAGACCCTAGATCTAGTCTCATCCATCTAGGTTGTGATACCTTCAGGAAAATAAAGACATCAAATGTACATCATAGCTGCACAGAAATCATCCAAGCTAAGGGATGATGGCTCTACCAGAATCATCAGTCTACCACACAGACGGTTGTCTGTCCTATGTACATGAAAATGAGTTTATAAAGTTGAGCATGGGAATTCCTGCCTCAGCTAGATCATGAAAATATTATGAAGATAACGTATTTTATTGTATCTTATTATAGGTTGCCTTCCAGTTCGAAAAACCTCGGATCCTCATGATAAAGCATTTCACCTGACATCAGAAGATTTATGACCTCATGCTTTAGGGGGCAACTATTATAGACATATTTGGGTACTGAAACCCCAATCACATATTTCCATAAACCAAGGGCTTATAAACCCCTAAAAGTGTTGTTTCATACCCTAAAGGAACAAGGTCAGTTGATTGCATCATTTCCCAGAAGTTCTCCCTAAAACACTACTCAGAACTATCAAAACGTGACCATACAGACTGCTCAGTGCTAAGGGTGCGATGCATCTCACTTGTGACACAAAGAGGGTGCGATGCATACTGAAACACCCTTCTGTAGGGTGAAATGAGCAAGAGAAGACAAAAGGAAGAGGCAATTTGCTAGGTGGAAACCAAGAGAATCTTCTAGAAACTGCTCATTTGACACTTGCCTCTTCAAATTCGCCCAGGGATGAGTAAGAGATCATGAAATATCCAAGTGGAACCAAGAACTATTAGTGAAATGACACTAATCAAAATCCTAGAAGCTGACTCACCCACTTGAAAATATCTATATATGGATCCCTAATCCTAGAGATCCAGAGGCTGGAATATTGTATTTTGTAAGGAAGTGATATTGGTTTCTCTATGAAACATTGTATTGTTGGGTGATCTAAGCTTTTCATGGGGTGAAGAGGGCTTTCATGCTGGGAGGATGGCTCTGGATCAGACAACTTGGTTGTAATCTTCTCTTCTACTAAGAAATCAATAAAGCTATTTGAGTTTTCCTCCATATGCTTGTATATCTTTGAATCTTGTATTTGTGTATGCATTCGTATTGTTAATATACGTCTAATCCTATATTGTTTATGGTTATAGATATCTATGCTTTCATGGTATTTTGCTGCTTTGACTCTATAGGTGTTCTTTGAAGCGGGACAAGTGAGAAAAGAGTGGTGAAAGCTCTATCAAGGGAGAGAGGAAACAAGCAAGGAGCCAAGAAAAAGACTGAGGTTGGTACTCTCTGCTTCTCTCTCATCTATCTCTCATAAAGGAAAACACAAGTGACTTTAAATTGTTTGTTTCTAAGATAGCCACCCATCTTAGTGGGACAAGCAGCTCTGAATGGACACTAGTTTTCCTGATAACAGTTACTGCATTGCGAAACTACGGGTTGCTAAAATTCTTTCGCATATACAGCATGAGGCAACAAATCAATTTGTTGCAATATCTTCTCGATGCATGGGATTCGACCAACCAGGTGTTCCATATTAGAGGCAAATCTATCCCTTTAACAGTCGAGGATATCTACTTTTTGACTGGTTTATAGAGGCGTGGTGCCCCTCTCTCACTATCAGGATCCACCCGTGGGGATGAATCTGTGAGGGATTATATTCGTCTGTTTTGTAGAGATGGATCTTAGCCGAGCAGGGATGGGAAGATCAGTATCCAAGATTTCATTGATTGGTGCTTGAGGACCATTTTTTTCACCTTTACTAGATTGGTTGGTAGTGTGGCTCTTCATTTGGCCAACAGATCTTATATGCAGTACGCTTTGCAATGCCTTGAACCAAAGGTATTCAACTAGTGTGAGACAGTACTTCTGGTTATAAAAGAATAAATTTCCAAGGTGAAGAATGGATGATCCAAGAACATTGGTTATGGTTCTATTCTGACTGCTTTTGCCTTGGAGAGGATTCCACTGATGCAGCCATAGTACATTTCACTAGGATTGCCAGCACTGAGGGAACCACGGATGCAGAGATGCGTTGACCTCATGGCCAGACATGCTGGTCAGTCATTGATTTAGTTTTCTAATGCCTTCTTTGAGTGGTTTGACTTTCAGGAGATGGTCTTTGCCGAGTATCCATACGTTGGTTTGGATTTGCAAGGCAACCCAGATTTGGTGCTACCGGCTCGCGAGCAGTGGGGTGTTATAGGTAAGAAGATCTAACTTTATCTCTGCTTATTGATTTTATAATGTTCTTTTGTTTTTTAAAGGCTATCAAGACTAATTAAACTCATATATGTGTGCATATATTGGACTAGTGTGACCAGCAGCGCACCCGAGGGTAGCAGCTGCCCTTCCAGCAGGAGAGGCTGTAGGGAGGGCTATCCTTCATAATCTAGACATAGAAAAGACCCTGGTAGTGTTGTAGGATCAGATCGAGGGTCTCACCCTTGGTATTCAGGATGTGAGGACCGATGAGTTACCTCTGAGATTACAACAGCATACCACAGGCATGTCGAGTCGATGGACTAGGCTTTTACGTATCATCGCACAGGCGGTGACTTGCTATCATCAACACGATTAGTTTAGGGTGATTTTCTGTATTTTTGAGTTTTTGGGTTGTATGACCGATTTTGTCCTGGACACAGAGCATTTTGTAAAAAACTATAAGTAACTATATATATTTTTTATTTTCGGAGTTTTATTCTGGTTAAGTTATGTGATCCTGATGCAAATGTTAATTGAAATGATTCTTCCTTTATAAATGATGCAAATATCTATCTAACACATAATTTGATAATGAATCAGTTAACGTGTTTAAGCTTCTGGAAATGTGTTGATATTGAATAGAATCAAACTGCCATTCCAAAATCCTGACCCTTAGGAACATACGATAGATAGTTGGATTCCGAACGAAAAAGATGCCAGTAAGTTGTAGGATGACGAGTTGTGAATCTAGCATGACAATGAGTCAGTGTATGACATGTGCGATGGCATCAGAGAGAAGCTCCATCAGCATGTTGTACTCAGCAATGTTGTTCGTTGATTGACCAGTACATATCCCTCTAAAACTCACTAACTTGTCGCTTAGATTAAAAATGGCCCAGGTTGTAGAAGATAGATTCCACGTACTAAGACTAGCTCCATTGGTGTATCCAATGAATGATTCCAACAGGTTTGACATCTGCAACAAATTCAAAGTGGATTACCTAACCAAAATGATCACTCTTGACGAAAACAAAAATGTAACAAAAGCATACAAAGAGATTACTACACTTAATCAAGCATAGTAACACTTAAGATACAACCCGTTTCAGGGTTGCAACAGTGTAATCCCATCGTAATCTACTAGTTCGTAGGCTCCTTTTGCTAATACTCACTTAAAAATGTAGGGACCCATCCACAAAGGTTGGAACTTGCCTGCTCCCAATTTATCGGATTCCTGATCGTATAGTAAGACCAGGTCACATTCTGAGAAGACACGGGGTTTGATATTTTTGTCAAATTGTGCCTTAACTCATTTCTTATGAGCTTCGTTAGCCAAAGCAACATCATGACAATTTTCATCTAATTGGATTAGTTCCAAGAAACAAGCCTCTTCCTCTGATGTTCCGGGAAGTAGATCAACTGTGAGCTTGAGAGATGAAATTTCACACTGAATCGGCCATACTGCTTCCATGCCATACACCAACTGAAAGTGTGTAAACCTGGTCGCATTTCTCACCAATGTCCTATATTCCCACAAGGCTAAGTACAGGATTAAGTGCCAATTCCATTTGTAGACTCCAATCATCCTTTGCAGCATCCACTTCAGACTTTGTTGATGGCCTCAACATGTCCATTAGCTTGTGGATAATACAGAGTAGAACTGTCATGGGACAGTCCTAATTTGGCAGCCAATTCAACCATCATGTGATTGCGAAAATGTGATCGATGATCTGTGACTATAGCTTGTGGAGCACCAAATTTAGAGACTACATGATTGAAAAAGAAAATAACAGTCGTTTCGCCGTTGTTGTTTAATGTAGGCATCACCTTGGCCCATTTTGTAAAATACTCGACTGCGACTATGATATACCCATGCCCCCCGGCTGAGGTGGGGTTACATGTCATGAAATCTATGCCCCATTTGGTGAATGGCCCAACAACAACTACTGGATGTAGCGGTGTGGGTGGTAGTCTGGTTTTGCGGTCGAAGATCTGACAAGCATGGCAACTTCTGACCGCGATTATGCAATCTTTGAATATAGTAGGCCAAAAGTAACCTGCTCTTAAGATCTTTCATGTCGTAGTGTAACCATATTGATGCCCCCCCCCACACACCTGAATGACAATCATTAAGGACTTTTTCGGCCTCCTCATGTGTGAGGTACCTTTGTAGAACTATATCGATACCACGACAGTAAAGTATATCACTGACGATCATGTAGTCTTTTGCTTGGTATTGAGTACGCCATTTTTTGGAGCGAGAGGTGTTAGGCCTAAAGGTTTTGGTTCGGAGATAGATCAGTATATCTCCATACCACAGATCGCTCGTCAATATCAGAAATAGAGATTCATCCACGATTGATGCTTTAGATGTTGAATCATTGGGCAACAATGGGAGATCGCATAGTAACTCCGCAAAAACTAGAGATTTCTTTTATTTGGATTTTTTGAATTCCAGATCAAACTTTTGCAAAATGGCTATCCATTTTGAATATTTTCCCCCTAGTAATTGATGTGACAGAATGTAGGTCATAGGGTTGCAATCTGACAGAATGGTAGTTTTGTGAAAGAGGATGTAGTGTCGAAATATCTGTACTACTGGAACAACTACTAGGGATAGCTTTCCGACATAGGAGTACTTGCTTTCTGTATCATTTAAGTTTCGGCTTAAATAATAGACATGATGTTCAATTCCATTGTCCTCTTGTACTAAAACCATTACGATGGTTGTATCTGTTGCAACAAGATACAGGTTGAAGTCCTTTTGATAGTTAGGAGTGTACATTAATGATGCTTTTATTAGGGAATCCTTTAAAGTGTAAAAGGAAGCTTGCACAACCTGATCCCAGTTGAAGGGCACTTATTTTCTCAAAATATGGGTATAACCTTTAGCAAGTTCAACGTAATTTGGAATGGACCTCCTTAGAAAGTTTGCTTTCCCTTGGAGTTTCTAAATCTAAAGCAAATTTGAAGGTGGAGGCATGTTGATGATTTCCTAAACCTTGCATGGGTCAAGTCAAATCCCATCCTTAGAAACTATGAAACCAAGTAAATTACCAGAACTGACACAAAACACACACTTGCGTGGATTGAGTCGTATCTTGTAGTGTCGACAACGTAGAAATATAGCTATCAAATGTTGTGGATGATCATTTTGCTTTCACGAATGAGCCAGTAGATCGTCGAGATATGGTTGAATGATGTGTTCGATGTCATGGAAGGCATAGTTCATTGTCCTTTGAAAAGTTTCCCCTACGTTCCTTAAACTGAAAGGTAGTTTACGGTACATGAATGTGCCCCATGGACATATAAATGCAGTCTTCGACTAGTATTGTGGGCGGATGTTTATTTGATTGTATCTGGAAAATCCATCCATGCATGAAAATGTTTCTCATCTGGTGCATTCATCAATTATCTAGTTAATGAACGGTGTAGGGTAGTTGTCCTTTGGAGAAGCTTGATTTACATCCCTGTAATCGATGCACACTCTAATTGTTGCTTGCTTTTTCATCACAGGAACAATATTTGATACCCAATCAGTTAGAGGAACAGGGTAAATGAAACCAGCATATAAACATTTTTCAACTTCTGCCTTGATGGCAGCGGTTTTCTTTGGGTGAACCTGTTGAAGTCGATGTCGTACTAGTTTTAAATCTAGATACATCTTGATTTCGTGTTCAACTACACTTAAATCAATGCCTGGAATTTCTTCATATGACCATGCAAAGACATCTCTAAATTCGCGAAAGAGAGCAGATTATATTTCCAGTTCTGAAGAAGAGCAAGATTTGCTGACATGAATATTCTCTACAACATTAGGTTTGGTCAAGATATTTATGGCGATAGTTTCTTCAATATTGGATAGATTTCACTCGGAATCCACTGTATATACAATATTTGATAGAAAATAAAAAACTAAAGGATGATCAAGGTTGTTGGAATAATCTTCGTAGTTATCTTGAAGATGGCAACGATGGTGGTAATCTTCCCATGGTGCCTCTCCTATCATCATTGATTGAATGATTCCTTCTTCTTTAGAATGTATACGTGAGCAAGGACCTGAAGAGGTGCCATATTCTAGAGACCTATCCATCCAAACACTTGATGAGTGTTGATTTGGGTTTGCCGCCCAGGCCAAGAAAATTGATTGCTACAAAATTTATATGGGGCTTGGAGGCAATACCTGGTGATGATCCATGCTAACAAAATGTTCAGAAATATGTTGACACAACAGTAGCCATAGGATAAATCCAGGGCCTTCCCAGGAGGATATTGTAATTGAGGTTTCCATCAATAACTTAGACTTCAATTTCTATTGTCTTGCCCCCTAGTTCAACTTGCAAGTTACTTAATATACCATATGACATGTGTGTTCTTCCATCAAATGCTTTTAATTTCGTTGATGATCGCGACAAGGGTGGTGACCCTATAGTTTTCCAACAACTCATTGACATTATATAGGTAGATGCACCCTCGTCAATGATTGTTCGATGAATAGTTTTGTTGAGGGATTTTACCTGTATAAGAAATGTGAGTTTGGCCGGTAACTGAGGTTCATATCCTTTGTGGTTAAAGGCCACAAGATTGGAATCCTTTGGGTCAATCCCACATATTGTTGATAATAAAGCTTGCTTTTGGGAGGGGCAATTTCGCAGTACTTCAAGTGTTGACATAGTGCATGGCGATTGAGCTAGATCCTCTACTATGTTATAATACTGTGCTACTCAAGAATGAGGATTAAATGTCGATTCATGTACTACTCCCTTTGGTGGCTTTATTGTTATTTCAGGAATGATGGGTTGCACAACTTCTGATGAATTTGTTGTCGAACCACTGGGTTGATCTATAGCCTTGTTGTTTGACATCTGCGGATTCCCATAATCTTTGCTCGTCATTGATATCAATGCATCATTTTGTTGCTTCGAGACAGATAACATAAGAACTTCGGATGGAGAATCATTATCGATAGAAACAAGATTAGATTCTGGGTTTGGAAATGGATCAGTCAATACTGCTGAGGTGCTCAAAGTTTTTAAAAATTTCTTGACCTTAGCTCGATGCGAACATTCTCTTGTATAATGGTCCTCATTGCATATGAAACATGGCTGATTAGGTTTCTTCTACCCAGCAGGGTTTTTAGAAGATTTTTCAAGAGGTGAATCTTCCTGTTTCTTCTTCTTGTTTTTCCCTTTCTTCTTACCCCCTGGTTGCTTCAGTTCTTTGCCTTTGTCAGATGACATGGAATTAACCTCCGAGGTAGGAAGTTTGTCATTTTCTTTTTTACTAGAAACTGTAAGGGCTTTACCAGTTTGAGCCTTTATGATTTGCATACTTGAGGTACCAATCACGCCATCGCCAGCATGAGAGTCATTGTTTGATTTAAGAGGGGGAGGAATGGAAAAATCTAGTCTAGGAGCATTAGGAATTTTTTCATAGAGCATGCCAGACTAAGTATAGATCAAGTCTAAATATTGTGCACGAGCAATAACTTTCTCTTCAATGACAACTCCTCCTTTCACCACATCTTCTATAATAGAAGGTAATAATGACTTAATAAACCACTCAGCTAGAAGCTAATCAGGAACATACGTCTTTACCATTCGAAAACGACGTCGCCACTCATAAATATGATAAGATATGTGAGTGGTTGTTGTCTGTTTAAAGTTGGTAAGGAGTTATGTTCCCGTTTCGTACCTTATGGGTAACTGAAAGTGGGTTAAAAAGGTAGTGGCAAGGGCGCTGAAGTTAGTGAATGAAGCTCTAGGCAATTCAATGTACCATTTCACTGTCGGATCAATTAGCATTCACTGGAAAAGGCGAAGCCTAATCGAATCATCATTTAGGGTGTTGGATGAACACCAAAAATGAAAGGTCATTACGTGATTCGATGGATCTTCACCTGGATTTCCATTGAATTTAGGAATATCTGAGTGAGTTTATGAGGAATCGCTAGCCACCAAGGGGCATAAGCAATTCGATCATTCATTAACAAGTTCAAATCTGGTAATTCTAGAGTTGCTACAAAGGGCAACTATTGATTCAAGTTTGGCAAAGCATACCTAGGATAGGATGGGATCGCCTGAGGAGTGGGTCTTTGCATACTAGCATAATGTATCTGATGTCGGTAACTTTGATAAGGTTGATGGGCATAACCATTATAGTATGGTTTTTGATAACCGCTTTGGAAATGTATTTCCATTACATAAAGCACCTTGTTGCTCAGGTCCTAAGTAAACTTGCTGGAATTGGGGTTGTTGATATTACACGAGCCATGGTTGTTGAGCCATTTTCTATTGCCTAATACTGGATGATTTACAAAGATTTGGGGTGATAACACATGTTTGAGCCTGAGTCATTCCAGTTAAGGAAGCACTAATCTGAGATTGTGGTGAAGTCGTAGAGATAAGACGTTATTGTACTGCGACCTGGGAAATTTGAGGTTGACATACAATAGGTTATGCTTGTACTTGTGACAGAGTCACAATAGTAGGTGCAGTGATAATATTCGACATAGGTTGGGTTGGTTGTATTGAATACACAACCCTTGGTTGTTGAGGTAGTATTGGTAACCAACCAATGGATGTAATTCTAGTGTGATCTGAATTTTGTTGCAAGCTCTCATACGGTTGTTCTCCAGGAGGGAACAATGAAAAAGCATACTGCCCCCCATATGGTGGCAATCCAGTGCTCAAAGGATAGATGGGTCTTTGAAGACTAGGCTTCCCAAATTGAAACTGGTATGTAGGATCGATTTGCTGATCTTCAACATAAGAAACGCCAGCTAGGATCCCAGAGGAACCAATGGGAATATACCATGTCATTGAAACAGTCCCTGGGTGGACCCCATCTAGTGATTGACAACTAGTTGGGATAGATAGTATACCAGCGAACATCGTAGGAGTGGTAGCAGGAAGTTATACTACGGCTGTATTGGATGACATAGTCCTATATGTTGACGGTTTCTCATAAATATCTAGTCTATCCAAAAGATTTCTTAGTGATTTGACAGGAACATGCGATGAAGGATGATTGAAAGAACTAACTTCAGGTGTAGAAGGATATAAATGGATCCTAGTTCCAAAATGCAATGGAGTACTGGATGGAAGATCCTCTACAACTTTGTCTATAGCCACCAGTCCAGGTGGAAGAGGTAGACCGTCAGGTCCGTAAAATATTTCTGGGGCCAAAGAAAGTATAGTTTTTGCAACGACAGATATTGGAGGGGTGACACCTTCTAAATTCTGGAATTCAACTCCCGGTTGTTCAGGTGAGTGAACTTCAGTTTCTGGATCAACTCTAAATGGATTTGTTTTAGGTATAGAGGTGTCTACCGTTACACTAGGATCAATTCTAATGTCCTGTTGTAACCGCGGAACTTCTTCTATAAAGGCAGATGTACCAGAAATGATTGGAGTAACTGTAGTCTCTAATGATGTGGAAACACAAGTTTCAAATAAACCAGGAGATGTGGACTCAGTTAAACGAGACCATTTCGCTCGGAATGTTTTCGTTTCTATAGTCAAAGATGGTTGACTCGCTAGCCTTCATGAACGATGGAGTTTTGATTGACTTTCTCCCATGATTGTGGATTACTTGATCAACTCAAAATTAAAAGGGGAAAATGTTATTCCGAATTAAATAAATTTTATGACGCTTTGACACAACTTGCTTTTTCAATTTTTAAGAGTCAAGAAAAAGCTAAAGGTGACTCTAGTTTCCTTCGATTTTTAATGAGCCTGAAGTGACAAGTGCTCAAATAGACCTTTCCTTTTAAGGAGTCGAAAAGGAATGAAAGTGACTACTCTGGAAATTTAGACAAAGGGATTACCAAACCGATCGCAAAACTGAAATATAAACCTTTGTGGTAAATTAAAGAGAAATTACCAAGGATTTTACGTACGGTAGTCAATCTTCCCGAATGTTGTGTTCAGTGCATTTCGATCGATAGGGTGGTAGACACGGCTTCCTAAGTATAAAGCAGATCAGCCTATTGTGGTCTCCCAATATATACTCGACGGTATGGGGAGCACAAGTCCGTACTGGCACTTTTCGTATCAAGGAGGACGAGTCACCCAACCTTTGATGAAAACGACAGTTACCAGGCTTTATGACACCAGAATACGTCTCTAGCCTAGACTTCTAGATGTTGTGTGTTAGGTTCCAAAGCGTTTTTATGTTCATTGAGGTTTATTTTAGAGTTGATCTTTTTTAGAAGCTTGCCTTTCAAGGTTCACCGCGTGATGTAGATGTAAAATTCCTAAATATGCAATCTAAAATGATAAACAGTCATTCGTTTTCTTTTAGCAATGAAAATCCTAGCTACTAAGGAAAGAAGAGTACGATTCTTTCAACAGAGAGCAGAGAGCACACACTAAATGCACTTTTCCTAAATCATTTTCCACATGCGGTCTAAATTAAAATGCACATGCATATATTTGTTTTTCCCGTTCCTTAATGTGAGAATGCCAAAAAGGAAATCTAAGTACACATCTGGACTATTTTCTTCAAAGCGACACTTTAGCGATTTCTTTTCAAATTGAAAGGAAGAGTAAAACGCCACCTTCAATTTTGAAAGGAAAAATGCTTTTGACACTTTAAATATTGATAATTCAAATCAAATACAATGGGAAAAGTACAATCGACTATCTAGAAGAGGAAGACTTTACGACACTCTTCTTTTCAACTCGCAATGACAGTTACGACACTTTTGAATCAAAAGAAAACAGTTCGATTAAGCTACTCTTTGCAAAGGAGGACCATAAATGATGAAAAATACATAAAAACATTCACAATTCCTTATGAGTGGAGGCTAAATAATGTAAAGGAAGACGGTTTCAACAATGATATACTGATCATAAGCAGCAAAACAACTAAATAGAGCTGGAAACAATGAAGAAAAAACCAAATTATAGAGAGAAACAATTTCATTCAATTGTCGCACCTGTCCTTAAGGGAAACAAGGATGCATCTCACCTGCAATGCATAGGAGGTGCGATGCATCCAGACTGCCAATTAGAGATAGTGTGACGGACCAGGGAATGAAACTGAGCTTGGTTTTCACTCAAAATTTGTAGCTAAGTTCAATGATTTAGGCTGAGTTATGATGGAAAATAACAACAAAGTATAGGGGTATGATCTTATGAGGTTAATGAGCTACCACCAGGGCACTTAGGATGTTTGCAAGTCAGATGTTCAGTTCATAAACCAGGCCGAAGATTGACTGAAGCAACGTTGATCTACTTTGCAATTGCATAGCGAAAGCAGTTCGAATGCTAGTTGGCTTAACTTCAGGCTTTGTCCGTAGTTTATAAAGAAAACAACAGTAACAAGCAAACAAACTATTTGTTCCCCAGCAGAGTCGCCATTTTGTTTCCAGGAAAACTAGTGTCTATTTGATTGGCTAGTCCCACTAAGACAAGTAGCTATCTTAGAAACAAACAATTCAAAGTAACTTGTGTTTTCATTTATGTATGATAGATAAGAGAGAAGCAGAGAGCACCAACCTTAATCTTTCGCTTGGCTCCCTGCTTGTTTCCTCTCTCCTTTGATAGAGCTTTCCACTCCTTTCTCGCTTGTCCCACTTTAAAGAACACCTGTAGAGACAAAGCAAAAAGAACACCATCAAAGCATATAGATCTACAATATCATAAACACTGCAGAATCAGAAGTACATTAACCATACAATTGCATTCACAAATACACAAGTATATGGAGGAAAACTCAAATAACTTTATTGATAGTAGAATTAGAAGAGAGGATTACAACCCAGTTGTCTGATCCAGCATCATCCTCCCAGCATGAAAGCCCTTTCACCTCATGAAAAGCAATATCACCCAACAATACAATGTCTCAAAGAGAAACTAACAGCACTTCCTTACAAATTACAAAATTTCAGCATTTAGATCTCTCAACTGAGGGATCCATTTATAGGTATTTGCAGAGGGGTGAGTCAGCTTCTGGGTTTTTTATTAGTGTCACTTCACTGATAGTTTTTGGTTCCACTTGGAGATTTCATGATCTCTTCCTCATCCCTAGGCGAATTCAGAGAGGTAAGTGTCATATGAGAAGTTTCTAGAAGATTCTCTAGGTTTTCACTTAGCAAACTGTCTCTGCAATTTGTCTACTCTCGCTCATCACACCCTACATAAGGCCTTTTCAGTATGCATCACACCTCTTGTGTGTAGTAGGTGAGGTGCGTTGTACCTTGGCCAAGGAGTAGTCTGTATGGTCTAGTTTTGACCAGTTCTGATTGGTTTTTTAGGTGGAACTTCTGGGAAATGATTTAATCAGTTGACGATGATCCTTTAGGGTTTGCAACAACACTTTTAGGGGTTTAAGAGCCATTTGTTTATCAACATATGTGATTGGAGTTGCAGTGCCCAAATATGTCTATAACAGTAATGTCGGATTAGATTTGAGAAATGCCTCTGAGTTTCAGAAACTCTTTCATGTTGAGCCTCACTAGATTGGTGCCAACAATATTTTGAGATTTCTTCAGGACACAATCTCTCATGGAATGAGATACACAGCCGGAAATATGAAACTGCACGATTATTCAAATGCTGATTAAGCAAGTAGTTTGTAGGATCATTGGAGCACTTCTTAGTGTTGTTTCTCTTTGGATTCTACTTCTAGATAATGGATGAGAAGGAAGCAGAAGTTGGTTGCTATAAGCACCACCGAGACCGGATACATATCTATGAGTATGACCTCGTATGGAGCTACCTGGTTGGGGAAGCTCTTTAGTAAGCTATTTGAAAACATATTATTGTGATTCTCTATAACAATCAAAGGTGGGATTCAATTATTGAGGAATCCCGTATTCGTCGATTACTCCAGCAGATAGACATCATCTGGGATATGGTAAGTCGATGAGAAAGGTGGCTCCATCATATTAAGATGATGTACAGGTCGATACACCTTTTCAAAGCCCTGAGGAAATATCTAATCTGTGATTTTCCCAAATGACTTGGAGTTGTCAAGAAACCCTTGTACAAGGGTTCTGCATATTGCATACATTGAGCTCTGGGAGCCCTAAGGACTTGTGATTCTTACTAGAGCAACATACGACCATAGGGTGACTCACCCTCCCTTGGTGGTGCGCACTGGAACAAGATGATTCGCTCTCTTGTGGGACAAGATGATTTACTCTCATGTGGAACAGGATAATTCGCTCTCTTGTGTAGCAGGATTGATGTGTTCTCGTGTCAGGCCTAGATTGATGTGTTCTTCATGGTGATTGTAGTGGGATTGATGTGTTCTCCTGTGAGGCCTGGATTGATGTGTTCTCCTATGAGGCCTGGATTTATGTGTTCTCCATGGCGATTGTAGTAGGATTGATGTGTTGTCCTATGAGGCCTGGACTGATGTGTTCTCCATGGCATCCTGGATTGATGTGTTCTCCATGGTGATTGTAGCAGGATTGATGTGTTCTCCTGTGAGGATGGGACTGATTAAGTTCACCTGTCGAGACATCTGATCCAGGTGGATATTGGTGGCCACCTGCCAAGTCCACCTAGACCCCCACCATGGTCTTTCTCAGCATTTTCAGTTTCCTTAATTGTAGCACAACTTACTATTTTTAGCAATTTTTCGGGTCCTGAACTTCCGGAGCCGTTTTGAGGCCCTAAACGACGTTTTTTGGGGAATCCGGGGGCAACATGGGTACCAATGTTGCCCGTTCCAACAATGATAGTGCTCGGATAGATCTTTCTAATGAGCTATTGTACGCGTCAAACGGAGATCATATGCCAAAGTTACGACCCCGGGAAGTTGATGTACCAATTTACCCCAAACGGAGCCCACAGTTTGGCGTTTCATCTCCTAGGGTTAGGTTTTGGAATGTTAAGTGTTTTCCATTGTTTCTCAACAATAAATAGGCCTTCGAGCCTCATTGTAACACAATTCAGAGGCATGTAGCCACCACATCTATTCTCAGAGATAAGCTACCATCGCCCTAGCTAGTTTATTTCCATTTCTGATTGTAAGCATATTTCAATATTTTCCATTAATGAAATGAAGTATTATTTCCGCTGCATCTTTGTGTATATGGTTATCTCTGTAATTTGTTGCGTTCCTGTTTAAACCCGGATCAACATCCTACGGATATAAGGAGTTAGGGCTTGAACTGGATGAACCTATGCAAGACCAGCCTCGCAAATCCCGACGGCCTCCCATGGCGGACGAGAAGAAAGACGAGGGGGCAGGAGATCCCATCAAAATCTTGCTCGAAGAAGCCCTCGAGAGACAACGGAACGCGATGATGGACAGCTTTGCCCAGATCCTTCAGCGGCTACCCAGAAGCGGCGCATCGGCTTCCAGTAGCTACTCTGGAAACGCCACACCCTTTAAGGTACAAGTTAATTTTGAAATCCCCATATTCGAGGGTCAGATAGATGCAAATGCCGTAGATAAATGGTTAAATCTGCTAGAGGGTTATTTTTCTGTTCATGAATTTTCGATTCGGGAAAAGATTGTTTTTTCTCTTCTCAAAGCAGCTCCCCACGTCAAGGACTGGTGGGAAACCTACTGCGAGCAGAAGGATGAAAGTACTGGCTCACTATTTTCAGCCGCACCCACCTGGGATTCATTCCGGGATGCCATCAAGGAGCAATAATACCCTGTTGGAAGCTATGAGGATGAATATATAAAGTGGACCACGCTGCGGCAGGGAAGGGACCAAGACGTGCCGGAGTTCACCAATATTTTCCATACCCTTCGCACAAAGTTGGGTATCAAGGATTCGGAGCAACATTTGATACTCAAATACCGTGGCTGCCTGCACAAGTACATCCAGGAAGAAATACAATTCCTAAACATCCCCTCGCTCGGCGCAGCATACCGATATGCCGTCAAGGTCGAGCAGAAGTTTAAACAAAAGAAGCGAGACTTTGGATCTGCGAATCCAAAGCAGGGGAAAGGTGCGCCTAAACCACAGAACAAAGGACAAAGCCAAGACGAGACAGCCCAAGACAACCAGCCGAAGCTGCAAGCAAAGAACAGCGCCGCGAAGCCGAGAAAGGACACTGGAAAATGGTGCGAGTTCCATAACAGCTCCACTCACAACACAAGTGAGTTTCGGGCCAAGCAGTCACTGGTGGTTGAGTTAAAGGTTTCAGAATCATATGCATGTTCCGAATCTGATTCAAAACCCGATAAGGGGTATGAAAAAGGGAAGCAGATCATTGATGCGGATCCCAGCGCCACTGTTGCTACCGCAAAGATCCAGAAAAATGAACCCGAAGATCCAGAGGAGGAGGAGCGTCTCTTCCACTCCCAGATGTGGGTAAAGGGCTCCCCGATACAGTTCATTGTTGATAGCGGGAGTCAAAAGAACCTCATTTCGGCAGAGGTCGTGAAGCGGTTGGGCTTACCGACCACAGCACATCCACAACCATACACCATTGGGTGGCTTCACCAAGGACGAGATCTTCGCGTGAGCCAGCAGTGTCGCCTTCCATACAACATCAAGCCCTTCACGGATGAGGTATTGTGTGACATTGCTCCCCTTGAAGTTTGTGATGTATTACTAGGACAACCATACTTGTGGAAGCGACATGTTGTGTATGAATCAAGGCCCCGTGCTGTTATTATTACATTGGGAAATTAGTTGTTCAGGATACCAGAGGTAGCGCCACCTGCCGCCATCTCTTTGATTACTGCGAAACAATGCAGTAAGATCATTTCCAAAACCAGGAAATTTGTTTTCCTGATGATACGCCCTCAAGGAAAGAAGAAGACAGTGGCCGCGGCCTCCAAACGGGGTCCCTCTGCACGACAACTACAGATGGACAAGGTTGTGGAGGAGTACGAGGACATCTTCACCTCCCCGGCAGGCGTTCCTCTGCACTGTCAAGTCAAGCACTCCATCGATCTGACCCCAGGTGCGCCGCTACCCAATGGACCAATTTATCGGCGCTTCGTTTTGGAGAACAATGAAATCAAGAGGCAGATTCAGGAGCTCCTACAGAAAGGTCACATCCGTCTGAGTTCATCGCCCTGTGGCAGCCCGATCGTGTTGGTACAGAAGAAGGATGGGATGTGGAGACTCTGTATTGACTATCGGGCGTTGAACAAGATCACTGTCCGTAATAGGTACCCGATCCCGCAGATTGATGACCTCCTAGACCAACTAAAGGGGGCGAAATATTTCAGCAAGATCGATCTGAAGTCAGGATATCACCAGGTACCAATCGAACCCTCCGATGTGTGGAAGACTGCCTTCAAATCCAAGGAGGGCCTCTTCGAATGGTTGGTCATGCCTTTCATATTGACGAATGCTCCTGCAACCTTTATGAGGCTCATGGATGACATCTTGCGGCCATTCACCAACTCCTTTGTAGTAGTATACTTGGATGACATTCTGATCTTCAGCTAGAGTTGGGAAGAGCACCTCCACCACATCCGACAGGTTCTCCAAACACTGCGGCAACACAAGCTATGTGCCAGTTTGGAGAAATGCACTTTTGGCATGACCCAGGTTCAGTATCTGGGATACATCATTGATGAACAGGGGGTGTATGTCGATCCAGCCAAGATCCAAGTCATTCGGGATTGGCCCTCTCCAACCACTCTAACAGAGCTCCGCAGCTTTCTAGGTCTTGCCAACTTCTACCGCAGGTTTGTGTTGGGATTTTCTCATATTTCTTGGCCCTTGAGTCAAGTCACCAAGGGCAAGGCGAAAGCAAAATTCTTTTGGTCTGAGTCTCAACAAAATGCATTCAGGGAGTTGAAGGATCACCTCTGCACGGCACCAGTGCTCGCGTTACCAGATTTACAACAACCATTTGAGGTTGAGACAGATGCCTCTGACTATGCTATTGGGGCAGTCCTTACTCAACATGGACATCCAGTGGCATATCACAGTGAAACACTTTCAGACACAGTCCGGAAGTACCCCACTTATGATAAAGAGATGTATTTCATTGTACAGGCCTGCCGACAATGGAAGCATTACATTTTGGGGAAGGAAACGGTCATCCACATAGACCATCGACCTCTGCAGTTCATACAGACCCAAGGGAAATTGCAAAATGATCACCATCAGAAGTGGTCTACATACTTGCAACAGTTTCACTTGAATATCAAGTATAAAAAGGGCAGCACTAATAATGTTGTAGATTGCCTCAGTCGACCACTGATCATGGCGCTAACCACCGTGCTCAACTCTTGTGGGCACGAGACTTCTGATTGGCCACTTCTCTATAAAAGCGATCCAGAATTCGGCCACACATACCAGACACTCTTGGAGGGTCGGCATGTTGTAGATTTTCACCTCCAGGATGCCTTATTATGCCACCTCGGTCACCTTTGTGTTCCTTCAAGCGAGCATGCCAAGATGATTTGGGAAGCACACTACAGTCGGGCTGCTGGGCATTTCGGGGTCAAGAAAACAGTAGCAGTACTGCAAAATTATTTCTATTGGCCGAATCTTCGACAAGATGTTGGGAAGTACATCCGATCATGTACTGCCTGTGCCATTTCCAAACCGACCATTAAGAAGCATAGCCTCTATACCCCGTTGCCTACCCCTAGTCGACCGTGGGAATACATCTCCATGGATTACATGTCAGGCCTTCCTTCCACTAAGCATGGAAATGACTGTGTTTTTGTGGTCGTCGACAGGTTCTCGAAGATGGCCATTATGGTGGCCTGCAAGAAGAATATCACAACAGAAGCCACTACTAAACTCTTCTTTGAATGAGTGTGGGTGCAGTTTGGGATCCCACAGTCTATCATCTCAGATCGGGACAGTCGGTTTCTCAGCACATTTTGGTCCAGTCTCTGGTCAATGCTGGACACCAAACTCACGAAGTCCACAGCCTTCCATCCTCAAACTGATGGCCAGACAGAGGTTGTCAATAGGATGATTATGCACATTCTGTGCATGTATAACTCAAAGCATCCACGCACATGGGACGAGAGCCTCCCCTATGTCCAGCACAGCTACAACTGAGCTCTTCACAGCTCCACTGGCCATAGCCCTTTTCAGGTGGGTTTGGGATTCCAGCCACTATCCCCCATTGATGTGCCCATGCCACTTGCAGCTACTCACATGAATTCAACTCATGTCCAGTCCGAAACAAATAAGGCCACCAGCTTCATTGAGCGCATCCAACATATTCACCAGCAGGTCCATGACATTCTTGAGAAATCAAATGCCAAGTACAACCAGCGACATGATCAACATCGGGTGCCACACAAGTTTCAGGTGGGCGACAAAGTCTGGTTGCATTTGCAAAAGGAACGCCTTACTGGAGCCTATCGGAAATTGAGACCACTCCGATATGGTCCTTACACCATTACTAAGGCTATGGGAGACAATGCATTTGAGCTCAGCATTCCCCCATTCCTTGGCCTACACCCAGTGTTCAATGTGGACCGCCTTCCGCCATACTTTCCACCATTGCTAGACACATCCGACATTGCATAACAGCTCAAACCCACAGAATTAAATCCAGATTGCATGGAACAAGCTGCAACTGATCGGATCATGGACACACAGATCAAGAACACTCGCCAACAGAATATCCAACTATATCGAGTGGTCAAAGCAGGCCAACTCCTTCAGCAGGGCAAGTGGCTCACCAAGGAACAAGTTCAGCAGAAGTTTCCTCATCTCATGGAGGAGCTCAACGCAATGGGGACCATTGCTTCCTAAGGGGGGAGGAATGATCCAGGTGGATATTGGTGGCCACCTGCCAAGTCCACCTGGACCCCCACCATGGTCTTTCTCAGCATTTTCAGTTTCCTTAATTGTAGCACAACTTACTATTTTTAGCAGTTTTTCGGGTCCTGAACTTCCAGAGCCGTTTTGAGGCCCTAAACGACATTTTTTGGGGAATCCGGGGGCAACATGGGTACCAATGTTGCTTGTTCCAACAATGATAGTGCTCGGATAGATCTTTCTAATGAGCTATTGTACGCGTCAAATGGAGATCATATGCCAAAGTTACGACCCCGGGAAATTGATGTACCAATTTACCCTAAACGGGGCCCACAGTTTGGTGTTTCATCTCCTAGGGTTAGGTTTTGGAATGTTAAGGGTTTTCCATTATTTCTCAACAATAAATAGGCCTTCGAGCCTTACTGTAACACAGTTCAGAGGCATGTAGCCACCACATCTCTTCTCAGAGATAAGCTACCATCGCCCTAGCTGGTCTATTTCCATTTCTGATTGTAAGCATATTTCAGTATTTTCCATTAATTAAATGAAGTATTATTTCCGCTGCATCTTTGTGTATATGGTTGTCTCTGTAATTTGTTGCGTTCCTGTTTAAACCCGGATCAACATCCTACCCATGCAGTCTGGGACTCTGTTAACACCCAGGTTGTTCCCTTTGACTCCCAAGGGAATACGGCCGGGGTAACCACTAACCAATCTTTGGGTCACAGGTTCTAGCCTACCTATGACCAGAGAGGGCTCTCTCTTTATGTTTTAACTTTGTTTGTGTAGAATTTTATAGGCTAGCTATGATGCTCAAGATTTGTTTTTGAACTTGGTTGGATGATGATTTCAGTCAAGATATATATGTTCTCACTAGAATGTTCTAGGCCATTAGGCATGGATTCAGTGGCCCTTTAGTAGTTTGGTGTGCTGTGTTGATACAATAGTGATGCTGCAGAGCTGGATAAGTGTCTGAGAAACAACGCTTTGAAATTGTGATTAAGTGTGTTGTATCCAGTTAATGAAAGGTAGTTAAGAATATTCCAATAAACTGATATGCAAAAGAAGTGAGAATATTATTTAGAAGCAGTGAAGAATTTCTAGATAACATTCATATTTATAGAATTAATGAAAAACATGAGCAATTAAGAATTCATGTCCATTGTTAATTCTGAAGAAAACATTTACAGCAATAAAAGATTGAGCACAAGGTGTAACCAAACATATCCTGCACTATCCCTTTTCTCTATTGCTAGATTAGTGGCACATGAGCATGATTTAATAACATAAGAAGACAAACAGAGACTGAGAAAAACTTATTATTCCATCAGACAGCACAAGAATTCTGCAACAGCACGCATGTCATCAGCAGGACATCAAATTTTCAGGAAATCATTGAGCTGGTCCAGCCCTTTGTATTAGATAATCTAAAAGTGTACAATACATTTGCCTCAGAGTGAAAATCACCAACCCCTTATGCGTTGCTAAGGGGGGTATATATACAAAATTTACATAAGAAAAATATCAAAGAAATGAGTTAATGGCTCATTAATGTTATGCCAACTCCTGGAGCCTTGTAGCTGAGAAAGTTAATGCTGTAATAACTCTTCAGTTATTTAGCTATCCAAAATAGTCAAAAACTGTTGACTTGGTGGTTGTTGGAGTCGGTTGAGGGTACACTATCCAAAAATTTGCGTATCTTCTTATCCTTTGGGCTAGCTTTCGTTCTCCATGTGCTTAGTCACCTTTCAGCTGCCTTAAATGCTAACTTTATTCTGCTGTTTGTCTTCTGGTGAGTTGGAGCTGGCAATGACCGAGCAACTGGAGCTATCGTGGCAGAATTTGAAGCATTGCCTACCACCAATCCTCCTTGGGCAACTGATGTCTCCGAATTTTTACTAAAGTTTCGTCAGCCTCTGTATATCTGTAAAAATTTGGAGGAATTTCAAAAAGGTGCTTTACCTCATTTTCAATAAAAAACAGACCTTCAAGTTTATTGTATAAGCTCTGTCCTATTGGAGGCCCTGTTTCCTCAGACGTACTTCCAGATGCAGTGATTTGATTTTCAATGTAAGTTGCCATCCTGTTGGTGTACTGCTCTCTAGAGATCAGTCTTCCTGCACTACTTAGTAGGCTGGGCAGTCCTTTTGCTTGCAGTGCTGCCATTTTGAGTTGGTACTCATCCACCTGTTGTGGTCACCAACAACCCCCCTCTTTGTTTGATATTAGTAATAACATCAAGCAAAGGGGGACCCTTAACCAAAAATCCAAAAAATATTTTTGTTTGAAAAATCTTTTGTATTAACTTCCTAAGAGCTATATCGCGTCGCAAAGGAAAAAGAGGCGCTCTCCCAAAGCGCATAAATACACTGAAAGGGAGCGATGCGAGAACTCATCGCACCGCGTGCATTAAAAGCGCTCAAAAAAGGGAAAACCTAAAGAACCGCCGACGGCCGATATGCGACGTCTCACGTCGCAATGTCGCATAAGCAGCACAAAGTGACAAAGCGAAAACCTTGCGACCTTGCGATCTTGCGATATGCGATTTGCGACCATGCAAAGCTGCGACCTGCGATCTATGGTTTGCGATGAATGAGACCATCAATTGCTGCGATACCACTTATTTACATCGCAATCTTTGATGTTGCGATGCAAATCGCAGAAGCCATTCGTCGCAGGCATTCCTCGGCATGATCTGTGAGCCCAAAATTAGGCGCGCACCTTACGGGAAATTAATGATTGTACACCTGTGTATCCAAAGATGATTATGTTGCGTTTTTCGAAGAGTCAAGTCATAATGGGTGACATGATTATGCATTCATTAGAAATTAATTGCTTTCATGTGAATCTTTTCTTCTATCTCTTTTCATTTACGTGAACTATAAGTCAGCAACTGATATAAATCTATATGCAGGAAACATCTAAGGAAAAGCGCGAGAGCTAGAAGAACAGAGAGGAGATGACTTCGCAGATGGATACCGCATATATCAGGGTCGCGGATTCCAGAGTATCACTCAACAAATGCTGATGGGAATAGGCTATCTAGGACTCAGAGTTAAAGGCGCACAAAAGCAAAGCGTTTATGAAAGATCCTGAGTCCCAAATTGGGTAAAGCAAAAAGAAAAACGCTTAAGGGGAAAGACATCTCAGAAAAGCCTGGAACAAAGAATGGAAACAAGTTTCAATTGAGAAAATTGTTCAGGCAACAAAATCCCCAGATCATTGAGTCATTCGAACGACCGGAAACCGAAATAGCAACTGTTAGCTACCTATACCAATAGGTTTCATATTTCATGATTGGCAAAGAAAGTTCCAAATATGCTCTGCTTTGGTGATACAAAGATCCCATATTTCCAAAAGGAGACAATGTGTGTATATAGCTTCATGTTGATTAAGTTTTTATGGGTGGTCCAACAGCCTAATCTGGATCATGCCATGTTTCAATTTTTTTGTTGTTGTAGAATAGCGAAAGAAGTTTGTCCAAACTGTTTAATCCTGGCAGACCAATAGCTTAGGCAGAGAAGTAAGGTTCCCAACTGCTTAATCTAGGACTTTGGAAGCAATAAGGGTAGTTCTAGATAGAAAATCAAAAGAAAAAGCCAAGAGAAAAGAAAAGGAAAATAAGGGTCTGCAAGTCTAAGTGCACCCTCCAAGAAGAAACAAAAAATGCTAGGCAAGTAGATGGGTAGGCAGATGGGGTTGCAAAAATGGCATTTCTTTCAAATGAATCTTGCTGGTCTAATACACAGCAAAGCAAAGGAGCATGACTAACTTCCTTTTCCCCCCTTTTTCACATTTCTTACTAACATCCCTTCATCAATTGTGTTCATGAAAGAATTTAAGGTTTTATGTTTGTTCTTATTCCTTTGAAAGCCACATTTCTTGTCTAAAAATTCTTTTCATTTTGATCTACTCCCTAAGCTAAGTTGTTCTCATATAAACTTAGTGATTTCATCCCTCATTCACTTCTTCGATTCACATTAACCGCTAACTTCTTATTATCTAAATCCCCTATATTACCCTTTCCCTATTATTATAAACACTATGGTGTATAAACCCCAAGCATTCTATAAATATCCCTTCCCCTTGGCATTCTAGCGATATGTTCACTATCAGTGATTAAATTGACACCTGGTCAGTTTAAGAACTCAAAGCCTTACCCCTCTTTCCCCTTCAGAAGTTTTCTAAACCATGAAACCTTTCATTTGTAAAGGAACCTTATGAAAAACCCCCATTTGCACCCCTAACCCGCTTCATTTGAAAAAACGTATGAAAAAACCCACTTTTTCATTTTACCCAAAGTTCGGGTGCTATGCGCATTTTTATGAAAAATACATTGAAAACCATATGAATTTGTCAAAGTCCTAAGTCCCCGCCGGGCACACCTTTCAAAGAAAATATTAAAATATTCTCCGCCCGCTGTCGTATCGACCTGGTAGCTTAACGATCCGTCGACCGTCGGATCGGGCCCTTTTCATCCGACGACCCAGATGCATATCGGAGCGGCCCCGACGTCCGTAAGATAGCTTCCGATATTTTTCAGAGGGTGACGTCAGGCCTCTGCCACGCGTCACCCCCAAATTGTATCGGAGCACCCCCTGACATTTCCGCTTCCGTATATAAGGCGGTGCGATATCAAACTGCTCACTGTTTCCGGTTTCCATTAACCCGCTATGCCAACGCCATTACCACGTCATTGCTGCATCACCGCCGCGTCAGCGCCCCCGTCCGCCACTGCTCTGACCTGTCCGCCACCTCACCATCCCCGTGGGCCACTCTTAAGCCTCCACGTCACCTGATGACATCATGCTGATGTCATCCGACCTTGACCCCACCTGATGACGTCATGCTGACGTCATCCAAAAAAAAGCGCCAATGTTCCAAAAAATCCATATTTTGGCCAAAAAGCCGTGTTTTTTGCACTTTTTGCAAAAACGACTGTTGTTTCTTCTGCATGCATTTTATGTCCAAGCTCTCACCAACCTGCTGAATTTGACTTGGAGACCGTTGGCGCGCCGAACCCACCTGCATTTGTCACCATTGCCGCAATGTACCAGGTATTTATCCGAGTTATCCTCCCTGCGCCTAAGTTTGTCCATAATTCTCCAAGGATAACGTAAAACACTGAAAAAACACATAATTTACCAGCAAATCCTCTGTGCCTAGTCTCTATTTGCAACTGTAAGGTCGAAATTCCCCTGCTAAGCCTTGTTTACCCGAGTTTTCATAAACCTGCATTCTGTTCGCGCAATCGTGAACGGGCAACCCAAACTGCACCAATTTGCTGTGAAAAAGAGTGTTTAAGGCCAAGCATTCGCCCTATCAGCGTTTGTGCAGTATTTCATTTGCTGCCATCACCATTTTATCCTATGTTCCTCAGTAAATCACCTCTCTTTTCAAGAATTAATCTTTTGTGTTGCTCTGCACAGTAACACCAGTTTACATACAAACAGAGGTTTAAAGTAACCATGGATGCTCCAGTAGCTCCTGTAGCCTTGAACATTGCTCCTTTAAATGCTCCTCAGAGACAATTGGAATGGCAACCATTAGCACACCTGGATTATCAGATATCAGAAGAAATGCTAATGCACAGCAAGTACCACATCCACCTGTTAAACGAATTGAAGATTAAACATGAGGCTGGAACAGATGTGTTGGGAATTTGGGATTCTTTCCTCCCTCTCTTCAAGCTCCCTCAGGTCAACCAATTTCCTGACCTAATCCACCTATGTGCTGAATGCTACGACGCCACTCAGAGGGCTGTGATTGACCCTTCAGGCTCAGTTGTTTTCTATGTCACCCCTGAAGCCATTAGAGAGATGCTGCACTTCAAAACTGAGAAGAAATTAGTCCCTTTATCATTGGCTGATCTGATAAAGAAAGGAGCTAAATTGACAGATGCTCAGGTCACCAAACTAAATCAATTATTCATTAACTCTGACACTGTGAAGTACCCTCCCATTTCTCATGTTTATCTCAACCAATTGGGCAGGGACCCTGTAGATATGATCAGTCCCATTTTGGGCTATAATTCTATTGAGTTTGTTGATGAAACTGTGTTGGTGACGATGCTCATGTTTTCCCCTGGCAAGTCTCCAATCTGCTATGACTATGCCACCTACATATCTGACAAAATACATGAGCAATTGATGAACTTGGCAAGAGAAAGGTTGTTTAGATACACCTCTTACATCTATCACTTAATTTTGTATTATCAACATGAGAAGTTTCACTTTGCTATGAAGAGAGTGGATGCACAAGGAAATCCAAGGTCAGTGGTTTACTGGTCCTCTGCCTTCCACTGCAGATCTTGCTATCCATATACTTATTGTGAGTTTATAGACCTCTTCATCCACCTAGCCATGTCTCTGCTCATGAGCTCACCTCCTCCTAGACTAACTGATGAGATGCATAGGATTCTTCAGCTGTCCAAGGCATACAGCATTGGGGATTGGTACTATTACCAACACCACACAGTCATTAGAATATATGGGTGTGAGTTGCCCCCATACAGATTGCCCAGATATGTGCCCATGAGATTGTTTTCCCTTGAATACTTCAGGCAGTTTGGGAATGCTGATGTGCTACATTTTTCAGGCAAGGGCAAGAAAGCACAGCTCAAGGTAAGAAACCAATTAGGCCACTTCATCTACAACAAAAGGGAGGAAGGTTGGCAAGAAGCAGACAGAATGCTAGAGTCCCTTGGCCTACAGACCAGTTTCCTTTGGAAACCTTATGACCCCAATCACTTCATAACTTTAAGAAGGGTCAAATATAGGCTGTCCGGTTATGACCATGTAAGGTTGCCTCACATAGAAAAGTATGCAAATCAAATTAAGTGGAGGAGAGGAACCTTAGAGGAGGCTGCCACACAAGAAGATTTAAATCAAAGAGCAGTTAAAAATATCCAAAAGATGGCTGACTTAGAGCTTTGTGCACAGGTATTTGCTCTTCCAGGCACTCAAGTGGGAACAACTGCCTCATCTTCCACAGCACATCAGCAAGCAGCCAAAGCTACTGATCAAACCTCTAGCAAAGGCAAAGAGAAAGAGATGGAGCCAGAGCAGCCACCTCATGAAGAAATGCAGCATGAAGAGGTACAGCAGCAGGAAATGCAGCAACAGCAACAGGTACAGCAGCAGCAAGAGGGGCAGCAAGAAAAGGAGAAACCAGGACAGCAAGAAAATACATCACAGGCCCCAGAATCCACCGGGCAACAAGCTCAGGACACCCTGCCTCCTAGGCAGGAGACAACAGTGGAGGCCTCAGTCCTCCAAACCCCACAAAAAGAAGACATAAGCAGAAAGAGGGACAGAGAGACTCCCCTCACAACATCAACAAGTCATGGGGAGAAAAGACATAGAATGAATCCCCTTTCTGAGGAGGAAATGCCAATAGGGCAGTCTTTGGGCATGGGCCCACCTAGTATGGAGGCATCTGCAAGTTCCTTCCAGCAGGAACAAGAGAGGACAGTGGGAGGAGAAGTCAGCTCCTCAAGCCAGCAAAGAGGAGCTGAGGTGGGCATCAAGCAGCAGTTCATTGACATAAAGAAGAGGAATGAGCCCATAAGAGTACAACTATATAATCATTTGTTGAAAATGGCTCCCACTAACCAGCAAAGACTAATGTCTGCATTTGATGTCCAGGAGGTCAAGATGATCATGAGCCACTTTATGCCAGCCGTGTTGCAGCCGCAGTCACCTGCAGATTACATAAGGACCAATCTTGAGGTCCTTGCCAAGGACATCCACCCAATGGACAAAATCGAATTGCATAAGCAAACGGGTGAGATGGTGTATGCCTCCTTGGCAGATAAGACATTGGAGAACTACAGGCTAGAAAATAGCCTAAATAATACAGCTGCCCAACTGGAGTTGGAGAGAGAATCCTCTCAAGCAAAGGACAACAGAATCAAAGCCTTAGAGGAGATAATCATAGAACTTGGGCATGATCCCAAGGACATCAAGGCTATGCAGGCATTGTTGAAATTGAGAGATGCAGATATGGCAGCATTGAGAAAAATGGTGAAAGTCCCAGCAACCATTCACCCACAAACTAGAGAAGTTGCCCAGCTGAGACATGACCAAGATGCATCAACTATGCTGGTATCCCTATACAAACAACTGATCCAAACACAAGAAAAATTGGGAGAATCAGAGGCTGCACAGGCTGCACTGCAGGTAGCATTACAGGAAAAAGAAGGAGGACAAACATCTTAGCCTCCTCCATAAATAATTAACCTGGAGGAACCTCCTCAGACTACAGCTCCTCCTACTGAACAGATAGCACCATCTACATCAACAATTGCTCCAACAACAGAGCAGGCTCCAAGCCTGGATATGCAGAAGCTCAAGAATGAAATCCAAGCCCTGGAAGCCCAAATGGCAGAGCTAAATGAGGCCAGGGAGAGTCTAGCCAAGCTCAACGAAAGATATGATAAATCCAAGCAGACTGTAGCAGAAAAGGGCAGGGAAATAAAGGCCCTTAAGGATAAGATAAAGGAGCTGGAGAAGGAGCTCACACTTGACAAAGTGACAGCTGAGCTCAAGACAGTCCTATGGGCCAACATTGGCCAATCCATAACTGATCAATGGCAATACATTGAGACCATTCATGAGCAAATAGAGCTCATACGAAAATCACAGAGGGAAATCCAGAGAGCAAGGGCATCTCTAGGCAATATGCCTGAGGTTGCCAACAGAATGATTAATGTGCTCAATAACAGAACAAGTGCTCAGCTGGCGACAATGGGAATCACAAGCAGAACTGAGACCATCCAGCTGATAAAGAGGGTCCTTACACTGAGAAGCCTGGTACAAACGCTGGAAAGAAGAAGCCAGGACAAGTTCATGGACAAGTTCACAACACTACAGGGCAAAGGTCTTCCTAGCCTACTGAACAACGCAGGGAGACTACTTTCACATGAGCATTATGCCAAGAGGGTCAATACATTCGCTACTAATCATATCACTGAAAGGCCCAGTACCTCAGAAGAAACAGGACCAGCAACAGGACAAAGTCTCTACAACAGGGTAGAGAACTTATTCTTTATAATGAATGAAATTAAACATCTGTTTGAAGTGCCTCGAAACTTCTACAAATACACAGAGGCAGATGAGACTTTAGAGGCAATTCAGAGACATCAATTGCCCACACAGGAATGGTGGACTAAGGTGATATAGATGATATTATAGACAAGAAGCCATTCACTAAGTTTTTCATCAAAAAATATAAGTTATCATGCACAGGAAAATTTTGATAAAATCAACATGCATGGAGAAGAATGGGCTGAGCCAACTCAGCAAAACTATTCGGCCACCAAAGCAGCAGTGACAGTCACAGGTGGCAGAGCCGAAAAACTATAGGATGACAGAGCTACAAAGACACGTCATTCATCATTTATAACAGAGCGTTCAACCGACTCAATGGCCTCCAAAGGTCAAAAAGTTTTCTGACAGCATTAAAGAGCATTTATGTTGTATTCAAAGCTGTAATAACTTCTTATCTGCTTTCTGTACAAGTTGGTGAATGTATTTATTTCTCAGATGACTCAACACCTCAGATATTTTGTATGACCTCTTGTATATATTCCCCCCTCACATAAGTTTGCAGGGGTTGTTGTTGATTTCTCTTCCAGATTTCTTATGCTGTAAACTTCCAGATTATTAATACAAAAATGATGGAATTTCCAAAGCTCTGCGTTATTTGATGCATTGTGGTGTTTAGCTGAATGTTACAGGATTCCTGCATATTTCATGACTCAATAAGTTTTCTTTAAACCCTTCGTTATGTGTTTTTGTCATCTTCTCATAGCTCATTCATGTTCTGTGTTTCACAGTTAAATGGCAAGGAAAAAGAATAGTTCTAGGATTTAATCACAGATTACCCTGAACTCAATCTATGCTATTATAAATGTTTTCTTCAGTTACAGTAATAAAGGTGTAATTCTTAATTGCTGCACCTCTACACTATATCTTTCACAGTGATTATTGTTTCAGGAATTCAAGTTTGTTCCTGTGCAGTATATCTCTTTCTCACACTCCCAGCTTAGTGGAAAATTCTTAATTGCTTTCCACTGGTTAAACACACTTCACCATCACAATTTCAAATTTGTTTCATGAAGTATTTAAATGGCCCTGTAATTTCAGCAACTCAACTCAATATTTCAAACAACCTGTAGCCACAGACTCCATAGCCCAATGGATTAGAACTATCTGAAGGTTTCACATTAGGTACAGAAAGATATCCCTCAACCAAAACATAAAAACAAAACAAACCCTGAACTCATAACTAGCCTAAAATCTTCACAAAACAGAGACAAACCTTAAAGAGAGAGCCCTCTCTGATTATAGTTTGGCTAGAAGCTGTAATCCAAAGATTGGTTAGTGGTTACCCCGGCCGTATTCCCTTGGGAGTCAAAGGGAACAACCTGGGTGTTAACAGCAACAACACAATCAATTTGAAAGAAATCTGAGTTGTACTAAGTATACACGCTGTGAAGACACTCCTCCAGAAGAACACTTTCAAAAATATCTTCTAGTTTGTCAGAAAGAGGTGCCAGCTCTTGTTATTTCTAATTTTCAAGCTTGAACAAACGGAAAGGACAAGCAGCCGACTCTTTCACAGCAAACAGCGCATCGCTTACAGCACTAAGGAGCAGATACAGAAATGGTTAGAAATTAGATTCAGTTTTTAGAAATAAATTTGTTTTAGTAAAAGGGCGGTCATTTGAAGCCGCTCCCTAAATTTGTGTAATTAAAATTAGCCGGTTAGTAGTATTTAACCCTTCTCGTTGCATTGGAGAAGGGTCCGGAAATTTGTCAAAAAACTTGTCCTCAGAACATGAACTTTTGCACCCTCGGAGGGGGTTTTTGATGAATGGAGGAATCGAGATTTATTTATGTTTGCATTTTAATACCTGCTACTGATGTTGCACTTCTGTACTCTTAGTAGGCATTAGAAGTAAGTAGAAATAGATCGTTATTGCTTAAGGTCTGCGAGTATAAAATCAGTCATATATGGTGCTTTTATCTCTTGACGAATTTCTGCTCACATTCTTAGAGTAATATACAGCTGATGTTGTTTATATGTTAATGTTTGAATGAGTGGACTACCATTTGGCACTTTTGTACGGTGGAGTCATTGATTTGTGCTTAATACATGAATAACTGATTATGCGATATGCTGTTCACAACCGTTTTGCTTAACTTTTTATGCAGGATGGTTCATCTTAATTGATTTACATTCTCATAATAGTTGAATAATCTTCATTACCAGTTATTGTGTGAAATCTTTCTAGATCGCATAATGGAAAAATTTCTATCCCAGGTTAGCGTAGATTAGATGTGTTGTTCTTGATAGATTAAAGTAGTATAAAATTCATTCTCAGAGTTTAGAATTAAATTAGCTTAGAAATAATTCCAGATTTTCATTATCATATTCTACACACACACATCACCAAACTCTACACACACGCACCCCTTAGATCGGGAAGCTGGTCCCATTATCCCCAGTCGGACCCGCTACACCAAACGGGCACGGAGCCGCCAACCAGGTTCCCGACCGGGTGGGTATCCCCCTTGTTGTTGACCCGATTTCAGGGCCCTCAACATATTTGGCGCTAGAAGGAGGGCACGAACTATGAATGGCACCTAAAGCAATATCTAAATACCATTCTGAGAGTAATACACCCTCATCAACTCCCTCGACTTTTCCAACACGGTTAAACCTAGAATTTGAAGTCGCTCGAGTATCTACCACTGCTACATATTCGAATATATCAGACCAATCTATCATTGAACCCCCTGAAATTCAAACTTTGATTCGTAAACTCCAGGGATTCTCTATTTTTAACCAGAAGTCTGATAAATCTAAAAGCAACGTGAGTTCGCAGTACAATCCTGCTCATCCCCTTACCAGATTAAAGAGTGAAAAATTTGGCATACAACAAAGTGAACTCCCTCTTCCTACTAGGAAAAGAGCAAGGAAAACACCACCAGAGTCTGACAGTAAGACTCCTTCATCCACTTCGTCCATATCAACTCCCTCACCGCGAAGTCAACCACCCACTCTTTCATTGCAACTCACTCACCCATCTTCTACAAACCTTCCTCTTCAAACATCAAAAATCTTAATATCTTCATCTTCTCAGCATCAGGGATCATCTTCTACACTTCCATTAACTAGCAGCTCAACGATGGACCAGTCTCCATGGAACAATCGTAGGGCGGTTTTAATGCCTCCACCCCTGAGCCCTATACTGGCCCATCCTGAGAAATGGCTGCCTAAATTCAATCCGGAGGCAGGTATGCTAGCCGAGGAACATATCAATAATTTCATGTTTCTGTTAATCTCAACGGAGTCACTAACGAAGACGTTGTTGTCCGGCTTTTCCCTTATACAATGCAAGGAACAGCCGGGTCATGGTACTTTTCGTTACCTTCTGGATCCATCACAAGCTGGGACATTTTTCAAAGTCAGTTCCTCACCAAGTTTGGTGATGACAGATCCACGGCGACATTGATCAATGACCTATCTAATCTTAAGGCTGAGGCTAGAGAACCCATTAAATATTTTAACTTACGGTTCAATAAGATCCTCAACAAAATCCTCGCTGCTTCACAACCCAGCGAGGAAATAAGATGTGAATGGTACATCACGGCTTTACCTCCAAACTTGGCTATCTTTGTAGATAGGGCAAACAAGACCACCTTAGTCGACAACTTGACAGAAGCGTTAGCAGTGGAAACACGCGTGGTAGCCCTAGAAAAGAGATCTGCTATAGAAGAACGTAAATCTAAGAAGATCTCTTTCAAAGAAGACACCAAGAAGAAGCAAACAAAAGACCCTTTCGATTTGGAAGGATTACAAAAAGTGTTGAAAGCCATGTCCAATGAGATGATTGATATTAAGAAACAAGTAGCAGAGACTTCTTCGAAAAATCCCTTTAGGACTTTTAAAAGAAATCCTCCCATGGAGGTAAAACCACCTAGTGTTGTCTCAAACGTTGAATCTGAAGAAGACGAAGAAGAAGAGAATACCACTGAAGGGCAGACCGACGAGGAAGAGGTCGTAGAACTACAAGGAATGTGGGACTTCATCCTCCCACAAGAAGAGGATCAAGAAGCATTTCCTGTTAGCACGAGAAGCAAAAATCAACTTGATCCTCCCCTACCTACCCCAAAACAAAAGGGCGCAAACCCTGCAACAAATGAAAAGGTCGCAACAAAAAAGACAACTGCTAAAGTGACCCAGCTTAGCCCAGTCCAATCTGATCAGACGCCTCCATCAAGAACACTAATAGTGTCGGATGAAATGGAATATAACATCATTGATGACATGAAGAAGACTAGAGCTAATATCACTCTGTATGAATTGAGTAAATTGAAACACCAGCAGAAAATAATGATGAAAGAATTACATGCTGTGCCTACTACATCTTTACCTACAGCTGTAGCTTCCCGCAATCTGGGAAGACCTCCAACCAACACGATCAATAAAATTGATCCAAATGACATCGCCTTGATTGGAGGAAGATCGAGATCTCATACTCCTCCTTTTCTTCTCACATATGAAATCTTCAATAAAAACGTGCACAATTGCTTGGTCGATTCTGGTGCTTCAACGAATATTTTACCCAGGTCAATATGTGCCAAATTGAATGTGCAACCTCAAAAATCCGCGGTACGTATAGTTCAACTTGATCGATCCCAAGTCGAAGTGATTGGTGAACTCAATCAGGTGACCATAAGATTTTCGTCTAACCCAAAAGTGTGTCAGGTTATCGACATTCTAGTAGCTGATATCCCTGAGTTCTATGGTTTGATTCTTAGCAGGGATTGGTCGGAGAAACTCCACGGATATTTTTCAACCGATTGATCACACATGTGGTTACCATACAATGGTAAACCAAATCAGATAAAGGTTGAACGAGAGTTGCACCAAAAATACATAGTGACAGAACTGGAAGGAGAAAATGAAGCCATAACATACAGTATTGTAGGCAATTACACAATAGATTCTTTCCTAGGTAATTTCAATGCTCATATTTCACCATACTTAGAGAATTCAGTTTTATCCCAAGTTGAAAATTTCTCCCAAACTGATGACTCAAAATGTTTTAGTTTTTTAGATAATTCTGTAAATACATCTTTATTTTGGAAATTATATTTTGACGGATCTAAATCCAATGAGGGAGCAGGAGCAGGATGCGTCCTGATTAACCCAGACGGGAACAAGATTATGCTCACATGAATACTTGAGTTCGATTGCACGAACAACATAGCGGAGTACGAAGCCTTGGTTCAAGGCCTATACAAAGCAAGCAGATTAAACGTTAAGTATCTTCAAGTCTTTGGAGATTCGGAGATCGTCGTAAAACAGGTACGTAACACCATACATGGCCTGTCAAGTCATTTAAAGCATTATCAATCATTAGTTCAAGATCTCACTGCACATTTCGTAGCATTCAACATCTCGTCAATTCTAAGAATTCAAAACGCGAGCGCAGACCTGTTAGCTAACGTAGCCTCTAGACTTATCCCTTTCGAAGATTTTAGTCCTGATAGGTTTTCAATAAAATTAATCTTCAGACCATCCATCCCTGACAATATCACCAATTGGAGAGTGTTCAACAACGATCCTGACATCGTAAATTTCCTTACTTCTGAAGGATCCTACTCAAATCAGATAAGCGACGAAGACCATCATGATCACCAAATACAACAAAATGGCTCTGACAATGCTATACCGAAATCAGTGGTCAAGTTAGAAGATTTATACGATTTGAAAAGTCGGTTTAAAAGGTCCGCCAATGCTAAACTTTGTAGTTCTACCCTGAACTATGAATTAGTAAACCTAGGGACCGATCAGAATCCACAAAACGTTAACCTAGGTCACGGCCTAGCCCCTGAAGAGAAATCAGCATATATTCGTCTTCTGAGACAATACTAAAACGTTTTTGCCTGGAATTATGATGAGCTAAAGACATACAGCACTTCTATCATTCAACATGTTATCCCTATGATTGACAATGAAAAACCTGTCCAGCAGAAGCTCATAAAAATACACCCTAACCTAGAAAATCAGATAAAAACTGAGCTTAATAAGTTGTTGAGAGCCAGAATAATCTTCCCCGTAAGGCATTCTAAATGGGTATCTAATATGGTGCCCGTTAGGAAGAAAAACGGAGACATTAGAATCTGTATCGATTTCCGAAATCTCAACAAAGCCTGTCAGAAAGATAACTTTCCCCTCCCACCTATGGAGCAAATATTACAGGCAGTAGCAGGCTCAGAATTAATGTCATTCCTGGATGGATTTTCAGGATGGATTTTCAGGATGGATTTTCAGGATACAATCAAGTACTGGTGCATCCCGATGATCAGTTAAAGACTACGTTCCGAACCAAATGGGGCACTTATGCATATCGGAAGATGCCATTTGGTCTGATCAATGCCGGAGCTACCTTTCAGAGAGCCATGGACATCGCGTTTAAAGGGTTAGTCAATAAATCAATATTGATTTACCTGGATGATATAACAGTGTACTCCAAAAAACGAAACATACATCTCAAAGATTTGAAGCAAATCTTTCAAAGATGCTTGAGGTATGGGATTTTGCTCAACCCAAAGAAATCTTTCTTTGCATTAAGCGAAGGGAAATTGCTCAGATTCATAGTGTCGAAATCTGTGTTATAGACATTTTTGTGCCTCGCATCATGGAGCATGAAATGTCAATAATCACAGGGATCCTCAGTCCCTAAACATGTTGTTCTTACCCCTAAAAGAACAAGGTCATCAAACAACAACACTTCCAATCAGTTCTCCACCTGAAAACACTTCAAAACAGGCTTATTTTGGATCATGTCAGCTGCTCCACTGAGCTTCTGCGCTGGAATGCAACTGTCCCTCCTTGTACCTGCGCTGGAAGTCAAGATTAATGAAGGCTACCTGCGCTGGGCGAGATTGGCCAAGTGGCACAGTCATTCTGCAAGGTGTCAACTGCCCAGGAAGCTTCCAAACTGACACTTGGTTCATGAGATTCGCCCTGTGATGAGTAAGAGGTACTTGATCACCATGTGTAAGCAAGGATCTCCAAGTGGACTCAAGAACTGAAGATTAACTGAAGAGGGACAGGACACAAGGCAGCTTCATGTCAGTCTCAAGCTGACTCATCCTTTCTTCTTCTCTCCTATATATAGAGCTCTTCTATGAGGTCTAAGGAGGCTGGAATTTTGTGTAAAGCAAGGAGGTGCTGTTGGTTTACAGTTAGAGTTATTGGGTGATTGTCTTACTAGAGGTGAAGAGGAGAGTTCTTGCTGCTGGGGAGGTGCTGCTGGATTGGAGCCATCATTGGTTGTAACCTTCTCAGAACCCTGTTACTTCTATCAATAAAGTTTTGCATGTTCTCCTATATACTTGTATTGCATTGATGTATTGTATTTACATGTATATTTGATTCATCCTAATCCATGCTTCAGTTATGAGTACATGTATCTTGTAGTTTGCTCTCTTGTTTGTGCAGGATCTGTGTGTGGCTGGACCGGCAAAGAGAGCAAGGAGCTGGGAACAAGAGACAAAGAGAGAGGATAAGGATCGACTAAGCGAAAGACACCAGGTTGGTTAATCTTTCTTCATTCTCTCTGTACTTTCATAAAGGAAATCATCAAAACTTTACTTTCAGTTGTTGCTAAAGACTATCACCTTTAGAGTAGGGATAGGGTCATCCGCATCGGATACTTTTCCCCACAACAAACTGGCGACTCCACTGGGGAGCCTAGTATCTTGTTGGTGTTTGTAGTATTTTGCTATTCATTTCTTGAAGAAAAGAGTACCAAATCGAAAAGCTTTTGACTATATCAAAAGCGAAGTAGAGGGACTGCTACTCTTGCTCTTTTGCTGAGCAAATTCAAGATTTGAAGAGCTTATCTACAAAAGACTCTTTACTCTTTGTGATAGATCTTCATCCTCTTGATCATCCCTTAGCCTGTACTTGACCTATAGTTTTTTATTTCAGCAAAAACAGTGCATTTTTTAGCTTTTTATGACCCGGAATTCTTTGTAGATGAAACTCTCGTGAGTCAGTGCAGGCTGTCCACAGGCAGTCTGCATTACAGCGCAGGTGCTCCCTTCGGGAACTGCGCTGAGAGTCAAACTGGCAGACTAGAACCTGCGCTGGTCCAGTTAGCCATAGTCTTGCTCAGCTTTCCCTTTGTGTCTTGGCCCTGTTTTCACTGAGTTTTAGCTGATTGCTTGTTGGTCATTGTACTTGCTGTAGACCACTTCTCCTTGACATTATTCCGCCTCAGTTGTGTGATGAAACTGTGAATGTTCTTTCAGTATTTCTTGTTTCAGTTACAGTTTCCCATTGTGAAAAGCGAACCAGTATAGCTTTGGCCTCTTAGATCCTGAACTGTAAAAGTGTCTTTGTGATCTTAAGAGCTAGTTTTATTACTGTTCATGGCTGTTTGAGTTTGTTTGCTTTTCATTTCATGGTTTGAATCTATACATTTCCTGTGTTTTAAACAAGTCTATCATAAGGTGTCTTTTTGATTGTGGACAAGCTTGTTTATTTCTACTTGAAATTAGATTCAAAATTATACAACAGTTTCCTTTCTGTCTAGCATCAACATTAAGGATAACGAAAAGAAATACATGCATTGTGCATTTTGCATTTGACTGTATGCTTGACGATTTAGGAAGATGTGCTTTTTAGTGTGTGTTCTTTGATCTGTGGAAAAAGTTGTGTCTTTCTTTTCCCTCAAGTAGATTAAGGTTTTCAAAGTTGAAAGATTGAAAAGATTTGCTTCTCATTCTTAGATTGCATATAGGAAGTTGTATATATACATCTCGTGGCGAACCTGAAAGGCAAACTGTTAAGAAAGATCAACATTAAAATAAACTCAATTTACATAACAACGCTTTGGAATTTAACGCAAACATCTAGAGGTCTAGGTAGAGACGTGTTCCGGCGTCGTTAAACATAGTGACTGTCGATCTCTACGAAGGTGGGTGATTCCTCCTGAGAGTCGGTGGCACTAACACGGACTTGAGCTCCCGCGTACCGTCGCGTATATTGGGAGACCCCTATAGGCTTTTATCCTTTATCCTTAGGAAACCGTGTCGGCCGCCCTACTGATCGCGATGCAGTGAACACAGCATTCACGAAGATCGACCACCCGTACCGTAAAACGTATTCTGTGGTTTCGCGAAAGGTTTGGCACACCCTCTGCCTAGATCTCCAGAGCAGTTTCTTTTGGCCTTTTTCAAACTCTATAACTGAAAAAGTCCAACCGAGCATTTGTCACTTCGGGCTCGTTAATACATCGAAGGCGACTAGAGTCATCTTTAGCTTTTTCTCGACTCTTAAAACATGAAAAAGCAAGTTTGTGTCTAAAAGCGTCGTTAATAAAATTTATTTTAAGCGGAACATAATCACCTGTTATTCCCACGTTGATCTTTCAGTTGAAAAGTATGGAGCCCACCAACCAAGGAAATAACCTTGGCGGAAGTCCAAACCCCTTCTCCTCTTGGGGAGATGTTGGTGCGCCTCATATGGCTACATTGTCACTTCCAGGATTGACAATCGGCCTCCCTGTATGGCTCTTTTCAACTAATGTAGTCCAGATCGCCACTAATCCTGAGCAGTCGAATCAACAGTCAGAACAATCTAGAACTACCCACCAGCCTTCCACTTCTTATGATACTTCCTCTGATCCTTCATCTTCCCAAGGTAGAGCTGGCAAAAGTCAGCCTCCCAAAGAGAAGAAGGAAAAGAAGAAGAGAGAAAAGAAGCAGAAGGAGCCTCTGGCGAAGGCGACTGGGGGCAAGCAGAAGAAAGCTGACAAAAACCCACACACTGCACCGACCGGGCCTAAATCGCCATGTGTCATTTGCAAAGGGATCCACTTCCATCGTGATTGTCCTTGTATTCCCCGGATACTAAGGGACTGGTCCCCAAGGTTGCACAATCCGGTAGCATCAACCTCTGGTTGTCATGTTGATTGCAATCCGTCGACTAATGAGAGTGAAGGATGAAGAAGGGGACCAAGATCACCCTGTCTATTGTGTGAAGGCAATCATGCCATCCACAAATGTCCATTCTTAGATGAGGCAAAGAGAGTTTTGGAAGATCGTCCGGTATCACCGTTACGACTTCCTCCTGGATACCAAAAACTCGTGCCTAATCCCTCGATAGTTGAAAATCCAGCTGGCCCGCTCAAGTGGTCAGCTGAAGTGTCGGTCATTGAGAATGAACCTACTGAATCCAGACCAGACGAAAGTCTAAAGGTCGAAACGGCAGTTGACCCGGTTCTTCCTTCAGAGGTTCTATCGTCCAATGACTCCGTCATTGAAGACCCGTCTTCAAATGACACCGTCGCCGAAGAGTCATCTTCATGCGACACCCTCACTGAAGAGAATAAGGATGACACCATCCAGGTTCTTTTCATCAGCACCGACTCCGATGAGCGTCAGGGCAATGCGCCCATTCCTTTATCGCAGGAAGGAACATCATCAGAGTCATATCCGGCCGTATATTCGGTCCCACCACCAAGCAACCTGGTTGTATCCTTTGATTGGAATCAACTAGGCAGACCCCGGTTACCAGCCAGTGTACCATTCAGAATCATTGTCCAGATCTATAGAATGATCATGGCTGGTACTATCATTGATGAAGGGGCGTCTGTGAGTATCCTTTCCTCTGTTGCTTGGAAAGCACTGGGTTCCCCAGCGCTTTTACCTGAGTTGAGAAATCTCTCAGGTTTTGATAAAGGAACCAGTCGACCATTAGGGATCCTCCCCAATGTACCTGTTACATTGAAAGGGAAGACCATCGAGATGAACGTGATGGTCGTCCAAGGACCTTTGGATTATAACCTACTCCTTGGGCGGGACTATATTTATTGCATGGGAGCGATAGTCTCCTCACTCTTTAGAGTAATGTGTTTTCCACACGAAGGAAAGGTGGTCAAGCTCGTAGACCAACTTTCGTTTCCGGGATCTCGCATCGCAAATAGTCAAATACCATTCCTAAATGGTCTGTTCACTCAAGATTCGCCTCCACCCCCAGTCCTTCTTCCCGATGAGTGCGAGTGATTCGGAAAGAAAGACTGGAACCCAAGGGGCATGCACCCTGGTCTGCTTCGGGCAGAAGAAACCCCGGGTATAAGGAAGAATTTCCGCAAAAGAATATGACTAGTCCGTACCCCGTCCGTGGAAGGAAGTGGGGTTGTTCTGGAATAATATTCTTTTGTCAAAGTTATGTGAGTGAGATAATTGGCTTCTCGCTCCCCTTGTCTAGGTAATAGGGACACCGAAGATGAAGACCGTTTGCAGTAACAAGTAGTAACCGTCTTTGAATTCAAGCCTCGCCCATTAAAACGAATGTTTTGAAGGATAAGCATGGGCAGCCTTCAAAGAGATTCTATTGCTACAATGGGTGGTCACCATCTTTAGTAACCCAACGTTAGACATCGCCGAAGAAAGAGATTGATTTGCGGCAGCAAATCGAACCGTCTTTGGAATAATAAGAAAGAGGCAAGCCTCCCTCAATAATACCAATGTTTTATCTTTGAGTAGTGTTCTTCCATTGTCACAAATAGCTGTTTGTTAAAAGTGGGCCGACGGGAAGCCTGAGTACCGCGTAAGACCCCTTAGAATAACGAGAAGACAAGTATCGTTAACATTAGATTGGCAAGATGACAAGTAACTGTGAACACCCAAAGAAAAGCAGAGGTAGGGGAGAGGAGGGGCAGCCTCGAAATTCTATCCTATACCTGGGGGCATGCAAACCTTCTGGAGTGCAAGCTAGGGGCGGTTATTTATCTGGTTTTAAGATTAGCTGTTTCCAAACTTGCATGAAAGAAGCCTGTGGGGCAAAAGTAAAATTTTCCAAAAGTGAGCATAGCTGTGGTAAGGCATAAGCTCTATAAAAATTGGTCCTTACGGGAGGCGTTCTTTTTATGACTGGTATATCGAGCAGTTTTAGCATATAGTTCATGCTCGTTAAAAAATAAACGCAAATTCGAGCAGTTTTATGACTGAATTTATGCTCGTTAAAAAATAGAAAAGTGTGAGCAAAAGTTTTCCCCAGAGTTCAAGCTCATGAAAAAATGAACCGGTAAATAACCTTTTGAGATCGTAAATTCATTAGCCATAAGAACCTTGATCGTGTTTTCATCCATCACCTCCACTGTTCATTTGGCCGATCATTCACTTCCATTTGTGTGTTTATCTCTTTTGAGAAACAGCTGCGAAGAGTGATTCCACCTAGCCATCCTCGTAACACTGCCGTGATTGGAAAATTCCAATTTGTACCTGGAATCAATTGCTATCCCTGTTTATCACTCGTTCCTCAAAAGACGAGTCTTCTTTCAGCTCTTTTCACTGACTCGTAAAATATGAAAAGTTTGCCGAGTTTTGGCCTTCCAGCTCGTTAAATGACCGGAACGCTATCCCTCCTCTAAATTTTAATCTTTTTGGACCTGAGGGATTATTGCACAAAAGGATCGAGCGCTTGTCTTGTTCGGCTCGTTAAAAGTACCGAACAGCCATCCCTTCTGTATTGTTTTATACTTTTTCGGACTTAAGGGATTTGCTGACGAAAAAGGAATTATGGAGTTGACTTTCCGTACCTTTTCAGACTCTCTAAAAATGAAAAGGACCGAGTTTTCTTTGTCGTTAGACTCGTTAAAATGATTAAATAGCGACAAACTTGTCTTTAGACGAGAACGAGTTTCCCTATCGCTAGGCTCGTTAAATCATAGCGATGGGCTTGCCCGAAGGGCAAGTTATAGAACAAGCATATGTTATCCTCCTCAAGCTTGACAAAAATAAAGAGGTACTGGTCAGAAATGACTGGGGAAAAATTGGGAGAACATCAAAGTTTAATGGTAGCAAGTCACTCTTGAACATGACACTTTTCCTCCGTACCACATCGGGTTGGGTTGTTTCATTCACCGGTCTCATCACCATGGTCCTCGCCAAACCATCCACATTTGGGGTAATGCTACCGATCCATCGCATCAGTGTTGTTATATGTTCAAGAGGGGTCATTCTGAAAGTGTCAACCGTGTCCCATCCACTGCCATACATTATCCTTCATCCATTCATGATCGCCACCCTGAATCATATGTCACAGTTTGTTTTCACCTCAACTAAAGTCATTAGCTCCGTTCCGTGTCATTGCTGTGGGATTCATTAAGGCCCTCCTTTGACGGATCGCTTCTTGTCGACTTCAGCTCATTATCCAAGAAGTTGATCTAGGAACACCCCCATCAGTACTTTGAAGCTTGCATGCCTCAATGGCAAGTTTCTCACTTCCGGCGACAGGTATACATCAATGACCTTCGACCAGAAGATTTTGCGTGGCATTCGACGCCAAGTCCTTTATTCACGCCACGTGAATTGTACTGCAGTACCTTGAGGGTCATCGTCATTATTGGTGATTCCTCTCGCGCTTGTTAACGGTTTTCATTATTGACCGGTAATCAAGCGATGTCTTTCCATGTTCGACTTCAGCGCAATTCTCACATGGATCGACTTGTACTTAGAGTGAAGATCGAACGAGTTTGAAGACCCCGGATCTAGTTTCATCCATCCGGGCTGCGATATATATTCAGGAAAAATAAAAGCATTTGTCATGTACATCATTGCAACAGATGATCATCCTATTCAAAGGATGATAATTTCAGCAGAAAATTATCAGTCTCCCTTCAGACGATCGTCTGTCATATGTACCAAAATGTATTTATAAAAGCTGAGCATGGGAATGCCCGCCTCAGCTAGATCATGAAAATAGAATGAAAAATAATGTATTGTATTGTATTGTATTACAGGGCGCCTCCTCAGCACTGGAATGAACTTCGGACCCTCTAGATAAAGCATTTCACCCGATAAACGGCCTCATACTTTAGGGGGCAACTGTTATAGACATTTTTGTGCCTCGCATCATGGAGCATGAAATGTCAATAATCACAGGGATCCTCAGTCCCTAAACATGTTGTTCTTACCCCTAAAAGAACAAGGTCATCAAACAACAGCACTTCCAATCAGTTCTCCACCTGAAAACACTTCAAAACAGGCTTATTTTGGATCATGTCAGCTGCTCCACTGAGCTTCTGCGCTGGAATGCAACTGTCCCTCCTTGTACCTGCGCTGGAAGTCAAGATTAATGAAGGCTACCTGCGCTGGGCGAGATTGGCCAAGTGGCACAGTCATTCTGCAAGGTGTCAACTGCCCAGGAAGCTTCCAAACTGACACTTGGTTCATGAGATTCGCCCTGTGATGAGTAAGAGGTACTTGATCACCATGTGTAAGCAAGGATCTCCAAGTGGACTCAAGAACTAAAGATTAACTGAAGAGGGAGAGGACACAAGGCAGCTTCATGTCAGTCTCAAGCTGACTCATCCTTTCTTCTTCTCTCCTATATATAGAGCTCTTCTATGAGGTCTAAGGAGGCTGGAATTTTGTGTAAAGCAAGGAGGTGCTGTTGGTTTACAGTTAGAGTTATTGGGTGATTGTCTTACTAGAGGTGAAGAGGAGAGTTCTTGCTGCTGGGGAGGTGCTGCTAGATTGGAGCCATCATTGGTTGTAACCTTCTCAGAACCCTGTTACTTCTATCAATAAAGTTTTGCATGTTCTCCTATATACTTGTATTGCATTGATGTATTGTATTTACATGTATATTTGATTCATCCTAATCCATGCTTCAGTTATGAGTACATGTATCTTGTAGTTTGCTCTCTTGTTTGTGCAGGATCTGTGTGTGGCTGGACCGGCAAAGAGAGCAAGGAGCTGGGAACAAGAGACAAAGAGAGAGGATAAGGATCGACTAAGCGAAAGACACCAGGTTGGTTAATCTTTCTTCATTCTCTCTGTACTTTCATAAAGGAAATCATCAAAACTTTACTTTCAGTTGTTGCTAAAGACTATCACCTTTAGAGTAGGGATAGGGTCATCCGCATCGGATACTTTTCCCTACAACAATCTGGTATTCACATAGAACCCGACAGAATCAAGGAAATTTATGAAATATCCATACCCCATAACAAGAAAGCTATGCAATCCTTCCTTGGACAGATCAATTTTGTCAAAAGATTTGTCCCGGATTTTTCACGTATTTTTTTTTTTTTTAACAAAGTCGTCTACTTGTGTATTATAAAACTTGCGATTCGAAAACTATTACAATAAGAGGAAGATTCCAAGAGCTGAGATTCAAAATTGGGCTCGCAGACCCATAGTTCTCGAAGCTCTTCTTAACTACACTTAATACTGAATTTAAACGGCTATAATGCCTTACAAAGGATCCTCCTATCCATTTATAACTACACTGCATGAGTTAGGGGGAATGTTGGGTAACCGAGTCATCCTGGAGAGGTTCCCTCTTGCTCACTCTTGTTGAAGCTTCTCCTTGCTGGCTTTCAGTTAAGGTGCGGAGGTGGTCAATGACTGCCTCCATGTGGATGCAGCGATCCTTAAGGTCTTCGATTTCTTTTTTCCTCTTCTCCAGCTTCTTTCTCTTCGAGTTTCTGTCCGCGTGAAAGTCCTCAGTGAGTTCTTTCACCTGCTTCTTCAGAGCATTGATCATAATGACATGTGCCTTGCACATATGGCAATCTCTGTTGTTGAATATGTTATCCATCGGGTTCCTTGGCTGCTGCTGGTTAGCTTGCTGATTGTTCTGGTCAGCCATCTTGCTGGGAGCGGTGAAGGCTTTGTCAGATGCTGAGGAGTTATGAGGGTTGCCGCTTGTGTAGCCGGATTGCTTTGGTGAGGCAGAGTTGAGGTGAGCGCCCTGTTGATGATTGAGAGCAGTGCTGGGAGCACAGAACCAACTATTAGTATTGAAAAGAACACAGATAAAGGGAAGATTGTTTACCCAGCTCAGATGGAGATCTGGTAAGTCCGCCCTCGTGGAGTTTGCTTGCGCTCGATGCCTGGTGCCACTGTGCGCAAAGGAAAGCCAGCTATTGCCGTTCACTAAGAGAATCTCAGAGTGTATTTGGTCTCCGGTGCTAGCCTTGTTACTGCAGAAAAGACCACCTTGGCACTGCCTCCGATCCAGAAGGGCTCTCCTGCGCGCGCTATGGTTTTGATGAGTAGTGAGGGCCTTTGGGTTCTTGATGAGTTTAAAAAGGATGCAACGGGCGATCTCCCACTCATGAATGGAGGCGGAGTGACTGATCATATCTGTCCTCGAGTGATTTGAGGTGCTCTGTGACTGTCCTTGTATTCTGTAACAAGTATGGGCATGATCACGCCTTCCTTTGATTCCGGGAGAGTGTCGAAGAGAAATGCTGTTGTTTTCTTGCATGTTCAGGTCCTGAGGCCGATTCCCTGTCCTGTACCCTCCTTTTTGGCAGTCGAGATCGATTTGTAGAGCAGAAGATCTCTTTTTCGCCGGCCTGTTGTCTCGAGTTAGATGCCTGAGGTGACTAACAGTCAGATGCATTGGGATTAAGATATATCTATGGGATATCATGATCATATATTTCCTCATTCTCCCTCACCTGGCCCGTGGGTCTTTTGATGGCCTTGTTGGCCAGCTCGTCAGCTGTCTTATTATGTATTCTGAGGACGTGTTTATAAGTCACGTTGTTCATGCCCCTGGCCTGTTCAAAGATTCTGTCTTTTGTTCTGTTCAGGGCACATTGGTTGAAGTTGTTCCCCTTGTTTAAGGCTGCTATTAGGATTGCTGAGTCTCCCATCACTAGAAGGTCATGAATTCCCCTCCTCCGCGCTATGGAGATCCCCAAAAGGAGGCTATATGCTTCTGCTTTGTTGTTTGACAAAGTCCCCAAGCTCCATTCATATGTAACCATCGTTTTTCCTTGGGGGTCCTTTAAAACTCCCCCTGCTCCAGCTATGCCTGGATTGTTCTTTGAGGCCCCGTCGAAGTGTAGTGTGTGCCTTTTTTGCCTTTGGATCCAGTTGTTAACTTCCTCTTTTGACCCTCTGATCTTCCATTCACTCTGTCCAGATCCCTTGATTGTCTTGAATTTTGGATTTGGCTTGCAGTTGAATCTTTGAACCCATGCTTTCACTTGCTCAGTTGAGTATTCCGGGTCAGCTTGTTGAATCCCGTTGGCTTCAATAGTCTCAGCTATAAGCGCAACAGTTTTGGCCAGGATATTTGAGATCCTGGGTTTTTTGTCTTTGAAGATGCTTGCGTTTCTGGCGAGCCATATCTGCCAGCAGAGGTTGGAGGGAATGCTGGACCAGAGTCTCTTGGCGAGGGTTGTGTCTTTGGTTGGAAAGGGAGAGAGTTTCCCCCAGCCTTTCTGAAGGAGAGAGACCAGGTTGGGAACCTCCCCTGTCTCTAGAGGGCTGGTTATGAGCTTCCAGCATGTCGATGCTATTGGGCATTCTATGAAGAGGTGATTGAGGCTTTCTTCCTCTTTCCTGCACATAACACAGATGGAAGGCCCCTGGATCCCCTTTTTTCTCAAATTCTCAGCTGTTAGGAGCTTGCCATGAAGCAAGGTCCAATTGAAGAGTTTTATCTTCGGGATACTTTCGATTTTCCAAGCGTTCTTGTGATATTGCCAATTATTCAATGCAGCTTGTTTTTGGAGCGCTTTGTAACCTTCCCTAACCGAGTAGGTGCCTCCATTTGGATCCCATATGAAACTGTCCTCTTTCCCCTTTCTTGTGGGAGCTGCTCCTGCTAATGAGAGTTTAAGGTTGTTCCATTGCTCCTTTAGTCCATCAGGAAGATGCCTGATTTTCCAGCCTTTCCAGCTGTCATGGTCCCAATTTGAAATGTCAAACAGAGTTGTGAGATTTTTATCAGACATCCACTGCTGCAGCGGCCTCAGATGGGGAAGCTTTTCCTTGGCTTCCTGACCCATTATTTTGTCTTTCCATATGCTGGTTTGCTTCCCATTGCCTGGGGCTTTGGAGATATGAGATTTGAGGAGAGTTAAAGATTTTTTGATCAGCTTCCAGACCGGGGTGCATTGTCTTTCTGTGATTGTGTCGGAGAGGATATTGCTGTTGCTTCCACTTAGGTATTTTTTTTTCAAGACCTCTGCCCACCAGGAGTCTTTCTCAGTTAGAATTCTCCATATTAACTTGAATCCCATTGCCAAGTTTGCCAATCTGGGCACTTTAATTCCTAGCCCGCCTTTTTCTATGGGGAGGATGACCTTTTCCCATTTTACAAGACTGAATTTCTTCGTTTCTTGCTTTCCACCCTTCCAGAGAAAGCTTCTAAGGATGAGCTCCATGTGTTTATGGATACTTGAGGGGGCGAGCGTTATGGCGAATTGATAAATAGGGAGGGCAGATAAGATGGACTTGATAAGGATTGTTCTTTCTGCTAGATTGAGCCAGTGCATCCCCCAACTTTGAAGTTTGCCTCTAAGCTTCTCGATCAAATTAACCCATACTTCGTGTTTGATTGATTCTTTGGCCAGCGGGAGTCCTAGATACATGAAGTGAGACCAACTAGATTGGCCTGGAATTTCCAGAATCATAGCAATCCTTTGAGTTATATGTCTTGGAACATTCCAGGTATATATTTTGCATTTGTTGTTATTTAGTTTTCCCCCCGATGCTTGAAGGAAGAGATCAAGGATGGCCTTGAGTCTCCTTGCCATAAGGCTTGAAGCTCCACCTATTAGCAGAGTGTCGTCTGCAAATAGGGAGTGATTGATCCCTTTAGCTCCTCTGATTATATCCACTCCAGTGATTTCCTTCAGCCTTCTCTTGTTTTCTAAATGCAAGCTTAGTGTTTCCGCCATTATAATATAGAGAAAGGGGGATAGGGGGCAACCTTGCCTCAATCCATGGGTGCTTATGAAGGCTCTGCAAGGCCTCCCATTGATGAGCAGAGCTGTCCAATTCTGAGAGACACATTCCATGACCTTATTGATGAAATTCCTTGAAACCCCAAACTTTGCAAGCACAGTCTCCAGGAAGGCGTGATTTACCCTGTCAAAGGCACTAGCCATGTCCAACTTGATTATCATTCCTTTCTCGTTTCTAGCTATACTGCTGTGAATTGCTTCTTGAATCATAATTACATTATCGGTTATGTGCCTCTTGGGAAGGAACCCACCTTGATTGTCAGAAATGATAGAAGGGAGAATTTGTTTCAGCCTATTAGCTAGGATTTTTGAGATAATTTTATAAGACACATTGCAAAGGGAGATGGGTCTGAACCTATCAAAAGATTGGGGGCTTGGATCCTTTGGGATGAGGGCTAGGAACGAAGATTTAACACTACTTCCCAATTTGCTTTTGAGGTGGAAGTTTCTCACCATTCTGAGGAAATCTTTTTTGATAATATCCCAATGGGTTTTGTAGAAGCTTACCGTGAAGCCGTCCGGGCCTGGAGCTTTGTCCAGGGGCATGCTGTTGATGGACCACTCCACCTCTTCTATAGTGATTTCTTTATCCAGATTGCTGTTTTGAACTTCAGTAACCTTTCTTTCAATAATGTTGATGAAGTCCGGGTTTTCTTTGTACTGAGGGTCAGCTGAGAGCAGGGATTGAAAGTGATTTGTCACGACCTCCTTGATTTCCTCACTCTCTGTTAAATCTTTCTCATTAAACCTTATCTTACCTATATTATTTCCAGCTCTCCTTAACTTGAGGCAGTTGTGAAAGAAAGAGGTATTTTTGTCCCCCGACTTGATCCAGAGACATCTAGACTTTTGCCTGAGCTCTTCCTCCTCTTTTCGATGCTGGTTGTATAAAGCTTTGTGCATCTCTGCTTCTACCTTTTGATCTTCTTCTGTTTCTTGAACTGTCTCCCTTTCCTGATTCCATTCCTCCAAGCTTCTTTGCAACTCGGTTTTTGTCCTCCTCTCGTCGTTTGCGTGGTTTTTTGCCCAATTTTTTATGGCGATCCTTAGGTGTTTGATCTTTGATTCCCAGACATAATGCGGTGAGCCTGTTATCTCTATCCTCCATGTCTCCTTGATCAGAGATTTGAAGTCCTCGATGGCATCCCAGGTCTTGTTATATTTGAATGGGAGGGGGCCCAAATTCTCCTCTTTTTCCAAGTGCAGCGCTACAGGTCTATGATCAGAAATGTAGCCCAGTAGGATTGAACTGTGGACCCTTTGAAAGCTGATTGCTGCACTCTCCTGAACAAGAATTCGGTCAAGTCTTTCTTTGATATTGTTTCTGCCTATCCTTTTGTTAGACCATGTGAAGCGGCCATTTTGAGGGGGGATGTCTATAAATTTGTGAGCTTGTATGATGTCCTCCAATTTGTCTCTGAATGGATCTGTGAAGTACTTCCCTCCAAGTTTTTCTTCTGCGTTCCTGATTAGATTCAAATCTCCTCCCAGAAAGATCTTCCTTCCTTGTAAGGCCTCTATATCTGCTTTCAATGATTCCCAACAAGTGGCTTTGTCCCTAAAATGGGGTGGTGCATATACATTGTAGATTGTGTATTCCTCCCTCAGATCTAGACTTTGCATGTCGATTCTAATCCACCACCTGTTTGGATTGCTGTTTATGAGATTCCATTTGCTTTTCTTCCATAATACACCTATGCCTCCTGATGCTCCTATTGCACTCACGGCTGTTCCTGAATACCTTCTAAACTTTGAGGTGCTGATTTGGAATTCTTGTTCACTAATTTTGGTCTCCTGGAGTAGGAGGAAGTCTGGTTGTTCTGAGTTCATGAGATCGCGGACTGCGTTTAATTTTAGGGAGGAGCCCATCCCCCTACAGTTCCAAGAGACCAAAATCATCATTTACCTATTTTGTTGTGAGGCCCGATTTTCTCCTTCGTTTTTTCGCCGCTTCCCTTGTTCTTGTCAAGATATGTGTCTATTGGTTGCTGTGTTCCTGTGGTCATCTCTTTCTCTGCATTCTTATCTCTTATTTCCTTATTCGATTTCCTTCCCACTTTCCTTGGTGGATCCGTGGCTGTAATATTTTCCTTTGTTTTGTTCCTTGTTAGGATCCTTTCCACTGTGCGAGGGGGGGAAGCCTGGAGGGGGGAGGAGGGGGGGATGAGGGTTCTTCTGAGGCTAGGGTTTCGAAAGGGTTGGAGGATGAGGGAATGGAATGATCCATGCTTGATGGGACGGCGGAGATGGGAGGGATATCAGTGTGGGGCACCTCTGGTTCAGGGGGAGGGTTTGATTTCTTTTTTTTTTTTACTACTTCCCATGTTTCCTCTGGGGGTTCAGAGCTGGCATTGACTTCTGTTCTAGCTTTAGAGCACCTATTAGCAAAATGACCATATTCGTGACATACCTTGCATTTGAAGGGAAGTTGCTCGTAATCCACTTGCTGTATGTGTGTCCACTGATCAACTCTGAGCTTGACAGCTTCTGGTAATCCTTTGCCCAAATCCACTTCCACGCAGATCCTCGCACAGGCGTGCATATTCTCTTTTGGCTCCGCTCTGTCCACATATTTCCCTATTCCGTTTCCGATTGCTCTAACTGATTCATCAGCCCAGCAGTGAAGCGGCAGATGCGGAAGGCGAACCCAAACCGGGACTGCATTGGGGACATCCATTTCTGGGTCGAAGTCCGGGGTCCAGCGGTTGAGGTAAAGGCCTCTGGTGTCCATGAAGTATGGTCCATTCCTAAAGATTAGGTTGCGGTCCTCCACAGTTTCGAAGAGGAAGGTGAAGAAGCCTCTTCCACAGAATCATATCGCAATTTTCCCCTGAACCATAGCGTTCCAATTTCTTTCCACCCATCGTTGGACAGTTCGGGAGGACGGCCATAACCCCGTGAACTGCCCAACTAGTCCTCGTTCTGCCAAGGCAACAGCGGATCTCCTTGGGAGGGATGGGGGGAGAGGGATCTCCGGTATTTCATCAAGCTTCTTGATAAATTTTGAAGCCGTGGGTCGGATCCGTTCTGGATTGTTCTCTGGGATAAGTGATGCAAAAGATTTCTCCATGTCGGCCTGACCTGTATCAGGAGATCCCATCATGCCGGAGGCGATTCGCAGGAGAAGGGAAGAGGCAAGAGGCCCAGCAGAGGGAGCAGCAGGCTGCCCTCGGCCTCAGCACGAGCAGCAGCGGGAGACGGGGCGGAAGGCCCAGGGAGGGAGGAGCAAGCGGAGCAGGAGGCTCGCAGCGGGAGCTGCGACCCAGCAGCGGAGCTGCCGAGCGCAGTCAAGGGCTCGGGGGTTTCACCATCGCCAGAGAGAAATCGCGCTCGGAATTGACAATAGTCGATTTTTCACGTATTATTTCTCCCTTACAAAATATGATAAAAAAGAATTCAAATTTCAAATGGGGTCTAGATGAGCACGAAGCGTTCAACTTAATCAAACAAGCTATCATCAATGCTCCATCTTTGGCCACTCCAAATTTTTCGGAATCTTTTATCTTGTACACTTTTGCCTCAGAGAAATCCTATGTCGCGATTTCGACCCAAGCAAATCAAGAGAAAGCGGAAGCTCCAATCGCATTCTTTAGCTCAAACTTACAAGGTGCTGAAATTAATTACTCAGACGTAGAGAAACAAGCATATGCTGTTTTCAAAGCGATCAAATATTTCAGACCTTTCTTGCTTAAAGCCCACACTAAAGTCATAGTACCGTTTCCAGCGGTAAGAAACCTTTTGGTGCAGAAAGACGTGGGCGAAAAGAGAGCTAATTGGATTACAGCTTTACAAGAATATGATCTTGAGATCAAACCAGCAAACATCGTAAGAGGTCAAGGCTTCTGCAAGATGTTAGCTAGAGCATCGCAAATCCCGGAGAACTCATCTGAAGAGGTACAAGCGTATGAGGTAAGCCTAAATGATGCAGAATCATCATATGCTGACACCATTTATTTTCTTAAGAACGGGTATGCTCCATCACGTTTGGATCATACCAAGAAAAGAGCTCTGAGATTAAAAGCTAAACAATACCAGCTCATAAATGATGTCTTGTTTAAAAGGAATTATGATTCTGTGTTTCTTAGGTGTCTTGAGAAAACTGAAGCCGAAAAGGTTTTGCAGGAACTCCACGATGGACCAGCGGGTGGACACTATGCCGGAGATGCGACTGCACATAAAATCTTGCGTGCAGGATATTATTGGCCCACGCTTTTCAAAGACTCATACAATCACGTAAGGAAATGCCAAGTCTGCCAGACTGTTGCAGGAAAACAAAGAAAACCGTCCATGCCGCTACAACCAGTCAACATCGACCAACCATTCAGTCAATGGGGCTTGGACATAATAGGTGAGATCATTCCTCACTCTTCTAAGCAGCATAAGTATATCCTTACAGCAACTGATTATTTTACCAAATAGGTAGAAGTAGTTCCTCTCAAGACAATTCATTCTGAAAATATTATTGAATTCATAGATCAATTTATCATCACTAGGTTTGGATTACCAACAGCATTAATGTTTGATAACGCTTCATATTTTTCTGGAAATACTATGACTGAGTTTGCGCTTAAAAGAGGGTTCAAACTGAAATATTCTGCCAACTACTATCCACAAGGTAATGGATTGGCTGAGTCAACAAACAAGAATCTAATCAGAATTATCAAAAGAACAGTCGACCAAAACCAAAATAATTGGCACAAAGTGCTGGTAAATGCTTTATGGGCTGATAGAATCACAAAGAAAGCTTCAATCGGCACTTCTCCCTTTAATTTAGTTTATGGGAGAGAAGTGGTTCTTCCGACTCACCTAGTCATTCCCTCTTTGTATTTAGTGCAATATATCGATGAAGTATCTACTTCCTCTTTACAATTAAGACAAATGGAAATAATCAAACTAGAAGAACAAAGAGAACAAGCTAGGAAAACCCATGCTCATCACCAAGCGCTAATAAAATCTTCTTTTAACTCAAGCATCATAACCAGAAAAAACTTTCAGATGGGTGATTTAGTTTTGAAATGGGATAAGGCTCATGAAGAAAAGGGCAAACATACGAAATTTCAAAAGCTGTGGCTTGGCCCTTTTCAGATTTTAGAAGTCGTAGGCCCGTCTACATTCGTGTTGCAGGATCTGGCAGGTAGGAGAGATTCTTTACCTGTCAATGGACTGATTCTTAAATTATACTTTCCATAGAAGAGAATTCTTCTAATTTTTGTAGGATAGATTTAGTTTTTAGTTTTTATTTTGTTTTGTTTTTCACTTTTTATGAATAAAACCCATTGTAAATGATCATTTAAAAAGGATTCATGAAAGAGCACGCCAATTCTCTATCAGATTTTGATTTCGCTTGTACAAATAGCAAAATTTTTTGAAAATCTAAATTTTATTATTGACAAATAGAGTTAACTTCACTTTGATTACGATACTCGTTTCAACCTCTAAAAAACTTTGACAAAAGCAACCTTTGGTAAAAGAATTGTTTTGTATCAGCATCATGAAAGGTATCATCAATAATAAAATAAGCATTCTCTGCAAAACTGTTGTTTTCAAAAGTTCTATTATTGTCATTCAGAGATTTCTTAAGGAAAAACAATGACTTCCTCCCTGCTAAAAGGAAATTACAGCATTCAGAGAAACAATCCAAGGAAAACACTATATCTCAAAGAATAAGATGTCTCATCACGAGCCGGCTTATCATGATCACAGATATTATAACTTGCTGACTTTGCCAATACTGTCTATCAAAACAAGGCAACGACTTAAGATTGTTGCAATCAAAAGACAAGAGGTCTCATCATGAGCCAGCCTGTTCAGCAAAAGTGTAAATCAACTGAATGACTGTGTCATAATTTGGCCACCAAACCAAGACATTGTTCTTTAGAGAATTAAAAAAGGAAAAGTGTGTCAAAAAGGATTTTTATCTGGAATGTTGCGAGTAACCTCAAACAGGAAAAAGGATCATTGCTGGATAACATGGTAACCCTGTCGAGGCTATGGACGCTTGCGGGCAGCAGAGGCTCTACCTACGACAAATGAGCATACTTTTAAGCCAGTACGCAGAGAAGACCTTATTTTATCTTTAATCAAGACCAAGTAATGTCTGATGCGAATGCAAGAAAAAACCTGAGGAAGCAAGCAATTGGGATATAAAAAGGGTTGAGACAAAATATCGTTGACAAGGTGAGGGGTAATCTACTCTATCTGTCCATAACAAAATTTAGACATATAAAAATTTTTGCTGTTTCGGAAGTGAACGGTCAATAGAAATGCGGAGATAACTGGTTCTTCACAGTGAATTGCCATTGTTGTGGTCACCAACAACCCCCCTCTTTGTTTGATATTAGTAATAACATCAAGAAAAGGGGGACCCTTAACCAAAAATCCAAAAAATATTTTTGTTTGAAAGATCTTTTGTATTAACTTCCTAAGAGCTATATCGCGTCGCAAAGGAAAAAGAGGTGCTCTCCCAAAGCGCATAAATACACTGAAAGGGAGCGACGCGAGAACTCATCGTACCGCGTGCATTAAAAGCACTCAAAAAAGGGAAAACCTAAAGAACCTTCGACGGCCGATATGCGACGTCGCACGTCGCAATGTCGCATAAGCAGCACAAAGTGACAAAGCGAAAACCTTGCGACCTTGCGATCTTGCGATATGCGATTTGCGACCATGCAAAGCTGCGACCTGCGATCTATGGTTTGCGATGAATGAGACCATAAATTGCTGCGATACCACTTATTTGCATCGCAATCTTTGATGTTGCGATGAAAATCGTAGAAGCCATTCGTCGCAGGCATTCCTTGGCATGATCTGTGAGCCCAAAATTAGGCGCGCACCTTACGGGAAATTAATGATTGTACGCCTGTGTATCCAAAGATGATTATGTTGCGTTTTTCGAAGAGTCAAGTCATAATGGGTGACATGATTATGTATTCATTAGAACTTAATTGCTTTCATGTCAATCTTTTCTTCTGTCTCTTTTCATTTACGTGAACTATAAGTCAGCAACTGATATAAATCTATATGCAGGAAACATCTAAGGAAAAGCGCCAGAGCTAGAAGAACAGAGAGGAGATGACTTTGCAGATGGATACCGCATATAGCAAGGCCACGGATTCCAAAGTATCACTCAACAAATGCTGATGGGAATAGGCTATCTAGGACTCAGAGTCAAAGGTGCACAAAAGAAAAGCGTTTATGAAAGATCCTGAGTCCCAAATTGGGTAAAGCAAAAAGAAAAACGCTTAAGGGGAAAGACGTCTCAGAAAAGCCTGGAACAAAGAATGGAAACAAGTTTCAATTGAGAAAATCATTCAGGCAACAAAATCCCCAGCTCATTGAGTCATTCGCACGGCCGGAAACCGAAATAGCAACAGCACAATCAGTTTGAAAGAAATCTGAGTTGTACTAAGTATACACGCCGTGAAGACACTCCTCTAGAAGAACACTTTCAAAAATATCTTCTAGTTTGTCAGAAAGAGGTGCCATCTCTTGTTATTTCTAATTTTCAAGCTTGAACAAAAGGAAAGGACAAGCAGCCGACTCTTACACGGCGAACAACGCATCGCTTACAGCACTAAGGAGCAGATACAGAAATGGTTAGAAATTAGATTCAGTTTTTAGAAATAAATTTGTTTTAGTAAAAGGGCGGTCATTTGAAGCCGTTCCCTAAATTTGTGTAATTAAAATTAGCCGGTTAGTAGTATTTAACCCTTCTTGTTGCATTGGAGAAGGGTCTGGAAATTTGTCAAAAAACTTGTCCTCAGAACATGCACTTTTTCACCCTCGGAGGGGGTTTTTGATGAATGGACGGATCGAGATTTATTTATGTTTGCATTTTAATACCTGCTACTGATGTTGCACTTCTGTACTCTTAGTAGGCATTAGAAGTAAGTAGAAATAGATCGTTATTGCTTAAGGTCTGTGAGTATAAAATCAGTCATAAATGGTACTTTTATATTTTGACGAATTTCTGCTCACATTCTTAGAGTAATATACAGCTGATGTTGTTTATATGTTAATGTATGAATGAGTGGACTACCATTTGGCACTTTTGTACGGTGGAGTCATTGGTTTGTGCTTAATACATGAATAACTGATTATGCGATATGTTGTTCACAACCGTTTTGCTTAACTTTTTATGCAGGATGGTTCATCTTAATTGATTTACATTCTCATAATAGCTGAATAATCTTCATTACCAGTTATTGTGTGAAATCTTTCTAGATCACATAATGGAAAAAGTTCTATCCCGGGTTAGCGTAGATTAGATGTGTTGTTCTTGATAGATTAAAGTAGTATAAAATTCAGTCTCAGAGTTTATAATTAAATTAGCTTAGAAATAATTCCAGATTTTCATTATCATATTCTACACACACACACATCACCAAACTCTACACACACACACCCCTTAGATCGGGAAGCTGGTCCCGTTATCCCTAGTCGGATCTGCTACACCAAACGGGCATGGATCCACCAACCAGGTTCCCGACCGGGTGGGTATCCCCCTTGTTTTTGACCCGATTTCAGGGCCCTCAACACCACCTCAGCCTGTATTTCATAGCACTTCCTCTCCACAGTTTGTACATAATTCCTGAGAGTGAGTACCTTCTTAGCTGTGAGGACAGCCTCTGTTCTATTTACTATGCCAATGGCTGCCAGTTCCTCCTCTTCTTGCCTGTTCAAAAAATCTATCATTATATTGGCCTGGTCAGGCCTGTTTCCCAGCACTGTCTTGGCCCTTTGAATCTCTGTCTGTGCCTGACCAATTAAATCCATCTGCTCATGTATGGTTTTAATTGAATTCCATTGCTTAGTGATGGATTGGTCAATTTTGGCCCATAGAATCCTTTTTATTTCAGCTATGGTGCTTTCCAGATTCAGCTTCTTCTCCAAGGCCTTTATTCTTTCCTTGAGGGCCTTTATTTCTCTGCCTTGTTCTGCCACAGTTATTTTTGATTTGTCATATTTGGCATCTAATTCTGCCAATTTTTCCTTGGCCTGTTTTATTTCATTTGCCTGGAGCTCCATTTCTTTAACGGCCTTAGTCAATTCTTCCACGCTTGTGCTGGAATCTGGAGCTGTTGTTGTTGTTGCTGCTTCTGTTGTGGGAGCCATTGCTGCCTCTGTAGTTGTTGCAGTGGTGGAAGTAGTTGGAGGAGCTTGGGATGTGGATTCTCCCTGTTTATCTTGTAATGCCCCTTCAAGCTCTTTCTCCAAATCGAGGACCTTCTGGTTTAGCTGTATTATGAGGTCCAGTTGCTCATCGACCTGCTTTTCCTTTTGTAACTCTGCTGTTTGAGGGTGCTCTGTGGGCAACAGCTTTAACCTCTTCTTTAATGCATTGAGGTCATCCTCCTTTTTCTTCATAAGGGCCCTTACACCCTTTGGATCCTTAGGATCATGCCCTAGGTCGATAATGATGTCCTCAAGTGATTTTATTCTGTTGTCTTTGGCTAGGAAGGACATTCTTTCAAAATCCAACTGAATGTTGGTATTTTTCAGTGACTCTTTTAGTTCATGGGCCATGGTTGCCCTGTCCACCAGGGTTGCATAGACCATTTCTCCAGTCTTCTTGTGGAGTTCTATTTGGTCCATGGGATGGATGTCTTTGGCTAGGACCTCCACCCTTGTCTTCACATAATCTGCCGCTGATTTTGGATGGGGCACTGTAGGTTCGAAATGGCTGAGGATCATTTTCTCCTCTTGAATGTCATATACAGACATTAGCCTTTCTTTTTGGGCTGGTGTTGCATTTAGGAATTGTTTATAGACTTCCACCCTCAACAAGTCATTATGTGCCTTTATTTGCTTAAATGAAGCCTTAGTGCTTTTGGGCTTCTTGCTCTGCTGAGAGGAGGAGGACACCTCCAGACCAAGTTGTAATCCTTGCTCCTGCTGAAAGGAGCTTGTACCTGTATGCTGGCTGCCCTCCCTGTCTTTCCTTGAACTGTCAAGGACTTCTTCAGTGATGTCTTCTACCTCTGGGGAGTCAGCCCTTTGCCTTTTGGTCTGGGGTTGTTGGGAGGATCCACTAGCAGGAGTGGACTCTTCTCTGTCTCTTTTTGTACCCCTCTCCTCCTGTGTTGGGGTCTGCAAAATTGGAGCTGTGGGTGACTCAGTTTGTGGAGGGGGAGTCTGCTCTTGTTTCTGCTCTGGTTGTTGCCCTGGTTGCTGCCCTTGTTGCTGCTCACTTGAAGGGGCAGGCTTTTCTTTCACGGTTTCTTCTTCAACACCCATTATTCCTTTCCGTTTGTCTATACCTGGTGCTGATGTAGAAGGTGTCTGGGTGGCTGGTGCAGTTCTTGAGGCTGAGGTCCCTTCTCCTGCTGAGTGCGGTCGTTTGAAGGGTACCTGCTGCACAGAATCTAGGTCAAGGGTCTTTTCCAATTCCTTGACATTCTTTAGCATTGTCTCTTCTTCAGTTAATTTTTCAAATAAAGTATCATGCTGCCATTCTTGCTGGTTGGCATATTTTTCAATGTGTGGATATTTGCAATGCTTATAACCTAGTAGCCTGTACTTGACTCTTCTAGTAGTAATGAAGCCTTTAGGGTCGTAAGGGACCCACCGGAAACTGTGTGATAGCTTGTATTTGTCTTTGAGGATTAGGTCAGCATCTTCCCATCCTTCTTTTTTATTCATGATGAAGGGGCCCAAGTGGTGCTTGAACTTGAGATGGGCTTTATTTTTGGAGCTGTGAAAGTGAGTGAGGTCAGAGTGAATTAACTGCCTATAATACTCCAAGGCAAATATCCTCATAGGAACATATTTTGGGAGCCTGTATGGACAGAGCTCATAGCCATAGACTCTGATGACTGTATGATCCTCATATAGGTACCAATCACCTATTTTGTAATTCTTGGAGAGCTGCAGGACCTTCTGTATTTCAATTGATATTCTGGGAGGAGGGGACCTCATCAATAAGCAAGAGACATGGTATACAAATTGGTCAATAAATTCACAATAGGAATAGGGTGAATTTTTCACTTTGTGAAAAGCAGATGTCCAGAAGATAACAGATCTTCTTTCCCCTTTATAATCCAGCTTTTCAATATAGCATGGAAAAGCCTCGGACTGATAGTACATGAAAAGGTGGTAGATATAGGATGAGTACCTGAATACGCCCTGTCTGTCTACTTTGCACAACTGATCATGAATCTTGTTAGCTATGAACTTGGCAAAGTTATATTTGTGGGCAGGGGGTTGGCCTACGTTGTAAGCAGCTAACAATACCAACATTGTTTCATCCACATGCTCACTGGTTTTGTATCCCAACAGATAAGCAATCATGTCCAGCAATAGTCTGCCTACCTCTGTAAAATAGACATCCAAGTAGGGAAGTGGCCCTGTGGGCTGGCATTCAGGTCTCATAAATGTCTTGGTGATCTTCTGAATATCCTCACTGGTCATCTTGGCACCAGTGTACAGCAGATAATTCATGGAAAAAGGGAACAATAGCTCAGTTTGATCAAAGTGGAGCATCTTATTGATGGATTCAGGATTAATGTGAAAGAGGATGCTCCCAGATGGAGACTTAATAGCTATGTGCTGCACATCATAATTTTCAGCGCATAGGCAGATAACCTCTGGAAAAACATTGACAGAGGGGAGATAGTAGTATGGCAGATTTGACTCCCATATCCCATATGTATCCTGGCCATTCAGGTAGTCATCTCTTAATTGCCTGAAGGTCTGCAAAAAGTCCCCGTTACCAACAAAGTCTTCAATGAGGTAGTCCCTGTCAGCAAGAGGCAAGGACTCCAGGTCTTTATTTGGTGCATTTATAGGAGCAACACTGAGGGCTGAGGGTGCAGGAGTAGCCATTTTGTAATCTGATTTTGAACAAGGTGAGTGCAATGGTTTGCAAGGTTCCTCAAAGCTTAAGTGACAGGCTTACTGTAGATAATGCTTGAAATTTTCTTCAAAGTGAAATAAGCAGGCTTGGCAGACTTGTCTCTGCTGTTTTTTGGTAAATTCACAGGGATTGTGAATTGATGAGGGTGATTGCAGAGGGTGTGCGGGCTTCAATTTGGTGACATGCAGACTTGGGCTTCCACCCGGCAAAAGGGAACAATGCTGAGCAACTCGGGGCTAAATATGTAAATTTCAAGCCGTGAGTTATCGTTTGACTGTCAAATTCTTGGACCTGGGCAATGTGGGTTGATTTAATTGCAAATTCAGTAGTATACAGTGTGTAATTTAGGATTTGAGCGATGCTTATTGGAGAATTCGGATAGAAATGGCATGCATAGGGGCGAAACAAGGAACTAGCAGTGAATACCTGGCAAAATAGCACTGAAAGTCCTCGGGCCGAGAAGGGGAAGCTCACTGCAGCTGGATTGACATGTGGTGGCAGCCGCAACTTTGAATTTGATGGCTCGGAGGCAATTTCGCGGTGAACTGGTTAACAGTGGTTGCGTCCTTTTCGCTTGAAAATGACAACAAACGGCTAGTTTGGCTCTTTTTAACGACAAATTTGGGCAAAAAGGGTCATTGGTGCTTTTTCCGCCAATGACGTCAGCATGACGTCATGGAGAGCCCGGGGTATGGAGGGTGACGTGGACGCTGAGCTGGAGGCCAGCGTGGACGGACATGGTGGCGGGCGGAGAACAGTGGCAGGGCTACGTGGAGGGCCACGCGGTGCGGGGGTGGGCAGAGGTCGCGCAACGTCATGGTGACGTGGTGCCGCAGGGGTGGTATTAGGGAGGTGGTAAGCGGTCTCCCCGCACCACCTTTGGTGATAGGCGGTATCGGGAAGGGGGACTCCGGACAACCCCAGCGCATGCCAGGCGTCCTGGGTACGACCCCCAATACCGCCGTCTCCCCGGACGTTAAAGGGAGGCAGGTCGGGATCCAAGATTGACCGCCCACTGTTAGATCTGGGGCGGTGGAAGATCAACGGTTGGCGGGTATTCTTGATCAAAGGTGTAGTTTCGGGTTGGGTCCCGCTCAATTATTAAAATATTCGATTTAATTTTTGTGGCGCGGGACTATAGGTTTTGGGTTTTTCGTGGGTTTTTTCGGGGTATGGGTTAATCTGTGGGGGGAAAGAGGGTTTAAAGTGGGTTTAAGCAGAGGGAAAGGGGCCTTTTGTAAAAATTTTCGAAAATAGGGGAGAGGATGGATTAAGGGGAGGTTATTACCTTAACCAGAGGTTAGAGTAATCCCATGAAAGGGTTGACCATAGTCCCTGGTGGACTAATGTCTCCCTTAACAAATTTATTTAGCTATAGTGCTAACAAGGGGGGATATTATACATGTTTGGGGGTTTATACACCATGGTGTTATAATAGTAGGGGGAAGGGATAACATAAGGGATTTAGTGTAGATACAGTCAGTAGTTAGTACTGTGGGGATGAGAATGGAAAATGGTGTTTACTAAGCTTTTTTGGGAATCAAACTTAGTCAGGGAGTAGATCAAAATGAAAAGAATTTTTACATAAGAAATGTGGCTTCTTTTCGAAGAAAGAAGTCATTTATGACATCAAATTTGTATAAATGAAGAGCACAAGGAGGACTGGTCACGCAAATCCTGCAGTCCTCATGGGAGGTTAGTAAGAAACTTTGAAGGGAATGGGGGAAGTTAATGATGACTTTAGCACTTTGCCACTTAGGCCACTGTTCTTGCCTTTTCTACTGATGGCCACTTTGATTTACTCTAAGTGATGCACTTGGATTTAGCTTTCTGCAACATTCCACTGCCTACCCTGCCTATTTCCTAACATTTTTTGTTACTTCAAGGAGGGTGCACTTGGACTTGCAAACCCTTAGGTGCCTTTTCTTTTCCTTTGGCTTTTCTTTTGATATTCTATCTAAGGCTATCCTTATTGCTTCCAAGGCCCCAGATTAAACAGTTGGGAACCTTCTTTCTCTACCTAACTACTTTGTCTACCAAGATTGAACTGTTTGGACAGACTTCTTTCTCTAATCTATAACAAAAAATTGAAACATGGCCTGACCCAGCTTAAGCTGTTGGATCACCCATTGGGAGATAGGGCAACATCAACCAAATGTAAATGTGTGTCTTCCATCAGAATATGAGATCTTTGCATCCCCAAAGTAGATCATATTGGCACTTCCCATGCCAATCATGAAAAATGAAACCTATTGGTATAGGTAGCTAACAGTGGCTCCACTTGGGGATGGTTTTCTTCTTGAAAGACCAAGAACAGCAGGTTAGAATGCCTTGGCTCTTGATCTGTTCTTACCAAAATTTGACAATTCTCTCTTTGTACTTCAAAACTGGAGGCTATTACCTCTGTGGAATTTCTGGCATATAAAGCCCCTTTCTGCTTATTTGTAGTAGCTTCTCAAACTGAACTATTTATGTGCTGAAAGAAAATATATACAGCTGATTATGTACAGAAGGGGAAACTATGTTATATTCATGGAAAGTAGTCGAAATAGTGCTTCAACATCCTGCCGTTTACAGGACCTTCACCTAAGTCAGTTCCATCCAAATTTTCCAAAAAATAAGTTTTATTTCCCTGTAGTGCTTGTATGACAAAAGGTCGTCTCCAAAGGGAGTCAAATTTGCCATGCTTACCCTTGTCTTCTCTTCTTGAATCCCACTTAAGCACTTTGTCCCCTATGAAGAAATCTTCAGCCTTAGTTCTTCTGTCAAAGGCTTTCTTCAGCTTTTCTTGTAGGATTTGAACTTTGCTATACACTTGATCTCTGGTTTGCTGCAGACATATTATCTGATTTATCCTTCTCTGCATGTCATTTGGTTCAGCTTGACTTTCTTGGAGTAACTTCATGACAGGTACCCCTAGTGATGAAGGATGATTGGCTTCTAATCCATAAACTAACTCATATGGGCTGACCCCAATGGACCTCTTGGTTGTTAGTCTATCTACCCATAAGGCATTCACAAGCTTCTTATGCCAATTCTTCTTATTTTCTTCCAACACCTTCTTTATGATGTTCACAAGGCTTTTATTTGATGATTCAGCTAGGCCATTCCCTTGAGGGTAGTATGCAGTGGAATGGCCCAAGGTAATATGAAATTTGTGGCAGAAATTCACCATCTTCTTGGATCTAAAAGCAGTAGCATTGTCTGTTATTATCTTGTTGGGACAACCAAATCTAGACAATATGTTATTCTCCAAAAACTGAATGATTGTTGAATCATTTTCCTGTCTACATGGGATGGCTTCAATCCATTTGGTTAAGTAGTTTGTGGCTGTGAGGATCCATCTATGTTGGCCTGAAGATGAGGGATGAATTTCCCCAATGAAATCCAAGCCCCATTGCTGAAATGGTCTCTTTGTTGCAATAGGCCTTAAAGGGAGTGGCAGTAACTTTTTTTTCCCCCAAATATTTGACACTTGTGGCATGAGGTAGAAAACATTTTAACATCAGAGAACAAGGTGGGCCAATAGTAACCAGCCCTCAGTATTTTATCTACAGTGGACTTCCAATACAAGCGTCCACCACAATCAACTGCATGAAATTCTTCCATGATTTTGTTAGTCTCACTCTCAATTAAGCAGTTCAACAATATACCCTCATGGTTTTTCCAAAGCAAATTTCCACCCATGACACAAAATTTTGAAGCTTTCATTTTTAGGAACCTACATTTAGTTCTGGACAATCCTGGGGGAGCACACAGGTTTTGTAACACATAAAATATATCAGATTACCAAGGGGATTGTTCAAAGGCTACGTTGATCTTTGGAGTCGCCAGCTCCGATTCACTGTCCAGTTGGTTAATGTCTAAGGCTTGAAAGTTTGCTTCTGTCATTAGTTTGGCCAAACCTTGCCCTTTTATCAGTTTTGTAGGTTTTATTTCAATATCAAATTCCAAGATGTTGGCAATCCATTTTCCTCTTCTGCCCTCTAAATTCTCTTGAGTGAGTATTTCTTTCACAATGGGACTTGGTACATAAGCTATAACATGGGAATATAGGATGTAAATCCTAAAGTATTTGATGGCTTTGACCAAAGCATAAGCTTGTTTCTCCATGATTTGATATTTCAGAGGTGCATCTCTAAGAGCTCTACTAAAGAAAGCAATGGGTTTCTCATTTCCTTGGTCATCTTTCTGTAATAAGACAGCAGCAATGGTATGCTGGGAGGCAAAAGAGAAAATAATGAATTCTCTATCAAATTGAGGGTTTGTTAAGACTGGTGTTTGGGTAAGGGCCAAATTTATGCCTTCAAAAGCTTGATTTGCTTCTACTGTCCATTTCACTTTTGAATCCTTCTTTAGCATGTTATTCAGTAATTTGATCAATTCTGCTAAGTTTGGGATAAACCTCCTTAAAAAGTTAATCTTTCCCAAGAAGGCTTGCAATTCTTTGATGTTTCTAGGGTGGGGCATTTGCCAGATAGCCTGTATCCTATCTGGGTCAATTCTAATGCCATCCTTTGAAATGATGTGACCTAACAACTTACCTTCTTCTAAACCAAACATGGATTTCTTGGGATTTAAAGAAATTCCATACTTCCTACAGGTTATGAATATTTGCCTTAGATGTTTCAAATGTTCTTGGTCAGATTTTGAGAAAGGTGTGAGATCATCTAAATAAATGACAAGGATGTCATGAATCTCTTTAGCAAAAGCAATATCCATTGCTCTTTGAAATGTAGCCCCTGCATTCTTCAATCCAAAAGGAATTTTTACATATTTGAAGGTTCCCCATGGGGTTGTAAATGCTGTTTTGTCCTGATCATCAGGGTGAACTAGGATCTGGTTGAAACCTGAGAATCCATCAAGTAAAGAAATTCTTGAGGCCCCCACTACTCTTTGCAAGATGTGATCCATCTTGGGTAAGGGGTAATTATCTTTCAAGGACACTTGATTCAAGTTCCTTAGATCAACACAAAGCCTTATTTCACCAGTTTTCTTTCTGGTAGGAACCAAGTTTGAAACCCAATCATAAAATCTGATTGGTGCTATGATGCCAGCCTTAAACATTTTCTGTACCTCTTGCTCCATTGCTGGGAGAAGCATAGGATTGATTCTCCTCATTTTTTGCTTAAAGGGTTTTTGATTTGGCTTGAGAGGGATAGTGTGTTGAATAACAGAGGTGTCATAGGATTTTAAATCCTCATAACTCCATGCAAAGAAATCTTCGAATTCTTTAAAGAGGTCAATGTATTTAGGCTTCTGATCAGGTGGTAACGATGCAGACAATTTAATTATCTTGGGTTGTTCTGTAGTTCCAATGTTACACTCTTCTATGGTAGTATTGAGGGGCTGCAATTTTGGCTTCTTGAGAATATCATTTGAGTCGAAAATGTCTTCCAAGGGAGTAAGGCCTGTTGGGAGGAAGTTGTCTTTCAGTTGTATAATTTCAGCTTCATTATCAGCTATCTACTCACCACTGATTTGTTTAAGTTCTTTTAGATTTTCTTTGTTGAAAATGGTTGGATGTAACATTTGGTTTGCTTTTTTGGGCGAAATACTTGTTTGGTGTTGTTCGCCTAGTGTTTGTGAATCACTTGCAGCCTCCATATCAATGTTTAGCCCTGAAAATTCTTGTTGCAAAGTCAAAAATTGATTTATATGGGTATCATCTTCAAACACTTGCCAATCTTTGACATTGTTTGGGACCGAAGGTCTGTGTTTTACCTCGGTTGTAAAGCAATGCTTGGGTTCAAAAGGAAGTTTACAAGTGCTTGCAAATGTAGCCAAACTATGATCATGCAGGTTATGGGTTCTAGGAATTTTGGTAATTTGAAATTCAGTGAAGGACTGTAGCAGTTCAGCAGCAGCAGATCTATAAGATCTTAGTCTTTTGTCATTGGTGACAAAATTTCCCTTCACTTGTTGGATAATTAAGTCTGAATCTCCCATGATTGAAACCTTTGTGGCTTGTAAGAATTTTACTAGTTTGAGGCCTAGTAAAAGAGCTTCATATTCTGCCATGTTATTAGTGCATCTGAAATTTAGCCTATAGGCTCGACCTTCTGCATGATTGTTCTGCTTGTTATGTATCCAAACTCTAGCTCCTGCCCCTAATTTGTTGACTGACCCATCAAATTCAAGGGACCATAGGATCTCTTGTTCTAGGGGAGACTTAATAACTTCTCTGTGATCTGGGATTGTGAGTTGAAGTTATGGTTTTTCATTTAGTTTGTCTCTTAGGACAGTCTCATCACTTGATTGGATCAGCTTTATTTCTAGAGAAGCAGCTTGTTCATTAATGTCCTGACCTTGTTTGAGTGTCTTGGTTTCATCATCATTTGTAAGACCTGAATTATCATTGAAGAGAATATATGAATCTATATCATAATGGACCGCATATATGGGGAAATTTTGAGGTTTTTCTTCACTGCTGACCATGTATTTCATAAGTGACTCTCTATATAACCTCTTGGGTTGACCAAAGACTGAGATGGTTGCATACGACATGTCTAATTGTAGGGAACCTTGGCATTTAGCCCCCCATGATCTTGATAATAGCATCCCATATTTGGGTGGGATATCAGCAACTACAACGTCCATTAGAATTGTTTTATTTGGGTACTGAACAAGGGACACACATAAGTCTTTTATCAAGCCTAAAAACTTAACTTGGTTGGAGTCAAATGAGAATAGGTCCTTATATGGTCTTGTAATATCTAGATTCAATCTTTCCATGACTGATTTAGGCATCAAGTTGTGAGAGGCACCTGAGTCAAACATTGCATTGTGTAGTATCTTATCATGAACATGCAGGCTGACATAGAAAGGTAAGATCCTCGTAACTGCTGTCTTTCCATCAACCTCTGGACCGAAAAGAAATTCTGGGGTGTCATCCAACAGATTGACATTATCTTTATTACGCGTAAGTTGTAGGGATTTCTTGATTTGTTGTTTATAAATGTCATTCTTGGCTAGTTCTGAGAGAGGAATAGCTACCTTCAATTTGCCAATTTCAGCTTCTAAATCAAAGGGTCTTTCAGATTGGATCTTGGTGTTGTAGGTGACAGCCTTTTCCTTGTTCACTAGGTTTTCTTCTTGATTCTTATCTTGATCTTGATGCTTGTCCTTCTTACTCATCTCTTGAGAAGTGTTACTTGGATTGGGCTGCAAGGGTGATGTAGCCATAGGCTGTTGTTTTGAAGGCAATGGTTCAGTGACTTCTTGAACGGTCATTTCATTTGTAACTGAATCAGTTGAGTCATTTGGTTCTGTGACTATGGCTCTTTTGGGCTGCTGGTTGTCCTTTGTCTTTTCAGGCTGTGTTACATTTATAGTTCTGCTTCTTAGCTTATATTGCTTATGAACTTCATAAACAACTGTGCCATAGCCTTGTTTAAAGTCAAATGACTCACCTGACCTGGTTTGGAATTGCTGAATGCCATCATCCTTATGATCCTCTTGACTCAGAAAAACTTGTTGCTCATCATTCAGGCCCATCAGGTTAATGTGGGTGTCATCTGTTTGCTCATTCGAAGTGGATGCCTCAGTATAGTTTTCCTGGAAAGGAGGTCTTATGTCTGGATCAGAAACGGCCTTGCCAACGTTTGGGTTTTGATTTCTCCTAAAATTTGGATTCCTGATAGGGTTATTTTGTGGTGCTTCCCATGATGACTTTCTCTCAACTGATTCTACTCTATCCCCCAATCTCTTCATACCAGTGAGTATTGCATCTAGTTTTTGATCAAAGGCTGAGGGTTCTTCTTTGAAGGTGGTTCTCTTTTCCAATCTTGCCCTATTTCTTTTGGCAAATAGGTTAGCCTCTACTGTGACAGCAACCTTTTGGGCATCTTCAAGGGTTTCAGGAGCTCTTTCCTTCAACTGATATGCCATATCAGGGTCAAAACCATCCAGAAATTTGTACAAGGCTAAATCAAGAGGAGGTCTTAAATTTTGTGGTATTGTGTTATATACGTTGTTGAATCTTGAACAATACTCCAAAACGGTCTCTTGAGGACCTCATTTGATTGTATCATATTCACCAAGTATGTGCAGGGGATATTTCTTTTTCTCCCATCTGTTAGTAAAGGCTTGATAGAGCTGATCAGGGGTTGTGATGGTATTTACAGCCAGTGATCTAAACCAAGTTCTTACATCCCCTGTCAGGCTCTGAACAAATATTCTCATTCTCACACTGTCATCATCTATTTCATAGTTCTCAAAATGGTCTTGCATCCTTCTGGCATGCTGAATTGCTGTGAAAGGGCCAGTGGAGTCAAAATATGAGATCTTGGATTGGTAGTCCTGAGGTAGAGCTGCAGCATTAGCAGGCAACTGCAGGGGTGCATATCTATTAGCCATAGTTGCAGGATTTATAGGATTGACAGGGATAACATGAACGACTGGTACAACAGGGGTAGTGGGAACGGTAGAAACTAGAGTGTTGGTCAAGGGAATATGTGCAGTGGATGGAGGTGTGAAAGGAGGGCTTTGAGATGTGGATGGGGAACTGGGGGAATCAAGGGTAGATCGAAATAGAACCTTGATTGGAGTTGGAACAGGGTTTGGATAAGCTGTCTCAGGACTTAAATCAGCAAGAGTTTCCTATCCTTGCTGCTTCCTAATGATTTTAGGGATTGTATTAGGATTTTCAAAAACAGTTGGTGGATTGGGGTCAGGATTTGACCTTGTATATCGCGGATTCTTCTTGGGAGCCAGCTTCTGAACTTGTTTTTGAGTATGTTTTTTGGAATATTTTTGTGTCTACAAGGGCCAGACAAGATTTTGGAGTGACTTTGTATATCTTAAAGCTAGCATGAAAATTGACTGAAGCAGCTTTGAGAAATATACAGAAATTAGAAAATCCTGAGGAACTTCCAGTGGAGTCGCCAATTATGTTAACACCCAGGTTGTTCCCTTTGACTCCCAAGGGAATACGGCCGGGGTAACCACTAACCAATCTTTGGGTCACAGGTTCTAGCCTACCTATGACCAGAGAGGGCTCTCTCTTTATGTTTTAGCTTTGTTTGTGTAGAATTTTATAGGCTAGCTATGATGCTCAAGGTTTGTTTCTGAACTTGGTTGGATGATGATTTCAGTCAAGATATATATGTGCTCACTAGAATGTTCTAGGCCATTGGGCATCGAGTCAGTGGCCCTTTAGTAGTTTGGTGTGTTGTGTTGATACAATAGTGATGCTGCAGAGCTGGATAAGTGTCTGAGAAACAACGCTTTGAAATTGTGATTAAGTGTGATGTATCCAGTTAATGAAAGGCAGTTAAGAATCTTCCAATAAACTGATATGAAAAAGAAGTGAGAATATTATTTAGAAGTAGTGAAGAATTTCTAGATAACATTCATATTTATAGAATTAATGAAAAACATGAGCAATTAAGAATTCATGTCCATAGTTAATTCTCAAGAAAACATTTACAGCAATAAAAGATTGAGCACAAGGTGTAACCAAACATATCATGCACTATCCCTTTTCTCTATTGCTAGATTAGTGGCACATGAGCATGATTTAATTACATAAGAAGACAAACAGAGACTGAGAAAAACTTATTATTCCATCAGACAGCACAAGAATTCTGCAACAGCATGCATGTCATCAACAGGACATCAAATTTTCAGGAAATCACTGAGCTGGTCTAGCCCTTTGTATTAGATAATCTGAAAGTGTACAATACATTTGCCTCAGAGTGAAAATCACCAACCCCTTATGCGTTGCTAAGGGGGGTATATATACAAAATTTACATAAGAAAAATATGAAATAAATGAGTTAATGGCTCATTAATGTTATGCCAACTCCTGGAGCCTTGTAGCTGAGAAAGTTAATGCTGTAATAACTCTTCAGTGCTTTAGCTGTCCAAAATAGTCAGAAACTGTTGACTTGGTGGCTGTTGGAGTCGGTTGAGGGTACGCTGTCCAAAAATTTGCGTATCTTCTTATCCTTTGGGCTAGCTGTCATTCTCCATGTGCTTAGTCACCTTTCAGCTGCCTTAAATGCTAACTTTATTCTGCTGTTTGTCTTATGGTGAGTTGGAGCTTGCAATGACCGAGAAACTGGAGCTATCGTGGCAGAATTTGAAGCATTGCCTACCACCAATCCTCCTTGGGCAACTGATGTCTCCGAATTTTTACTAAAGTTTCATCGGCCTCTGTATATTTGTAAAAATTTGGAGGAATTTCAAAAAGGTGCTTTACCTCATTTTCAATAAAAAATAGGCCTTCAAGTTTATTGTATAAGCTTTGTCCTGTTGGAGGCCCTGTTTCCTCAGACATACTGCTAGATGCAGTGATTTGATTTTCAATGTAAGTTGCCATCCTGTTGGTGTACTGCTCTCTGGAGATCAGTCTTCTTGCACCGCTTAGTAGGCTGGGCAGTCCTTTTGCTTGCAGTGCTGCCATTTTGAGTTGGTACTCATCCACCTCAGCCTATATTTCATAGCACTTCCTCTCCACAGTTTGTACATAATTCATGAGAGTGAGTACCTTCTTAGCTGTGAGGACAGCCTCTGTTCTGTTGACTATGCCAATGGCTACCAGTTCCTCCTTTTCTTGCCTGTTCAAAAAGTCTATCATTCTATTGGCCTGGTCAGGCCTGTTTCCCAGCGCTGTCTTGGCCCTTTGAATCTCTGTCTGTGTCTGGCCAATTAAATCCATCTGCTCATGTATGGTTTTAATTGACTTCCATTGCTTAGTGATGGATTGGTCAATTTTGGCCCATAGAATCCTTTTTATTTCAGCCATGGTGCTTTCCAGATTCAGCTCCTTCTCCAAGGCCTTTATTCTTTCCTTTAGGGCCTTTATTTCTCTGCCTTGTTCTGCCACAGTTATTTTTGATTTGTCATATTTGGCATCTAATTCTGCCAATTTTTCCTTGGCCTGTTTTATTTCATTTGCCTGGAGCTCCATTTCTTTAACGGCCTTAGTCAATTCTTCCACGCTTGTGCTGGAATCTGGAGCTGTTGTTGTTGTTGCTGCTTCTGTTGTGGGAGCCACTGCTGCCTCTGTAGTTGTTGCAGTGGTGGAAGTAGTTGGAGGAGCTTGGGATGTGGATTCTCCCTGTTTATCTTGTAATTCCCCTTCAAGCTCTTTCTCCAAATTGAGGACCTTCTGGTTTAGCTGCATTATGAGGTCCAGTTGCTCATCGACCTGCTTTTCCTTTTGTAACTCTGCTGTTTGAGGGTGCTCTGTGGGCAGCAGCTTTAACCTCTTCTTTAATGCATTGAGGTCATCCTCCTTTTTTTTCATAAGGTCCCTTACACCCTTTGTATCCTTAGGATCATGCCCTAGGTCGATAATGATGTCCTCAAGTGATTTTATTCTATTGTCTTTGGCTAGGGAGGACATTCTTTCAAAATCCAACTGAATGTTGGTATTTTTCAGTGACTCTTTTAGTTCATGGGCCATGGTTGCCCTGTCCACCAAGGTTGCATAGACCATCTCTCCAGTCTGCTTGTGGAGTTCTATTTGGTCCATGGGATGGATGTCTTTGGCTAGGACCTCCACCCTTGTCTTCAAATAATCTGCTGCTGATTTTGGATGGGGCACTGTAGGTTTGAAATGGCTGAGGATCATTTTCTCCTCTTGAATGTCATATACAGACATTAGCCTTTCTTTTTGGGCTGGTGTTGCATTTAGGAATTGTTTATAGACTTCCACCCTCAACAAGTCATTATGTGCCTTTATTTGCTTGAACGAAGCTTTAGTGCTTTTGGGCTTCTTGCTCTGCTGAGAGGAGGAGGACACCTCCAGACCAAGTTGTAATCCTTGCTCCTGCTGAAAGGAGCTTGTACCTGTATGCTGGCTGCCTTCCCTGTCTTTCCTTGAACTGTCAAGGACTTCTTCAGTGATGTCTTCTACCTCTGGGGAGTCAGCCCTTTGCCTTTTGGTCTGGGGTTGTTGGGAGGATCCACTAGCAGGAGTGGACTCTTCTCTGTCTCTTTTTGTACCCCTCTCCTCCTGTGTTGGGGTCTGCAAAATTGGAGCTGTAGGTGGCTCAGTTTGTGGAGGGGGAGTCTGCTCTTGTTGCTGCTCTGGTTGTTTCCCTGGTTGCTGCCCTTGTTGCTGCTCACTTGAAGGGGCAGGCTTTTCTTTCACGGTTTCTTCTTCAGCACCCATTATTCCTTTCCCTTTGTCTGTACTTGGTGCTGATGTAGAAGGTGTCTGGGTGGCTGGTGCAGTTCTTGAGGCCGAGGACCCTTCTCCTGCTGAGTGCGGTCGTTTGAAGGGTACCTGTTGCACAGAATCTAGGTCAAGAGTCTTTTCCAATTCCTTGACATTCTTTAGCATTGTCTCTTCTTCAGTTAATTTTTCAAATAAAATATCCTGCTGCCATTCTTGCTGGTTGGCATATTTTTCAATGTGTGGATATTTGCAATGCTTATAACCTAGTAGCCTGTACTTGACTCTTCTAGCAGTAATGAAGCCTCCAGGGTCGTAAGGGACCCACCGGAAACTGGGTGATAGCTTGTATTTGTGTTTGAGGATTAGGTCAGCATCTTCCCATCCTTCTTTTTTATTCATGATGAAGGGGCCCAAGTGGTGCTTGAACATGAGATGGGCTTTCTTTTTGGAGCTGTGAAAGTGAGTGAGGTCAGAGTGAATTAACTGCCTATAATACTCCAAGGCAAATATCCTCATAGGCACATATTTTGGGAGCCTGTATGGACATAGCTCATAGCCATAGACTCTGATGACTGTATGATCCTCATATAGGTACCAATCACCTATTTTGTAATTCTTGGAGAGCTGCAGGACCTTTTGTATTTCAATTGATATTCTGGGAGGAGGGGACCTCATCAATAAGCAAGAGACAGGGTATACAAATTGGTCAATAAATTCACAATAGGAATAGGGTGAATTTTGGACTTTGTGAAAAGCAGATGTCGAGAAGATAACAAATCTTCTTTCCCCTTTATAATCCAGCTTTTTCATATAGCATGGAAAAGCCTCGGACTGATAGTACATGAAAAGGTGGTAGATATAGGATGAGTACCTGAATACGCCCTGTCTGTCTACTTTGCACAACTGATCATGAATCTTGTTAGCTATGAACTTGGCAAAGTTATATTTGTGGGCAGGGGGTTGGCCTGCGCTGTAAGCGACTAACAATACCAGCATTGTTTCATGCACATGCTCACTGGTTAAGTATCCCAACAGATAAGCAATCATGTCCAGCAATAGTCTGCCTACCTCTGTAAAATAGACATCCAAGTAGGGAGGTGGCCCTGTGGGCTGGCATTCAGGTCTCATAAATGTCTTGGTGATCTTCTAAATATCCTGACTGGTCATCTTGGCACCAGTGTCCAGCAGATAATTCATGGAAAAAGGGAACAACAACTCAGTTTGATCAAAGTGGAGCATCTTATTGATGGATTCAGGATTAATGTGAAAGTGGATGCTCCCAGATGGAGACTTAATAGTTATGTGCTGCACATCATAATTTTTAGCGCATAGGCGGATAACCTCTGGAAAAACATTGAGAGAGGGGAGATAGTAGTATGGCAGATTTGACTCCCATATCCCATATGTATCCTGGCCATTCAGGTAGTCATCTCTTAATTGCCTGAAGGTCTGCAAAAAGTCCCTGTTACCAACAAAGTCTTCAATGAGGTAGTCCCTGTCAGCAAGAGGCAAGGACTCCAGGTCTTTATTTGGTGCATTTATAGGAGCAACACTGAGGGCTGAGGGTGCAGGAGCAGCAATTTTGTAATCTGATTTTGAACAAGGTGAGTGCAATGGTTTGCAAGGTTCCTCAAAGCTTAAGTGACAGGGTTACTGTAGATAATGCTTGAAATTTTCTTCAAAGTGAAATAAGCAGGCTTGGCAGACTTGTCTTCGCTGTTTTTTGGTAAATTCACAGGGATTGTGAATTGATGAGGGTGATTGCAAAGGGTGTGCGGGCTTCAATTTGGTGACATGTAGACTTGGGCTTCCACCCGGCAAAAGGGAACAATGTTGAGCAACTCGGGGCTAAATATGTAAATTTCAAGCCGTGAATTATTGTTTGACTGTCAAATTCTTGGAGCTGGGCAATGTGGGTTGATTTAATTGCAAATTCAGTAGTATACAGTGTGTAATTTAGGATTTGAGCGATGCTTATTGGAGAATTCGCATAGAAATGGCATGCATAGGGCTGAAACAAGGAACTAGCGGTGAATACCTGGCAAAATAGCACTGAAAGTCCTCGGGCCGAGCAGGGGAAGCTCACTGCAGCTGGATTGACAAGTGGTAGCAGCCGCAACTTTGAATTTGATGGCTCGAAGGCAATTTCGCGGTGAACCGGTTAATAGTGGCTACGTCCTTTTCGCTTGAAAATGACAACAAACGGCTAGTTTGGCTCTTTTTAACGACAAATTTGGGCAAAAAGGGTCATTGGCGCTTTTTCCGCCAATGACGTCAGCATGACGTCATGGCGAGCCCGGGGTATGGAGGGTGACGTGGACGCTGAGCTGGAGGCCAGCGTGGACGGACACGGTGGCGGGCGGAGAACAGTGGCAGGGCTACGTGGAGGGCCACGCGGTGCGGGGGTGGGCGGAGGTCGCGCAACGTCATGGTGACGTGGTGCCGTAGGGGTGGTATTAGGGAGGTGGTAAGCGGTCTCCCCGCACCACCTTTGGTGATAGGCGGTATCAGGGAGGGGGGCTCTGAACAACCCCAGCGCATGCCACGCGTCCTGGGTACGGCCCCCAATACCGCCATCTCCCCGGACGTTAAAGGGAGGCAGGTCGGGATCCGAGATTGACCGCCCACCGTTAGATCTGGGGCGACGGAAGATCAATGGTTGGCGGGTATTCTTGATCAAAGGTGCAGTTTCGAGTTGGGTCCCGCTCAATTATTAAAATATTCGATTTAATTTTTGTTGCGTGGGACTATAGGTTTTGGGTTTTTCGTGGGTTTTTCGGGGTATGGGTTAATATGTGGGGGGAAAGAGGGTTTAAAGTGGGTTTAAGCAGAGGGAAAGGGGCCTTTTGTGAAATTTTTCGAAAAGAGGGGAGAGGATGGATTAAGGGGAGGTTATTACCTTAACCAGAGGTTAGAGTAATCCCATGACAGGGTTGACCATAGTCCCTGGTGGACTAATGTCTCCCTTAACAAATTTATTTAGCTATAGTGCTAACAAGGGGGGATATTATACATGTTTGGGGGTTTATACTCCATGGTGTTATAATAGTAGTCGGAAGGGACAACATAAGGGATTTAGTGTAGATACAGTCAGTAGTTAGTACTGTGGGGAATGAGAATGGAAAATGGTGTTTACTAAGCTTTTTTGGGAATCAAACTTAGTCAGGGAGTAGATCAAAATGAAAAGAATTTTTACACAAGAAATGTGGCTTCTTTTCAAAGAAAGAAGTCATTTATGACATCAAATTTGTATAAATGAAGAGCACAAGGAGGACTGGTCAGGCAAATCCTGCAGTCATCATGGGAGGTTAGTAAGAAACTTTGAAGGGAATGGGGGAAGTTAATGATGACTTTAGCACTTTGCCACTTAGGCCACTGTTCTTGCCTTTTCTGCTGATGGCCACTTTGATTTACTCTAAGTGATGCACTTGGATTTAGCTTTCTGCAACATTCCACTGCCTACCCTGCCTATTTCCTAGCATTTTTTGTTACTTCAAGGAGGGTGCACTTGGACTTGCAAACCCTTAGGTGCCTTTTCTTTTCCTTTGGCTTTTCTTTTGATATTCTATCTAAGGCTATCCTTATTGCTTCCAAGACCCTAGATTAAACAGTCGGGAACCTTCTTTCTCTACCTAACTACTTTGTCTGCCAAGATTGAACTATTTGGACAGACTTCTTTCTCTAATCTATAACAAAAAATTGAAACATGGCGTGACCCAGCTTAAGCTGTTGGATCACCCATTGGGAGATAGGGCAGCATGAACCAAATGTAAATGTGTGTCTTCCATCAGAATATGAGATCTTTGCATCCCCAAAGTAGATCATATTGGCACTTCCCATGCCAATCATGAAAAATGAAACCTATTGGTATAGGTAGCTAACAGACTCATGGGAAGCACCTCTCATTTAATCAATGAGCAGGGAAATGAAGTTAGGGACCATAGTAGTACCGATGGACACATTTTTGTATCTACCATACTCCCTATGCTAGGATGACCTCCATTGATCTAGGATGAATGATACTGGTCTGGGACCAGTGGTAGGAGTGATACATTTTATGACACTAACTTTGGGTCAGTTGAGACTGGTCTGGTACCAGTGGTACGCACTCTGAGACTGAATTTGAGTCAGTGGAGGATGTTACTGGTTTGGGACAACTGGTAGGAATTGTACATACTATGACACTGACTTCGGGTCAGTTGAGACTGGTCTAGGACCAGTGGTACATACTCTGAAGCTGACTTTAAGTCAGTATGATACATGCTCGATCATTTGTTCTTCTTCATAATTCGGACAAAATCATAGCAAAACAAAAAAAAAGTAGAGCAGAAAAAGACAAAGAAGAATATGCAGAATAGAGCAGAGCAGGGTAAGGGTCAGGCTTTACAGGGCAGTGCATTTGATGGATGAATAGTAGCGACCAAAAGATAGATTGCAGATAAAGTTCTCCCTAGTTGAGAGGGACTGTTAAATTGGAAACGAGGGAAAAACTTGACGTGGGTAATCTTATTCATGGCTAAAAATATTTTTATTATATTCCTCTCATCAATATGTGTAGGATTGATCTAAACATCATCCGATTCCTATAAGTATTTATGGAGATATGAATTTATTTTGATTATGGAATTATTATCAAGCCAACCTACAACTCATGTAGGCTCCCAAGCCCAACAGTCGCATCTATTCAAACATCAACGTTGTGTATAAATATAGGATGAGTTTTCCTAATTTGCACTCACTCATGTCATCACATCTCTCTCTCTCTACTACGTAAAAAAGAGTCTTTTCTCTACTGTGCAGAAACAGGTCTCTCTCTCACACATGTGAAGCTAGAAGCTGCTAAAACTAAAGCCATAACTACAGATCCAAACGTTGACCAGTGTTGACCATCAAACCTCCTCTTTTGAACTACGTTGTAGGTTCATTTGAACCTCCTCTAAAAGCTGCAATTTTTGGTGGTGGAATCAAGCCGATCCGACAGTCAGTTTGTGAGATTTCGATTACCCTAGTTTTGATGATGAAGCTGCAAATGTTGATGCTGTTGATCTAGGGTTTGCTACTGCTGATATAAATCATATTTATTGTACTATTTCTCTTTGTTGAATTATTGAAGATAAAATAAGATTTGATCAAAGGGTTTCCCCACACATTGTGGGGTTTGTCCCTGGCTAGCTGCCACATCTTGTGCCTCTTGTCTTGGCTTGTTTTTTTTTTCGATCGTTTAATGTTCTATTTGCACTTTACTTTATGTACATGTGATTGCTAATCTATGGAATATAATAAACAAAAGAAGTAAAATTTTATAAGCAAAGAACATACCATAAATTAACAGGAGCTATTATAAATCTATGAAATGAAAACTTTCCTTCAACTTTGGATGAGAGTAGTGAATCATTCAACATGTTTGAGGATGTAGAATTTCCAACTGTAGATCAACAGATTATGCAATATACTAAAGAAAAATACTAGATATACTTCTACAACAAACTTACAGAAGTTGAATGTATTATGAGCAAGATCAAATAAAACACATATAACTGAGAATGAGAAATCAATCGTACATGAAATGCAGAAGAATACTTTGGGGAAAGCCTCAGCTAAAACTCCAATCTTTGTATTATCATACAAGTGGAAATATGTCTAGATTACACAAATCTTTAGCTCACAAGCTATCTAACTCTCAGTGCAATCCCTCAAAGTTGCTCATAGAGTGAATAGACACAACATATGCCTTCTTCCAGTCCTCCAAGCCTTCTATTTCCTTGCACAGTTTCTCCTGGGGTCCAATGTTGCAACCTGTGTGAATTGGCCTCTCACACAACTCATCAAACTCAAAAGTAACTACACAATCTCCAAGGAATGAATTCATTTTGCATCCAAGAGATATCCTCAATGGATTATTCCTACAACTAATATTACAATGTCCCATCATCTGATCTCAACTGGGTCTTTGACTGAACTAACATGCATGAGTTATTTATGAGAGAATATTTAGTTATTTTAAGTGCAACAGTTACATGCATGCATGCATTAACTAACTGAACTCACAATTAGTGCCACAAACTATTGGAACTAATCTAACTGGACTTAACTCAGATAACTGAACTAAGTAATTACAACTCAAAGTACAACTCATCCTGATCTCCTTAATCAAGGGATAACTTCTTCAATCAATGGAGAAACTGTTACATGTCTTCACATATACTTCATGTTTGATTTCCTACAACTAATTAACTCAAGATGAATTAACTAATTATTTTACAAACAGCTGCCGAGACCAAATTCGAATTTTAATTCGCAATTTTAGTTCAGGGACTAACTAAAATTGGAATGTATCCCAGAATGCTATTTATAACAGTTCTATTTTTAGCACTTCTATTTTTATCATTTCTTGTTGCTATTTTCAACACTCCCTCTCAACAAGAAAGAGATTATCAGTCACCCCAATCCTGTCTCTATGGAACTCGAACTTGCATTTTGACAATGCCTTTGTCAAAATATCTACATCATGTTCCTCGATTGAAATATACATCAACAACATGGTCCTCTTCACCACACAGCCTCGAAGATGATGATACCGGATATCAATGTGCTTGGACCTGTCATGAAATATCGGATTCTCATAGAGTTTGATACAACTCTAATTATCGCAATAGATCACAGTTGGATCCATCCTCTGACCAAACAATCCTACTAGAATCTTCTGCATCCAAATGGCCTCACATGCTACCTGACTAGCAGCCATGTATTCAGCCTCTACTGAGCTAAGTGGAAGTGACCTATATTTCCTATTGTACTAAGAAATTGTAGCTGAACCAAGGTTGAATATTTCTCCTAAAGTGCTCTTCCTGTCTGATGGACTCCCTGCCCAATCTACATCTATGAAGCCTGAAGCTTCACTCCCTCTATCCATCTGTACCATAATCCATACTAAGATGTGCCTCTGAGGTATCTCAGCACATGCTTCGCTACCTTTCAAAACATCTTGGTAGGCTGAACCATAGCTTGACTCAGCTGGTTCACTGCAAAGCATAAGTCTGGTCATGTGTTCACTAGTTACATTAGTGAACCCACAAGCTGCCGATAAACAGTAGCAACTACTACCTCACCTGAAGTAGCATCCTCCTTCCTCCAGTTACCAGCTAGAGGAGTCTACATGGGCTTGCACTTCTCCATGTGGAACTGCTTGAGTATCTCATTGGCATACTTGCCTTGAGACACAAACACTTCCCCATCCTTCTACCACACTTCCATGCCTAGAAAGTAGTGCATAAGACCCATGTCTTTCATTTCGAACTCTCTTGTAAGATCCTCCTTGCAAGACTTTATCAACTGATCGTTAGCTGTCAAAATCAAATCATCGACATAAAGAACAATGATCAATGGCCTACCTTCTACCATGATATGTTAAATATTTGCATCCGCTTCACTCTTGGTTAAGCCCAACTCGGTGAAATAGTTTTCGATCTAGGTGTACCAAGAACGAGGTGCTTGCTTTAGCCCATACAAAACCCTCTTCAGTCAGCACACATGCAACTCATGATCGAAGGTCTCAAAACCTTTCGGATGCTCAATGTACACCTCTTCCTCAATATTCCCGTTGAGGAACATTGTCTTCACATCCATCTGATGGATCTTCCAACCCATTTGAGTTGATAGTGCCAATATCGATCTAATAGATGAGTACCTTGCTATAGGAGAAAAGTTCTCACCGTAGTTGATCCCCTCAACCTATGAGAAACCACTGGCAACAAACCTTGCCTTATGTTTCTTAACACTGCCATCATCTCCCTTCTTTACCTTGTAAAGCCATCTAGAATCACCACTGACTTGTCGTGAGGTCTTGGGACAGCATCCCAAACACAGTTATAAACGATGGAGTCATACTCCTCCAGCATTGCATCAACGCAAACTAGTTGCTACACAACTTCCTCGAATTAAGAAGGTTCAGACTCTACACACTCCCCAACCAGGTACATGTAACCAGTCTACTAGCCAGGTGACCTCCTGTATTTGTGATGAGAATATGACTATCCCACATTCTCTCACACATCCAACATCAACCTGTCATCTTCCCTTGAGTGTTTCCCCCCATCTCTAGAAGACTCAACATGAGTTGATGTCTCCACTCACAGATCCTCTACATGTGACTGCTCTGCATCAGTCTAAGGTTCCTCCTCCTTAGGAACTGAAAGTTCCTCCTTTGCATGCAACTTGAGCTCCATCACAAGTGATACTCACATGGATTTCTTCTCATCGAACTTCATATCTCTGCATACCACTGTCCTCTAGATGGTAGGCAAGAACACCTTATAGTTTTGGGGTGTATCAGTGTACCCCACATCCCCAACTCAATTGTTGGATCTAGCTTCTTTCAGGCATCGTTGGTCACACGACAATAAACCGATGATCCAAAGATCTTGAAGTGACTCATATCTAGTAGCTTCCCGGAAAAGGCATCCATAGGTGTCTTCATTCCCAGTATACAGTGTAGGCTTTTTTTCTTCTAGTATACTACTGTATTGGATGCCTCAACCCACAAATGAAGTGGTAGGCTTTGGTCATGAAACATCACTCGAGTCACTCCCACAATCGATTTGTTCTTCCTTTCAAACACGCCATTCTACTGTGGTTTATGGGGTGCCATCAACTCCCATTTAATTACTTATACGGCGCAGAAGTCCTTAAACTATTGGGAGACATACTCTCCACCATCGTCGCTACAGAAGGCCCTTACCTTTTTTCCAGATTCTTTCTCTGCCAAGGCTTTAAACTAACAAAACCTTGAGAAGGTTTGATCCTTCTTCTTCATAAAGTAGATACAACATCTACTAGAAAAATCATCAATAAAAATAACATAGTACCTTTGTTTAGCAATGGAGGCTGTACAGAATGGTCCACACACATCTGTGGGAACTCATTGCAGGAATGCTCCAACTCTATTATCTCAATCCTGAAAGGAGGATTTCGCATACTTCCCTAAGGTACAACCTTTACATGTATCTGTCTACTCCAGGTTTCCCTTAGGAAGTCCAGTAGAAATATGTTGCGTGATATTCAAGGCTCCATGGTGCAAGTGGCCCAATATTCTATGCCATAGTTCACCAACATCTTGGCTCTGCACCAACTCTGTTTTGGAACTCAATACAACATATTCATCTACCTCTAGCTTGTAGAGACTCTTTACTCAAATCCCAATTCTCTTGGTCTATCCAGTGTCAATATGCCTCAGGACTACCTTTCCTTTACTAAAGACTACATCATAGCCTTTATCTTCTAGCATAGCAACGGATAGAATATTATTCTTCAGACTTGGTACATACTTTACATCAGTTAGGGTGAGAGGAGCTCCATGGTCCCTCTGAAACACAATTGTACCTTCACCTAAAACACTGTACTTTACATCATTGCCCATCTCGATCCATATCCGGAGATCCTTCTCCTCGAAAGTAATGAAAATATTCTTGTCGCCGGTCATATTGAATGGTGCCCCGTTGTCTAGGTACCAAACACATCCCACCATGGATGAAACCATGCATGCGATGAGGGAGAAATCCAATTCAAACTGTGAGGCCAGTGCCTCACCATCTGATCCCTTCAAGGATTCCTTCTTGGCTTTTTTCTGTGGACAATTCATAGCATAATGGCCCACCTCAAGACAATGAAAACATCTCACTTTCGATCTGTCAATCTTCTTCCCACCATGGGAAGAACTGGATTTGGAATGGGATGCCTTCCCTTTCCATTTCCTCACCTTACTCACTAAGGATATATTTTCTTCATCATCTTGTTTTGATGAAAATCCATCTCTGGTGCTTCCTCTTATCTCCTCTTGCATCAGATCCAACCAAAGTCGTTCCCAATTTGGCAATTTCTCTCTCTCATTTACCGAGTCTTAGTAGCTATGCCAACTCTTAGGAAGACTAAGGAGAGCAAGACTCACCATGTGATCATCAGTTGTTGTGATCCCTACACTTCCAAGCTCATCCCTATAGGTGGTGAACTTGTTCAGATATGTAGAGATCGTGTTGCCCTTTTGACACTTGATTTTACAAAGCTTGTCTTTTAGCGCCAAATTCCTCTTATCGATATTGTTCTGATATAGATCTTTCAATGTTTTCCACATTGAGAATGGTGTCTCCTTGCCATGGAGACTCGAGACTATGTGGTCTTGAACTTTCTTCAGAAGAATTTTCCTCTTTCTAGCCAAACATTTATTCCATTCCACCAATTTTGTAGCATTAGCTACTGATGGTTTGGTGACTTCTTGATCAATGAAGTCCTTTAGACTGTTGTCCTCTAACACTACTTACATGCGATCCTTCGAGCCTATATAATTCGAGCTTCCATCAAGGGAATACTCGAGTCTTAAACCATTGAACGCCATTGGTGAAATATGAGATGTGATAAGAATTAAAATTGTATAATGAGGAACTTAAAACTTCGAACTTCTCCCTTTTTTGTCTACTATTCTCTCCTTTGATCACCTTTGCTCTCATACCATGTAGAATTTCCTAGTGTAGATCAATAGATTATGCAATATACTAAATAAAAATACTAGATCTACTTCTACAACAAACTTTCGGAAGCTTAATCGATTATGAGCAATATCAAATAGAACGCATATAACTGAGAATGAGAAAAAAATCACACATGAACATAGAAGAATACTCTAGGTAAAGCCTCAGCTAAAAACCCTGATCTCTGCATTATCATACAAGTGGAAATATGTTTGGATTACACAAAGCTTTATCTCACAAGCTATACAGCTCTCAGTAAAATCCCTCAATGCTGCTCATAGATTGAATAGACACAACATATGCCTTTATCAATTCCTCCAAGCCTCCTATTTCCTTTCATAGCTTCTCCTGGGGTCCTATGCTGCCACCTGTATGAATTGGCCTCCCACACAACTCATCAAACTCAAAAGTAACTGCGCAATCTCCAAGGAATGAATTCCTTCTGCATGAAAGAGATATCCTCAATGGAATATTCCTGCAACTGATAGTACATTGTCCCATCATCTGATCTCAACTAGGTCTCTAGCTGAACTAACATGCATGAGTTATTTATGAGATAATAATGAGTTATTTGAAGTGCAACAATTACATGCATGCATGCATTAACTAACTGAACTCCCAATTAGTTCCAGAAACTGTTGGAACTAATCTAACTAGACTTAACTCAGATAACTGAGCTAACTAATTACAACTCAAAGTACAACTCATCCTAATCTCATTAATAAAGTGATAACTTGCTCAATGAATGGAGAAACTGTTGCATGTCTTCAAATAGGCTTCATGTTTGATTTCCTACAACTAATTAACTCAAGATGAGTTAATTAATTATTTTACAAACAACTATTGAGACCAAATTCGAATTTTAATTCTCAATTTTAGTTCATGGACTAACTAAAATTGGAATGTATCCTGAAATGTTATTTATAGCAGTGCTATTTTTAGCACTTCTATTTTTATCATTTCTTGTTGCTATTTTCAGCAGAGGATTTCCATCTATCCCCATTTGATTATTCTTCTTGTTCCAATTTAGCTTTTACAAATAAATATGTTGAAGACATGTACGATGACCACTTGAGGATTGAGAATATTGAGACACTTCACCCTTCAGTCATGGTTATATCAAATTCTCATTAAAAATAATAAAGTCCCTAATTTATAGGTAGTCCTCACAAATTCTTACTTTCAAACTTCTAATCATTTTAATGATTTCAATTTTGAACAATCCATTATCATTTATGGTTCTTGTGACTATCAAGTTTGGAATTTAAGTCATGTTGAGGAACTTTAACATAAGTAAATGCTAGGACCAATTCCCACTATACTATCTTACCTACTACTTCTAAAAAGAAAACTATTATAAATATATCCTTAAAAATCCTAACAATAGAGTAAATATGACTTATTCTTCAATTTTAGATACTAACAATTTTCCATAGGTCATACTCTTCAAAAATACATCTTTGGAACTTAACTTGTTACCCTCCCTCTCTTTGATTTGTTCTCAAACTATTAGAAAATTCCATTTTACTTCCATGATTCATTTGAAATATGCTTGGACGAAACTCTAGAAGAGAGAATTCCTATAAATAAATTTATTTTTATGAATTTGTTTGAAAAAGATGTACATAATTGGTTCAAGTTTTATTTTATATGGGTACTAATAATTTTATTATTGTTACTAATTTTTGGTATTTACATATAAGTAAGAATAAAATTACTTTACTAGTTCCATTGGAGGTATGATTTTACTTAGTTTTAGTCTTCCCCATTAGATTAAAATAAGACTACAATGTTTGAAATAATAAGAGGGCTTGTGAGTGAGTGTTTCTTAAAATTAACACTTTGTTAATCTTTTTCAAAGAATTAGTTATTATTCAGCATTATTTTTATTATTCTTCACCAGATATAAAATGCACTACACAACGCCATATAAAAATGCAAAAAGATAAGATAGTAGACACAAGATGTAGGTGGAAAACTCCCTCCACGTCGAAAACTGTGGAATGATTCTTAATATTTTTTTTCTTCTTCTCTTTAAATGAAAAAATCATTAAATCAAGTTATTAGCCACAACTTAAGGATGCCACAACCCCCTAATTTACATGATACAACCTATATGACCCTGCTACACCCTAATATATTGTTGCAACTAGAAGGACGCTCCAATATCTCATAAGTCAATCCACAACTTGAGGAGTGTCCCAACACTTTGTTTACTATTTTCTTTCCAAAGAATTCTTCATCACTATATAATTTATTAGCCCCAACTCAAAGAATTCCATAAAACCTTATGCAGGCAACCACTTTCCTTAACACCGCCCTACCACCATGAATGTTCCTTGCACCAACTGCCACTCAAGTATAAAGGAGGACCATGTTTCATAATTTTCAGACCTGATCCCACTGTTCTCTGAATCAATATAAGAATTTTGTATAGAATATTATGTGTTTCTGCTCAAATATGAATATCCTGCCAAAATGTCTTGCAAAAATAAAATCGATCCACTCAATAAAAAATGCACATCACTCACCACATCCAATCACTGAAAACTAAAAATCACTCATTGTCACTACTCATGTAGCCATTGGTCATCTCAACTGAACCATTACAATGCACAATCAATGGTCCCTCCTTAAACCGATCACTATAGAAATTGTACCAAAGCAATCAATCTGTAGTGGTCACTGTACGACACTACTTCAGTAAGGATAACCATCATATGATTATGAAGTAGTCAACCACATCACCTCACTTCACTATACCAAACTTCTTATCATATTGCAACCATCTCACATTTCTATCAAATGATGGCACAAACCAAGGTGCCTCACATCATCCTGATGACCTCGTGCAAAGTTCTCAAACTTAGCCCAAGGAGGGATACCAACATATGTGTAATTATTGTTTCTTAGATAGCCAATGACTTGGATCCATTATCAGCAGCTTCAATCATTGTCCAAGAAGCATCTCACAAACCCATTGTAACATTCTTGCATAAATTTTGTCACATCACATCAATTAGCCAATCTGCAACATGCTTGTCAGGACCAAAATCTTGGTCATCACAAGTACATTCCCAAAAGACATATGCCATTGTTTCACTCTTTTGAAGGTCAATATTTCATATCAATGGCTAAGTGTCAACTTATTGCCCTAAATGTAAATCTATATCACTCTATGACATTTTATATCACTTTTATACTCATACTTAGCCTCATTGTCTTCTATTGTTGTTTGAGGAAACTCTTGCTACATACATAAGGTTAGTGTATTATTAGTTTTATATATTAGTCCCAAATCATATTGTAATGCATTTTTTTTTAGTCAAATAATCTCATCAAGGTATTGTACTTCTCCCATGTTAAATAATGTCATAAACTTATTGTACATGTATCAAGGATACTACTATGCCAAAGTAAAGATATTAAAAATTCTATGTCAAGTATAATGTCATTGTAAAAAATATGTCAGATTTTATCATTATTTGCTATGTTAGCAAGTGTTTATTCATTAAAGGTAATTATTTTATTAGAACAACCAAGATGAAATATGAAATGTGAAATTCATATCATGGTGTCACTCCAATCTAGTTCAGAATTGCAATGAGAGGTTTATCAACATGGTGCTAAATAAATTGTTATATACCTAGGGGGGATAATATGGGGTACCAAAGGTAGTACCCAAGGTAATAATGTAATAATGGGATGGGCCATAGTAATAAATAAGGTGGTTAACCCATCTCATGTAAGGGACCACAAGTAGTTAATAATAATGTAATGGGCCCATGGTATTAGTTGATGGTATGAGGGAACCATGGTAATGATGCATGGTATTGTATGTATGAGGCCTATATAAAGGCTAGAGACTCCACATGGAGAGAGGAAGAGAAGTATTATTGTATGAACAGGCATATGGCTTGTGGAGTGTTCTCCTTCCTTAAGGAGTGAATATATGGTGTTGCCCTACCTTAAGGGTTTGATTAATAAAGTGAATCATTTCTATCTATTTATATCTTTTTATTTCTTGGGTTTAGTCTATTATCATAATATCTTTGGATCAGATCTACAACAAGTGGTATCAGAGCACTTTCTTGGGCAAACTGTGGAGAATTTTTTTTCATTTTTTGTAGGGATTTTTGGGTGGCGAAATTGCAGATCATATCTGTATGTTTTGGTGCTAGATCTGTAGAATTTAATTACAGATCTGTATTCCTTGTGAAAAAATGCCAAAATTCAAAAAAAAAATCAGTTGAATCGGAGTCCGGATGAAGGAGATATCACTGATTTAAAATCAGTGGAGTTGCAGACAATTTTCAGGGCAGCGATTTTTCGGCGCAGATCTAGATGTCTGGTACAAGATCTACAAAATATAATTGTAGATCTGGATTCCTTGGGAAAAAATACCCAACTTCAAAAAAAAAATCAGTCGAATCGGAGTCCGGATGAAGGAGATATAGCTGATTTAAAATCAGTTCTTTTTGCAGAAATTTTGGTGACGGCGGGAGAGTTGCAGCGCAAATATGGAATTCTAGTGCTTGGATCAAGATTTCTACCACATGAGCAGATGCAAAATGATTGTTCCATTTCTGAAAATAGGTTATAATAGGGATTCTGAGTAATATTGACGGATCTGTGACCATTTCAATTTTTCACCAATATTTTTGTGATGGCGGGCCTAGATCGGAGTTCGAGGGACTTGTATAAATTTGACGGTTCTCACACGTCAACATGGCTAGCACAAATGGAGCAGTATTTCAGATTGAATCATATCCTAGATGATTGGACTAAGCTTAGGGAGGGGACCACGTTCCTGGACAATGAACGATGGCTATGGGTGGAATGGCATCAGCGTTGCAATGGACCTTTTCAGAATTGGGATGCCTTCAAAAAAGCTCTTATAGAGCGCTTTAACCGTAAAAAAAATCTTGTGGATAAGCACACACAGATAGGCACACAGCCTAGCAAAGCTTTATTTTTACAGGAAAGAAGGAAACCAAGGAACCAAAAGGGTTATTTTTGGCTGGTATCTCTGTATTGCAGGTTCATGGATTGATTCAGAAGGAGAAAATCATTGTGTCTATCAATTCGAGTTGCAAACAAAATATTATAAATGTCAACTTGGCAAAGAAATTGCAAGTCCCAGCAAAACAAATTCAAAATACACAGGTTGATGATAAGGAGGTTCAAATCTATAAGGATTTGAAGCTTTCTATGGATAAGTATGTGTTTCATGGTGATTTTTATGCTTCAGATATGGATAACATGGATGTTGTTTTGGGATACCCTTGGATGGAGTTAGTGAGTACTATCAATATTAATGTGCAAAAGAAATTCCTGAAGCTATGACATAAAAAGAAGAAAATTACATTACAGGATATTTCCATCCATAAACAGGTAGAGCACATGTAGGCTGAAACAGAAGATGTTCAAGGGACTGACATATCAGATGATGAGCCTCTCATGATCGACAATCAAACACAGACAAAGGCTACAGAAGAAAAGGTTACAGGTGATGATACATCAGAGGAGGGCTCAGTGGTTGAAGTCATATTGAAAAAGAAGACACCACAACAGGCACCACAGCAGGGTGAAGTCAAGCAAAAGCCATCGTGGGTTAAAACTTCAACATATCATCACCCACATCACCCTGCAAGACAACCATCAGGGAAACCAAGTAGTCAAATGATGGATAGAAAGGAGAGACGATCCACCTACTACACATCAACACAGAAGAGCTGCCACGGTCAACTTCCATCTCAAGCGAGCGAGGCACCAGCGAGATCGAGGGTTCACCTTTCTCTTGGATGGCTAGATGCACGTGCATGGTGTCAGTGGACTACTCTTTTGAGTAGATCTTATTATTTGTGTTCTTCCCATGTTTTAGGGACGAAACATGCTTAGGGGGGTGGAATGTTATATACCTAGGGGGGATAATATGGGGTGGTACCCAAGGTAATAATGTAATAATGGGATGGGCCATAGTAATAAATAAGGTGGTTAACCCATCTCATGTAAGGGACCATAAGTAGTTAATAATAATGGAATGGGCCCATGGTATTAGTTGATGGTATGAGGGAACCATGGTAATGATGCATGTTATTGTATGTATGAGGCCTATATAAAGGCTAGAGACTCCACATGGAGAGAGGAAGAGAAGTATTATTGTATGAACATGCATATGGCTTGTGGAGTGTTCTCCTTCCTTAAGGAGTGAATGTATGGTGTTGCCCTACCTTAAGGGTTTGATTAATAAAGTGAATCATTTCTATCTATTTCTATCTTGTTATTTCTTGGGTTTAGTCTATTATCATAATATCTTTGGATCAGATCTACAACATAAATTATTATCTTAGTGCATTTGATTCTTGAAGTTAGTCGCTAATGCATAATGATATTACAATCATTGTCTTGTAGTGAAATTCAATGTCATAGATTGACAATGGAACTTATCACAAATATGTCTTTACATATATCAATTTATAATCAATATGTATATAAGGTCACTTAACCCACTTATGTCATTTTATAAAAGTGAGTGCAAATGATTTAACTCTTTGTTACACAATATTTTTTCATATCTCATCTTCACTTCTCGTGAAATATCTCAGAGTGAAAAAACATTGACAACTGTGCAACATATCCATCAATATATACAGACCAAAATATTCATGAATAATCAAAGGAAATATGCCCTGAAATCATTCTGAAGAAAGTTGCCTAAAAACATAAATTTTCGCATCAATATATTTTTCTCCACTAGCTCCTCCTGTCGATTCCAGGTTTCTCAGTTATATACTTGCACTACCAATGCAGTTTTTCATAGGAAAACTCACACTAAACACCTTTCGGCAGGCTTTCCCAAACTGGAGAAGAATCTTTTCTCGCTAGAATCTTCGGGAATGATGAGCTCGATATTGGTTGTTGTTCATATGGTTTATCTCTCTCATTTGGACCTCTTGATCTTATCATCATTGGCTTTCCCTTTGAGATGTGGACCTTCCTCCCTCTTTTGTTGATTCCTAACTCCCTCTCCCTTCCTATAAATTCACCCCCTTCCATTCCCAAAGGGATGGTCATTGATTGATGCATCCCTATGTTGAAATTATTCTCACATGCTACCCATTGTAGCTTGGAGGAGTGCTTGAAATTTTTTTGCTTGGACTTGGATATCGACCCAAAGGAAGGCCTCAACATCAAGGCATATATTGTACACTTCTCTTTTTAGTTTCTTAATATATACATATGATGTTCGCTTTCCATAATTGTGTAAATATTTGTGCAGTTAGCTTAATGTTCCTTGATCTATTAATTAGTTTATGCTTGATGTATGTTATATATGCTCTCATCTTTCATATTATTTAATCATCCTCACAAGTTTTGAGACGTGAAGAACAACTTAGGAGTGAGGCCTAGAGCGAAAGATTCAAAGTCATCTCTGAGGATTAGGTGATTAGCATCGGAACGAGGTAGGTTCCTCCTTCCTTCATCATTTTTCAAGCATAAGCTACGAAGGTGTGTATTAGAGTATTAAGTTTGTTGCTAGACCCACTCATGACGATAGACGGGTCACCTTTGTCACAGAGTGGATTTGCCTTCACAACAAAAGGGTGACTCCGCTTGGGAAGCCATTGCCTGTTCATCCTCTTTTCTGAATGGATATCTTAATTAGTTTGACCAACCATCTTATTCTTAGTTAGTTTGGGTTGATATAGGTCTGCACAATCATCGGTTACTATCTTAGAGTGCTCACTCTCGAAGAGTTTCTGAAATTATTTTTATTTTTTTTATTTTTTCCTCTACCAACATGTTTTTCAATTTGACAGTCGCGCTACCATCACACTTTTTCTTAAAACAATCGTGCTTATTCCATGTTTAGTGCTTGTTTGGCCTTGACAACCACATTGATCCCTGAGATTGGAAAATTTTCGGGTTTTTGTGTTAAACCCAAGTGTGTCTAAGCATGTGAGATCTTATTTTCTCATGTATGGCTCGTTTTTGTTGATATTTTGTTTAGTTACCTTATGTTATTAGAAAATCCTTACTTCCTTGGAATTTCAAGTGTATGAGTGCATAAGGTTTATAGGTCAATTGGTTGTCTTTGATTCTTTGGTTTGCTGAATGACAAGGTCCCTTCATCTCTAAAATTGCTTGAAACATTGACTTACATTGGTTTTGGTTTATTTTCTGGAAACTTGTTCTCCATGTGTATTAGGTAGTCTTGCATTTGAAATCCATCTTTGTCGTTTATCAAACATAGATCACATTGTTTGCTTTGCAAACTGAAATGAGCATATTTGTTTATCTATTTTAAAGAGAAAGTGAAATACATTGTCATTGAGTGTTTTGAATTTGGTGTTATTTTGATTGATGCCTTGTTGCATTTAGGAGGATTTTAGATCAAAATCTTCATTTTTTCTTTAGTTGAAGCTTAGTTGCATATAGAAATCTGAAAATTCAATAGCATCATATAAGTAAAAGTGCATCTTAGTGAACTAAAGATCATTTTTTATTTCCAATGTTTTTCATATTCATTAGTGAAGGTTAAGTTTATTTTTTCTTTTACATTTTGCATTTGGAAAAGTTAGTGGAGGCATATTGTTTGATGCATTAATTTCTTGTACTCTCTTCCCTCCTTAGCATAGAATACATTGAACTAAAAGGTTTCCTTTTTCTCACATATTTTCATACTAGGATTCAAGTGACATTGTTTGAGCCAAAAATTGAAACCTAATTCAAGAAAAACATTAACATTTACTGAATTAACCTAAATCGCATTTGGAACTTAACACAAACATTTAGAGGTCTAGGCTAGAAACGTGTTCCAAAGTCTATAAACCTAGCAGCTGCTATCAACTTCTAGCATTATATCCCTGGGGTCAAATCATTTTCCAGTATAGAAGTATATTGGATGTTCTCTAGTACTCTAGGGTATATTGGAGGCACTCTAATATAGTAAGTATATAGGAATGCTCTCACCGAATGGTTATGCACTAGACAATGCTAACATGGACTTTTGATCCCCGTACCATCGGGTATATATTGGTAGATCCCATTAGGTTTCTATCCTTTAGCCACAGGTAACCAATTTCGCCACCTTGTAAACATGATACACCGAACACAAGATTCATGGGGATCACCATCATACATTAAGTCCTTGCTTTCAGCTAAGGTGTATATAATGGTTCAGGGATAATTGGTAAAACCTCTTGCATAATACAACCTTTTTGATTTATTCCTTGTATTAAGTTCTAAAATTTAGCTTTTCATGATAACATGACTTACCCATGGACTTATCCTTGGCCTCATATTTCCTAACTAATAGTAAATGTTAAATTGTAGGCTCAAGTAAACCACCTCTTTTATTGAGAAAAAAGGTCATCCTAGTTGAACTACCGGGTTCAGCTTACATTTTCGCTTCATCATCTGACACTGAAGGATCATCACAAGGACCTCATCCTGAGTTTTCACAGTCACTTGAAGCCCAAGGTCTTGAAATTGGAATTATCCCAAGTATCCAACCCCTTGTTTCTCGTCCTGCACCTCGAGATTCATCATCATCTAAGGAATTTGATCCAGAAACCCATGAGAGTCCACAAAGGTTTGTTTTATTCTATCTGAATCCACTTTTTTATCATTTGGTTATATTTCCTCAAAAACCTTATATTCCATATGAAAATCCTAGTGTGCCTTTGGAGTTATATCCATGACCGTGTGAGATTCCCCCACTTTCATTAGCTTTCCCAGGGTAAACATGAGATGAGGGGTTACTATGATATGAATTAACCTCCTAGATGACCTTACGGAAATGGATTTGACACAAAATGACTTTACTGACTTCCTTCAGGTGCCAAAGGACCTCAAGGAGTAACCGAACCCCTCTAGGTGTCCAATCCCTGAGAAAACTCACCTTTTCCCTAACCTAGAGCCCGAGTCAGCTGTTTCCAAGGCCTCCATGTGACTATGGCTTTTCAATCTCTCCCACAGACTTGAATTAGTGTGATTGTGGTCTTTTTAGCGAGTTTTATGCCAATGAATACAAAGATTAATGTGGCTTTCTAGGGCTAGGGTTAAGTCTCTGCCCATAAACCCATGAAAATTTCAGAACCCATAAAAGAAATGAAGACAATGCTTGCAATGAAAAGATGGAACCATGACTTGACCTCACCATCCCCAACATGGACTGAAATTTTGTCAAAAACTTTGTAGATATGCAACCTATAGGTCAGGAATGTAAGTCTCAACATAAGGGACTGAAAAATTGTCTAAGCTTTAACAAGAAGGAACTTTACCTTCTCACGTTAGTTCTCATAACACCAATTAGGTCTTGCATTTATTATTTATCGTGTTACAAGTAGAAACATTAATAGATCCATGAATGAGATCTTTCATAAAACCATACTAATAACCGACATACAAATACATAAATAAACATAATACACAACCGTTAAAGCTACATAATAACCAATACATTTTCTTACCAAAACCAGGAAAAGATTATCTTTTATTAGCGATAGGAAATTACTAACTCATTTGGGACTTCAATGTTCCACTCGACCATAGATTGGCTAAACCATATCATTCTTTTAGCCAATCACCCCGATGCCATATTCCAACCATGAATGTGGGATCTCATGGGATAAGCCAATCCAAAGAAAAAAAAGGGAATCAAGAGGTTAAATGATCCAAATTGGATCCTAGAACACTCTCTAAGTTTTCATGAACTCTTTAAAAATCATGCCAAAGATTAAAAGTCTTATAAAGATCAAGCTTATCGGAGATATCCTCATAACAATTGCAATTTTTGATCAGTGCGTGCAACGAGGACTATCGGTCAAGCGCACAAATCGTCAGCCCATGGTAACACGCGCTATTGCAAATTAGAAAACCCAAAGGCCATTTCAAGAAACAAGGGTATTTTCTGATATGCGATTAGTGACATGTTGCTAATCACATATCACGGGGAAAAACCCTCAAAGAATTAAAGGACGCAAGCACCCAGACCCAAAAAATCATAAAATGCAACAGACATTGTTCCAATTCCGTCAGAAGCGAGGTTCCACACAAAACCGGAAAAATATTGGAAGGGCTTCAAGTGGTAAGCAGTTTCAACTGAGTCCTGCCTCATGCCACATAATGGTTGCCACGCATCCAATGGAAGAGAGAGAAAATCGCTCACATCAGATAGGTAAACATCATGTTACTTATCTGCCCGATATGGATGATGACCGTAGGATTTGGAGGCTCGAGATCAATGACGGAGACGTGTTCTGATGGATGACTGGGAATGACAAGGTTAACAGGAAAATTTGTATATGATTTGAAGTTTGATGTGGACGATGCATTGGTAGAAGGTTGTGTTTCGTGGGCATTCTTGGAGTTAATGGAATAAATAGTCGTTTCGAGTATGTCTAAGAAAACTGACACTCATCTGTTATGAAATAGGTGGCCACCTCTTTGTGAGGCATTATAAAGTCACTGATGATGCGGGACATAGCAATTCAAATGGACAGAGGCAGGGGAACTGGAAAGCTGGGAATTAGAAATGAATAGTCAAGAAGCAGATTGGCTTTAAAGCCACAAACTAACGGAGAGAGAAAAAAAAGCAAGTTAAGAGTAGAGAGCAGAGAGAGGAAGACAAGCTGACCTGCAGAAGCAAAGGAAACATTGAGCCAGAGTTAAGACAGAGCTTGATCTGAAATTGATCGAAGACAAATAGTAAGGTATTACAGGCTCATGTGCATGGATGTGCCTATGTTATTTTATGCAATGGATCGATAAGATTGCAAAATAAATAGACACTAAAGCAGTTAGAGAAAACACAATAGGGAACACATATAAACACAACAAGTTTAATAAGGAGTTCACCCAATACTCCTAGGCTACGTCTCCTGGTCCAGCATTTAATGGTGGCCTCTCTATTATATTTTCAGAGCAGAGTTTTTTACAAGAGTGAGCTCAATTTGAGTCTCAGTCAACAAATAAATATCAACAAGACTGTACTTGGATTCCTTAAGTCTCTAGAGTACATAGACTCTCTTTACTGATTCTAAAACTCCTATGTGTCACAGTGGTTTGAGTCCAATCTAAGACTCAATACATGACAGGTATTTACAGAGGAGTTCGCTTGAACCTCTCAAGCCTTCTTTGGAGTAAACAGGCTCTCTGATCTCTCTATCTTTATCTCGATGCTGCCTTTTTCTTCTGCAGGTCAGCTCAATTTCTTCTCTCTATTCTCTGCTCTTAGCTTTTCACTTCTAACTTACTTGCTAAATGATCTCTTCCTTCTTTGTTAGCTTCTGACTTTAAAGCCAATTTGCTTTTTGACTGTTCGTTTCTACCTCCCGACTTTCTGGTTCCCCTGCCTCTGTTCATTTGAATTCCTTTCTTTCGCGTCATCATCAATGTATAACGCCTCATAGGGAGGTGACTGCCCATTTCATAATGAATTGAGTGTCATTTCTCTTGGACATTTTCAAAATGAATGTTTATTTTGTTAACTCCAAGAATGCTTGCGAAACACGTCCTTCTGCCAACGCATTGTCCACGTCGAACTTCAAACCCTATACAACATTGTCTATTTACCTCTCCAGGTCTGGTCATCCATCGGAATGCATTTCTGACTTCGATCTAGAGCCTCCAAATCCTATGGTCTCCGTCCATATCAGGCAGGTAAGTAACATGATGTTTAACCATCAGATGTGAGTGCTTTTCTTTCTCTTCTGCCGGACATGTGACACCCATTGTATGGCATCGGGAGGGACTTGATTGGAACTGCTTACCACTCGAAGACCTTCTGATGATATATTAGTTTTTGTGGGACCCTACCTCTGATGGAATCGGTGTGATATCTGTTACATTTTATAAATATTCAGGTCCGGGTGCTCAGGGTTTTTCCTTCTTTTAGGGGTTTGCTTGGCAATATGCAATTAACAACTTGTCGCTAATCACATATTAGAAACTACCTATGTTTCTTGAAATGACCTCCCGTTCTGCTAATTTGTGACAACACACATTACCATGGGCTGATGGTCTACGCGCTTGAATGAGGTTCCTTGTTGCTCCACGCTGATCACAAATTACAACTGTTACGAGGATATCTCTGATAAGCTCAATCTTTATAAGACTTTGAACTTTGGCATGAATCTTACAAATTTCATGAAAACTTAGAGAGTGTTCTAGGATCCAATTCGGATCACGGCCTTCCCACTAAAAAATCTTTTGGACCACCAAAAGTTGGTTTTTAAGCATCAATCGAGCGAGGGTACAAATTCCTCGCTTGCCCAATTTCTATCCATTTTGCATTGCTTGGTTTTGAACCTTTGAGTCCAAACCCGAGGTACTCAACATGTCCTCTTTATGTATTTCTCACCTTCCTGTCCAGAACTGTATCTTCTTTCAATTCATTGAGATATTCAGGTAACAGATCATCAATAGAAGGCAACTAACTCTGCTCTTCTGGATCTTCAATAAACGAAGGTTCAAATATTCTCAAGCTTTCTACATTAAGAACTGAATAGATGTGCATGTAAGCTGTCAAATCAAGACGAAAAGCGTTCTCACCAATTTTCTCAAGTATCTTGAACAGTTCATACCTTATTGGCTTCAAATTTTTACCTTCACGTTGCATTCTATCCTTGTTGATATATAGCCAGAATTGATCACCAACCTGGAAATTATTCTCAATCCGATGCTTATCATGCCTTGCCTTGTACTTGGCTTGGACTTTTTATAGCTATTCCTGCACTACTTGGTGAATCTCTTGGATTTGTTCAATGAACTTGGTTGCCTTGTCCACATCACTATGTCCATCAACCGCTATGTCTTTACCAAAGACAAAATACAAGGGAGACCTTGGTGTGAAACCAAAATAGGCCTCGAAATTAGATCTTTGTGTAGAAGAATGTTTATCACGATTGTAAGCATGTTGCACATAACATAAATGTTCATCCCAAAGCTTGGGATGCTTGCTACAATAGCCTCTGAGCAACTGGATCACTGTCCTGTTGAACAGTTTTGTTTGGTCATCTGTTTGTGGATGAAAGGTTGTGCTCTTCTTCAGTCTGGTGTCCATCAATTCCCACAGACTCGACCAAAACTTCCCAACAAATCGGGAATCTTGATCAGATACAATGGAATTTGGTAATCCAAAATGAAACCACACATGTTGAAAGAACAACTTAGTTGTTTTTTCAACTGTAATCTATTTGTTACAAGGTATTAAAATACACATTTTGCTGAACCTATCCATGATAACATATAAATAGTCATGACCTTTTCTGGATTTAGGTAGTCCCCCAAAAAAGTCCATGGAAACACTTTCCCAAGGATGAGAAGGAACCAGTAGTGCATTGTACAAGCCTAGTTTTCTATTGTTGGGCTTGCTTTTAGCACACATAGTACACCCTCTTACATATCTAGAAACTGTCTCATTCATTTTTGGCCAATAACAAAATCTTTGCAGTTGTGCAACTATTTTAGTTACACCAAATTGACCTGATATTAGAGAAGTGAGTGCTTCTCAAATTATCTTTACTCTTTCAGTTTCTAGAATGCATAACTTTCCAAAATTATACAATAGTTGGTCCTTAACATGATAATCCAATTCTTCTACTTTTTTTTTGTGACTTAAAGTTGCATAGACATCTTTAAAATCTATATCTTGAGCATACTGTTGAATTTAGCTTTCATCCAATACTGAATTATGCTTAAGTATAGTAGATGCATTTATGATTGGTCTGCACAGCATATCTGCAACTTTATTGTGTATGCCCTTTTTATATCTGATGATAAGATGAAACTGTTGTACAAAACCCATCCACCTATAGTGTCTTGATTGCTGCAACTTAGTTTGGGAGTGTAAATATTAAAGTGGTTTATGATCAGTATGTATAACTGTCTCTTTGCCCATTAAATAATGTTTCCACTTTTTCACACTCTATACTAATGCATACATTTCCTTATCATATGTGGGTTTACTGTGTTCTATCAACACTACTCCCATGGCATAGTCACTGGCATCTATTTCAATCTCAAATGGTCTTTGAAGATCGAGCAACACTAGTACTGGTGCTGGAATAATCTTTTCTTTTAAGGTGTCAAAAGCTTTCTATTGTTTGCCTCCTCACTGAAACACCTTGTTCAATCTGGTTAAAGCATGTAAGGGAGCTGCAATCAAGGAAACGTTAGCAATAAAATTTCTCCAATATTGTGCCACTCCTAAGAAGCTTCTAATCTCTGTAGCAGATTTGGGTTTAGGCCAGTTTACAATGACTACAACCTTAGAGAGATCTATATTCAATTCACCACCCCCTATAATACGGCCTAAATAATTCAAATATGTTTTTCCAAATTCACATTTTGAGAGCTTAACATAGAGATTCTCTCTTTTCAAAACATCTAGAGTCTTCTTGACATGTTTCAAATGTTCTTCCCGTGTTTTGCTAAATATAAGAATGTCATCTAAATATACAATGACAAAATCATCAATAAAAGGCCTGAGTATATCATTCATTACTCTCATGAATGTAGCAGGAGCATTGGTTAAGCCAAGAGGCATAACTAACAACTCATACAATCCCTGCTTTGTTTTGAAAGTTGTATTCCATGCATCTTGTTCTGCAACTCTGACCTGATGGTAGCCACTATACAAGTTCAACTTGGAAAAATAAACAACTTCCATTCAACTGATCTAACGAATAATCTATGCAAGGAAGGGGATACGATTTTTTATCATTATCTTATTTGGTTCTCGGTAATCAATGCACATTCTCCATGAGCCATCTCTCTTTCTCACCAAGACAATAGGAGACCCACATGGTGATGTGCTATGTCTTATGAACCCTTTCTCGAGTAGCTCCTGTACTTGCTTCTTGATGTTTGCATTCTCTAAAGTGAACAACATGTACATTCCGATGTTAGGCAATGGAGCATCTTGTTGGAAATTAATTTCATGTACTATTTCCTTTTGGGGTGGCAAAACTTTAGGTTCTTCAAATAGTATATCATATTCTGAAACAACTTTTTCTAAATTAGCTTGTTGTTTAGCATTACAACCCTCAAATATATTGGTTTTATCAAGTTTCTTTTCCTTTACAACCATCAGTAAAAATTGTTTGCATGAATTTACAATTCTTTTCATCTACCCTAAGTTTATGAGAATATAATTATTCTTGAGTTTATGAGCTCTTACAATATATTCAATTCCATCTTTAATGAGTTGATACTTGTTTTCAACTCTATAGAAAATAAATTTCCTATCATACAATTAAGGACTTCCTAAAACAATTCCACATATATCCAAAGGAACTATATCTAACTCAACCTCATCTACAAATGCTGACCCAAAAGAAAACTTATGTTTACATTTTCTAGTCACTTGTAGCTTTGCTTTATCACATAACCAACCTAATGGGTATGGCTTCTCATGAGGAGTGGTTAGTAATCCCAACTTCTTTACAATTGCTTCAGAAATTAAATTTACTTGTGAGCCACTATCAAACAAAGTATCAATCTTTTGATGCTTGGAAATAACTCAAATATGAAAAATCTTATGCCTTTCCTCTCATTTCCTTCACTATCAGTAGATTGTGCAGAATTACTAGTAGATGCTTCAGAATTTTTACCTTTTATACATGTGGCTGCGATTGTTGCTTCATCTCCTAAGTCTGACCCCAAATCCTTTTGAGTAGTTGCAGCAATCTTCTTCTCTTTGACATCAAACGTCTCGGGTCTCAGCTCCTGATGTAGAATCCAACAGTGTTCATCATCATGTCCATCCTTCTTGCAGTGAGTGCATGAAGGCTTGGTCTTTTGCATAGAGTTTGTCTTCCTCTCTTTCCATTTATGTTTTCTATTTTCCTTGCTTTTGCTTGCAGTGGGTTTTGATTATCCCCCATCTTCTGGATTCACATTCTTGCCTCTAGCCTCTAGATGTGTAGCTTGAACAGATACCTCATCTATGCTAGTGGGATTAAAAATGAGAATGGTGTGCTTTAAATAGCTGTGTAGACCACCTATATACTTTAGCAGAGTTTCAGGTGAGTCTAAAGAAATTCCTAGAATCAAATCTCTCTTTCTAAATTCTTGAGTGTAATCTTGTACACTTTTCCCCTTTAATTGGTGACGAGTATGCCAGCTCATCATGGTTTGCTGCATATAAGTTAGTCGATATAATTTCTTTTTAGTTGCAGAAACAAATTCACTCGAGACAAAGAATTTTACCATGCTTCTTCATCTCAGATTATTTCCTGCCTTCCCACCATACCAAGGCAGTGCCTTGAAGGCTTAGGATGGCCAGCTGAATCTTAATTTTGTCTGAGTAAATGCTCTACACCCTGCAATACACATCAATCTGTCTAATCCAATTATCCAGCTTCTTTGCATTCAACTCTCCATCATATATCGGAAAATCAAATTTAACATCTAATTAATAAAAGATGCGTTCTTTCTATTTTCAGGGCTATTAGGAGGCATTGGAAGCTTTTCTTCTTTCCCTTTTCCTTTAGAATGGTCATGGAGGAGATATTCTTCTACTCCTTTATCTTGTTTGGAGTTTGTTGAATCTTCATCTCTATCTTTCTTAAATTCTCTATACATTTCCTCCACCATGGCTCTCATGGTCATGAAACTATCCATGAACTGGGAGTTTGATTCCACGAGACTTTCTTCTAACATTTTCCTCTTAGGGTAGACTCTTCCAATTTCTGGGTTAGCTTCAACCATCTCTCATTCTCTTAATTTGAGATTTTTCCTAGTTAGCATTCAACAACAAAATCCAGCACAAGCTTGTCTAACCTTATGTTGAAGCCCCGAAAATCGGGTCGAAAACAAGGGGGATACCCACCCGGTCCAGACCTTAGTTAGCAGCTCCTTATCCATTTGGTATAGCGGGTCCGACTAGGGATAATGGGACCAGTTTCCCAATCTAAGGGTGTGTGTGTGTGCAGAGTTGGATGATGCTGATCTAAGGGTTCTAATCTAAGCTACTTTAATCTAATTCTATATTATTGTAATCTAATGAAAACAACACATCTAATCTATGCTAACCCGGGATGTATTTCTTATATTATGCGATCTAAAGAGATTTCAAATAATAACTGGTAATAAAGATCATTCAGCTATCATAAGAATGGAAATCAGTTAAGATGAACCACTTTGCATAAAAATTTAGGCAAAACAGTTGTGAACAGCATATCGCATAATAAGTTATTCATATATCAAACATAAATAAATGACTCCACCGTGCAAAAGTGCCAAACGGTAACTCAAACATTCATGCAATAACATATAAACAACTAAAAATTATATATCACTTTAAGAATATAAGCAGAAATGGCCAAGAGATAAAAGTACCATTTATGACTGGTCCTACTCATAAGCTTCAAGCAATAATGATTTATCTCTACTTGTTCTAATATCTACCAAGAGTACAGAAGTGCAACATCAGTAGCAGATATCAAATGCAAGCATTAATAAACCTTGATCCATTCATTCATCAAAACCTCCTCTGAGGGTGCAGAAGTGCATGCTCTGAGGACACGTTTTTGACAAATTTCTGGACCCTTCTCTAAATCCCTGAGAAGGGTTTAAATACTGTTAACTAAATAACTTAATTACACAAATTTTGGATACGGTTTAAATGACCGCCCTTTATCTAAGCAAACTTGTTTCTAAAAATTGAATCTAATTCCTAACTATTTATGTATTTGCTCCTTAGTGTTTGCGAACATGCAACATTTGCCTGGGAAAAGTCGGCTGGTTGTCTTCTGCTTTTGCTTGGGCTATGAAAATAGAAATGGTCAGTGCTGGCACCACTTTTTAGTAAACTAAAAGATATTTTTGGGAATCATCTTCTGGCTGCACGAATTTACTGCGTATATACTTGGTAACAACCCAAATTCCTCTTAAATTGCCTCTGCTTTTGCTATCTCGGTTTCCGGACTCATGGATGAATAATCAAGTTAGGGACTTTGCTTTCTGAACAATTTTCTTAGCGATGTGCGATTAGCGCTAGGCACTAATCGCGCATCAAAAACTGCCTCCGCTCTTTGATCCGGGCCTTTCTGGTGCGTTTTCTGCTTTTAGCGCTTTTTCCTTTACTGGGAATAAGCTTTAGAATTTTATAAACATGCTGCTTTTGTGAGCTTTTGACCTTGAGTATCGAATCACCTATTCATATCAGTATCTATTCAGTAATACTCTGAAATTTGCATTTATGTTGCATGCAGTATCCATTTATGAGGGTATCTCTTCTCTATTCTCCGAGCATTGATGCTTTCCCTTTTTCCTTAGATGTTTCCTGCACATTGCTTCATGTTGTTTCCTGTTTTTTATTCCTGCAGTTCACGCAAAGGAAAGGAGTAATGATAATAAATTTTGACACGAAAGCTCTAAGCTCTACGAATGTATGAAATCATGACACCTCATAGTGAACTGGCTTTTTGAAAAACACAAAACTTGTCTTTCATGAATATGTTGGCATACATTCATTAATTTTCTTTAAGGCGTGGGCCCAATTTTTGGTTTAGGGACAACGTTTCTTGATTCCTGAGCCGAGAAAAATTTGTGATGCGTGATTTCTATGACTCGCATCGCAGCATCGCAAGATCGGAGATCGCAGCATCACAAGATCACAGATCACATTTATCGCAGATCACAGCATCGCAGATCGTTGCAATTTGTTAAGTTATTTGTGTGTTGTTTATGCGACGTTGCGATATGCGATGTCGCATATCGACCATCTGAGATTTCTTAATATTTTCATTTATGGGCACTTCTTAATGTATGCGATGCGATGAATTTCGCGTCGCTTCTTCGCAGTTTTTTATTGTGCTCATAAAGAAATGTTTCACTCTTCTCCGTGCGATGTATTTTTTGAGGAGTATAATACGAAATTTTTTTATAAAATTTTTTGGATTTTTTACTAAGGGTCCCCACTTCTTTAGTGTTATTGCTAATACTAAAGAAGGAGGGGGGTTGTTGGTGGTCACAACAATGACGATTCACTTGGAAGAACCAGTTATCTCTGATTTTCTATTGAACTTTTCAAATTTCAAAACAAATTTTTTAGAAAATTAAACTTTACTATAAAAAGATAAAGCGCATTATACCCTAAACTGTCAATGAAATTTTGTTCCAGCCTCTTTTTATTTTAATTATTTGCTTCCTCAGCTTGTCCTTGCATTTACATCAGCCATTACTTGGTCTTGTAGAGATAAAATAAGGTCTTCCCTGTGTACCAGTTTTTTAAATATGCTCATTTGTCATAGGTAGAGCCTCTGCTGCCAGCAGGCGTTCATAGCCTCGACAAGGTTACCTATTACCCAGTAATGATCCTTTATCCTGCTTAAGGTGGTCTACAACTTTCAAATAAAAAACCCATATTGACACTTTTTCCTTTTTTATTCTTAAAGAACAATGTCTTGGTTTGGTAGCCAAATTATGACACAGTCATTCACTTGATTTACACTTTCGCTGAACAAGCTGGCTCGTGATGAAACCCTTTGTCTTTTGATTTCAACAATCTTTAGTCATTGCCTTGTTTTGATGGACAGTGTTTGGCAAAGTCAACAAAGTTATAATATCTATGATCATGATAAGCCGACTCATGATGAGACCTCTTATTCTTCAAGATATAGTGTATCCTTGGGTCGTTTCTCTAAATGCTGTGCTTTTCTTTAGCAGGGAGGAAGTCATTTTTTCCTTAAGAAAGACCTGGACAACAATAATAGAGTTTTTTTGGACATGGCTATTCTACAGGGAATCCTCATTTTGTTATTGATACCTTTCATTGTACTGATATAAAATAATTTCTTCACTAAGATTGCTTTCGTCAAATTTTTTGAAGTTGAAACTAGTATCATATATGGTTTAAAGTTTTTAACTGTATCTATTAATAATAAATATCAAGTTTCCAAAGGATTTGTTATTTATACAAGCAGAAGTTCAAAATTTGATAGAGAAATGGTGTCTTTAGTAAATGTCAAATGTTGTTAACCACAGGCAAATTTTATTAGGGAGGAAAATATTTAAAGAAATGAGAGGTAATTGTTCCCTTTGATTATGTACATGATAGGGATAATTTATTCTTTTATTTTTCCTACCAACATTTAAAAAATTAAATTATCCACCTAATAACCTAGCTAAACTACCCATACTCCTATTCTAACTATACATAAAAAAATTAACTAGGTAAAATGATATTTCAAGTGGAACCATCTTTTCATTTTTATTCCTACACGTATGTACCTTTGAAACATCAGTGTTAAGAATAAAACTTTTCTTGGACTGTGAATATTGAATGTAGGATTAGAAAGTGTAACTTCAGTCGGAATTCCACCTGAAATTTCTTTCTTATGAAATCTTCTGTCCAATTGGATACCTATTGGATCATAAAAATCAGGATGAATTTCTGTTATGGATTGGTGATCATGTAATAGGAAAGATGACAAGCCAGGTTGTGAATATGATTTTTTAGTTTTAATGGCTTGTAATCTACTATGCGTTAAAGTCAAGCTTTTAGCAATTTCCCGTAAAAGGAAATTTTCCACAAATAAATCACTAAATAAATCAATGAAGAATAGATGGAAATTTTTGGAAAGAGATTTATCAATTAACGTGAATTTCTGGCAAGTTTCCAAAAATACTTTCTTTCGTTGATGACGATTTGGATGACATAGAAGTTTCTTCTGAAAGGCTGATATTGATTGATCGTGGAATTGAAAAAGTTTTGTATTTCCTTGACACAATTTAGTTTTCCAAAATGGTAATACATCTCTCGAATGTTCTTTGATAAGGTGCTCAATATACCATAGTAATCTATCAAAAGTCTGAAAATTTAAAATACAATCCGATTTTATACAAAATGAGTGCAAGCGAAAAAGAATGCAATGATTATCTGTACAACTAATGTTACAGCACAACTGGGATTGACTTGAAATATCTTCTTTTTCACAAGAACTGACCAGAATGATGGGATTCGAGTAATTTCGAATTACGTCTTGTGAATCAGAAAACAAGTTACGATTGGGAATAGGCATGGGGGTTTTCTCATGATATGAATCATAGATCGGGATATTGTTTTGGATAGTAAAATAATGCAAATAATCTATCACTCTGGAATGAGGATCGACTAATATGATTCTCGAATTAGAATATCTCTCATTATCTGAGCTCTGTTGAGTTATTTGAGATAAATCAACATCATCATCATCAAAGTAGCTATCATAAATGATTTTACAGGTTTCTCTAGATTTTTCTTTTTCATCCAATATTTTCAGAAAAGGAAGGTCAAATCGTTCTTGTTTGTAAATGACCAAAGGATGTTCTATAGCTGCCTCTTTGTCTTGAAAACCTAACGGTGATTCATTTGAATAATCCTCTGTACTTTTTGAGATATCATTAATACTGAGGGGGAAAAAATTATCATCACTAAATACATCAGGATAAAGAGAAAAATGTGATTCTGAAACAATGCATTTGAAAATATCATCGTGAAAAAAATTCTTGTTCATCACATTCATTGTAAACATCGGGCTTTAGATCATACCTTTGTGTGTTTGTATTTTCCGAAAGAGAATTAATTTGCTATTCTAACCTTGGCGTCTGCATTTGTTGACTTGCGATGCGATTATCTAACCTTGTCTCCAAGTTGATTTCTGGTTCCAAGGCAGGCTTTCTTTCAACATTCTCGCTTTTGTCTTCTTGCATTAGAGCAGGCGTGTTTCCTAAGCTTTGGGAAGTTTCTTCATCATGAGTGATTCACACATGCAAATTGGAATTTTCATTCCTATTAGAAGAAAATAAAACAAGACTTGGACTAATTTATGATTGATCAGACATAGGCGGTAGGGAATGCTCAGCATAATCTGAATATTCTTCATCCATGAGTTCATTTTCAAGATCATATTTTAGACAATCAAGATGAAATCGCATATTAAAATCCCTAACAGATTCATCTTCTTTTCGTAGATACTCATTTTCATCATATACTTGATCATAATCATAGCAATCAAATTTACAAATGAAAGCCTTGACAAATTGGTCCCGGCTGTGAATTGAGGCAACTAGGAGGGTTCTACACCACTTTCTAGCTTCCGCTGTGAATGTGACAGTAAAAATTATGCATAAAATGCCTTCATCAATTCTTTGAACGTTCGAACTTGAAACAATTTGAATAAATTGAAGGGCATGATTATAAGCAGAAGAATTATTCTTACCATTTAATTTTACCTAAGACAAGAGGCTTACCACTTCAGGTGGAGTGTTGGAAGAGGCACGAACATGGATGCAACTCCAAATGGGAAGTTTGTGAGCAGCCATCCTAATTCAAATGTTACGATTTCAAACCATTCCAACAGACACTATGTTCAGGCCCTCCTTCTAGCGCCAAATATGTTGAAGCCCCGAAAATTGGGTCGACAACAAGGGGGATACCCACCCGGTCCAGACCTTGGTTGGAAGCTCCTTATCTGTTTGGTATAGTGGGTCTGACTGGGGATAATGGGACCATTTTCCCAATCTAAGGGTGTGTGTGTGTGCAGAGTTGGATGATGCTGATCTAAGGGTTCTAATCCAAGCTACTTTAATCTAATTCTATGCTATTGTAATCTAATGAAAAGAACACATCTAATCTATGCTAACCTAGGATGTTTTTCTTCTATTATGCGATCTAAAGAGATTTCAAATAATAACTGGTAATAAAGATCATTCAGCTATCATAAGAATGGAAATCAATTAAGATGAACCACTTTGCATAAAAATTTAGGCAAAACAGTTGTGAACAGTATATCGCATAATAAGTTATTCATATATCAAAACATAAATAAATGACTCCACCGTACGAAAGTGCCAAATGGTAACTCAAACATTCATGCAATAACATATAAACAACTAAAAAATGTATATCACTTTAAGAATATAAGCAGAAATGGCCAAGAGATAAAAGTACCATTTATGACTGGTCCTACTCATAAGCTTCAAGCAACAATGATTTATCTCTACTTGTTCTAATATCTACCAAGAGTACAGAAGTGCAACATCAGTAGCAGATATTGAATGCAAACATTAATAAACCTTGATCCATCCTCTGAGGGTGCAGAAGTGCATGTTCTGAGGACAAGTTTTTGACAAATTTCTGGACCCTTCTCTAAATGCCTGAGAAGGGTTTAAATACTGCTAACTAAATAACTTAATTACACAAATTTCGGATACGGTTTAAATGACCACCCTTTATCTAAGAAAACTTATTTCTAAAAATTGAATCTAATTCCTGACTATTTCTGTATTTTCTCCTTAGTGTTTGCAAACATGCAACATTTGCCTGGGAAGAGTCGGTTGGTTGTCTTCTGCTTTTGCTTGGGCTATGAAAATAGAAACGGCAAGTGCTAGCACCACTTTTTAGTAAACTAGAAGATATTTTTGGGAATCATCTTCTGGCTATGCGAATTTACTGCGTATATACTTGGTAACAACCCAAATTCCTCTTAAATTGCCTTTGCTTTTGCTATCTCGGTTTCCAGACTCATGGATGACTAAGCAAGTTAGGGACTTTGCTTTCTGAACAATTTTCTTAGCGATGCGCGATTAGCGCTAGGCGCTAATCGCGTATCAAAAACTGCCTCCGTTCTTTGATCCGGGCCTTTCTGGTGCGTTTTCCTCTTTTAGCGCTTTTTCCTTTACCAGGCATAAGCTTCAGAATTTTGTAAACATGCTGCTTTTGTGAGCTTTTGACCTTGAGTGTCGAATCGCCTATTGATATCAGCATCTGTTCAGTAATACTCTGAAATCTGCGTTTCTGTTGCATGCGGTATCCGTTTATGAGGGCATCTCTTCTCTGTTCTCCGAGCATTGATGCTTTCCCTTTTTCGTTAGATGTTTCCTACACATTGCTTCATGTTGTTTCCTATTTTTTATTCCTGCAGTTCACGAAAAGGAAAAGAGTAATGATAGTAAATTTTGACACGAAAGCTCTAAGCTCTACGAATGTGTAAGATCATGACACCTCATAGTGAACTGACTTTTTGAAAAACACAAAACTTGTCCTTCATGAACATCTTGGAATACATTCATTAATTTTATTTAAGGCGTGCACCAAATTTTTGGTTTAGGGACAGCTTTTCTTGAATGCTGAGCCGAGGAAAATTTGCGATGGGTGATTTCTGCGACTCACATCGCAGCATCACAAGATCGCAGATCGCAGCATCGCAAGATCGTAGATCGCATTTATCACAGATCGCAGCATTGCAAGATCGCAGATCGCAGATCATTGCAATTTGTTAAGTTATTTGTGTGCTGTTTATGTGACGTTGCGGTATGCGATGTCGCATATCGGCCATTGGAGATTTCTTAAGATTTTCATTTATGGGTGCTTCTTAATGTATGCGATGCGATGAATTTCGCGTCGCTTCTTCGAAGTTTTTTATTGTGCTCATAAATAAATGTTTCACTCTTCGCCGTGTGATGTATTTTTTGAGTATAATACAAAAAATTTTATAATTTTTTTTGTATTTTTTACTAAGGGTCCCCACTTCTTTAGTGTTATTGCTAATACTAAAGAAGGAGGGGGGTTGTTGGTGGTCACAACACCTTACTAACCTAGAGATCTGATACCACTTGATCCGAAATTGATCAAAGACAAACAATAAGGTATTACAGGCTCATATGCATGGATGTGCCTATGCTATTTTATGAAATAGATCGATAAGGTTGCGACATACACAGACACTAAAGCAGTTAGAGAAAACATAACAGGCAAAAAATATAAACACAACAAGTTTAATAAGGATTTCACCCAATACTCCTTGGCTACGTCTCCTGGTCTAGCAATTAGTGGTGGCCCCTATTATGTTTTCAAAGTAGAGTTTTTTACAAGAGTAAGCTCAATTTGAGTCTCACTCAATAGATAGATATTAGCAAGACTATACTTAGATTCCCCAAGTCTCTGGAGTACACGTACTCTCTTTACTGATTCTCAACCTCCTATGGGTAATAATGGTATGAGTCCAATCTGAGACTCAATACATGACAGGTACTTATAGAGGAGTTCACTTGAACCTCTTAAGCCTTATATGGAGTACACAGACTCTCTTCTCTCTCTATCTCTATCTCGATGTTGCCTTTTGCTTCTACAAGTCAGCTCGATTTCTTCTCTCTGTTTTCTGCTCATAGCTTTCCACTTCTAACTTACTTGCTAACTTCTCTTTTCTTTCTCTGTCAGCTTGTGTCTTTAAAGCCAATCTTCTTCTTGACTGTTCATTTCCGCTTCCCAGTTTTGGTTCCCCTGCCTCTATCTGTTTGAATTCCTCTGTTCTACGTCATCATCATTGTATAACACCTCATAGGGATGTGGCCACCCGTTTCATAACAAACTGAGTGTCATTTCTCTTGGACATTTTCAAAATGACCGTTTATTCTGTTAAATCCAAGAATGCCCCCGAAACACGTCCTTCTGCCAACACATTGTCCACGTCGGACTTCAAATCCTATAAAACTCTATCTGTTTACCTCGTCAGGTTTGATTGTCCATCGAAACGCATTTCCACCGTCACTCTGGAGCCTTCAGATCCTACGGTCTCCATCCATATCAGGTGGATAAGTAACATGATGTTTACCCATCCGATGTGAGCGATTTTCTCTCTCTTTCGTCATACGCGTGGCACCCATTGTATGGCATTGGGCGGGACCTGGTTGAAACCGCTTACCGCTCGAAGCCCTTCTGATACTTTGCTGGTTTTTGTGGGACCCCATCTCTGACAGAATCAACGCGATATGAATAACATTTTATAACCTTTCAAGCCTGGGTGCTTGGGGCTTTTCCTTCTTCGAGGGGTTTTCCTAGAAATATACGATTAGAAACTTGTCACTAATCACATATCAGAAACTTCCCCCATTTATTGAAATGACCTCTCGTTCCACTAATTGGTGACATCGCATGTTACCATGGGCTGATGGTCTTCGTTCTTGATCGAGGGTCCTCATTGCTCTGCGCTGATCACAAATTGCAACTGTTACGAGGACATCTCTGATAAGAGCGATCTTTATAAGACTTTGAAACTTTGGCATGAATATTACAGAGTTCATGAAAACTTAGAGAGTGTTCTAGGATCCAATTCGAATCAGAGCTAAAGAGAGTCAAAGAGTCTGTGTACTCCAGAGAAGGCTTGAAAGGTTCAAGTGAAATCCTCTGTATATGCCTGTCATGTATTAAGTCATGGATTTGACTCATATTATTGTGACCAATAAAGGTTAAGATTCAGTAAGGAGAGTCTGTGCACTCCAGAGACTTGGGGGATCCAAGTACAGTCTTGTTAATTTGTATATGTTGAGTGAGACTTAGATTGAGCTCACTGTTGTAAGAAATCAGCTTGAAAACATAATAGAGAGGCCACGACTGAAGGCTGGACTGGGAGACGTAGCCCAAGAGTATTGGGTGAACTCTTTATTAAACTTGTTGTGTTTATATGTGTTGCTTATTATGTTTTCTTTAACTACTTTAGTGCTTCTGTATTTCACAATCTTATCGATCCGTTGCATAAAATAACATAAGCGCATCCATGCACATGAGTCTGTAATACCTTATTGTTTGTATTAGATCAATTTCAGATCAAATGGCATCAAAGCTCTAGGTTGCTAAGGTTAAACAAGCTTGCGCTGGATTTTGTTGTTGAATGCTAACTAGGACAAAGCTCAAATTAGGACAAGGAGAATTGGTTGAAGCTAGCCCAGAAATTGGAAGAGTCTATCCTAAGAGGAAAATGGAAGAAGAAAGCCCCTTGGAATTAGACTCCCAATTCATGGATATTTTCATGACTATGAGAGCCATGGTAGAGGAAATGTATAGAGAATTTAAGAAAGGTAGAGATGAGGATTCATCAAACTCCAAACAAGATGAAGGAGTAGAAGAATATCTCCTCCATGGCCATTATAAATGCAAAGAAAAGAAGAAATGATTCCCACACCTCCTAATTGCCCTGAAAATACAAAGAAAACATCTTTGATTAAATTAGATGTTAAATTTGATTTGTCAATATATGATGGACAGTTGAATGTAGAGAAGCTATCTAATTGGATTAGACAGATTGATGTGAATTGCAGGGTGCAGAGCATTGATTCAGACAAAAGTAAGAATATTTTGGCCAACCTACGCCTTGGAGGCATTGCCTTGGTATGGTGGGAAGGCAGGACACAAGCTGACATGAAGAAGCATGGTAAAATCCTTTCTGTCTCGAGTGAATTTGTTTCTACAATTAAAAAATAGTTCTATCCACTAGCTTATATGTAGCAAGCCATTATGAGCTCGCAAACTCTTCGACAATTAAAAGGGAAAAGTGTACAAGGCTACACCCAAGAATTTAGAAAGAGAGCTTTGATTCTAGGAATTTCTTTATACTCACTTGAAACTCTGTTGAAGTATATAGGTGGTCTACACAGCTATTTAAAGCACACCATTCTCATGTTTAATCCCACTAGCATAGATGAGGTATCTGTTTAGGCTACACATCTAGAGGCTAGAGGCAGGAATGTGAACCCAGAAGTTGGGGGATCATCAAAACCCACTGCAAGAAAGGACAAGGAAAAGAGAAAGTAGAAATGGAAAGAGAGGAAGACAAATGTTGTATAAAAGACCAAGCCTTCATGCACCCATTGCAAGAAGGATGGGCATGATGATGGACACTGTTGGATTCTTCATCCGGAGCTGAGACCCAAGATGTTCGATGGAAAAAATAAGAAGACTGCTACATCTATTCAAAAATATTTTGGGTCAAACTCAGGGGATGAAACAAAAATCAGAGCCAGAGGTATAAAAGGTAAAAAATATGAAGCATCTACTAGTAATTCTACACAATCTACTGGTAATGAAGATAATGAGAGGAAAATGCATGAGCTTTTGCATATTAGAGTTATTTCCAAGCATCAAAAGATTGATACTTTGTTTGATAGTGGCTCAGAAGTAAACTTAATTTTTGAAGCAATTGTAAAGAAGCTGGGATTACTAACCACACCTCACAAGAAGCCATATCCATTGGTTTGGTAATGTGACAAATCAAAGCTACAAGTGACTATACAATGTAAACTTAGGTTTTCCTTTGGGTTAGCATTTGTAGATGAGGTTGAGTTAGATATATTTCCTTTGGATATATGTGGAATTGTTTTAGGAAGTACTTACTTGTATGATAGAAAATTCATTTACTATAGAGCTAAAAAAAGTATCAACTCGTTAAAGATGGAATCGAATATATTGTAAGAGCTCATAAACTCAAGAATAATTATACTCTCATAAACTCAGGGGAGATGAAAAGAATTGTAAATTCATGCAAACAATCTTTACTGATGGTTGTAAAGGAAAAAACTTGATAAAATCAATGTATTTGAAGGCTGTAATGCTAAATAGAAAGTTTATTTAGAAAGAGTTGTTTCAAAATATGATATACTATTTCAAGAACGTAAAATTCTGCCACCCAAAAAGGAAATAGTACATGATATTAATTTGCAGCAAGATGCTCGATTGCCTAACATCGAAATGTACAGGTTGTCCGCTTTAGAGAATGCAGAAATCAAGAAGTAGGTATAGGAGCTACTCAAGAAAGGGTTCATAAGACCTAGAACATCACCATGTGGGTATCCACTTGTCTTGGTGAGAAAGAAAGATGGCTCATGGAGAATGTGCATTGATTACCAGGCAATGAATAAGATAACGATAAAAAATCGTTATCCCCTTCCTCGCATAGATGATCTATTAGATAATTTGAAAGAAGTTGTTTACTTTTCCAAGTTGGACTTGCATAGTGACTACCATCGGGTCAGAGTTGTAGAGCAAGATTCATGAAAGACTACTTTCAAAACAAAGCAGGGATTTTATGAGTGGTTATTTATGCCTTTTGGCTTAACTAATGCTCCTGCTACATTCATGAGAGTAATGAATGATGTACTCAGACCTTTTATTGACGATTTTGTCATTGACTATCTAGATGACATTCTTATATTTAGTAAAACATGGGAAGAACATTTGAAGCATGTCAAGTAGACTATAGATGTTTTGAAAAAAGAAAATCTCTATGTTAAGCTATCAAAATGTGAATTTGGCAAAACATCCTTGAATTATTTGGGTCATATTGTAGGGGGTGGTGAATTGAATATAGATCCCTCTAAGGTTGCAGTCATTATAAACTGGCTTAAAACCAAATCTGCTACAGAAGTTAGAAGCTTCCTAGGAGCAGCATTGTATTGGAGAAAGTTTATTGCTAACTTTTCCTTGATTGCAACTCCCTTACATGCTTTAACAGGATTGAATAAGGTGTTTCGGTGGGGGGGAAACCAGTAGAAACCCTTTGACACCTTAAAAGCAAACATTAGTATAGCACCAGTACTAGCATTGCTCGATATTTAAAGACCATTTGAGATTGAAACAGATGCCAGTGACTATGCCACGGGAGCAATGTTGACGCAGCACGGTAAACCCATATGTTATCATTCTGAGACATTTAATTTTGAAGTAGTTAATTATCCCACATATGATAAAGAATTGTATGCATTAGTATAGAGTGTGAAAAAGTGGAAACATTATTTAATGGGAAAAGAGACAATTATACATATTGATCATCAACCACTTCAATATTTACACTCACAAACTAAGTTGCAGTAATGAAGAAACTATAGGTGGATGTGTTTTCTACAACAGTTTCATCTTGTCATCAAATATAAAAATGGCATACACAATAAAGTTGCAGATATGTTGTCCAGACCAATCATAAATGCATCTACTATACTTAAGCATAACTTAGTATTGCATGAAAGCTACATTGAACAATATGCTCAAGATATAGATTTTAAAGATGTATATGCAACTTTATGTCATGGAAAACAAGTAGAAGAATTGGATTATCATGTTCAGGACCAACTCTTGTATCATTTTGGAAAGTTATGCATTCCTCAAACTGAAAGAGTAAAGATAATTCGAGAACCACACACTTCTCTAATATCAGGTCACTTTGGTGTAAGTAAAACAGTTGCACAACTGCAAAGATTTTGTTATTAGCCAAAAATGAATGAAACAGTTTCTAGATATGTAAGAGGCTGTACTATGTGTTTTAAAAGCAAGCCCAACAATAGAAAACTAGGCTTGTACACTCCATTACCAGTTCCTTCTCATCCTTGGGAAAGTGTTTCCATGGACTTTGTTGGGGGACTGCCTAAATCTAGAAAAGGTCATGACTATTTATATTTTATTGTGGAGAGGTTCAACAAAATGTGTATTTTAATGCCTTGTAACAAACAGATTATAGTTGAACAAACAACAAAGTTATTCTTTCAACATGTATGGGTTCATTTTGGATTACCCACTTCCATTGTATCAGATCAAGATTCCCGATTTGTTGGGAAGTTTTGGTCAAGTCTATGGGAATTGATGGACACCAGACTGAAAAAGAGCACAACCTTTCATCCACAAACGGATGGCCAAATAGAAGTTTCCAACAATATAGTGATCTACTTGCTCAAAGGCTATTGCAGCAAGCATCCCAAGCTTTGGGATGAACATTTGTGTTATGTGCAACATGCTTACAACCGTGCTAAACATTCTTCTACATAGAGATCTCCTTTTCAGACTTGTTTTGGTTTCACACCAAGGTCTCCTTTGGATTCTATTTTTGGTAAAGACATAGCAGTTGATGGACATAATGATGTGGACAAGACAGTGAGGAAAAACAAAGGCTTGGTTCAGCAAGTAAAAACACTGGAAAAATATCTTACATTTGAAAAGCCTTTAACTAAGATCAGAAAGATATTATGGGCCAATGTCACTCTATCAATTGATGATGTTTGGCCATCAATTCAAATCACTTTTGAACAAATTGACTTAGTGAAGGCTACTCTTCAAGAGATAGAAAAAACCAAGCAAGAACTAGGAGAGAAGCCTGAAGAGGCCATTACATTAATAAACTTTCTAAATAGCAGAAACAGGTATCAGTTGGAGCAGCTAAATATTGAGGATAGGACTGGAACCATCCTTGAAGTAAAGAAAGTGTTAACTAAAATGACTCTAATGTAAAACCTGGAATGAAAATGTGAGAATATGCAGGAAGACATAGATGAATTTATGGAAAAATTTGAAATCTTATAGAGTAAAGGACTTCCAAGTCCTTTAGTCATCAATGATAAGTTAATGAGGCAAGATGATTATGTCAACAAATTAGATCAGTATGCAAACAGCCAAGCCATTTCCTCTGCCAGTTCATTGGCACCCAAGGCATTACCCATAAGAAAAGTACTCTATGATAGTTTGGAGAAACTTTTTTATGTTGAGCATGAATTAAAACACTTGTTTCCAGTACAACCAAATTTTGTAAAATACACAGAAGCAAGTGAAATCTTCAGAAAACTGACAAGGACCAGAATACCAAGAGATGATTGGTGGACCAACATGACAGACATATTATGATTTACCATGGTAAAAAGTGAATTGAAGTATTTGCAATATTAAATTTTGGTAAAAAGGGATGAATGATTGTAAAGCAGGTAAAAGAGCATCAATTAAAAGATGAAAACAATCAACCAGCGCATAATTACGAGCAAGAAAATAAGATGCACAATCATAGGGCCTGCCTCCAACTCATTCAACAAAAGCAGGGACAACAACCAACCAATTCACATTCAGTTTCTACTTTCGAGACCATTTTTCTCTACATTCATGTAAAATATATTTAGTTTTCCTAGAATATATCTCTCTTAGTTAGGAGATATTTTGTTGTAAATTTTGTATAAGAACTTCCTCATTCGATGTACTAAGGGTGGATTCCTAAACATTTCTATAGACTCTTTATTTTGGAATAGAAGTGCTATTGAAAAACTATTGTATGGATGGCTGGACAAAGTAATAAAGCAAAGGACTTTTACAGGAACCCTGTGTTAAATGAGAAACAAATAAGTATTCTATATCTTATGTTTTTACAGTTCCATTGTTTAAATATTTCACATGTGTTTCATATCTGAATGATAAATGAAAAAATATATTCCAGAAAGAGCTTTACTGCATTTTGTCTTTAAAATCATTTATATTCTTAATGTTTTCTTCTAAGCTATCATACATAGGGAATTCTTAATTGCTCCCTACTTCTTAGTTTATCATTGTGGCCATTTAACAAAGAATTCTTAATTGCTTTTTGTTAATGATCACCCACTGTCCCTCATCTTGAACTTTGTTAAAGGATTCTTAATTGACCTTCCTCCTTTTCAAGACCATTTCACCCTTTCAAATTATCATTTGTCTCTTGTTTAACTATCTTTCCCTGTGAAGCCCTCCTTTGTTGAATCAACCTAATCTAGTTAAGCCATTTTCACTTGACTCCATAGCCCAATGGCCTGAAATATCTTGTTCTATCCATCTGCCCCTGAATTCCACCACCAAACAAAATCAAAACCCCCTAAGCTTTCATAACTAGCATAATATCCTATAAACAAAGCTAAGTATTAAAGAGAGAATCCTCTCTAAGTACAGATTGGCTAGATTGTGTCCTTAAAAGTTGGTTTGTGGTTACCTTGGACCCCTTTCCTTCTTCTGACAACTTCAAGGAAAATCCAAGTGATAACATAGTGGTGACTCAAATGGGGAAGACAATTCCTCAGTCATACCACATCTTTAAGAAAGTTTAAAACTCTAAATCTAAAAGCATCTTAAACAAATCATAGAAGTTGTTTGTTTGATATCAGTTAATAAAACCAAAAAGAAACCCAAAAATTTAGCTTCAGATGGACTCGTTACATTAGAGCTAATCCTAATCCCAATCCACCACAAGTGTTTGGGAATCCCAATCTGATCTCCAGAATTCTTAGAAGACAAGAATTTTCTGTCTTGACCCACCTTCAGATCATCATCCTCTTCTGTTAGGTAGATTTACCTCGAAGACCAATCCTTTGACGAATACTTTGAAACCTCTTTGTTTAGTACTTCATCTGATTCTGAATTAGTTGACCTGGTCCAAGACCTAGAGTTCATCCAAGAATTAGAGCTCCAATTAGCCAATTTGTCAATTGATAGATATTTGTAGAACTCACCACAATTTGATCTTACCATTGAAGGAACCCTTAATCCCTCTGTAATCACTTCTATTTCTGGAAGCTCTTTATCATTCCCTCATACATCTCAACCTCAAATCACTCCACATTAGCACATCACCTTTAGCTCTCCATCCACAACTCAAACATCCATTGTTATTCCAACCCTAGCTTTTGTTTCACCATTACCTACAATAATGGCAAATAGATATGCCCCCTTGGTTCTACCAGCAAACTTAGGTGCCATGCCCCACGACTACCAAAGTAAGATAACTACTTTTGATGGCACTGGTACCTATACAGCCTAGCAACACACCAAGAAGGTACTTAATTATTTTGAAATTTATGAAATAGATATTGATGATGTTCAAATGAGAATATTCATTCAGAGTTTATCTGGGGAAGTTAGAACCTGGTTTAGAGGTCGAGCAGCAAATAGTATAGACAGCCTGGCAACTCTCTATCAACAATTCCTGAACAGGTAGGAGAAAAATAAAGATCCTCTTCAGATTCTATGTGAATATGAAAACCTAAAGAGAGGACCACAAGAAAATGTGCAGGATTATTGCACTAGATTCAACAGTGTGTATAAGGCCATCCCTCAAAATCTTATACCCCCACCTGGTTTAGCCTTAATCAAATTCCCAGATCGATTTGATTCTGATATGGCTTTCTAGCTAAGAGAATGAGCCCCTCCTACTTTGGAAGAGATGCAAAGCATAACAGAGATTGTTGAAGCCAACCTGCTATCTAAAAGAGCTAAGGCTAGGAGTGAAAGAAGGATACCATTAAAGGAATAAAGCTCACCGTTTGAACAAAAGCTAGATGCCATAATCAAAGGAATGGATAGACTAGGAGACAGAGTGGAAATAATTCAAAGAAAATCCCCTTGGGATAGTCAACAAACCAATACAGGGAGAAATCCTAATTTCAAGAGAAATCAAAACCCGAACACTGCAAAGAATGGTCCTGGCCAAAACATTAGACCGCCTTTCTAGGAGAACTATGCAGAAGCTTCCAACAATGAAGGCCCAAAAGAAGATACTCAAATCAATTTGATGGGGCTTGGTAATGAAGGAGAAGTTTTCTTGACCCAAGAGGATCAAGAGGCCCACATACTTAAATAGTTTCAAACTCAATCAGGGGATCATTTGCCTTTAGGGAAGGATATGACAAAACCATATTTGAGGTGCACAAGCAATATAATCTAAGAAGTAGGAGAATTGATGTCCCTGAAACAAACAAGAAAAAAGTTCTAAATCAGCCCAAAATAGGTAAGACAGTAACCACACTTGTACATATTCTTTCTAGATCAAACACTAATCCTTCTAACCTCATAATTGAAGATGTATTTGATAATAAACCAAACAATAAACAACCCTCCACTTCCTTTCCATCCAAGGGAACTGTGGAAGAACCTCTAGAAGTTGATCTAGGAGAATCAACAAATCATGATTCCACTACTGAAAGGGAGAAAAACATAGAAAACATAGAAAACAGAGAGAAGAATGTTGTTCGAAATCCAAAAGCCCAAATAGAAAAACCCTTTAATCTAGAAACTGAAGTAGGTAAGATGAAAATAGTTGTCCCATTATATGAATTAGCTAAACATGATGCCTGCCAAACTCAAATCAATAGATCACTGAAAATTAATGGAACTAAAGACTCAGTTAATATTTTTTATGACCAACCTGAATTAATCTTTGGCCCAGAAGTGAATGGAAAGCCATTGGAAGAAATAATTCCTCCCTTCCATGTGAGTTTAAACATACATGATAAGATTATTCACAATGCCATGTTTGACTCTGGGGCATCTCATAATCTCATGCCCAAGTCTGTAATGGAAAAATTAGACCTAGATATCACTAGACCATACAAATATTTGTTTTCTTTTGATTCTAGTTAGGTAAGATGTTTAGTATTTTTAAAAGACTTGTGTGTTTCATTGGTTCAATACCCTGCAAAATAAATTTTAATGGACATAGTGGTAGTGGATATACCACCTAAATATGGCATGTTATTATCCAGATCCTGGGGTGCTAAGCTTCAGGGATCTCTTCAATTGGATATGTCATATGCTACTATATCAATTTTTGGACAACCAAAGAAACTATACAGAGAAACATTGATGAAATACATAGTAAGTAGTCAGGAAAGACCCCAAAATTTCCCGATCTACTCAGTACACTCTGATCTGGACTCATTCATTCTTTACAATTCAGAAACCAATCCTTCCAATACTTTAGAAGTTTTAGCAATAGAACCAAAAGAAATTAAAAAAGAAAAATCAAGTGTTCGTATTCAAGAAATATCAGATAAAAAAAAAAAAAAGTAGATGAAAATGAAAACCTAGATCCTACAGTTAAACAAATTCCTACTACCCCAGACACCAATTATGAGCATGAAATCCTTTGGCATTTAGAATTTGATGGCTCAGTCAATAAACTAGGGGCAGGAGGAGGAGTTTGGGTGTACAATTTAGAAAATGATTATGCTAAAGGCCATGCCTACAGATTAAATTTTAAGTGCGCCAATAACATAGCAGAATATGAGACTCTCTTGTTGGGTCTTAAACTTGTCAAAATATTAGGAGCAATCAAAGTGTCTGTCATAGGAGATTCATAATTAATAATTAAATATATTAAAGGAAAATACTTAACTAGGGATCCTAGATTAGGATATTATAGAGGAACAGTCATAGAAATTTTCAACACTTTTTTGGAAACTCAGCTTGCAACTATTCCTCAAAAACACAATATGCAGGCCTATAGCCTGGCCATGTTTGCCATCACCTGCAAGTTTCCTTTTCAACCTAATCATTAGTACACTGCTGAGATTAGGCACAGACCAGCCATCCCTGATAATCTGAGGAACAGACAGGTTTTTAATAGTGATGAGCAGATCAATAACTTTTTAACTTTATATGAAGAATTTTCTAACAGTAACATAGATGTTGATACCGTTATTAGCTATAATCAAATAGATGAGGTAGAAACAAACATTTTCAAACAAAATTCAATAAATATGCTTCATCCCACAAAATTCACACAAAAATAAGTTCAATATCTCAAACAAATGGACCTAGATGAGATAATTGAAGAAGAAACAGAGGTTATCAACCTAAAAGACAGTCATCTACCCAAAGGATTGACTCCTCTAGAAGATCTGTTTGATTCCAATGAAATTTCCAAGAAACTTAAAATGGAACCATTAAACGCAGATATTGAAGAATACAACTTAGGAACTTAGGACAAACCAAAAATGATAAAATTGTCAAAATCTCTACCTCCTAATCAAAAGCTAAAGTATGTTGAACTTATGAGGGAATTTCGGGATGTCTTTCCCTGGAGTTAGGAAGCTTTGATGTCCTATAACACCTCTATTATTCAACACAATATACCTCTAAAAGAAAATCAAAAGCCCTTTAAAAAAAAACTCAGAAGAATTAACCCTGTGCTATTACCATTGATTGAGAAAGAAATCAAACGCATGTATGAATCAGGGATTATTGCCCCTATTAGATTTTCAGAGTGGGAGTCTAACTTGGTACCTACTAGGAAGAAAATTGGTGAAATAAGGTTATGTGTAGATCTGAGGAATGTGAATAAGGTCTCTCTTAAAGATAATTATCCTTTACCCAAAATGGATCATATTTTGCAAACGGTAGTGGGTTCTTCTAGAATTTCACTTTTAGATGGGTTTTTAGGATATAATCAAATCTTGGTTCATCTTGATGACCAAGAGAAAATTGCTTTTACAACACCATTGGGCACTTTTATGTACATCAAAATTCCATTTGGAGTAAAAAACGCAGGAGAAACCTTCCAAAGAGAAATGTAAATTACCTTTGCCAAAGAAATTCATGATTTTCTTGTTATATATCTGGATGATCTAACTGCTTTTTCTAAATCAAATCAACAACACCTGGACCATCTCAGGCAAGTCTTTTTAAAATGCAGAAAATATGGCATTTCTTTGAATCCAAAGAAGTCCTTGTTTGGTTTGGAGGAGGGTAAAATTTTAGGTCACAACATTTCCAAATATGGCATTCGAATTGACCCTTCTAGGATCAAAGCTATTCTACAGATACCTCATCTAAGAAGTATTAAAGAACTTTAGGCTTTCCTAGGGAATATAAATTTTTTAAGACGATTTATTTCTAACTTAGCTGAACTCATTAGATTACTAAATAACATGCTAAAAAAGGATTCAAGTATCAAATGGACAGTATAGGCCAAGCAATCGTTTGAAGAAATTAAAATGGCCTTAACCAGAACACCGGTCCTTACTGATCCACAATTTGATAGAGACTTCATCATTTTTTCATTTGCATCAGAACACACCATAGCTGCAGTTTTACTAAAAAAGGATGATCAAGGATGTGAAAAACCTATAGCCTTGTTTAGTAAAGCACTCAGAGATGCATCATTAAAATACAAAATAATGGAGAAGCAAGATTTTGCACTAGTAAAAGCCATTAAAGACTTCAGAGTCTACATATTATAATCTCATGTGATAGTTTATGTTCCTAATGCTGTTGTCAAAGACATATTAACTCAAGATGGGATTGATGGTAAACGAGGTAAATGGATAACTACCATCTTAGAGTATGATATAGAGATAAAACCTACCAAGCTAATAAAAGGTCAGGGATTGGCTAAACTCGTGGTAGAAACTAATTGTCAAGCCCTAGACATAAATGAACTGGATAACGAGAAGGAGATGGCGACTCCACAAGTCAGCCAGGCTTTTTGAGACTCACCTTGGTATGCTGATGTAGTTTATGTTTTACAAAAATTGTAGGCTCCTCCAGGGTTGTCTAGAACCAAGAAAAAGTTTTTGAAAATGAAAGCTTTAATGTTTTGTATCTTAGATAATACTCTTTTTTGGAAAAATCATGAAGGAATTTTATTAAATTGTTTATTTAAAGATGAATCTGACAAGTATTTCCAAGAATTTCATGCAGGAGACTGTGGTGGACATCTCTATTTGAAGTCAACTACAGATGAAATCCTAAGGGCTGGATTCTATTAGCCAACGTTGTTTGTAGACATGAAGAAATTTGTAACTTCTTGTCATAAATGTCAAATCTTTGAAGGCAAAAGAAAGTTGTTACCTTTACCCCTTAAAACCCATTTCCATCGAGAAACCTTTTCAACACTTGGGTCTTGAATTCATTGGAGAAATCCATCCACCCTCCTCTGGCCAACACAAATGGATATTCACAGCCACTGACTATTTTACTAAATGCATAGAGGTCATTCCCTCCTGACAAGCCAATGACACTATGATCATAGGTTTCCTAGAAACCAATATTTTATCTAGGTTTGGTTGCCCCACTAAAATCATTACTAATAATGCTACAGCTTACAAATCGAAGAAAATGATTAGTTTTTGTAACAAGTATCACATTACTCTGGGCCATTCCATAGCCTACTACCCACAAGGGAATTTACTGGAAGAATATTCCAACAAGAGTCTCATTAATATTGTTATAGACATTTTTGTGCCTCGCATCATGGAGCATGAAATGTCAATAATCACAGGGATCCTCAGTCCCTAAACATGTTGTTCTTACCCCTAAAAGAACAAGGTCATCAAACAACAGCACTTCCAATCAGTTCTCCACCTGAAAACACTTCAAAACAGGCTTATTTTGGATCATGTCAGCTGCTCCACTGAGCAACTGCGTTGAATGTCAACTGCTCTTCCTTGTACCTGCGCTGAAAGTCAAAAGCAATGAAGGCTACCTGCGCTGGGCGAGATTGGCCAAGTGGCGCAGTCATTCTGCAAGGTGTCAATTGCCCAGGAAGCTTCCAAACTGACACTTGGTTCATGAGATTCGCCCTGTGATGAGTAAGAGGTACTTGATCACCATGTGTAAGCAAGGATCTCTAAGTGGACTTAAGAACTGAAGATTAACTGAAGAGGGAGAGGACACTAGTCAGCTCTATGCCAGCCTCAAGCTGACTCATCCTCTCTTCTTCTCTCCTATATATAGAGCTCTTCTATGAGGTCTAAGGAGGCTGGAATTTTGTGTAAAGCAAGGAGGTGCTGTTGGTTTACAGTTAGAGCTATTGGGTGATTGTTTTACTAGAGGTGAAGAGGAGAGTTCTTGCTGCTGGGGAGGTGCTGCTGGATTGGAGCCATTATTGGTTGTAACCTTCTCAGAACCCTGTTACTTCTATCAATAAAGTTTTGCATGTTCTCCTATATACTTGTATTGCATTGATGTATTGTATTTACATGTATATTTGATTCATCCTAATCCATGCTTCAGTTATGAGTACATGTATCTTGTAGTTTGCTCTCTTGTTTGTGCAGGATCTGTGTGTGGCTGGACCTGCAAAGAGAGCAAGGAGCTGGGAACAAGAGACAAAGAGAGAGGACAAGGATCGACTAAGCGAAAGACACCAGGTTGGTTAATCTTTCTCCTTTCTCTCTGTACTTTCATAAAGGAAATCATCAAAACTTTACTTTCAGTTGTTGCTAAAGACTGTCACCTTTAGAGTAGGGATAGGGTCATCCGCATCGGATACTTTTCCCCACAACAAACTACTAGACTCCACTGGGGAGCCTAGTATCTTGTTGGTGTTTGTAGTATTTTGCTATTCATTTCTTGAAGAAAAGAGTACCAAATAGAAAAGCTTTTGACTATATCAAAAGCGAAGTAGAGGGACTGCTACTCTTGCTCATTTGTTGAGCAAATTCAAGATTTGAAGAGCCTATCTACAAAAGAATCTTTACTCTTTGTGATAGATCTTCATCCTCTTGATCATCCCTTAGCCTGTACTTGACCTATAGCTTTTTATTTCAGCAAAAACAGTGCATTTTTGAGCTTTTTATGACCCGGAATTCTTTGTAGACGAAACTCTCGTGAGTCAGTGCAGGCTGTCCACAGGCAGTCTGCATTACAGCGCAGGTACTCCCTTCGGGAACTGCGCTGAGAGTCAAACTGGCAGACTAGAACCTGCGCTGGTCCAGTTAGCCATTCTCTTGCTCAGCTTTCCCTTTGTGTCTTGGCCCTGTTTTCACTGAGTTTTAGCTGATTGCTTGCTGGTCATTGTACTTGCTGTAGACCACTTCTCCTTGACATTATTCCGCCTCAGTTGTGTGATGAGACTGTGAATGTTCTTTCAGTATTTCTTGCTTCAGTTACAGTTTCCCATTGTGAAAAGCGAACCAGTATAGCTGTGACCTCTTAGATCCTGAACTGTAAAAGTATCTTTGTGATCTTATGAGCTAGTTTTATTACTGTTCGTGGCTGTTTGAGTTTGTTTGTTTTTCACTTTATGGTTTGAATTCATATATTTTGAGTGTTGAAACAAGTACTTGTAAAGCGTCTTTTCATTTAGACAAAGCTTGTTTGTTTACGCTTCAAATTGAATTCGAAAGTCATACAACAGTTTTCCTTTTGTCTACATCAACATTAAAGGAAAAGAAAAGAAATACATGCATCTTGCATTTGCATTTTTGATAAGTTTGTGTGTCTGATCTAGGAGAAAGTGCATTAGTTTGTGCTTTGTGCTCTGTGTGGAAAGATATTGTTTTTCTCTCCCCTCAGTAGTTAGGATTTTCAAAGCTAAAAAGATTGTGAAAGCTTGCTTATCATTTTAGCTGCATTTAGGAATTTGTACCAATACATCTCGTGGTGATCCTGAAAGACAAACTGATAAACAAGATCAACTTAAAATATATTGAATGAATCTAAAAACGCATTGTAACATAACGCTCACAGTAGAGGTCTAGGTAGAGACGTGTTCCGGCGTCGTTAAACGTAGTGACTGTCGATCTCTACGAAGGTGGGTGATTCCTCCTGAGGGACGATAGCACTAATACGGACTTGAGCTCCTGCGTACCGTCGCGTATATTGGGAGACCCCTATAGGCTTTTATCCTTTATCCTTAGGAAGCCGTGTCGACCGCCCTACTGATCGCGATGCAGTGAACACAGCATTCACGAAGATCGACCACCCGTACCGTAAAACGTATTCTGTGGTTTCGCGAAAGGTTTGGCACACCCTCTGCCTAGATCTCCAGAGCAGTTTCTTTTGGCCTTTTTCAAACTCTATAACTGAAAAAGTCCAACCGAGCATTTGTCACTTCGGGCTCGTTAATACATCGAAGGCGACTAGAGTCATCTTTAGCTTTTTCTCGACTCTTAAAACATGAAAAAGCAAAGTTGTGTCTAAAAGCGTCTAATAAAATTCATTCAATACGGAAACATAATTCCCCTTTTTGTATTTTAGTTGATCAAGTAATCTGCAACCGTGGAGGAAAGTCAATTAAAACCCCGTCGTTCAGGGAGGCTTGCGAGTCAACCGCCTTTGTCTCCGGAACCGAGAGTAGTACGGACGAAGCGAACTCGCTTGACCAGGTCAAAATCTCCTTTTAAAGTTAGAATGGAAGTTCCAACAACATCTGAGATTCTGGTCACTCCCAATATTTCTGGAATCCCTGCCTCTATTGAAGAAGTTCAACAGCAACAGAAGGACAGTGGTACTGATCCTAGTCTGAAGACAAGTACTTGCATAACTGAACCAGTTCCATCTGAAACCGGTCCACAGAGTCTTGTTGTTCAAACGACTGTCGCTGTCGAAGCAACCCCTTCTTCGGCACCAGAAATCTTTTACGGACCTGACGGTCTTCCTCTTCCTCCTGGTCTGATTGCAATAGAGGAAATCGTAGAGGACCAGCAAGCAAATACTCCAATTCATTTTGGAGTAGGTACCCCTCTTTTTTCTTCTGCATCAGAAGTTTGTCTATCGCCACCAGAAGTTCCTGAAGAATCGTTAGGAAGTTTATTGGATAGACTTAAAATGTCTGAACAACCGTCGACATCTAGAACTGTGCCAAACGACACAGCGACAGCAGAAGTTCCTGCTGCCAATCCAACGATGTTTGCCGGCATACCAGCCGTCCCGACTAGCTCTCATCAGCTAGAAGGAGTCCACCCAGGGACTATTATGACAACTTGGTCTGTTCCAGTTTGTTCTTCCGGTATAATACCCGGTAATTCTTATGTTGAAACTAGACAAATTGATCCCTTTGGGAATCATTTTGGGCCATCCAGTCCTCAAAGGCCATCTATACCCTTGAGCTCCGGATTGTTACCGTATGGGGGGCAATATGCCTTTTCGCTTCCCCTTTCGGGGGGATACCCATACGGCAGTTTTCAACCACATTCAGGTTTGACTGAAGTAACGACGAGTGGTTGGGTACCTATGTTACCCCAACAACCAAGAGTTGTATATTCCATGCAACAATGTGTACCTATGTCTAGTATCCCGACGACGCCAACAATTGTAACCGTGTCGCAAGTTCAATCGATGCCTGTTGTATGTCAACCCCAAGTTGTAATGCAACAGCCTATTGACCCTGCAACACAACCACAATCGCCAACTGCCGGGACGACACAGATACAAACGGGAACCATAACCCCGCATCTTGGTCCGTCGGTTAGTGTCGCACAACAAAACATGGCTTCACAACCATGGATGGTGCAATACCAACAACCTCAGTTTCAACAGGTGTACCAGGGGTCTGAGCAACAGATCTTTGCAAATAGTGGGCAACCCTATATTCAGAATGGGTTAAACCAACCACTTTACAGTGGCCAAGCCCACCAACCATATCAGTCATATCAACATCAGTTGCATTATACTGGTGTGCAAAGACCTACTGCTCAGGCGATTCCATCATATCCTGGGTACGCCTCGCCAAACCTGAATCAGCAGTTGCCATTCGTGGCGACCTTAGAATTACCAGATTTACATCGATTGACGAACGATCCAATCGCCTATGCCCATTGGTGGCCAGCGATTCCTCACAAACTTCCTTCGGACATTCCTAAATTCAATGGAAATCCGGGCGAAGACCCGTCGAATCATGTGATGACATTCCATCTGTGGTGTTCGTCGAATACCTTGAATGATGATTCGATAAGGCTTCGTCTTTTCCAGAGGACATTGACTGGTCCGGCGACTAAATGGTATATTGAATTACCTAGAGCCTCTTTCGACAATTTTAGTTCCCTAGCCACGACTTTCTTAACACACTTTCAGTTACCTATAAGGTACGAAACTGGGACAGAGATCTTGACCAATTTCAAGCAGACAACAGCCACACATATATCTGATCATATACATGAGTGGCGTCGTCGTCGCAGAATGGTAAAAACCTATGTTCCAGATCAGCTATTAGCTGAGTGGTTTATAAAGTCGCTTCTGCCGGCAATAACAGAAGATGTGGCCAAGGGAGGTGTCGTAACAGAAGAGCAAGTGATTGCTCGTGCTCAATATTTGGACTTAGTGTATACTCAGTCGGGCACGCTCTATGATAAGATACCTGATGCCCCCAGACCAGAATTTTCAATCCCTCCTCCTCCCGGATCGAATAGTGACTCTCATGCCGGTGATGGCGTGATTGGAACTGCAAACGCTAAGTCGACAAGGGATTCAAATAAGAAAGCCCGTAAGACTTCGAATCAAAAAGCAAATCAAGAGATTCTTGCTTCGGAGGTAAATGCTGTATCTACGGATAAAGACAAAAACTCCAATCAACCAGGAAGCAAGAAGAAACAAAACAAAGGGAAGAAGAAGAAACAAGGTGGGTCATCCCCTCAAAAAACTTCTTCAAACCCTCCTGGGAAAGGGAAACAATTTCCTCCATGTCAAATATGCGATGAAAATCATTCAACAAAGAACTGTCCGTTCAAAGCTGAGTTAAAGAGGTTCTTTAAAAGTTCCCAAACTTCAGCTGTGTTGACTGATCCATTTCCCACCCCAGGTCAAAATATGGTTGATAGTGGAAATGCTTCTCCGTCTCAAGTGCTTATGTTGTCGGTTTCTAAGCAAAATGATGCTTTGATCTCGACTAGGAATAAAGATTATGGGAATCCGCCGGTGTCGAACGACAAAGGGAAAGATCAACCCAGTAGTTCGACAACAACTTCGGCAGAAGTTGTACCCCCCCTCACGCATGAATTAACAATAAAGCCGCCTAAGGGAGTAGTCCACAAGTCGACATTCAACCCTCGCGCCAGAGCGGCGCAACACTATAATATAGTGGAGGATTTGGCCCAATCGCCATCTGCTATGTCGACTCTTGAGGTACTACAAAATTGCCCATCCCAAAGACAGGCATTGTTATCAGCAATTGGTGGAGTGGATCCTAAAGATTCCAATCTTGTATCCTTTGATCACAAAGGATATGATCCTCAGTTACCAGCGCAATTAGCTTTCCTTATTCAAGTGAAAGCACTCAACAAAACTGTTCATAGAACGATTATTGATGAGGGCGCATCAACATGTATCATGTCGATGAGTTGCTGGAAAACTCTTGGATCTCCAACCTTGTCGCGATCTTCGACGACATTGAAAGCATTTGACGGTAGGTCGTACACTCCGTACGGTATCCTAAATAACTTTAAGGTTGAACTAGGAGGAAAAACAGTAGAGATTGATGTTGAAGTCATTGATGGCAATCTTGACTATAACATCCTACTGGGAAGACCATGGATATATGCCATGGCAGCTGTAGTGTCGACATATTTTAGGAAGATCGCATTCCCGTTTGAAGGAGGGATTACGATCGTCGACCAACAGAATTTCCTCCCTAATGGTTCACAAGTTACTGGAAGCATTCCCCTGATCCATGGGAGCAACCATTCAATAAAAGATATAGGAGTAGGCTTGCTAAAAGATCCCACAATGATGGGAACTTTCACGTTGCCACCTCCTTTCCATGAAGGGAATATCCCGTTTGTAGCAACATGCAACATGGTATCTTCATCGAAGGTCGCAGAAGACAAAGTCGTCATGGATCATCAAGTGGTATTGCCACCTAGCCCTATTGAAATATTGTAGCAATCAATGTTTCAGGCATGGGAGGCGAGCCCAAATGAACGCTCGTCAAGCGTTTGGGTAGATAGGTCCGAAGAATATGGTACCCCATTAGATCCATGGTCAAAAGTTCATGGGACTGACGAAGGAATCTTACAATCAATGATGATTGAGGGGGCACCATGGAATGATCACCACCATCATTCCCTTCTTCCAGAGTGTGAAGAAGAAACTCATCACGACCTATACCACCCTTCAGTGTTTGAATTCCTAACAAATACTGTAAATACAGTGGATTCAGAGAGAAACCTATCCAATATTGAAGAAACCATAGCCATAAACATCTCGACAAAATCTGATGTTGTTGAGAACATTCATGTCGGCAAAAGTTGTTCCCCTTCAGAACTGGAAATATATAGTGCTCTCTTTCGCGAATTTAGAGATGTCTTTGCATGGTCATATGATGAAATGCCAGGCATTGACTCGAGCATAGTTGAACATGAGATTAAAATGTATCCTGATGTCAAACCAGTAAGACAACGGCTTCGGCAGGTACATCCGAAGAAAGTCGCTGCCATTAAAGCAGAAGTTGAAAAACTTCTCCATGCTGGATTCATCTACCCGGTTCCTCTAACCGATTGGGTATCGAATATTGTCCCTGTTATGAAAAAACAAGGGACGATAAGAGTGTGCGTCGACTATAGGGATGTAAACAAAGCTTGTCCAAAGGACAACTACCCTACACCCTTCATCGACCAGATAATTGATGAATGCGCCGGATGTGAAATCTTTTCCTTTATGGATGGATTTTCCGGGTATAATCAAATAAATATCCGCCCACAGGACCAGTCTAAGACTGCATTCATCTGTCCGTGGGGCACATTCGCTTATCGAAAATTACCCTTTGGTTTAAAGAACGCACGGGCGACGTTTCAGAGGGCAATGAATTATGCCTTCCATGACATCAAGAACATTGTTCAACCTTACCTCGACGATCTTCCGGCTCATTCGCGGAAGCGGACTGATCATCCGCAGCATTTGAGAGCAATATTTCTACGTTGCCGACATTACAAGATAAGACTCAATCCGCACAAGTGTGTGTTTTGCGTCGGTTCTGGTCGTTTACTTGGCTTTGTGGTCTCTAAGGATGGGATTCGTCTCGACCCTTGTAAGGTTCAGGCAATCATTAATTTGCCTCCACCTTCAAATTTGCTTCAGATTCAGAAACTCCAAGGGAAAGCAAACTTTCTGAGGAGGTTCATTCCAAATTACGCAGAACTTGCCAAAGGTTATACTCGTCTTTTGAAAAAGGATGTACCTTTTGTCTGGGACCAGGTTGCGCAAGCTTCCTTTGACGCTCTGAAAGATTGTCTAGTAAGAGCGTCATTAATGTACGCCCCAGACTATCAAAGAGATTTTAACCTGTATCTAGCTGCAGCAGATACGACCATTGCGATGGTCTTAGTGCAAGAAGTCGATGGAATTGAACATCCTATTTATTATTTAAGTAAAAACTTAAATGATACAGAAAGTAAATATTCCTATGTTGAAAAACTAGCGCTTGCTGCTGTTCAAGCGATTCAAAGGTTTCGACATTATGTCCTCTTTAGGAAAACTACCGTTCTGTCAGATTGCAATCCCATGACATATATACTGTCGCGACAGTTGCTTGGGGGCAAATATTCAAAATGGATAGCAATCCTTCAAGAGTTTGATTTAGATTTTGTAAAATCCAAATCGAAGAAAGCTCTAGTTTTCGCGGAATTATTATGCGATCTCCCATCGTCGTCCAACGATGAAACATCAGAAGAGTCAATCGTGGATGAAAATTTGTTTCTAATATCGGTAAGCGATGAGTGGTATGGAGACATCATTGTTTATCTCCAAACCCAAAAATTTAGGCCTAATACCTCACACTCGGAACGGAAACGTATACGATACCAATCTAAAGACTACATGATCGTCGGTGATACACTTTACCGTCGTGGCGTCGATACGGTTCTGAGGAGGTGCCTTACCCATGAGGAGGCCGAAAAAGCCCTGAATGATTGTCATTCAGGCGCGTGCGGGGGGCATCAATCTGGATATGCAACAGCACAAAGAATCTTACGAGCAGGATATTTCTGGCCAACTATGTTTAAAGATTGCATAATAGCTGTCAGAAGTTGCCATGCATGTCAGATCTTTGATAGCAAAACCAGAAGACCGCCCGCACCCTTACAGCCAATAGTTGATGTTGGGCCCTTCGCCAAGTGGGGCATCGATTTCATGCAATGTAACCCCACCTCGACCGGGAGGCATGGGTATATTATAGTCGCTGTTGACTATTTTACCAAATGGGCCGAGGCGATGCCTACATTGGATAACACTGGTGAAACAGCTGCCCTTTTCTTTTTCAATCATGTAGTCGCCAGGTTCGGCGTTCCGCAAGCTATAGTGACAGATCATGGATCGCATTTTCGCAATCACATGATGGTTGAATTAGCTGCCAAACTAGGGCTATCTCACGACAGCTCTACCCCATATTATCCACAAGCCAACGGACAAGTTGAGGCAATCAACAAGGTCCTGAAGCGTATGTTGCAAAGGATGATCGGGGTTCACAAGAGAAGATGGCATCTAATCCTGTACTCAGCATTATGGGCTTACCGAACCTCGGTAAAGAACGCCACTGGGTTCACACCATTCCAATTGGTGTATGGCCTGGAGGCAGTCTTACTGATCCAGTGTGAAATTTCGTCTCTTAAACTCGCAATTGACCTCCTCCCCGGAACCTCAGAAGAAGAGGCTCGTTTCCTGGAATTGATCCAGTTGGATGAAAACCGTCGTGACGCCGCTTTGGCGAACGAGGCCCATAAGAAACGAGTCAAAGCACAGTTCGACAAAAATGTCAAACCTCGCAACTTCTCTGAGGGTGACTTGGTTTTGCTTTACGACCAAGAATCCGACAAATTAGGAGCAGGAAAATTTCAGTCCTTATGGTTGGGTCCCTATATTGTTAAAAGGGTGTTAGCAAAAGGAGCCTACGAGTTAATGGATTATGACGGAATACCACTGGCGCAACCCCGTAACGGGTTGTATCTCAAGCGTTACTATGCCTAAACAGTAACCTGAGTGCTTTTGTTGTATTTTGTTTTCACTAAAATGTTTGTTTCGGTTAAGTAATCCACCTTTCTCGTTTGTTGCAGATGTCGAATTATTCTGATACATATGTGGGATATGCCGACGGAGCAAGTCGTAGTACGCGGAATTTGTCCTCCGCAGCCTGGGCCATTTTTGATCCAAGCGGCGAGTTAGTGAGTTTCAGAGGTATGTGTATTGGACGATCAACGAACAATATCGCTGAGTATAGTGCGTTGATTGAACTTCTCTCTGATACCATCGCTCATGGTATACGCCGACTAATTGTCAGGCTAGACTCACAACTTGTGATACTACAACTCACTGGTATATATTCAGTCCGCAATCCAGCTATTTATCGTATGTTTCTAAGAGTTAAGATTTTGGAAAGAGAGTTTGATTCAATTCAATACCAACATATTTCCAGAAACTTGAACACATTAACAGATTCATTAGCAAACTATGTATTAGATAGACATTTACAACATATATAAAAAGAGATGCATCGGTGCTATGTAAGTGGATCACAAATAAACTGAAATAAACTCCGAAAATCAAAATATATAAAGATGTTTATAGTTTGTACATAATGTGCTGTAATCAAAACAAAATCGGTCATATGACCTAGAACTCAAAAAGATGCTAGGGGGCACCCTAGCCTAGTGGTGCTCATGAAAGTACGTCACGGTCTGTGCGATCATGCGCAAGAGACGAGTCCATCGTCTAGGCACGCCAATAGTGTGCCGCTGCAACTGTAAAGGTAACTCGTCAATCTGTACATCCGGAAGACCACGAGTAAGGCTCTCAACCTGCTCCTGCACAGCTGCAAGTATCTCAGTATCACCAAGGTCGCGAATAACAACTCTCCTAGCAGGCTCTGCTGCTGGGGCAGCAACTGGCGATCGTGGACGAGCTACTGGACGAACAGGACCAACATCTGCATGCACCCAAGAGTTTGATCAGTTTTGAACAGTAACATCATGAATAAAAACAATAAACAGTGATATGGTCAAAGTTTTTTACCAATAGCGCCCCATTGCTCGCCATCCGGAAGCACCAAGTCCGGATCACCTCGGTAGTCCATACCCACGTATGGATACTCAGAAAATGCCATCTCCTGACGCTCGAACCACCTAAAGAAGGACTCAGTGAAAGTAATTTGAGGTTGACCGGCATGCCGGGACATATGGTCAACCCACCTCTGCATGCGTGGCTCGGTCGGAGAAGGCAAGTCAAGTATGATGTACTGAGGCTGCATCAATGGGATTTTCTCCAAGGCAAAGGCAGTCAGGATAGAACCAAAACCAAAGTTCTTGAGCCTCCCGTCCTTTACCTTGGTCAATTGACTTTTCATCTAAACAAGTACTGCATCACACCAGTTAAACACTTTCGGTTGGAGACACTCCAAAGCGTGCTGCATGTAAGATCTGTTGGCAACATGTAAAGCTGCACTACCGGCCATCCTACCAATAGTAAACAGAATGGACCTAAGAGACCTGTCAGTGATGTCACGGATATTGATCTTGCCGTCTTTGCTCGGCTGTGAACCTTCCCGACAATACTGACGGATATAGTCTCTGGTGGAAGTAGTCCCTCGAGCCGTACCTGACAAAGAAACGGGGGCACCCCGCCTTGACAGCCCAGTCAAGAAGTACATGTCCTCTATGGTCAAGGGGATGGTTTTCCCCCTAATCTGGAATACTTGGTTAACAGGATCCCAAGCATCAAGCATATACTGCAGTAAAGAAATCTGTGCTCTCATGCTAGAGATACGGAAAAACTTCAGTAGGCCACAGTTCCGAAGCGCGCTCACCGTGACCGGGTCATGGAGTGCAACCATGTCCTCTGCTTCATGTTCTCGTTCTCGCCATGTAAGGGACATTTTGTTCAAAGTTCCCTGCAAGCAAACAAGAGAAGGAGTAAGTTCCTAATTTTGATGAAAAAACTGGCGAAAAAATCATCAAAAAACACATGCAGGATCAGTCTTTCTAGGCCCAACGCAGGCAGAGAAGTTTCCCCTTGCACTGAGAGGCAGTCTGCTTTAAGACCACCTGAAATACAGCGCAAGTTTCGAAAGGAAAACCTGCGCTGATGCCAGGGCGATCTAATGAAACCCCTGGGGCCCAGAAACCCTGAAAAATGTGCATGAAACTGAAAAAGGAAACCATGAAAGTAAAGGGCTAAGGTTTAGCTCCTACCTGGTCCAAACGGCGCCGAAAATCGTCCACAGAATCTCCCGGAATCAGCTGGTGAAAATCAAGGAAGAAGAGGCACCTCCAGAGCTCCAACAAGCAAAATGCAAATGAAATGGTAAATGAGAGGTAAAAACACCTTTTTATGACTTTTTACACAGTTTAAAGTTAAAATATTAGGGTTATAATCTCCTTTTCATGCAAATATTGTCCATTTCTAACAAAGTTTGTTGCAGCAATTGAATGTGAAGTACTACATTTGAAAAGAGAAAAGCTAGTAAAAGTAAAAAATCAAATTTGACCATGATTCGAGCAGTTTTACCACGGAATTTATGCTCGTTAAAAAATAGAAAAGTGTGAGCAAAAGTTCCCACCAGAGTTCAAGCTCATTAAACAATGAACCTATCTCGGTAAATAACCATTGCGATCGTAAATTTATCAGCCTTAAAAGCCTTGGTCGTGTTTTCATCCATCACCTCCATTTCATTTGGTCGGTCGTTCACCCCCATATGTGTGTTTACCCTTTTTGAGGAACAGCTGCAAAGAGTGATTTCACCTAGCCATCCTTGTGACACTACCGTGATTGGAAAATTCCAATTTGTACCTGGAATCTGCTGCTATCCCTGTTTATCACTCGTTCCTCAAGAAACGAGTCTTCTTTGAGCTCTTTTCACTGACTCGTAAAATATGAAAAGTTTGCCGAGTTTTGGCCTTCCAGCTCGTTAAACGACCGGAACGTTATCCCTCCTCTAGATTTTAATCTTTTTGGACCTGAGGGATTATTACACAAAAAGATCGAGCGCTTGTCTTGTTCGGCTCGTTAAAAGTACCGAACACCCATCCCTTCTGTATTGTTTTATACTTTTTCGGACTTAAGGGATTAGATGACGAAAAAGGAATTATGGAGTTAACTTTCTGTACCTTTTCAGACTCTCTAAAGATGAAAAGGACCGAGTCTTCTTTGTCGTTAGACTCGTTAAAATGATTAAATAGCGACAAACTTGTCTTTAGACGAGAACGAGTTTCCCTATCGCTAGGCTCGTTAAATCATAGCGATGGGCTTGCCCGAAGGGCAGGTTATAGAACAAGCATATGTTATCCTCCTCAAGCTTGACAAAAATAAAGAGGTACTGGTCAGAAATGACTGGGGAAAAATTGGGAGAACATCAAAGTTTAATGGTAGCAAGTCACTCTTGAACATGACACTTTTCCTCCGTACCACATCGGGTTGGGTTGTTTCATTCACCGGTCTCATCACCATGGTCCTCGCCAAACCATCCACATTTGGGGTAATGCTACCGATCCATCGCATCAGTGTCGTTATATGTTCAAGAGGGGTCATTCTGAAAGTGTCAACCGTGTCCCATCCACTGCCATACATTATCCTTCATCCATTCATGATCGCCACCCTGAATCATATGTCACAGTTTGTTTTCACCTCCACTAAAGTCATTAGCTCCGTTCCGTGTCATTGATGTGGGATTCATTAAGGCCCTCCTTTGACGGATCGCTTCTTGTCGACTTCAGCTCATTATCCAAGAAGTTGATCTAGGAACAACCCCATCAGTACTTTGAAGCTTGCATGCCTCAATGGCAAGTTTCTCACTTCCGGCGACAGGTATACATCAATGACCTTCGACCAGAAGGTTTTGCGTGGCGTTCGACGCCAAGTCCTTTATTCACGCCACGTGAATTGTACTGCAGTACCTTGAGGGTCATTATCATTATCGGTGATTCCTCTCGCGCTTGTTAACGGTTTTCATCATTGACCGGTAATCAAGCGATGACTTTCCATGTTCGACTTCAGCGCAATTCTCACATGGATCGACTTGTACTTAGAGTGAAGATCGAACGAGTTTGAAGACCCCGGATCTAGTTTCATCCATCCGGGCTGCGATATATATTCAGGAAAAATAAAAGCATTTGTCATGTACATCATTGCAACAGATGATCATCCTATTCAAAGGATGATAATTTCAGCAGAAAATTATCAGTCTACCTTCAGACGATCGTCTGTCATATGTACCAAAATGTATTTATAAAAGCTGAGCATGGGAATGCCCGCCTCAGCTAGATCATGAAAATAGAATGAAAAATAATGTATTGTATTGTATTGTATTACAGGGCGCATCCTCAGCACTGGAATGAACTTCGGACCCTCTAGATAAAGCATTTCACCCGATAAACGGCCTCATACTTTAGGGGGCAACTGTTATAGACATTTTTGTGCCTCGCATCATGGAGCATGAAATGTCAATAATCACAGGGATCCTCAGTCCCTAAACATGTTGTTCTTACCCCTAAAAGAACAAGGTCATCAAACAACAGCACTTCCAATCAGTTCTCCACCTGAAAACACTTCAAAACAGGCTTATTTTGGATCATGTCAGCTGCTCCACTGAGCAACTGCGCTGAATGTCAACTGCTCTTCCTTGTACCTGCGCTGAAAGTCAAAAGCAATGAAGGCTACCTGCGCTGGGCGAGATTGGCCAAGTGGCGCAGTCATTCTGCAAGGTGTCAATTGCCCAGGAAGCTTCCAAACTGACACTTGGTTCATGAGATTCGCCCTGTGATGAGTAAGAGGTACTTGATCACCATGTGTAAGCAAGGATCTCTAAGTGGACTTAAGAACTGAAGATTAACTGAAGAGGGAGAGGACACTAGTCAGCTCTATGCCAGCCTCAAGCTGACTCATCCTCTCTTCTTCTCTCCTATATATAGAGCTCTTCTATGAGGTCTAAGGAGGCTGGAATTTTGTGTAAAGCAAGGAGGTGCTGTTGGTTTACAGTTAGAGCTATTGGGTGATTGTTTTACTAGAGGTGAAGAGGAGAGTTCTTGCTGCTGGGGAGGTGCTGCTGGATTGGAGCCATTATTGGTTGTAACCTTCTCAGAACCCTGTTACTTCTATCAATAAAGTTTTGCATGTTCTCCTATATACTTGTATTGCATTGATGTATTGTATCTACATGTATATTTGATTCATCCTAATCCATGCTTCAGTTATGAGTACATGTATCTTGTAGTTTGCTCTCTTGTTTGTGCAGGATCTGTGTGTGGCTGGACCTGCAAAGAGAGCAAGGAGCTGGGAACAAGAGACAAAGAGAGAGGACAAGGATCGACTAAGCGAAAGACACCAGGTTGGTTAATCTTTCTCCTTTCTCTCTGTACTTTCATAAAGGAAATCATCAAAACTTTACTTTCAGTTGTTGCTAAAGACTGTCACCTTTAGAGTAGGGATAGGGTCATCCGCATCGGATACTTTTCTCCACAACAAATATCATCAAAAAACTGTTGGAAGAAAATAAGAAAACTTGGAACAAAAAATTGATTAATGCTCTTTGGGTAGATAGGCTTACAACCAAAAAATCAATTGGAACCAGTCCTTATGAGTTAGTATATGGCATGGAGGTTGTTTTTCCTTCATCACTAGGAGTTACTGTCATGAAAATACTCCAAGAAGCTCAAGTGGAACCTAATGATATTCAAAGAATTATAAAGCAGACTATCAATTTACTGTAGACTCGGGAGGAGGTGTACCAAAGATCCCAAGTGTTGCAGGAGAAACATAAGAAGATATTTGACAAAAGAACCAAGGCAAAAGATTTCTACCTTGGAGATAAAGTGTTAAGATGGGATTCCAGAAGAGAGGACAAGGGGAAACATGGGAAGTTTTAATTCCTATGGAAAGGACCATACATCATCTATGCTTTCAAAGAAAACAATGCATATTTTTTTAAAGAGTTAGATGGTACTGAAGCAGAAGAAGGACTAGTTAATGGTTGGATGTTTAAGCATTACTTTAATCCTACTTACTAATGTTACCATGTTCTTCACAGTACATATTCTATCTTTTCTAATGTCATAGTGTTGATTGGATAGTAAGATTTTGGAGTTGAAGCCCAAAGAGAAGGCCCTAAGCTTCAGAAGTATCACTGTCATACATACAATAAAGCATCAAGCAAAAGAAGATTGTAGAGCACAGTCAAAGTCATTAAGAGGCCATTGATCTACTGTTCTTGACTTTCCACCAAGGAAAGCCATCCCCAAGTGGAGCCACTATTATGCCCCTATACCAATAGGTGTCATATAGCATGATTGACTTGGTTTAGCTTTGAAATATGTTCATACTTTTACTTGTTGCAAACTTTCTCCATATTTGAGAAAAATCAAAAATTTAAAAATGTAAAGAGGGTATACCCTAAAAGAAAATCAAAGGGTAAAAATAAATAAAAATAGGTCAAAAAAAAGAAAGGAAATGAACCCCAACAAAAAGAAAAGACCAGGACAGTGTGAAAATCTAAATGCCACTACTTTGTTACTTTTGTATAATAAAAAATGTGTGCAACTTGTCACCTATGCCACAATGCATGAATAGTCAAACAATTTAAGCTCGACTAGTTCATATTTTCAATTTCATGTTTTAGAAGTAGAGAATAAAGATCTGACCAAACAGTGTAATCTTGGCAGATAAGTAGATAGGTAGAGTGAAAAAGGAGCTCAATAGTTTAATCTGAACCCTTGGATGTAATAAGTGTAGACATATATAGGCATCACCATGTAAAAAAAAAGAAAGTTTGAAAAGGGTTTGCCAGTCTAAGTGCAACCTAATAAAGAAGTAAAAATGCTAGATTAAGTAGGTACAGTAAGTAGATGATGGTTGCATAATAATATGTGGTGAATGATAAGTCTAAATGTGTAAATATTTTACTTTCATCACAAGGAAAAGGCATGTATCACATGGAAGGCACATCAAGCAAGCAAAATCAAATATAATTAACTTCCCTACTCATTTCGCCTAAATTTTCATTAATTTCCTCTAAGTGCCAAGGTATTTATCAAGTTAGAGGGGTTCGGAGCATTTCTTTGACTTTTGGAGGGGCCGGACCCTCAGCCCAATAATTTATAATACCTTAAGCACTTAAGTCCCCTCACCAATCATCACACCCCTTCATAAGTTATTCATTTCCCTAATAAATCTTTTCCTAAGCAAAATCCTATTTTACTTAGGGAAAATAAAACACTTTCCATATAAACCCTCATATTCACTTAGCCTAAGTTTTAAATATATATATGAAAATGTTTTAAACTTAGCGCGCATTTCACATTTCACAAAGTCATATTGACCACTAATTCATATCATTATATAATTCCCCTATATAAAAATTACCCATTCTCGTATTATTATAAATACACAAAACCCCAAATTTTACGTATCCTGCCCCTCAGTTAAATATAACCATAGTAATTCAATAAATGGGATTAATTAACTAATTTGTAGTTAATTAAGAGCTCGAACCCTACCATGCTAAAGCAAGGATTAATTAATCCTCGTGATTAATTAATAACTTCAACCAATCACATTGCCCCCGATGTAATTAAAAGCTTTTAATTACCATCGAGCCCCCGCCATTAAACACCAGTCATTTCAACTCCCCAACAGTCATCCGATCGGATCCCCTAGATTCGACGGTCATCGCGCATATCGCACGAGCTCCACAATCAACTTGTAGTGTATGATGGTGAGCGATTTTGTAAACAGTACATGTGCAACGTGTCAAACGTTGTATGGAATCATGTGGTTTTGCCCAAATACCACTTACCCTCCATTAGCGATGTGATGAAAACTGCTTACTACCTCCTGCTACCAAAAAAACATCAAATCACTTCCCTGGTGACGTCATCTTTCCAAATCCCAAACCCGCCAAAAGCTTTGACTTTGTATAAAAAACAAAGTTAAACATTTTTCATCCTTATTCTATGAACGCATGCATGCAATATGAATGTTGAAGTCGACCAACTTGTACACCCAACCGTCAGCCACCCTCAAACTTGCAGTTCGACACTGCTCCAAGTCTGCCATTCGCACCCAATGAACCTGCATTCCATTTCTCGTCACTAAAAAAATGTATTTACCAGTTTCCATCTAGAAACCCTGTAAATACTTTCCTCTGAAATTAATTTGAAAAACCCAAATTTCATTATAATTCATTTGATAAATTTAGAATTCAAGATTCCCAAGACCCTCTATTTTCACCAATTCCACGTAAAAAACCCATTTTCCTATCTGAATCCACAAGAACCAGAATGGAAACCCCCGTGGCCCTCATAGTAGCACCTATCAGTACCCCTCACCGTGATTTGGATTATCTGCCCCTAGCAGATAAAGATTTCAAATAAAGGACCTAGATACCAATAAAGACCACTTGAAGGTATCTTGCCAATGTCGGGGCAATTACATGAATGGCTATGATACCATAGGACTTTGGGAATCCAATCTCCCAATGTACATGCTCCCCTTTGTGAGCATTTTCCCTAACATTATCCACCAATGTGATGCCAATTATGATCCCAACATCAAAGCAGTATTGTCCCCCAATCAAATTGTCCTTCACAATTACTGCAGACTCAATCAATGAGATGCTTCAATTTCAGCCCAGTAAAGACTTCACCCCCATTTCCCTTGGAGATTTGCTAGAGAAATCATCTAGTCCTAGTTTGAACTCAGTTGCCTTTCCCAGAATTTTATGGATAAGCAACATCAACCCAAAAATCCCCCTCCCTATTTGTCAGTTTTCTTCACATAGAGAAGAAAAGATATAATTGATATGATAGCTGCAGACATGGGTTTCAATACTAGTGAGTATGTGGATGAACTAACCCTAGTTTTAATGTCCATTTTTACCCCTAGTCAGCCTCCTGCTATCAAGTATAACTATGCTGCATTCATTGCTGAGAAAATCCATGACTAGTTCATAAGGCTGGAAAATCAAAAAGTATTAAAGTATTCCACATTCATATATCACCATTTCCTTTACTAGCAGTTTGAGAAGTTCCCATTTTCTGTAAATAAACTTGATACAGAGGGTAATCCCAGATCAGTCATTTTTTGGAATTCTATCTTCCACTATTCATTTTCTTATCCCTATTCATACAATCAATTCATTGACAAGTTTTTCCACCCAGTCCACCATGCTGACAAGAAGTCCTCCTCCTAGGATTAGTGATAAAATCAAAAGAATCCTTCAACTATCCAAATAGTACAAAATAGGTGACTAGTACTTGTACCAGAATCACACAGAGATCATAATTTATGGTTGTGAACTTCCTCCATTCAAGCTACCAAAATATGTTCCTATGAGGTTGTTTGCATTGGAATATTATAGGCAAATGATAAACTCCAATCAAATTCACTTTACCAAGGGCAAGAAGAAGGCAAAGTTGAGAACTAAAGATCATTTAGGCCCATTTGTCTACAACAATAGAGAAGAAAGCAAAGAAGCAGAAGAAATCCTAGAAAGATTTAGACTAAAGAAAAGTTTTGTTTGGAGGTATGATCCACAAGGTTTCATTTGTGATAGAAGAATGAAAAACAAGCTGTCACCATATTTTCATAACAAAATTCTTGAAATAGAGCAAAATGCAAATATGGATGAATGGAGGGAAGGAACTCTAGTTGAAATGGATAGTGACCAGGTCGATGTAGAAAATGTGATGAAAGACCTAGAAAAGAGACTTGACCTAGACTCTTGTGAACAGGTACTAGTTGGAATTGCTCAGAAGCCAACACCAAGAACTAGTGCCTATACATCAGAGATTTCTCACACGCACTCACAAGAAACTAGTGCAGGCCCTACATAACCACCATAGGAAAAATAACAGGGAAATAGTACTCCAGAATCACGACAACCAAACATGTCAAAGCAGCCTAAAATCTCTAAAGAACAGGCTCCACTATAGTCCCATTCAGCTCAGGTTAATATGGGAAACCCCCCAGTTTTGCAAACTCCTCTAAATGAGGAAAAAATATTAAAAAGAGACAGGGAAGTAGCTACCCCTGCTAGTGGTCCTTTAGACCAGCCTGGTGCTAAGAGGCACAGGCTAAATCCACATTTATAGGAAGAATTTTTTGAAGAAAAATAGGGAGTTTAAGGAAAGAAGGTGGAGACAGTATACATACATCCCCAGTATGTGGGAAACCTTCTAGTTCACAAAAACAAGAGCTTGAATGACAACAGAGTGTCGAAGTTTCATCTTTTAGGTCTTCATCTGACAAGACCTTAGACATAAAAGGAAAGTTTAAGGATATAAAAGCCAAAAATGAACAGCTGAAGGCCCAAGCCTACACGGAATACTTGAAGATGGCTTCTACCAATCAAAGTAGGTTGACGTCAGCTTATGAAATCAAAGAAGGAAAAATGCAGATGAGCTTTCTAAATCCTACAGTATAATAGCCCAAATCAATTGAAAACTACCTCAAAACTGATTTTGAGGTCTTGGCCAAAGATATTCACCCTGTAGATCAAATAGAATTGTATAAGAAAACTAGGGAAATGGTTTATTCTACCATAACAAGCAAGGCCATGATGGCACATAGGTTGGATAATTCACTAAACAATACCACTACTCAATTACAACTAGAAAGGGCCTCCTCACAGGCGAAGGACAACATAATCAAATCATTGGAGGTTTTGATTATTGGATTGGGCCATAACCCAAAAGATATCAAAGCTGCAGAAGGCCTAATAAAGAAAAAGAATGAAGATATAGCTACACTGAGAAAGTAGCTGAAATTGCCACCACTCATGCACCCTCAGACTGCTAAGGTAATTGAGAAGAAGAATGAAGAAGAGCTTATGGACTTGGTCCTCCTTACCCATTTTTCCACAAGTTTCCCTGAGGCAGAGTTCCTTATTTCATAGTCTTTGGTGTTGAAAACAACCTTATGTCCTTGATCACATATTTGGCTGACACTCAAGAGGTTGTGTTTGAGTCCATCAACCAACAGAGCATCTTGAGCTTTTCCTTTTCCATTGATCAGAGTAACTATTCCTTTTCCTTCAATTCTGCCAGATCTGCTTCCAAAGGACACATTCCCTTCCTTTTTTTCTCAGTGACACAAAATTCCTTCTGTCTCCTGTCATGTGTATGGATCACCCACTATCTATAAACCATTGGTTTCCATTATTTTTAGCATATATTTTTCCATGCTGGAGTTCTTGCTACTCGTCTTTCTTCCTTTGAGTGTGCAGTCTTGTTCATAGTGTCCATTATTGTAGCAGAAAGAGAAAATCAGATCAAATTTGGTCAAGGGATCAAATGAATTAAAGGTTTTGATTTTTCCCTACCTTTTGGGGGCATATGAGTTGATTATTGTATCCTTTAGTTTTGTATTTTCACTTTTGTGAGCCATACAATGTCTCGCTTGGTGACCGAAGTTTTTACAGTGAAAGCAGTGTCCAAGAAAGATGGTTTTGTACTTATTGAAGCAACCACGGTTTGAGTCGATTTCCTTCTTGGGAATTACTCCTCCCTCATTCTTTGTATTTGCGATGGGCCCTTGGTGGAGTACAGGTTTGTATTTGTTGTAGTGTCCATGATTCGACTCCACATTCTTCTTTGGAGTAATTCTCTCTTCATTCCTGGGATCTGGGGTGCACTTTTCATCTTTTGGATTACAGGAAAGTGCTTTAGCATAGCTTTCCACATTATTCTTAGTGCTTGAGGATTCTCCTTTGAAACCTATTCCCGACTTGTCATGTTGAGGTTTTGATTTTTCAAAATAGTCTCAAGTATTTGAGAGCTTTTACAACCCTTTTTAATTTTCTCCAACTCCTTTCTCAAAGACACTATTTCGGTCTCGCGTTCTTCACAAGTCTCTTCCTTTTCTTTAAGCTTTGCTTCCAAGAGATCTTCTCTCCTTCTTATTTCCTCGTTTTCCACTTTGAGAGAAATGATTTTGTTCTGTAGTTTCTCATTTTCTTCAATGGCACTTATTAATAGTTCATCTACATTTCCTTCCAGCCCTGAGTCATCATCATCTGTGAGTGCCATGAATAACGCTTCTTGGCTTTCATAATGATCGCTTTCCTCATCTGATTTCATTTTGATGACCATAAACTCATCCTCATCAGACTCATCTTGCCTAGAGAAGAAGTTTTTCTTATTGAACCCTTTATTTTTATGTGCCATTCTTTTAGAATTTCCTTCATCATCATTGTCATGTTTATGAGGACATTTTGTTGCATAATGACCTATTTTACCACATTTAAAACATATAAGAGGATACATGCCTTTAATCTTAGATCCTTTCTTCATATTTCATGCAAATTGAGCCAATTCAGATTCCACATCTGACCCATCGCTGCACTCATTCCTTTCTTTCCCCTTCTTCGACCTTGAGGCCTTGAATGCTACATGTTTAGAGATTGGGCCACCTTTCCTCATTTCATAGGCACTGAGAATTCCATGGAGTTCATCCATTTTGAGGGTATCTAGATCCTTTGATTCTTCTATAACACTTATTTTGGAGTCAAACCTATCTTGAGGAGACCTTAATACCTTTTGAACAATGGTACTTTCTTCAACTTTTTCATCCAATCCTTTCAGGGAATTTACCACTTCCATCCTGCAATATATTCTTCATCTTCCATCCTCAAACTTTCAAATTGTCTTCTGTGAGTTTGAAGCTTTGCCTTTTGAATTTTGAGTCTCCATCGTACAAGCCAACTAGCTTCTCCCACATTTCTTTAGCCGAGGTACAGTGCATGATTTTTGTAAACTTGGAATCAGTGATTCCACTAGTGATGGAGTTCATCGCCTTTGCATTTGCGATGTAGGCTTTCCTCTCATCTTGGTCTATTGGAAGAGTGGAAGTAGTCTTTTATTCATTTTGAACAAAATGCTAGACTTCAGGTCCAAAGGACATTAAGTAGTAAGTCGTTCTTTTCTTCCAGAAACCAAAGTTAGTGCCATTGAACAAAGGCGATCTTCCTAATGCTTCGCGGTTTCACATCATGGCTGCAGATCCTTCTTCAAGTTGTTACGCTAGTATGAAGAAGCCTGCTCTAATACCAATTTTTGGAAATACTGAGGGGGGGGGGGGGGGGTGAATCAGTATTTCTTACAATTTTTATTCCAGTGATTGCCAAAAGCATATATAGATATGTATATGTATACACAGAACATAGAAACCAGCGGCTGGAGTAAATGCTTTTATTAAAAACTCAATATAGTAAAATGAAATAAATACAATATAAATATATATCTGACTGTGAATAGTTTCCAAGCTCCAACTTGGACTTCAGTGAGGCTACAACCTCCAAAGCACCAACTTTGTTCTGCAGTGGTTCTGCACTTAGGAGCACCTACCCCTAATGCCTTTAGTCCTGTACAGTTCTAAGGCTCCAACCTCTTGGGCTCCAACCCAATCTTAGTATCAACTGTTTTACTGCAGTTTTCTGCACCCAACCCTACTGAGCTTCTACCTTTCTCTAGTTCTCCTACTTCTCTGGTCTCTCCTGCCTCTTCCCTGTTCTTTGGTTTCCTCTCTTACAGCTTATGCATTCATTAGCAACACTTCATCTTGTATTTTTGTTTTTATGTGTTTCAGGCACCTCTGATTGATCATTTCCACTTTCCACCGCCTTTTTGGCTTCCTCCTTGGTCGCTATAGATTCCTCTGAGCTGTTCAAGTTCACTGATACTCCATGGACACATAAACTCAGATAAATCATTGTTACACGTTACACCGTAACAACATTCATTCTACCAATCATTATTCATAGACTTATTACTTCACGGAAACCATATAAATGAGGCTACAGAGCCTAACCACTGAGTACCAACCCTTGAAGGCTTCTCTTTGCAATCACTGCATCCTCCTCTTTCCTGAAGTTTATGAAATCATAGCTATGCGTAGAATACACAGTGATATTTTCTATTTCCCAAAATCTAGAGAATTTCTTCGCCAATGTAGTTTCTGAGACATGTTAAGTTACATTGCCAACCCAAAGGTTTCGAGAGGCCTGAATTGTGTCACTCTCTATTTTTTGAGCTCCAAAAAAAGATGACTTTTTTTCATCAAAACGAGGACCATGTACTCTGTCCTTTGCAAAGGGTGTCCCCCATTTTACTCTGACGCCACTCTTTTGATCCCTCGAGTTCACAAACATGTTGGACCCTACAACGATTCCAACTTGCGGTGTCTCTAGTGACAAGAGAAACCTTTGACATTAAAAATTTGCACAAATGGCACTGAAAAATCAGAAAAATGAAAGGAGAAACATCAATCTGATCAGACTTGATGAAAGATGACTATTCCCCTTTGCAAACTCTATTTTGTTAAACATCGTTCTCTTTCCCATTGTTGATCACATCCATCGCGAAATCTAACAGTATTTGCAGGCCATAATCGCACGACTTGCATGCGCGTTAACCCACAAGGGGCGGTGGTTTTTGTCTACCATGTGTCATGAAACAACGGGATCGCATAGTCATATACGGATACTGTCGAACCTCGGTGGGCGGTGCAGGGAATACCACTTACCGCCTACCTGTACGTCTCCTGCGCATTATCATCCGCGCATCTTTCGCGTGCGACGACCATTGGATCTGCTGCTCTTTGATCCGATAGCTCGCATTCAAATATTCTATACACTCACTCACACACTCATGAAACAATAGTTGAGCAGCCACAGGAAGAATATTTGATCCGATAGCTTGGTTGCTGCTTGAGAAGAATACATGAAGCGAATGCATTTAATATATTTGTCCAAGCCATGAGTACTTGGTACCGTGATTGGAAGAGTCTGTTGCTTATCCAAATCCCAGTGCTCCGATAGCACGGTTTCATAAAAATCACATTTTCTCAAAACTTGGGAATGAAGATAAAGTGGGTTTTCTTCATATTCTGCACCTTCTGAATCGAGTAACCTTAATATCATATCAGCAATGTTCTTCTCTTGGAATTTCAGCAGTTTCTTGTCCATCGTGATATGGTATAGCACATGCTCTGCTCCTCGAATATTGCCATATTGACATCAATGACAATATGTGTCCAACAGTGCATAGGCCCCACTCCATGGTGTTGCTCTGATGAGATATAGCGATGCGATATGATTACAATCACATATTGCATAACCTCGGGTCATTGTAAGCACTCTATTACTGTTTGCTAATTGTCATTTCCCGATGCAATGTGCCCCGTCGATCTGTACGCTTGATCGATGGTCCACGTTGACTCTGCCAATCACCATCGCAAGTTCCATATAGTCTGCTCTCATTCTGGCAATTGCCGCTGCGTGATTGTGACCGCTGACTGTGACCGCCGATTTCCACCATGAATTGCAATCCCCTGACTAGATCTGGACCATTGATTGGTTAGATCAGATGGCTCTTGTGCATTTTACTGTTCGGACCTCCGTTGCTCTATTTTTCATTGTTTTTACTTGTTTCTGGCCCCTCGATTGTGTTTTTCCGCCATTCTAAGGGCTCTCCTACAGCAATTGTTTTGATCTTTGGCCTGATTTTACTAACTGTTGAAGACTTAGAGAGCATATTTGGATCCATTTTGGGCTACATGCCAACAAGGGTAACAAAATACATATTTTCTACTGGGGCAAAGGTCTCATCATAATCAATGCCATGCACTTGGTGGAAGCCTTTGGATACTAGCCTAGCTTTCTGTCTGGTGATTTGCCCATCTGCAACACTCTTGGTCCTGAAGGAAGGGGGACTAGATCCCAAGTCTAGTTCTCGAGGAGGGAGTTGTACTCCTCCTCCATGGTGGACTCCCAAGAGGGATGCCCAACAGCCTCAACATAAGACTGCAGATCAAAAGACTGAACCAAATGACAATGTCGCGATGGCATTGGTTCGGTAGTACTGAAGGCAAGAGGAGGCTCAATAAACTCTAAGCTAGTCCTACGTAGATCAGAATTATCCCTGACAAGACCATTTCTAGCAGCTGGGTGGTCTTGTGCATATATCTCACTTAATCTCCTTTCTCTCTGATTTATGACAGGGGAAGTTGATTGACTGCTGGAATCCCGATTTGGGCTTGGATGTGGATCATCATATGCATGCACTAGATTTGTATCTGAAGACTCAGTCTCTACATCTGCATGCTCTACCTCAGCATCTGCATGCTTTGTATCTACATCTGAGTGTACTGAGTCATGCTCGGTCTCTACATCTGCATGATCTACCTCGACATCTGCATGCTCTGTATCTACATCTGAGTGTACTGGGGAGAAAGGGAAGAAAACTTGAAGAACTTCATTGGTAGTAGGTCGCTCTTGAACATGACACTTTCACTCCATCACCATGATTGAGTCAGGTTGGGTTATTCCGTTCGCTGGTCACATCACCATTGGTCCTCTTTACGATCCATTTCTGGGGTTAACACTACCAGACCATCACAGTGTCACCGATATGTTCAAAATAAGTCATTCAAAGAATTCACCAACCCAGCTAATGCCTCATCCACTGCAATACCTTCACTCTCCATTTCTCATGACTGCCATTCCTAAACCTTGTATCATTAGATTGTTTTCACCTCCAGAAAATCATTTGCTTTGTTTTGTTTCATAGATGTGCGATTCGTTAAGGCCCTCCTACGACGAGTCACTCTTATCGGCATCAGCTCATTATCCAAGAAGTTGACTTAGGAACAACCCTTTCAGTACTTTGAAGCTTGCATGCCTCAATGGCAAGTTTCTCACTTCCGGCGACAGGTTTACATCAATGGCCTTCGACCGAAAGATTTTGCGTGGTGTTCTACATTGAATCCTATATTCACACCACGTGAATTGTACTGTAGTACCTTGAGGGTCATTATCATTATCAATGATTCCTCTCGCGCTTGTTAACAACTTACACCATTGGCTGGTAATCAAACGATGTCTTTCCATGTTTGAATTCAAAACATATTTTCACATGGATCGACTTGTACATCGGGCGAAGATTGAACGAGTTTCGAAGACCCCGGATCTAGTTTCATCCATCCGGGTTGTGATGTATTCAGGAAAATAAAGACATCAAATGTACATGGTAGTTGTACAGATGATCATCCAAGCTAAAGGATGATGGCTCAACGAGAATCACCAATCTGCAATAGCGGATGATTATCTATCCTATATACATGAAAATGGATTTATAAAGTTGATCATGGGAATGCCCGCCTCAGGTAGATCATGAAAATAATATGAAGATAATGTATTGTATTGTATTTTATACAGGTCACCTTCCAGATCAAAAAACCTCAGATCCTCATGATAAAGCATTTCACCCGACATCAGAAGATTTACGACCTCATGGTTTAGGGGGCAACTGCTATAGACATATTTGGGCACTGCAATCCCAATCACATATGTTGATAAACGAAGGGCTCTTAAACCCCTAAAAGTGTTGTTTCAAACCATAAAGGATCATGGTCAACAGATTACATCATTTCCCAAAAGTTCCACCGAAAAAAGCACTCAAAACGGGTCACAACAAGACCATACAGACCGCTCCTTGGTGAAAGTGCGATACATCTCACCTGCCACACACAAGATGTGTGATGCATACTGAAAAGGCCTTCTGTAGGGTGCGATGATCGAGAGTAGACAAATGTTAGAGACAGTTTGCTAAGTGGAAACCAATAGAATCTTCTAGAAACTTCTCATATGACACTTACCTCTCTGAATTCGCCCAGGGATGAGTAAGAGATCATGAAATCTCCAAGTGGAACCAAGAACTATCAGTGAAATGACACTAATAAAAAACCCAGAAGTTGACTCACCCCTCTACAAACATCTATATATAGATCCCTCAGCTTAGAGATCTAGAGGTTGTAATTTTGTAATTTGTAAGGAAGTGCTATTGCTTTCTCTTTGAGACATTGTATTGTTGGGTGATCTTGCTTTTCATGAGGTGAAGAGGGCTTTCATGCTGGGAGGATGATGATGGATCAAATAGCTGGGTTGTAATCCTCTCTTCTACTTCTACTATCAATAAAGTTATTTGAGTTTACCTCCATATACTTGTGTACCTGTGAATCTTGTATTTGTGAATGCAATTGTATGGTTAATGTACTTCTGATTCTGCATTATTTATGGTATTGTAGATCTCTATGCTTTGATGGTGTTTTGTCGCTTTGCCTCTACAAGTGTTCTTTAAAGTGGGACAAGTGAGAAAGGAGTGGCAATCTCTATCAAAGGAGAGAGGAAATAAGCAAGGAGCCAAGCGAAAGATTAAGTTTGGTGCTCTCTTCTTCTCTATTATCTATCATACATAAAGGAAAAAACAAGTTACTTTGAATTGTTTTTTATAAGATAGCTACCCATCTTAGTGGGACTAGCAGATCGAATAGACACTAGTTTTCCAGAAAAAAAATGAGCTTCTCCTTCCTAGGGCTCATTAATATTACTAGGTCAGTTTCATCTGAAAGATGGACTTACAGTGCAACCACATGCTTTCCCCTCAATCTTGCAATAAAAAATAATTGGTGTACCTGCTAGAAATGGTGGGGGAAAATGGGAAATCCTATCAGTTGTGTTGGCAGCTCACTCTTGAACATGACACTTTCTGCTTTGTGTCGGGTTGGGATATCCTCACTTCATCATTTTACTTCCTCGGTTTGGGCCATTCATTTTTGCCTCTCCATTTGATCTCTGCCACATCATCATGACCTCCAACCCTATGGATCCAAAAGCTGCCAAACTCCAGAGTCGTGTCACTGATATGTTCAAGAGTTATCCTACTATAGTTACACTCATTCCTAATCCTCTATATAATCTATAATCATTGCATCCCTTTGTCTCGCATCAATGATGTGGGATACCTCATGGCCCTCCTTCGACAAGGTCACTTCCTATTGACTTCAGCTCATTATCTAGGAAGTCAGCTGAAAGAGTCACTTCTAGTACCTTAGAGCTTGCATAACCTAATGGAAAGTTCCTCACACTCAGTGACAAGTCCTTATCATTAGCTTTTGATCAGGTGATTTCATGGGTGTTCGACTTTAGTCCCATATTCACATTGCATGGATTGTGTTGTTGGTACCTTGAGACCCATTCTCATTATTGGTGGTTTCTCTTGTGCTTGTTAACGATTCACATCATTGATCAGTAATCAAGTGACTTTCTAGCATGTTTGACTTTGACACATCTATTCACATGTTATAATTTGTATTTTGATCAGATCGTATTGGATCACAAGACCCTAGGCTCAGATTACTAAATTCTAGGTTGCAAGGTGATGTGACATGATCATCCTGATATACATGTCTCTTTCAGATGGATGGTTGTAACCATACCATGAGTTGTTATATGTGATCCTTGTCATTATTGGATTGTTGCGACCATACCTTGGGTTCGACATGATCCTCCTTACTCGATGGCTAATCCTATACCTTGGATCCATTTACATGATCTTTCTCTAGATGGTTGCGTCCATAGCACGATTCATGTATCATTTATTAGAGATTTTTGTGATGTATATGTATCTACGCTTGCTTGTAAGTTTTTCGACGACACGCTCCGATTCCACGCATCTACGTGTAAATAATTTCACCCCTAACTCTAGTTCGGCCTTCATGAATTAGGGGGCATCTGTTACACATCATTTTGTCACTATCCCTATAATCCATGTTCCTCGATCCTGGAGGACCTCTACAGTGAACCCCATATGCTTGCGCAACATCAAGAGCATGCCTTTACTTCCCTCCTCATCTACAGAACATTTTTCTCTTGCATCATTTCCCAAGAATCTTCCTTTAATCCCAACTTTCAAGACTGACACTAGTGCTCAGTTCCTTCCCCACGGCAATTTTCAGAGTTCGAAACTAGGCCTATTGACAAATGACCCAAGGGAGATGTTCATCACCCACACCAGCCCTCTTTTGGCAAGATTTTAAAAATGGAGTCGAATCGTCCATGTTAAGAAGCTTCGTGAATGGAATTTTCGTAAATGGTGTGGTTGGATAGAGCTGAGAGAGTCTATTTGGGCTCCTTTCCTATATTAATACAGAACAAACCAAAGAGGTAATTCCTTTCCCATCATAAGAGGATCCATCTCCCATCTATCAAAGCTATATAAAATCCTCCTTTTCCAAGCTAAACTAGCGCTTTTTGGAAGTTGAATAACTAGAAAGATAGCAATAGCTTTGGCCTTCTAGTTTATGTTTGTGAAGGGAGAATAGCTGTGTAGTGTGTTTGGGTTGTAACTAATGGGAATAAGCCTTGAAATTCCATTGTTGAGTCTAACCATGAGATGGTAGCAGTAGTGTTGGAACCTGGATACGTCGAAGGAGACCTTCAATGTCAAGGCGTCGGTTGTATTTCTTTCTGAAGTTTATATTAATAAAACTAATGGTTCATTTCCTACATTCAGTGTCATATTACATTTGATGGCTTAAGACTCCTTGACTTTTTAAGTTGATTGAATTTGATTGTATGCTATCACTTTTGCTATTGTCTCTTGTGTTTGTTTCAGGTACTTGAAGGAAAGAAATGAAAAGAAGTTGGAGCAAGGAAGCGAGATCATCATCAAGCAGATTAGTGTTCTAAGAGGTAGGTGCTCTTATTCAACTCTAATCTAAGGAAGTTTACATTATATTGTTTGTTTGTGGCTACACCCACTCTCTCGGGCTAGAGGGATTTTCTTTGTCCGCATTGAAAATTTAACTACTCCAAACTATCGTGATCTAGTTGTATCCACTAAATCCATAGAGAAAGGAATATAACTTTTTCCCTACTAATGAGTCTAGTACTTGATCAATGAATGACACTGGGAAATGATCTTTTAATGTTTCTTTGCTCAGTTCCCTATAGTCTAGACATATTCTCCATTTTCCCTTTTTCTTTGGCACCAAACTAAGGGAGAATACTCATTGACTATCAGAGATAAGGTAGATAAATCCTACCTGTAATAGTTTCTGCAACTCCTCTTTCACTATTTCCTTCATCACTAGATTCATTCTTCTTTGTGGTTGTCTAACTCATTTTATTGTTTCATATGTGAAAATGTGATGCATACATGTTTTTAGTTGGATTCCTTGCATGTCTGTATAGCCCCAGGCAAAAGATTTTGAGTATTTTTCTAATAATGAAATTACCTATTGTTCTTGTGATGGTTGTAGATTATTACCAATATTTAAATTCTTTCTAAGATTGATTTCAGTGATTTTTCTTTGAGAATTGGTAATTGCGTTGACAGGAAAAATTCTTTCAAATGAATTTTGTAATGATTGAATAATACAATTTTCTAGAAAATAATTGATTTAGAAGATGATTTTCATATTCATATTGTGTTATTCATAGCTACTCAGAAATATTAGGTTCTAAGATAAAAGGTATATTAAATCCTCATTTTCTTCTTCTTCTCTAAAACTAAAGTCTTGATTAATTCTTAAGACATGTAGATTTTCTTCCTGTTGATCATCAGGCCATGGTAGCGAGGAAGGAGATTGAGGAGAAGTATAAAGTATGATATGTTTCCTTTCATCTATGTGTGCTATGATCATGCTTCCTCATCTGCATCCAATGAAGGAATTTTTTGTCGCTAACCATTGTCTACCAAGAATTAAAGGATGGAATCTAGATTAGTTTTTGGTTGTAAGATTAGAAAGTCTACAGGATATTCCAATGAATCCAAAGAAATAATTATGTCTTCAAGTATTCCGTTTGGTACAACTTTAGATGTATCTTCTATTTCTAAAATAGTAGTAGTAGGTCAGATATTTGGTAGTTTTAAACACATCATAGTTTGTATTGTCAGGAAATTTATAGTAGAAACTAGATCAATTAAAGTTTTAGGAACATAAATATTATTGGTTGAAATGGTAACCATGGGTATCCCCGGGTCAATATATTTTACAATTGTTGTTTTTGTGGACATGAGACTAGCTAATTTTCCAATGATTTGGATTGTGGGTGGATCTCTTTTCTTTCTACTAGTTTTATTAATACATAATTACATTATTACTTTTGTATAAATTGGAATATCTTTGATAGCTTGCAACAACGGAATTTTGACATAAGAATTATTTAATTCATCTATGATATCAAATTTAGGAAGAGAAATTAAAGTTTTCTAATCGACTACCTTTCAGGGAAAGGCGGTGTTTGAGTCATAATAGTTTTTATTTTTTGAATTTGACTCATTAGATTATACTTTCTGGATTATTCTCCTTCTTTAGTTTGTTCTTCTATTATTGGTGGAGAATATTTTTGTAGAATGTTTCCCGCCCTGAAGTGGATGTCTTGAATAGGAAGAATATAATATGTAGGAAATAATGTTTTTTCTTCCACATTATAGGCTGAACTCTCCACTCTGTTACTCGGATTTGCTACTGGCTGAGCTGGTAATTGAGTTGGTATGGGTGGTGGTTGGTTAGAAGACAGTTGCATCTGCTGAGGTTGAGTTAGAGCAAGCAATGATTGTTGTGTGAATGGATTTGATTGAGGGGACTGTTGGAATTGTTGATATGGAAATGATTGTTGAGGATATGGTTGTTGATATGAGTGTTGGTGATAAGATTGATATAGTTTTTGAGGGTAAAATTGTTGGGGAGGTTGGGCTCCATAAGCATATCCTTGCAAAATTTTTGAAGCTTGGTTTTGGTTTTGCTGAGGAGACCAAACCTGCCATGGCATAGGAGTATTGCATGAATTTTGATACTGAAAATTCTTGGGAATTTGTTGAGGAAACTTTGGAGATGTACTCGAAAAATGTGGTTTCCAAGCTCTTCTTGGTGCCATATAATAAAATCCTTGATTTTATTCTAATTGGCTTACTTGCAACTCTTTTAATGTTTGAAAATCGTCTATAATATGATTTTCTATAGAAAGTCCACAAACATGTATATTATCCAATGGACATTCCGAAAAAGATGCTTCCTCCTATACTTAGGACAAAATATTGAGAGTGTTTGTTCTTATTCTTGTTGTTTCTTCTTTTCTTTTAATACATCAACTTGTGTTCATAAGGTGGTCAAAAGATATTTTTTAACATTTTCTAACAAAATCCCTATTTCTGCTCTTGTCACTTGTTCTATTATTGATTTAGAATCTCTAGAAGTTATATCTCTTTTTCTCGTTTTGGCTCTACCTCTATAGTAATTTTGACATAATTCAACAATTTCATCAAATGATAAGTATGAAATATCTCCTTTACCTATCACATTGAGAATATCAAGATACTCATCTCGTATTCCTTTGAGAAGAAATCTTCTAATGGTATCAGGATTTAGAGAATGTTGTTTGGATTTTTGCGGGTTGTAAAGAAATAGTTATAAATATTCTTCCAAAATTTCATCTTCTAGTTGAGACATTCTAAAAATATCTTCTTTTGAATCTCTAGGCCTACAATAGGCTTGATATTTCTTAAGAAAAAGTTTCTTCATTTCTTTGTAAGAAGTAATAGAGTGCTCTTGTAGACCCATAAACTATTTTAATGCGGCTGCTTTAAGAGTAGTAGGAAAAAGACGAAGCTTATGTGTATCATCAGTATAACCATAGGTTTTACATAAGACACCAAATTAAAACATGAATGAATTAGGATCTTCAGAAGAAATTCCATAGAAATTTGGTAAAAATTAAGGTGGAATATTCTTTATTTTTACTTCTTCTCCTCGAATTTCTTAGTATCTATAATTAGAAATCCAAAATTAGCTTCTTCAAAATTTTCTATTTCTACATCTTGTCATCTCTTATGATCATATTCTCTTTTGGAATCTTCTGCTCCTTTCCTTTCTTGTTTCTCTTATTCTTTTACATTCTTTTTGTTTCTTTTCATACTGTAACATTTGTTCTAGAGTGAGGATGTTAGATCCTTGCGCTTCTTCTACCATATCTTTTTCAACAGTTTCAAATGTTTGAGTAACAACTTGAGATTCAACATTTTTTATTTGTTCAAAGATAGGTTGATCTATTTCTTCAAGAATAGGTTGATCAATTAGTTTTATTGTCTCTCTTTGTTTTCCTATGGAAGATGTTCGTATGTGTTTTTGTTTTCTCTTCACTTCATAATCTAACAAAGATTTTCTTTCAACAAGAGTTAACCTTTGTCCTGAATGTAGTTTTTCCTCTCACTCTTCCAAAGTTGGTTTTCCAGCAATTGATGTAGTTAATTCAAATGGAGGTAGTCTTGCTTCTACCAATGGTTTAGTAATTGGGAGGTATTGTTTTGTGTATCTACCCTTTTCATCTCTTTTTCTAGGCATAAATCACCATACTGAAAAATCCCATTTTCTTTTTATGTTTTTGTTTTTTTTATGTTTTTTTTTTTAAAGCTTCCTATTTTGATTAAATCTGAATAATCTTCCCCCACAACGATGCCAAAAATGTAAGGTCAAATTGCTAAGTAAACTAACACATGCGTTTTACTTGTCAATTCGGGTTTGTAGACTTGGAAGCATGTCCAAAGTACATGGATTTAAGTTGAATTTAATTTAGGAAGGCAAGACTACAAGATTAAAGGAAGTGTGTATTACAAATATATTCTAAGTTTTAAAAGACTAAAAAGTTTCTGGTTCAAGATTCAGAAAGCAAGAGAAGAGGCTCCTAACTTAGGAGGTCCTAGTTTTCCTTCCTCATAGTATTGTCCCAAGAAGCGAAACTAAAGAGTAGTGGTTTGTAATGTGTAGATATCCAGACAAGAGGCTCCTAACTCAAGAGGTCCTAGTTTTCCTTCCTCACAATTTTACTCGAGTAGAATTACCATTGCATCAAATAAAAACTCAAATTCAAGAAATAATAGAGGAAATGAAAAATTGATGACTTTAGCTATGATTCATAACTTGATAGAAACATAATTTAACTTAAATTATTTTTTTTCATTTCATATGAAAATTTTAATTTAAACTAACATCATCCAAAAATCACACAAAAAGAATCACACATCTACATAAGTGAATCATAAATATGAAACAAGAACTACTAAAATTAAAATTATTCTAATTTAATAAAAGTGTACTTAGCTTGGTATGGTGGCCCTCCAACCTAGCCTTGTACACCTAAGGAAATCTCAACTACATCTAACTTATGAAAATATCCATAGCATGAACAATGACTAGAATACAATAAACTATTCTTCAAATTATCAAAAAGTCTCTAATAATTTTAATACTAATTAGATATATGAATGGTTGATAAACTCAGTTTAAATAAGAAAATCATCAAAAACATTTGCTACAATGGCTGTAATGGTCTTATCTATCCTAATCCATCCATCTAATTTTAAATCATCAAGTCTCATTCACAAAATTAGGAAAAATCCCCAAAAAAATATTCTGCCCCTTTTTAATAGGGTTCAAGTTTGACAGAACCAATAGGTGTTCCTCCATCCGTGGTTCCAAAGATTTCCAAATATGCGCTTAGGTCTTGCCCAGGTGTCCTGCACATATGAATTTAACAGATCTATTATGGGAATTGTTAATGGAGTTCAAATTTACTCTTAAAACCCAATTTTTACAAAACTTTCTAAAAATTGAAAAAATTAATTTAGTTACTTGAATATGCAAAATAAGATTAAAATGAAGAATATTTAATTGAAATATGATGGAATATTGTGGCAAATGAATGGGTTTAGGACAGGAAAAAATGACCAAAATTGAGGGCCAATAACCATACAAATCAAAAGGTAAGTTATTCCTTTGGGATAAATGTAAAGAAATGGGTCATTGGTTATCTAGATGTTCTTGTGAATCACTTGGAGATAGATATAACCATGCATCTTGTAGTAGTAATGAAGATAGAGCTACTTTAGTAGAAATTGCAAAAGAGGTATCCTCTAAAGAAGAAGAAGGATCACAAGTGTGCTCATCTATAGGAGAAAATAAGAGTACCCCTTGTAGTGGTGAAGAAGGGATACCTCTTAGACATGTGGAAGACTCCATGGATGCAAATAAGGTTTTAGATCTCTGTGGTGGGTCATCCAACACCTCTCATAGTAAATAAAAGGGTTCATATGAAAGGATTTATTTGAGGAACAAGTAGATCTCTCCTGTAAAGGAGATCAAAGAGCTATCAGAAGAAAATCTCAAGAAAAAGTAGCACTTGCACGAGTATTTGATTGAGAATAATAAGTTTGGAAAATAATAGTTTATCTAAATGCTTGTCAAGAAAAAGCTAGAAAATTGATTGGAAGGCTAGCAGATTGCGATAGAAGCAGACACCAATCCATCTCAGTGTCGTCGATATGTTCAAGAGAAGTCATTCAGAAAATTCACCAACCCAGCTAACGCTTTATCCACTGCAATACCTTCACCCTCCATTTTTCATAACCACCATTCCTGAACCTTGTATCATCAGATCATTTTCACCTCCAAAAAATCATTTGCTTCATTTCATGTCATAGATCTAGGACTCATTAAGGCCCTCCTATGACGGGTCACTTCTGTTATCACTCAGGTTGTTCCCTTTGACTCCCAAGGGAATACGGTCGAGGTAACCACTAACCAATCTTTGGACTGCAGGCCCTAGCCTACCTGCAATCAGAGAGGGCTCTCTCTTTATCATTTAGCTTTTTTGATGATGATTTTAGGCTAGTTATTGATTGCAAGGGGTTTTGTTTAAGTTTTGGTGAGAAGGATGATGCTTTCAAGTAGAGAGGTAGGTATAGTATGAGAATTTCAAACCATTGGGCATGGAGTCAAGGAGTAGGACTGTTGGTGAATTTTCTTGGTCGCAAGAGGAATATGGAGCAAGATAGTAGCACATGAAACAACATTCAGGGTAAATGGAGATGGATTGAAGGCTAAGGAATGAGAGGCAATTAAGAATCTCTCGTTTAGCTTATTAGAGGGAAGGTGAATGAGCTCTATCTAGGAGCAGTGAAGAATCACTAGATAACTTTCAAACATGGGTGAATTAGGGGAAATATGAGCCAAAGGAAATTCATATTCATTACCAATTCAGATGAAAACATAAAGGAATAGCATAAATTGAGGATAGAGTGTGGTTAAACAAAGTCTAAGCTATTCATTTTTCCTGCTATTTTAGATGGTGACATATGTATGATATGAGCATATATCAATGAAAACAGAGGTAGGAAACACTTATTGAGTCATGTTGTAGCACAAGAATTCCATAATTCACTCTTCAAAACATTAACAACACAGCAGATAGTCCATCTTCCAACCTTTTAGCAGTCTTTGATTAAAGAAATCATCATACCTACAGAGCGAGTCTCTTAATGGAGCGAATCAACCAACCAACCCGCTAAAAAGTAAATTAGGGTGGCTTTTATAAGAAAAATATCTACAAGAATCAGATCTGAGACAGATCTGATGCAATAAGTGTCTTTAACCTAACATATGCTTGAAATAAATGACAAAATATCTATCTAATGCTGCGCTGGGGGCAACTACCTCAAAAATGAGTAACTATGATGTCCTTAGAGCTCTGTGCTGGAATTTGGGAATAACTATTCTTTGATTTCTGCAGCACTGCCCTTAGGTGGCCTTATGCATTAACTTTTATCTGGTGAGCTTTGATGGCCCAACACTGCTTTATTGACTTTGATGGGGGCCTCTTAATGTTTGCCTGCTTTGGAAATACGGATTTCCACCAAAAACACTAACTGATAGTCTTTGCCGCTTCCTCTGATACACTTTCACTGAACCTGGGCTCCTTATTGTCTTTTGAATGCTTTAAACTGTCCCATAGACATTTCATGGCTGTTGTTTGGCCCTCTGTTGCCTTAAGAACTGTTATTGCCCCTTTTCTGAACCCATGTGAAGAAATTCCTGTCAATTTGTGAATTTCGGGCCTGTTGTTAGCCGAGCCATGAGAGGGTTTCCATTTTGGTCAATTTTTCTTAGCGATGTGCGATTAGTACTAAGCGCTAATCGCGCATCGAAAACTGCCTCGGTTTTTCATTCCGGGAATCCCTTGCTGCAAATTTCATGCTTCGCGCCCTTTTTTGGTGATGATGTCAGCATGATGTCAGCGGGGGGTCCCAATACGATGGTGACATGGCAGGGTGACATCAGTAGGGTGATGTGGCATCTAACGAGGATGGAAACGTGGCGGTGACATAGTGGCAGGGTGTGGATGCAGGCAGATGAAGTGACAATGACGTGGCATAGTAGCGGGGACGCAGGCTGATGACGTCATGAGGATGTGGTGCTGATTTCAAGGGCGGGGGAGTAGTTTCTGGTTCCCCTGCACCACTTTTCAGCGTAGGCGGAATTGGGGAAGGGACCTCCGAACACGCCGGGAGGCCGACACGTGGCGGGGGTACAGCAGGGAAACCGCCCATCCCCGGGATGTTAACCTCTGGTGGATCGGGGGCTCAAAACGACCACCCACCGTTGATCTCGGGTGCTGGCCATCGGACGGCTGGCGGTAAAGGTGAGGTGATAGGCGGTTTAGGGACGGGATCCGCCCGACATATTTAAGTAAAAACACACCGAGGGGGTCAAAAAACTTGGTTAATGCGGAGTGTGGGGGTATTATGTGCACGAAAGGTAGGATAGTAAGGTTTTAAGGGTGAAGGGGTAGATATCGGTTATTTGCCTAACCAGAGGTTTAGGCCAATCCCAGAGTTTATGACACGGATGGGTTCATAATAGTCCCAGGTGGACTGTTATATCCCAAAACTGTATGTACATAGCTATAGTGCTATAGGGTGGGATATGTAATATTTTTGGGATTTTATATAGTTTTTGTAGCAATTAGGGATGGGGAAAATAGAATTAGAAGTTAATATGGGATTGATGAAGAAAGCACTAAGTATGGAAATCTTAGGCTCTAAAGGGGAAATAGGACCTGTAGAATAAATATAAGCATCCTTAAGTAAAGCAGATCTTTTCTTAAGCAAATGTTATGAAAAATGATGAATTTAAGAGATATCAAGCAGATCCTGACCTCTTTAGGGGAAGTTAGTGAATGATTTGGGGAAAGTGAGAATGGGAAAGTTAGACATGCCTCGCTTGAGCTGCTCCAGGGAAAATTGCCTCATCCTTGTGATCACAACAGATATAATACTTGAAAAATAAAATGGATCACAATGCCTCATTCTACCACCACAAAACTACCTACCCAGCCTTCTTAACTAGCATTTTCCCTTCCTTTTGCTTTGGGTGCACTTGAACTAGAAAACCCAGCTTTTCAACTTTTTTTTCTAGCTGTCCTCCTATCTAAATCTAGCCTTATATCTTCGAAGGGCCCAGATTAAGCAGTTGGGCTCCTTCACTTCTCTAAATACCTAAAAATCTGCCAAGATTAAACAATTTGGACAGAAATTTATTCTCTATCTCTAAAACAAGCAATTTAAACCTAGCGAAGCCAAGATTAAGCTGTTTGGCCTTCCCTTAATCGAGAAATCTTTCAAAAAATGGAACTTTTGCAGCATGGGAAAGATGAACATTTTTGGTACTTCCACTGTCAATCATGAAATATGAAACCTATTGCAATAGGAGGTATGTTATCACTCAGGTTGTTCCCTTTGACTCCGAAGGGAATACGGTTGAGGTAACCACAAACCAATCTTTGGACTGCAGGCCCTAGCCTACCTGCAATCAGAGAGGGATCTCTCTTTATAATTCAGCTTTGTTGATGATTATTTTAGGCTAGTTATTGATTGCAAGGGGTTTTGTTTAAGTTTTGGTGGGAAGGATGATGCTTTCAAGTAGAGTGGTAGGTATAGTATGAGAATTTCAAACCATTGGGCATGGAGTCAAGGAGTAGGACTGCTGGTGCGTTTTCTTGGTCACAAGAGGAATATGGAGCAAGATAGCAGCACATGAAACAACATTCAAGCTAAAGGGAGATGGATTGAAGGCTAAGGAATGAGAGGCAATTAAGAATCTCTCATTCAGCTTAATAGAGGGAAGGTGAATGAGCTCTATCTAGGAGCAGTGAAGAATACATAGATAACTGTCAAACATGGGTGAATTAGGGGAAATATGAGCCAAAGGGAATTCATATTCATTACCAATTCAGATGAAAATATAAAGGAATAGCAGAAATTGAGGATAGAGTGCGGTTAAACAAAGTCTAAGCTATTCATTTTTCCTGCTATTTTAGGTGGTGACATATGTATGATATGAGCATATATCAATGAAAACAAAGGTAGGAAACACTTATTGAGTCATGTTGCAACACAAGAATTCCATAATTCACTCTTCAAAACATTAACAACACAACAGATAGTCCATATTCCAAACTTTTAGCAGTGTTTGATTAAAGAAATCATCATACATATAGAGTGTGTCTCTTAATGGAGCGAATCAACCAACCAACCCACTAAACAGTAAATTAGGGTGGTTTTTATAAGCAAAATATCTACAAGAATCAGATCTGGGACATATCTTATGCAATAAGTGTCTTTAACCTAACATATGCTTGCAATAAATGCCAAAATATCTATCTAATGCTGCGCTGGGTGCAGCTGCCTCAAAAATGAGTAACTATGATTTCCTTAGAGCTCCGTGCTGGCATTTGGCCATAACTATAATTTGATTTCTGCAGCGCTGGCCTTAGGTGGCCTTATGTATTAAATTGGATCTGGTGAGCTTTGATGGCCCAACACTGCTTTATTGACTTTGATGGGGGCCTCTTAATGTTTGCCTGCTTTAGAAATATGGATTTCCACCAAAAACACTAACTGATAGTCTTTGTTGCTTCCTCTAATACACTTTCATTGAACTTCGGCTCCTTATTGTCTTTTGAATGCTTTAAACTGTCCCATCAACATTTCATGGCTGTTGTTCAGCCCTCTGTTGCCTTAAGAGTTGTTATTGCCCCTTTTCTGAACCTATGTGAAGAAATTCCTATCAATTTTCAAATTTCGGGCCTGCTGTTAGCTGAGCCATGAGAGGGTTTCCATTTTGGTCAATTTTTCTTAGCGATGCGCGATTAGCGCAAAGCACTAATCGCGCATCGAAAACTGCCTCGGTTTTTCATTCCGGGCATCCCTTGCTACAAATCTCGCGCTTCACACCCTTTTTTGGTGATGACGTCAACATGACGTCAGCATAAGTATAAACAAGCAAACAAGCTATTCGCTCCCCAGTGGAGTCACCATTTTGTTATCAGGAAATGTAGTGTCTATGCAGAGCTACTAGTCCCACTAAGACAGGTAGCTATCTTAGAAACAAACAGATTAAAGTTACTTTCATTTTCCTTTATGAGAAGTAGATAGGAGAGGATCAAAGAATACCAACCTCAGTCTTTCGCTTGGTTCTTTGCTTGTTCCTTCTCCTCACCGACAGGTCTTTGCCGCTTCTCCCTTGACCACTCCGCTTCAAAGAGTACTTGTAAATTCAAAGCAACATAATACCTTCAAAGTGCAGAGATCTACAATCATAAGCAATATAGGACTAGATATATATTGACCACAAAAATGCATATATTATCAGACATACAAGAATGTGGAGTAAAACTTGAATAACTTTATTGATATAAAGATTAGAAGAGAGGATTACAACCCGTTGATTTGACCTAGCATCATCCTCACAGCATGAAAGCCCTTCTTCACCTCATGAAAAGCATAGATCACTCAACACTATGATATTTCACCAAGAAACCAACAACAATTCCTTACAAGATACAAAATTCCCGCCTCTAGATCTCTGGGATGACGGATTCATATATAGATAATTGTAGGGAGGTGAGTCAACTTCTAGGATTTTGATTAGTGTCTTCTCTCTGATAGTTCTTGATTCCACTTGGAGATTGATGATCTCCTACCCATCCCTGGGTGAATTCGGAGAGGCAAGTGTCACGGGAGAAGTTTCTGGAAGATTCCATGATCATCCACCTCGCAAACTGTCTCTTCCATTTGTCCATTCTCACCCATCGCACCCTATAGAAGGGCTTTCCATTATGCATCACACCTTTTACACTGGGCAGGTGAGATGCATTGCACCCTTAGCACTGAGCAACCTGTAAGGTCCAGTTTTGACCAGTTCTGAGTAGTTTCCTATGGAAAACTTCTGGGAGATGATGTAATCAGCTGACCTTCTTCCTTTAGGGCATGAAACAACACTTTTAGGGACTCAAAAGCCCTTGGTTTATGGACATATATGATTGGGGTTGCAGTGCTCAAAAATGTCTATAACAAGTAGTTAAATGCATTTAACAGTTATGAAATTTCATCCACACGACACTACATCTGCTCAAGAAGTACTACAGAGCACCTGAGAAAAGCGGATTTGTTCACTATAGCCATAAATTTCACTCAAAAGCTCCTTCAGGAAGTTAAAGTAGTTGGTGGTCAATTACGACCCCTCCATTACTGAACTGGCCAAGTGCCTTTGTAATAAGATCCTATATATACCCAGAAAGAAGATGTAATCAGGGTTGATGGTTGTTGTTTTGATGTAAGGTTCAACTTTTGGAGACTGTAACTGCTTTGATACTTGCAACGTCTCGTCTTCATTTTTAGCTAATACAAGATTATTTTGCTGTTAATTGCTCACTTTCCATCTCTTTCCTATTCTAGGTTGTGCTTGATATGCATTCTTCCTGAACTCTTGATGTTTAGCATTAGAGGAGCTGTCATCCTACCTCTGTGTTTAATATTGCATGTATCAGTGAATGTGTTAATCAATTTTATTTTCACTTAGTGACGAAGAGCTGTCATCCTGTTTGTACACTAGGGAATTAGATTTGCAGAACCTTTTATTGGTTGCAGTCGGCCATCACAGGGTCCCGTGCATCTGCTGGTGTGGTCAGTATTCTCCATAGTCACCCAAACCTTAAACTGTGAGTAATTGGTGGTCTAAAGCCTTGTAGTCTGGGGGTGTTCACGCATGTATGGAGTCAAGCAAAGTAGGGGTGGTTATTTGGCTTGAACAAGCATCATTCCTTCCATTCATCTATTTCCAACATTGAGTTGAGTTTGTAATGTTCCCGAGCATCTCCGAGCTACAACCTAGGAGAGTTTCTTGCAACGATAACATTGCCATCATACAATGCACTCACACAAGCTTAGAAATGCATTTTGAATGAGCATAGGAAGAAAGATTCATGAATAAACACATGATAGTATAATCCAACAAAACAAGGAAAGGAGGTATAGGACAAGAGGTAAAAATTGCAAAATTGCAATTTCTATAAAGGGATAATAAAAACACAACAATGAAAGAGTGTGATTAAGTGGAACACTTTTTAGCCCATCAATAAAATTAAGTAACATGTAGAGTTTGTAGAAAATAGGAAGGTCATTGAAAAAGAGTTTAAAAGTCTTTCTTGAAAAACTAATCTTCTTGTTATGGGTTTAGAAGAAACAAAATATCTGAGTCAATCTGGTGTTGATGACTTGCATGCCTCTCTAATAAAGCATGAGTATAGGTTGAATAGGCTAGATACTGAATCATACAATGCATTTTCATCTAAGGATTCTATAATTTGTCATAGGGACATGCATAAGTTCAATCCTAGAATGAGAGATTCACAAGAGTAGTCCTGCAAATATTGATAGAAGAGTTCAAACTATTAATTTTAACCACTCATGCTTTCACATATTTGATAAATACAGTTCTGCACTATTGTAAATTCAGTTTAATTAGGTTCTTATTTAAATATTAGAAAACCATATTTTCTTTATGGATCTAATTGATATTAAGTTGAAAAATGAATTCAAATAGATATACATGTCATTATTGTTAAGTTTTTAGCAAATTGATGACACGTTTGTCTTTGTTTTAACCACAATTGTACTAATTAATCCAACTGTTTTGCTCAATTTGAATTAATTTTACTTGAATTTAGATATGTGTACATGTAACTATTATCAAATAGCTAAGTGTAAATATTATTCTCAATAAGTTATAGATATTTCTTTGATCTGTCAATTCATTTTTATTCTGAATTGAAGACTAGTCCAAAATGCCTTTATCAGAATTCTATCTTTTCTCTCGATTACGGTGACGCCTTTATATTTTCCTAATCTAGATAGACTTTGAGTTATTTTCTGTCTCTTGCATTCTAGACTAGATTCACATTTATATTAATTCACTACATTTTTTGAAGTCTCATTTTGCCTTAGCAAGATCATTGGTGGCTAGCCATTGTGTCAATTGAAAAATTTCTTTCTTGCAACTGCACTAGTTCAATTGCCTCTTCTTGTTGATTGTAAATTGGAAACATCACAAGTTAGCACTAAAGAGGATGAGGGAGGGATCATTGGACCCAATTGGACCAGTCACAACCACTAGTCCAAATGGAAAAGAGCCCAATTTGGAATTTTGACACAGTCTTTTGCCAAATGTTCATGAGGTCATTTGTGGCCCTCAATTTTTTTGGGTCTAGGAGGGCCACTAACCAGTATTCCTTTTAGAGTTTTGTTTTCTCAAATTTTATCTATTTATAATGGCTCCTTCCAAACTTGCTATCTGGAGTTGTTTTCATAACAAGCAACTACCACAACTCCAATGAAGGTAGTAAAACACTTCTCAAAACAATGTTTAATTGTAAGAAAAAAAATTCTTCTCTCGATCATATTGTTCAATTTATTTTAAATTGTAATGATAAATTTATGGATGAGACTGTAACAGACGAAGCCAAATATGACTAGTGTGTATCGTTAACAATTACATCTGTATGTAATTGGGATTAATTTATAAGAATGTTCTTGCAGGGATTCCAAGAGTATGATTACATTAAGGTATGTGTGGAACTTGAAAATTGTTAATTTAAGGTATGTTCTACGATTAGAGCAATTTATTTCAATTTTCATAGTTAGGTTAATAGTAAATTGGAGATATAACATAAACATAAATGGCCAAGACAAGAGGAAACAAGATGTGGCTCTAGCCATGGACAAACCCCATAAAATTTTGATCAATTCTTCTTATATGTTCTTAAATATTTCAGGAGAGAGAGATAGTACATATAAAACAGAAGTCAATACTTTGACTTAGAGATGAGATGATACATAAGGTATCTAAAATCAGTTGAAAATATGCCCCTTCAACTGATTCTCCAAGGTTACTCCATCACCATGCTTCAATTACCGTTGTGCTCACCTCTTACTGCACCATTTTCCACCCATCATCACAATGTTGCATCTCATCATGCTTGGCTAAAACTCCCATCACAACTCATCATTATCTTTCACTCACCATTATGATGTACTTTGCTGCTCTCTCTAACACCATGTTGCATCCAACTGCTGCATATAGATATGTAGCTGCATTCATTAGTTTTATCTAAACATGCTACATAAATTTTGCATCTTCTATAATGTTATCCACCTCCTGCATAAGAAGGGACACTACTTATGTCATGCTACCACACTGCATTAGCTGCTGGCTATGGCCTATGGCCTAGCCTAGCAACAAGATATGCTATGATCCCATAGTGCTAGGATACACATAAAGTTGTCACGAACATGTGGCCCATGTGTGCTATTGGAGCTTCTTATCATCAAGGTATGGAGGCTCTCATTTTTGTAGTAGTTCCTTTAGCCAACTGTATAGCCCTTCTAAACTGCTGATGAGAACCTGTTGTGACAGCGTATAATATTTCCTCATAAAACATCTAAAGAGACCTCTTCCTTCAACATGGCCGGTCTTTAGGACTACGGCCAAGATGTGCACCTAAAATGCATTCTTATGACTCTTAACAATGTCTCCTTCTTATAGCTCATAGGTAGTGTAGAAAACTATAGCTAGGGCTTGATTTGAGGCTTCTCTCGATAGGGTATGGAGGCCTCCCTAGTGGGTTGAGGAGCCTTCTTTAAGGGGAAAGACAGAGTCTCCATCTAACTCGAAAAGACCTGAGGCTATTGCATCAAGGAACTAGGGCTAGGGAAGGATAGGACTGGGCATTAGTGAAGCTTGTATAGGCCTCCTTCACCCTGCTAGATCTTCACCTTGAACTACCGTTGGGCATCATGAACTGCCCCTAATTCTCCTTGATTGAATGACTGTTAGATCACCTCATGCTAGGGATGTATTTGATCTCTTTGTTCTCTTCTTGAATGCTGCTAGATTGTGGCTAGTGCTCCTTGTTTAGTCTCCTTTCCTCATGAGTCTAGGGATTTCTCCTCTAAGACATCTCTTCCACTAAAACCCAAACAAATGGAGAGAAATCAAGAGTGAATTTTGTCCAAATGACTTGCAAGGCACTTGCATTTATATTAAAAAGTGGCACACAAGTGGGGGTAGTTTGGTTGTTAGCCCACCTTAAGGAATTGTCCATAACACAAATAAATTCATATCTCCATGAATACTTACTGGAATCTGATGATATTTAGATCAATCCTATGAATCTCAGTGGGAAGAGTGTTTGGTAGTAGTTGCCAATTTTAATAGTCCCTCTTAACTAGGGAGAACTCCATCCCCTGATCCATCATCCACACTATGCTATCTCTACCAACAACCCAAGAGGACGATTCCCCTCATGTAGCAGGTCCACATGTTTGAAACAACCGAAGAGGTTTGAGATTCATGATCAGGAATCTCATATATGAACATTCAATAAAGCTCTCTATAATTCAGAGCTAACATCCTAGGAATGATATGAGAGGATTAATAGATTTCTCATGAAGCTAAGATTCACTAGGAGTGAAGCCGAGCCAAACCTTTTATTGAAGGTTTTGGATGATAGAAATCTCATATTGGCACCTACTGAGGATGAAATCTTTCTTATAGGTGCACATACCTCTCATTTCCAAAGGTAAGAGGGAGTTGGAATGGTTAACTGCAAGCTAGTGACTATCTCAATGGAGCTTAACTTTTAGAAGTTATGTGGTAGGGATGTAAGACTTCATTTTTGAAATGCCTCTGAGTTTCATAAACTCATTGTGGCATTGATGTTCTTGGTGAACTCTAGTCCAGATATATGTTTTGAAGTTAGCATGTTGAGATCATATATGGTTGACCCTCACTCTTTTGGTGCCAAGAATATTCTCAGATATCTTCAGGTCACATTCTCTCATCCATTGAGATACAGTGCCAGAAATGTGAAGCTACATGATTATTCGAATTCTCACTCAGCAGGCACTGTGGAGGATATTAAGAGCACCTCTAACTGTTGGTTCTCTTTGGGTTCTACTGCGATATCCTAGATGAGCAAGAAGCAGAAGAGGTTATGTAGGCCACCACTAATTTATCATCCACAACTAAAAGCATTCCACAACACCTTATGTAGGCCACCACTTGCCTTAGCACTACCCTACCACCCTGCCTTAGTACCACCCTACCACCCTTAATAATTATGGGGCCACTACTTGCCCAATCACCTACCTTGCACCACCTACCACTCAAATAGAGAGGAGGACCATGTTTCATAATTTTCACACTCTATAGAGTTGTTCTATCCTCCCAAAACCTCCTGCACAAAGCTCACCACTAGAAAATCAATTTAGTGAACAAGCAATGCACATCACTCACCACTCCCCATCACTCAGAACTACAAATCACTCATTTTAACTACTCATGTAGGTCATTGCACATCTCAATTGAATCATTTCAATTCACAATCAATGGTCATTTCTTAAACTAATCACCTTACCAAATCAATTAATCTGTAGTGGTCACTATACCACACAACTCATCTAAGGATAAGCATCATATTATCATGAAGTAGACAACCACATCACCTAGCTTCACTATACCAAACTACTCATCATATTGCAAGAATCTAGCACTGTTATTAAAGTATGGCACAAACCATGGCGCCTTAGGTCATCCCTATGACCTCCCTGCAAAGTTCTGAAACTTAGCTGAAGGAGGGCTACCAACATATGTCTAATTATTGTTTCTTAGATAGTCAATTACTTAGATCCATCATCACCCACTTCAATCAGTGTGAAAGAAGTTTGTCACATACCCAATGTAACATTTTTACATATATGTTGTCACATCACGTCAATCAGCCAAGCTACAACATGCTTGTCAAGACAAGGATCTTGGTCATCACAAGTACATTCCCAAAATAAATATGCCATTGTTTAACTCTTTTCAAGTTCAATATATCATATCAGTGGCTAAGTGTCAACTTGTTGTCCTAAATGTGAGGTCAAAGTCAATATATTGATAAATGTATGATTTTTTCTTTATTTTTTATTATTTATAATTTTTTTATTAAATTATTATTATTATTATGATTCATAACTATATTTTGCTATCTATTTGATTATATTTTTCTTAATAAATTTAAATTATTTGGAAAATTGTTTTTAAGAATACAAAATTTTAACAAAATTATTATTTTAGGAGTTTGGATACATTTTGGTTTTTTTTGGCTTAAAATGGACAATATAATTAATAAGTTGGACATTAATGTAGTATGGATATAGGTTCAATATAATTTTTTTCAAACTGGATCAATCAATAAAATGTGTTCCATATGCAATAGCTTGATCTGCTAAAAGAAATTCATATTTTCTCTCTTTTACTCTATTGTATTGGTGACTTAAATATTTGATATGGTATCAGAGTTGGTTTTCTGTTTTCTTCTCATTCAATACTCTATCTCCATCAGTTGCTTCTTCTTACAATACTCTTCTTTAAAGTCTATAGAATCCTTTATTTAGTTTCAAGAATTAAGAATACTTGTCATTGACCCTGAAAGCCTTGTTTAGGTCACACTATCTATGGGTAATTCTAAGGAATGGTTACACAAAACCCCTAAATGTGCCATCATACAATGCACTCACAGAATCTTAGAAATTCATTTTGAATGAGAATAGGAAGAAATATTCATGAGGAAACACTTGATAGTATACTCCCTAGCAAAACAAGGAAAGGAGGTATAGGACAAGAGGTAAAAATTGCAAAATTGCAATTTCTATAAAGGGATACTGAAAACACAACAATGAAAGAGTGTGATTAAGTGGAATACTTTTTAGCCCATCAATAAAATTAAATAACATGTGGAGCTTGTAGAAAATAGGAAGGTCAATTAAAAATAGTTTAAAAGTATTTCTTGAAAAATTGATCTTCTTGTTATGGGTTTAGAAGAAACAAAAGATTTTAGTCAATCTCATGTTAATGAGTTTCATGGCTCTCTAATAAAGCATGAGTGTTATAGGCATATTTGGGCACTGTAACCCCAATCTTATATGTCAATAAACAAAGGGCTCTTTAACCCCTAAAAGTGTAGTTTCATACCCTAAAGGATCATAGTCAACTCATTACATCATTCCCCAGAAGTTCCACCTGAAAAACCACTCAGAATTGGCCAAAACTAGACCATACTAATTGCTCCACAGTTAGGGTGAGATGCATACTGACTCCTACACTAGCCAGGTGCAATGCATACTGAAGAGGCCTTCTATGGGGTGCGATGAGCAAGAATGGATAAATGTCTCAGATAGTTTGCTAAGTGGATGCTCATGGAATCTTCGAGAACCTTCTCCTATGACACTTGCCTCTCTGAATTTCCCCAGGGATGAGTAAGATATCCAAGAAATCTCCAAGTGGAACTAAGAACTATAAGTGGAATGACACTAATCAAAAACCTAGAGATGACTCACACCTTTGCAAACATCTATAAATGGATCCCTCATCTGAGAGATCTTGGGGGCTGGAATTTTGTAATTTGTAAGGAAGCGCTGATAGTTTTTCTTTGAGAAGAAGCATTGTGTTATTGAGTGATCTTGCTTTTCATGAGGTGAAGAGGGTTTTGATGCTGGGAGGATGATGTTGGATCAGACAGCTGGGTTGTAATTCTCCCTTCTATTTTAATAAAGTTCTTTGAGTTTTCCTCCATACAATTGTGTACTTGTGAATCTTGTTATTTGTGAATGCCATTCTATGTTCAATGTACTTTAGATTCTACATTGTTTATGATATAATAGATCGAGATGATTTGATGGTGTTTTATTACTTTGTTTCTATAGGTATTCTCTAAGCAGGACAGGTAGGAAAGGAGTTGCAAGCTCTATCAAGGGAGAGAGAAATCAAGAAAGGAGTCAAGCGGAAGATCCATGTCGGTCCCTTTGCTTCTCTCTTATCTATCATACATAGATGAAATCGAAAATTGCTTTGATTGTTTGTTTCTAAGATAGCTACCAATATTAGTGGGACTAGCAGATCGAAAAGACAGTAGTTTTCTCAGAAACACTGATTATTTCATCAAAGACTCCCATGACTTTGTGAATCTCATTAAGAAGGAGAAGATAGAACATGATGAAATCCTTCTTAGCTTTGACGTAGTATCCTTATTCACCAAGATTCCTCTTGAAGAGGCCATTCAGGTTATAAAAGAGGTTATTGATCGAGGGACTGCAAGTTTGGCCGAAATCTGCTTGCGATCAACCGTTTTCACCTTCCATGGAACATATTATAAAAAAACATCTGGAGTGGCAATGGGATCCCCCCTTTCACCAATCATGGCCAACTTATACATGGAATATTTTGAAAAGAAGGCCATGGAATCTTACCCTTTAAAACTAGCATGGTGGAAGCGATTTGTTGATGATACTAATATTAAATGGACACATGGTAAAGCAGAGCTTGACAAGTTTTTTATTCACCTAAATTCCATCTCCTCATAAATTAAATTCACTATGGAGCTTGAAGAAAACATGAGCATCCCTTTTTTAGACATCCTCATCATGAGGAAAGAGGATGGCTCCTTAGGGCATAAAGTCTTCAAGAAGTCAACCCATACAGAAAACTACCTCGACGCTAATTCCCACCATTATCCAGCCCATAAACTTGGTGTTCTATACACTCTTGCTATTAGGGCCCTTCGAATTTCTGACACTGATCATCTAAATGAAGAAAAGAAGCATTTAATCTCAACCTTTAAGGGTATAGGCTACAAAGAAAATGAGAATAAAAGAGCAATTCAGAAAGCAGAGAAAAGGATGTTATCTCATGAACCTAAGGCCCGAGATCAACCTGAGGGTGGTAGGGTTTTTCTACCTTACATTCATGGAGTTACAGATAAGATTGCGAAAATCCTAAGAAGGAAAAACATAAGCACGCAATTCTCAGCCCCTGGGACTATTAGGCAGGGTATGAGATCTGTCAAGGATAATATTGATAGACATCAACTTAAAGGGGTGTATAAAATTGATTGCTCATGTGGGAAAAGCTATATTGGTGAAACAGGTCCTTCCCTCCATACGAAACTCAACGAACATGGATCTGATATTAAGAATGAAAGGTCTCGTACTTCCACCCTAGCAGAACACTCGTCCAAAACCAAGCACCATGTCTACCTGGAAAGCGCCTCTATTATCGCTAAGGAAGAGCATCACCATAGGCGGAAAATAAGATAAGCTCTTAAAATTATCAAGCACCCGCATAATCTCAACAGAGACAATGGTATGGAGATTTGTGGAAGCTCGCTTCCCCTAATCAGAAAAATTAACCCGCCATCACTAGAATAATAATAATAATAATTAATACTCAATTAAACATTTACAATATTAGTATAATAATAATAATAATAATAATAATTAATACTTAATTAAACATTTACAATATTAATTATATTGACCTTTATCATTAATTAATTAATCAATTTATTAATTACCCTTATTAATTACTTCGATTCTTAGTATTAAGATATCTATTTTAATATAATAATAATTATTATTATTATTTATTCTTTTGATAATTTTAACTAATTTTTATTACTTCTCCCATAATTATCAAAATTACTTTGATAATAATCCTATTAAAAAATATTAATGACATTGTACTAATAGATTTGTTATATATAATTAATATTAAATATTAAATACAATATTCTAGGATTAATATTATCAATGTGATACTTAATACTATATTCTAGAATTAATGTGATCATTATTTATATTATTAATTCCAATTATTATTATTAATTATTATATTAGTAAATAATATTTATTAATAACAATAATATTTACAATTAACATTAATTTCTTTACCAAGCTAAATAATAACCTAATAAATAAAAATAATATTTACAATTAAAATTAACATTACATTAATCTCTTTACTAACCTAAATAGTAACCTATTCCTACAAAAAAAAAATATTAAAAAATTAAAAAATTTAATACAATATACCAAGATTAATATTCTTAACATTAATTATAATCATTTTAATATCATTAATACTAATCATGTTTTTAATTATTATAATTCTAATTATTATTACTAATTATTATATTAATAATAATAATTAATGGTAATAAATAATAATAATTTTAATTAATATTAATAATAAATAATAATAAATATTAATGATCATTCATTTATTATAAATATTAAATATTAACTAAATTTTCTAGGATTAATATTTTCAATATAATATCATTTTTATTATCATTAATGATTATAATTCTAATTATTAATTAGTATATAAAAAAAAATATTAATTAATTAATTAATTAATAAATTAAATTAATCAGAGAGAGCCGACTTTATCTTTTTTTCTCTCCTCATTACTATTTAATCCCTCAAATAAGCTCTTCTTCTATCAACCATTCAAGTTGATGATCCTGACTGTGATTTGAAACGTTGGCATAAAATGGTTCTTACAGTGGATTCTCCGGTGACTAAGTCAAAAATAATGAGTACAGGCTGAATAGCTTAGATACCAAATTGGACAATGCATTTTCATCTAAGGATTCTATAAGCTGTGGTAGAGACATGCATAAGTTTAGTCCTCGAATGAGAGTTTCACAAGAGTAATCTTGCAAATATTTCTAGAAGAGTTCAAACTCATAAGTTTAACCACTCATGCATTCACATATTTGATAAATACAGTTATGGACTATTGTAAATTTAATTTAATTATGTTCTTATTTAAATATTCTAAAACTATATTTGCTTGATGGATCTAATTGATATTAAGTTGAACAATGAATTTAAATAGATATACATGTCATTATTGTTAACTATCTAGAAAATTGATGACAAGTTTATCTTTGTTTTAACCACAATTCTATAAGTTAATGCAATTGTTTTGCTGAATTTGAATTAATTTTACTTGAATCTAGATATGTGTACAAGTAACTATTATCAAATAGCTAAGTGTACATATTTTTCTCAACAAGTTATAGATATTTCCTTGATCTCTCAATTCATTTTTCTTCTGAATTCAAAACTAGTCCAAAATGCCTTTATCATCATTTTATTTTTTCTCTTGATTAGGTTTAGGCCTTTATATTTTCCTAATCTAGATAGTTTTAAGATTTATTTTCTGTTTCTTGCATTTTAGACTAGATTCACATTTATATTAATTTACTGCATTTTTAGAAGTCTCATTTTGCATGAGCAAGCTCATTGGTGGCTAGCCCTTGTGTCAAACGAAATTTTCTTTGCTGCAACTGCACTAGTTCAATTGCCTCTTCTTGTTGATTGTAAATTAGAAAAATCACAAGCTAGCACTTAGAGGGAGAGGGAGAGATAATTGGACCCAATTGGACTAGTCACAACCACTAGTCCAAAGGGAAACGAGCCTAACCAAATGTTGATGAGGTCATTTTTGGCCCTCAACTCTTTTGGGGCTAGGACGGCCTTTAACGAGTATTCCTTTTAGAGTTTTGCTTTTTCAAATTTTATCTATTTATAATGGCTCCTTCTAAAGATACTATATTGAGTTTCTTTCATAACAAGAAACTACCACAACTCCAATGAAGGTAGTAAAACACTTCTCAAAACAAAGTTTAATGGTAAGAGAAAAATTTCTTCTTTTGATCATATTGTTCAATTTATTTTAAATTGTAATCATAACTTTATGGATGACCAAGCCAAAGATGACTTGTGTGTAGATCATTAACAATTACATCTATATGTACTTGGGACTAGTTTATAAGAATGTTCTCGTGGGGATTCCAAGAGTATGATTACAATAAGGTATGTGTGGAACTTGAAAATTGTTAATTTAAGGTATGTTCTATGTTTAGAGCAATTTATTTCAATTTTCACGGTTATCTCAATATCTTTTCCACATTAGAAATCACATCAGCATAATAGTAAATTTGAGATAGAACATAAACATAAATCACAAAAGACAAGATGAAACAAGATGTGTTGGTAGCCATGGACAAACCCCAAAGTGACTAAACCCTTGATCAATTATTCTTATATGTTCTTTAACAGTTCAACACAGAGAGATAGTAAATATACAACAGAAGTCAATACTTTGACTTATCTAAATAAGAGCAGAGATCATCTCTAAGAAGATGATTCATGAGGTATCTAAATTGAGTTGAAGATATGCTCCTTCAAATGATTCTCCAAGGTGAGTCCATAGCATGTTGCACCTATCATTGTGTTGCACCTCATTATCATGTTGCACCTCAGTGTGTTGCAAAATGATGCACCCATCATCACTACACTGCATATTAGCATGCTTATCTAATCTAACACCATGCTATCCAACTACTGCATCTAAATATCTAGCTGCATCCAATCGTTGTATCTAAACATGTTGTGTCAACCATGTAGTATCCAACCATTATGCTACATCTCCTAGAATTTTTTCCACCTACTCCATAAGAATGGACACTAATTATGTCATGCTTCCAAACTCCCTTAGCTGCTAGCTATGGCCTAGCACAGAAGTAAGATAAGTTATGATCCCATAGTCCTAGGATACACACAAGGCTGTCATCAACATGTGGCCCACTGAAATACAATGTTGGTTTGCGCGCTATTGGAGATTCTTCTCATCAAGGTATGGAGGTTTCTCATTGTTGTAGTAGTTCCTTTAGCCAACGGTATAGCCCTTCTAAATTTCTCATGAGAACCTCTTGTGACAGCTTATAGGATCTCCTCATAAAACATCTAAAGAGAACTCTCCCTTCAACGTGGTTGGTCTTTAGGACTGCGGCCAAGATGTGCACCTAAAACAAATTCTTAGGAATGTTAACAATGTCTCTTTCTTATAGTTGATAGGTGGTGTAGAAGAATGCAACTAGGGCTTCATTTGAGGCTTCTCCTGATAGGGTATCGACGCCTCCCCACTATGTTGAGGATCCTTCTTTAAGGATAGAGACAGAGTCTCTATCTGCTGTGGAAGGACACGAGGCTAGGGCATGAAGGAACTACGACTAGGGAACGATAGGACTGTGCAATAGGGAAACTTTTATAGGCCTCCTTCACCGTGATAGATCTCCATCTTGAACTATGGCTAGGCATCATGAACTGCGGTTAAGTCTCCTTGATTGAATGGTGGTTAGGTCACCTTCTTTAGGACTACTGATAGGGTAGTATTAGATCTCTTCTTGACTACGACCACACTGTGGCTAGGGCTCCTTGTTTAGTCTCATTTCTTCATGAGTTTAGGGCTTCCTTCCCTTAGAATTCTCTTCCACTAAAACCAAAAACAAGTCTAAAAAAATCAATAGTGAAGTGTGTCCAAATGAGTTGCAAGGAACTTGTGTTTATACTAAAAAGTGGAGGAGAGGTGGGGGCAGTTTGGTTGCTAGCAGACCTTGATGAATTTTCCCATAACACAAATAAATTCATATCTCCATGAATACTTATCGGAATTGGATGATCTTTAGCTCAATACTAAACCTATTAATGAGAGGAGTGTTTGGCCCTAGTTTCCAATTTTAACACTCCCTCTCAACTAGGGAGAACTCTATCCTGTGATCCATCTTCCACAGTATACTATCTCTACTATGAGTGCCTTGCATTTATTTTCTCACCTATTCTCTACTTCTCTACTCTACTCTCCTAAACCATTAAGAAGAATAATTGATAGGGAATATCTCATACCATTCTCTATTGAGCCGAAATGAGTCCCATATGAAGAGAGTGTGACATACTACTCTTACTGATCCTAGATTAGTTCCAAAAGAGAGTGAGTTATATCACTCTTACTGACCCTAAGTCAGTTTCATTGATGTGAGATCAATATCAAAAGAGAGTGTCTCAAATCACTCATACTCACCTAAAGGCAATTCGATTGATCCGAGATCAATATCAAGATAGTGTCTCAAACTAGTCATACTAAACGAAGTTAGTTTCATTGATCTAAGATCAATATCAAGAGAGTGTCTCAAACAACTCATACTCACTTGAAGTGAGTTTCATTGATCTGATATCAATATCATCCTAGCATAGGGAGTACGGTACTAACATGATGCATCCATCGTTACTACTATGGTACATATTCTCATTTCCCTACTCAATTACCATATGAGAGGTAATTCCCATGAGTCCTAGACTCCATGGGTAGGCTGTCTCAGCAGGAGAAGCATGAACGAGTAATCTTGCCTACATGTTGCAAGGGGTATCCGAGGGGAAGGATGAAATACTCACACTGTACACAAAGATCACTACGGGAAGGCTAAAACACTCACCCTATGATTGTGTATTGGCAGGAGAAGGATGAATCACTCATCCTGTGTACATAGCAAACCATTAGGGGAAGGCTAGACCACTCACCATATGGTTTCTCATCGCTCCACGATGTACCACCAAGCCCCATGGAGCTCCAAAAGCTCAATTTACATATCATATAGGACCCTCACGATGGTGTTTCCGCATGACTCCTAGTCATTCTCGGAAAGTCACAAATTTCACCTTTCCCATGGGCTTCGACAGAATATCGGTGACCTGCACATCAGTCCTAATGCAATGGAGCCTTCTTTCTCATCGATGTACCATATCCAAGATAAAGTGGTACATCATGTCTATATGTTGGATCGATCATGGAATACAAGATTCTTCAATAATATAATCCCCCTCTCGTTGACACAGAAGATCAAAGTGGTATCCATCATGTGTACAAACAACTCATTGAAGAGCTTCACCAATGAGGTAGCTACACATGATGTCATACTTGTAGTTATGTAGTCGTTCTCAGCAGTTCTCAAAGAGACCGTATTTTGCTTCCTGATCATCCAAGATATCGTACCAGAATACAAAGAGAACCAACACTTAGAGGTGCTGTTACGATCTTCCACACGCATAACTCGAATAATCATGCAACTTCATATTTTTGGCAGCATATCTCAATCCATGAGAGATTGTGACAAGAAGATATCTTAGAATATTATTGGCACCAATCTAGTGAGGCTCAACTATATATGAGCTCAACATGCCAAACTAAAAACATATATCCAGGTGAGAGTCCATCAAGAACATCAATGGCACAATGAATTTATGAAACTCAGAGGCATTTCCAAAATCGGGTCTAACATCCCTACCACATAACTTCTTAAAGTTAAGCTCCATTGAGGTATTCATGGGCTTGCAGTTCACCATTGCAAATCCAAAATTCAACTCACTCTTTCTTTTGCAAATGAGAGGGTCTACACTTGATAGAAATAAGTCATCCTGAGAAGGTGCCAGTATGAGAGGTCTATCATCTGAAACCTTCAAGCAAAGGTTTGGATAGGCTTCACTCCTAGTGAAGTTCAACTTCATCAAACATCTATCAATCCTCCCATATCAAGCTTGAGATGTTAGATCGAAATAATAGATATCTTTCTTCAAACTACATACATGAGATTCGTGATCATGAATCTCAAACTGCTTGGGTTTTTTCAAACGTGTGGACCTCGTACATGAGGGGAATTGTCCCGTTGTAATATTTTCCTTTGGTACATTGTGTACATGTACCTTCAAGCTTTTCTTGAATTCAAACATTCCTGTTACCATCTGACTCACATTGGGTGTGTCTCCATAATAAACAGACCTCTGATTCTATAGACGAGATGTGCCAACTAACATCATCCCCAATGTACTTCCTACAGCTGGATATAAATTTCCAACCCTGAACCCATGAGTAAAATCATCATTGAAAATTTAATTTTCAAACATGTACCCTTCCATTGATGAATGCCACCTTGAAACCTTTGACTTCCATTGTCAAAATGGACACAAATTTCTTACGATCACATACATAAAGAGCTTATTTTAAATGAATCAAGTTACCCTCATTCAATTGAGAGGTAGAATTCCCTACACCCTTTCCGGGATAGGTGGAATTGACTCCAAGTATAGTCCCATGAGTGTTTCAATCTCTACCAAGTTAGAGAGAGCACCCTTCTATCTAATGAAGTGCCTTGAAGTACTAACATCATTAAGCGAAATTCCAAAAGAGTGTGGAGGAGAGGGATAATATAAGATAATGCTTCTTTATCTTATTAGAAACAATATTTGATTCTTCATACGTGGGGTTCCTTGATTTCTTTGAAGAGTCGACTGTTTCCTTGATGACCTGCATTACCTGTCATTCCTCAGATATTGAAGATGTCCCTAGAATGTTTCTCCTTCGTATAATGGCCAAACTTATTACAAGCAAGGAATCTACCTTTCCTTCCACCCTTATATCCAGACTTCCCATTGAAGTGACCTTAAGGTATGCCATCACAAGTTTCTGCTCCGCTATTTTGATAATATTATTTGCCTCGACTTCACCCTTGGTGAATTTGAACAAGGATGATGAATCCATTGAGGTGATTTTGCCGAATATTATCTTACAATATTATGGATCACAGAAGTCTAAATTCCTCAATTTTGTCCTTTCCCAACTGTCTTTGGTGGTTTCTCTTTCACTCTTGCTTGGGATTTGTCTTCACCTCATCAATGGTACCATTTTAATTTAAGGTATGTTCTATTCTTAGAGAAATTTATTTCAATTTTTAGAGTTATGTCAATATCTTTTCCAGATTAGAAATCACATCAGCATAATAGTAAATTGTAGATAGGAAATAAACATAAATCACAAAAGACAAGCCAAGACAAGAGGACATAAGATGTGGTGCTAGCGAGGAACAAACACCAATGTGGGAAAACCCTCGACCAATTCTTCTTATATGTTCTTCAATAGTTCAACAAAGTGAGAGAGAGAGAGATAGTACATGTACAACAGAAGTCAATACTCTGTGACTTATCTAAATAAGTATAGAGATCATCTCTAAGAAGATGATACATAAGGTAACTGAACTCAATTGAAGACATGGTGCTGAGGACATGGCTTCAACACATTCTCCAAGGTGACTCCATCAGCATGTTGCACCTATTATTCTTCTAAACCTCATCATCATGTTGGACCTCACTGTGCTCCACCATGTTGCACCCATCATCACTACATTGCTTGTCATCATGCTTCACTAATCATGAATATACCCATCACTGTGCTCAATGTATACTCCACTGTATCATCATGTTGCACCACTCTCATTAAGTTGCTCTTTATCACAAGCTACCATCACTCGCTACACTCATCATTATGTTGCACTACAGTGTTCTCTGTAACACCATGCTGCATCCAACTGCTACATCTAGATATGAGGCTGTATCCATTGGGTGTATCTAAACATGTTTCATTAACCATGTAGTATCCAACCATTATGCTTCATCTCCTAGAATGTTTTCCTCCTCCTGCAAAAGAAGGGACACTACTTCTTTCATGCTGCCACATTGCCTTAGCTACTAGATATGGCCTATGGCCTAGCCCAGTAGCAATATAAGCTATGCTCTCATAGCCCTAGGATACACACAAGGCTTTCATCAACATGTGGCCCACTGAAATACAATGTTGATCTGTGTGTTATTGGAGCTTCTTCTCATCAAGGTATGGAGGTTTCTCATTACTGTAGCAGTTCCTTTAGCCAACGTAGTATAGGCCTTCTAAACTAATCATGAGAACCTCTTGTGACAACATATATGATCTCCTCATAAAACATCTTAAGAGTCCTCTCCCTTCAATGTGGCTGGTCTTTAGGCCTGCAGCCAATATGTGCACCTAAACACATTCTTAGGATTGTTAACAATGTCTCTTTCTTACAACCGATAGGTGGCTTAGAAGACTACACCTAGGGATTCATTTGAGGCTTCTCTCGATAGTGTATTCAGGCCTCTATGCTGCATTGAGGAGCCTTCTTTAAGTACATCCACATATTCACATGACTCTACTTGTGCCTAGGGCACCATAGGACTCTGCATTAGACCAGCATGTATAGGCATACTTCACCATGCTAGATCTCCAGCTTGAACTGCAGCTAGGCATCATGAACTATGGCTAAGTCTCCTTCATTGAATGGAGGTTAGATCACCTTCTTTAGGACTGTAGCTAGGGTAGTATTAGATCTCTTCTATACTGTGGCGAGACTGTGGCTAAGGCTCATTGCTTAGTCTCCTTTCCTCCTATGTCTAGGGCTTCCTCCTCTTAGACTTCTCTTCCAATAAAACCAAAAAAAAGTGGAGAGAAATCAATAGAGAAGTGTGTCCAAATGACTTCCAAGGAACTTGTACTTATACTAAAACATGTAGCACAAGTGGGGGTAGTTTGGTTGCTAGAGGACCTTGAAGAATTGTCCCATAACACAAAGAAATTCATATCTCCATGAATACTTATCATATGACCTTTAGATCAATCCTACCCTTATTGATGAGAGGAGTATAATAAAAATATCATCTTCCATAAATGAGATGACCCACATGGATTTTCGCCCCAGTTGCCAATTTTAACAAAAATCCTTGTAGATTTCAAAGTGAGACTTTTAATGATTTTGTTACCTAGATCTAATTATTTGTTTACCATTTAATGATGAAGATTTACCTTATGAAATGAAAATAATGAGATAGTTTCAACAAATTTTCTCTCTTCCTTGTATTAAAAAAAAATCGTAGTGAACAAGAAAATATTATGTTCTTGAGTATATTTACTACTAATAAAATTAGTGTTCATCCCAAAGTTATTTTCAATTATTTAAATTATGCTAAAGTAGAAAATAAAAAATTAATTATTCAATTTGAAAATATCAACAACAATCATTCTTTTAACATCATGATTCCTATAGCTAATTCTTGTGATTTTCTTGATCCTCTCAACTGCTTTTAGCCACATAATTTAGACCATCCAAATTTGAATTCTTATGAAATAAATTTAGTCCGTTACAAAACATTCTTGAGATTATTTCAAGTAATTTTAAATCTGATTTATGTGCTAACAATAATAGTGACAAAATATAATTCAAAACTCATGAATCATTTAGTCATTACAATGATCATTTTAATAGAAGGGAGGAATTTCATCCCATCTATTTGAATAGTCATTATGCCTCATACCCACATCATTTAGCTGGTTTGTTTAATTATTATTTAATAGTCCCTCTATCAAAAAAATATTTTCTAGAAAAGAAGGGAGCTATTATAAATCTATTAAATGAATAATTGCCTTCCACATTGGATCAGAGTAGTGAACCACTCAACGCTTTTGACAATTTCCATCTATGCTCATATAACTATTCTTCTTGTTCCAATTTATCTTTTATAGAGAAATATGTTGAATATGTGTATGATGATGATTTTCGGATTGAGAATATTGAGACACTTCACCCTTGAGTGATGGTTATATCAAAATCTCATTAGAATCCAATTTAGAGGCAGTCCTCATAAATTATTATTTTCAAACTTCTAATCATTTTAATGAGCTCAATTTGCAACAATCTATTACAATGTATGATTCTTATGACATTCAAGTTCTGAATTTAAGTCATGATCATGAAATTTTTACACAAGTAAATGCGATAACCAATTCGCATTGTACTATCTTACTTACTACTCGTAAAAGTAAAACTCTTATAAATAGATCCTTAACAAATCCTAACAATAGAGTAAAGAGTATTGATTCTTTAATTTTAGATACTAACAATTTTCGACAAGTCATACTATTCAAAAATACATCTTTAGAACTTAACTTGTTACCCTCCCTCTCTTTGAATTTTCTCGAACTATTAGAAAATACCGTCCTTACTTCCATGATTGATTTGCAATATGCTTGGAGGATAGTCTTCAAAAGAGAATTCCTATATATAAATTTATTTTCATGAATTTGTTTGAAATAGATGTACATAATTGGTTTCATTTTATTAGAGTACTAATAATTTTATTATTGTCACTAATTTTTGGTATGTACATATAAGTATGAATAAAATACCTTCGTTAGCTGCATTGGAAATAAGATTTTACATAGTTTTAGTCTTCCTTGTTATAATAGAATAAGAGTACGATGTTTGAAATACTAAGAGGATTTGTGAATTAGTGTTTATTAGAAATTAGCACTTTGTTAAAAAAAAATCATAGCATTAGTTATTCTTTAGCAATATTGTTATTGTTCTTCAATAGATATAAAACACATTACACAAAACCATACAACAATGCATAAAGATAAGATAGTAGACACAACATTTTAGGTGGAAAACACCCTCCACTTGGAAAACCATTGAATGATTCATATTAATTATCTTATTCTTCTCCTTAAAAGAAAAATTCATTACATCAAGTTCTTAGTCACAACTCAAGGAGGCCACAACCCGCTAATTTACAAGCTACAACATATAGGACTCTACTACACCCTAATATCATGTTGCAACTGGAAGGATGGCCCAATTCCTAATTCCAAATAAGTCAATCCACAACTTGAGGAGCGCCCCAACACTCTGTTTACCATTTTTTAAGGAAGAATGTTTCATCGCCCTATAATTTATCATGCACTAAATTATCATCCACAGCTGAAAGAATTCCACAACACCTTATTTAGGCCATGACTTGCCTTAGGACCACCCTACCACTCTACCTTAGGATCACCCTACCACCCTTAAGAATTATGTGGCCACTACTTGCCCAATCACCTACCTTGCACCACCTACCACTCAAATAAAAATGAGGAACATGTTTTATAATTTTCACACTCTATAAATTTGTGCTATCCTACCAAAACCTGGTGCACAAAGCTCACCACGAGCAAATCGATTGAGTGAAAAAACAATTCACATCACTCACCACTCCCCATCTCTCACAACTGAAAATCACTCACTCTCACTACTCATGTAGGCCATTTCACATTTCAATTGAACCATTGCATTTCACAATCAATGGTCATTTCTTAAATTAATCATTGTACCAAATCAATTAATCTGCAATGGGCACTATACCACACTACTCATGTAAGGATAAGCATCATATGATCATGAAGTAGTCAACCACATCACTTCGCTTCACAATACTAAACTACTCATCATATTGCAAGCATCTAGCACTGTGTTGAGGGCCCTGAAACCGGGTCAACAACAAGGGGGATACCCACCCGGTCGGGAACCTGGTTGGCTGCTCCATGCCCGTTTGGTGTAGCGGGTCCGACTCGGGATAACGGGACCAGCTTCCCGATCTAAGGGTGTGTGTGTGTGTAGGGTTTGATTATGCTGTTTCTTGAGAACTTTTGAGAGCTAATTTAAATCTAACTCATGATTTGACTATAAGCTATTGAAATCTAATGAAAAACAACATGTGCAATCTATGCTAACCTGGGGTATATCTTTTCCATCATGCGATCTAAAAATATTTCATATAATAAATGGTAATGAAGATTATTCAGCTACTATAAGAATATAAACCATTTAAGATAAACCATTCTGCATAAGAAGTTAAACGGGACAGTTGTGGACTGCATATCGCGTGATAAATCATTCCTATGTCAAGCATGAACAAATGACTCCATCGTACAAAAGTGCCAAATGGTAACCACACATTTATACATTAACATATAAATAACATCAGTTGTATATCACTTTAAGCAAATAAGTAGAAATTCATCAAGAGATAAAAGTACCATTTATGACTAATTTTTTACTCACAAACTTCAAGCAATAATGATTTACTTCTACTTACTTCTAACACCTACTAAGAGTACAGAAATGCAACATCAGTAGCAGACATTAAGATGCAAATATAAATAAATCTGATCCTTCCATTCATCAAAACCTCCTCTGAGGTGCAGAAATGCATGTTCTGAGGACAAGTTTTTGACAAATTTCTGGACCCTTCTCTAATGCAATGAGAAGGGTTAAAATACTATGTCCTAATTCTAATAATAGTATTATTACAAAATTAAGGATTCGGTTTTCAAATGACCGTCCTTTTTCTAATATAACTTAAAACAAAAAGAAACAACATTCTAAAAAAAACTACTTGTGGACTTGGTCTTTGAAGTTGCATGTTTCTAACATAGGATTGAGAAGAGTCGGCTGGTTAATTTCTGTTCTGAGCTGGGCTGCGAAAACGGCATCTATAAGAGTTGGCGCTACCTTCTCGGCTACGTTCATGATACACTTTACCGTCATCCATTGGCTATGTGGTTTAACCAGGTACATCCAGTAATTTTCCCAATTCAGTCTAGCCAGTGCTTGGATAGCTTTCCCTTTTGCCTGTGCCTTTTGCCTCCATTCTGTCTCCAGTTGCAACTTGTTTGGTAGGTATCCCGGGGTGGTCTTCTAGGGATGCTTCAGAGGAGCGTGGTGCACCTGCAACGGCAGTCACCTTCATTATTCTCGGCTTCTCCTCTTCTAATAGCCTGTACATGCCTTCTCATGTGGAGATTCCTGCATCTCAGTTGCAGGCTGTATCTGTGTATAGGGGCGCCATCTCCTTGGTCTTCTCTCTTGCTTCGGAGCTTTGAGCATTGTTCTTCTTTCCCATTTTTACTTTGTGTTTCTTTCTGAGTCGTCTTTGCACTTTGTTCCTGCAGATTACAAGTGAAATGGAATGTCCGATCAGAAAGGTGATGGGAGAGTTTTAAATGCAAGAGATAAATCAATTACACCACCTTACGTGAAGCAAATATCCAACAAGGCACGCGTCTTTAATCCTCTTAATGACTGACAACCAATTCATTTACTAACATTAAAAGCGCATGATTTCAGGTCATGTTATGGTAAGTGGCTTTTCCTTTGAAAGGCGCGCCCGAAGGATTCGTACTAAGGTGATTTTATGATTTGCTGACGTACCCTCGCATGTCACACGATTGCAATATCGCAGATTGCAAAACTTAGTGCTTGCCAAACCTCGTCTAGCTTGTTTCTGCGATATGCGATCTAGCGATCGCAATATCGCAGATCAAGGAATTTCTTGGCTTTTCGCTATGGACATTAGTATGGTGCGATGCGATGTCGTTATTAATCATGAGGGTGGCGCGTATTTTGATTTTAGAAGAGCAACGGAGATGTTTCCTATCTTTTTGCATACGCGACTTTAAAAGACCTATCGTCTACCATAGAAAAATATCTAAGATGCCTTTTCTAAATTATGATTTGTAACTTCAAAAATAAAGTCTAGCTTTTCCTAAAAATTTCATCTAAGGGTCCCCATTCATTTGGTGTCATGATTTGATACTAAATGAATAAAAAAGGGGGGGGGTTTTGCTGGCCACAACACACTGCTATCAAATTATGGCACAAACCAAGGTGCCTCAGGTCATCCCTATGGCCTCCGTGCAAAGTTTTTGAACTTAGCCCAAGGAGGGCTACCAACATATGTCTAATTATTGTTTCTTAGATAGTCAATTACTTGGATCCATCATCACCCACTTCAATCAATGTGAAAGAAATTTGTCGCATACCCAATGTAACATTTTTACATAAATGTTGTCACATCACATCAATTAGCTCAGCTACAACATGCTTGTCAAGAAAAGAATCTCGGTCATCACAAGTACATTCCCAAAACACATATGCCATGGTCTCACTCTTTTGAAGGTCAATATATCATATCAATGGATAAGTGTCAACTTGTTGTCCTCAATGTGAGGTCAAAGCCAATATATCATGTCAATGTCAATCTATATCATTGTATAACATTTTATATCAGTTTCATAGTCATAGTCAATGTCATTCTCTTGTATTTCACTTTGAGGAAACTATTGATACATACATAATGTTAGTGTATCATTAGTTCTAGATATCAATCCCAAACCATATTGTAATTCATTTTGGAAAGTCAAATAATATCATAAATGTATTGTACTTATGCCAAGTCAAATAATCTCATCAATGTACTGTACATGTATCAAGGATACTACTATGCCAAAGTAAAGATATTAAAAGGTCTACGTCAAGTATAATGTCATTCTAAACAGTAGGTGAGATCTTATCATTGTTTACATTGTTATACAGGATTGTTAACAAGTTTTTATTCATTAAAGGTCGTTGCTTTATTAGAAGAGTCAAGGTCAAATATCAATATACCAAATGCATATTAGGGTGTCACTCTTATCTAGTTAAGAACTGAAATGAGAGGGTTTTGGACAAGGTGCTAAATCAATTATTTTCTTAGTGCATTTGGTTCTTGAAGTTACTCATTGATGCATGATGATATTAAAATCATAGTCTTATAGTGAAATTCAATGTCATATATTAACAATGGAACCTCTCACAAAGATATCTTTCCATATGTCACTTTCTAATCTATATGTCTACAAGGTTACCTAAGCCACTCTTGTCGTTTTCTACAAGTGAGGGAAAATGATTTAACTCTTCCTAAATTATTTCCTAAGACTGTATTCAATCCCTTCCAACATGTCACATTACCAAGTGTTATCTTATTGAAGGAATTCAAAAGGTCATCTTAGTCTCAAATATAAGAGATTTATGTTTATAGGTTTCCACTGCACCGTGGTAACAACACTTGTTAATTTTGAACCGCTAAAATAATAACTTTGAGGCTGCGAGTATAACAAAGTAAAATACAAGCCTTTATTGAGTGTATATGTCAAAAAGTATAAAGAGCTCACACTTATTTGATGTCCCAAAAGAGTACCTTGGAAGACCAAATTTAATGTGTATTTTGTTACCTTATGCCATCCTTGGTCTTGAGAGTCCTTGCGCCACATAATATAACATTAATTTCATTTATAATGATATATAAGATCTACAGTCCTTGATTACTTTTCACCAACAAGAGAAAATCCAAATCCCAAAAAAAAAAAAACGAGAAATTGTCATAGATATAGTCCCTTCGATCCCCTATAATATATTAATCCAAGGAAAGCAAGGCTTTTGTCCAACAATTTTATGGTTTACATAGATGAGCCTTGAATGAGGAGTAAAATTCTTGAATAATGCTTTTGCAAAATTCCAAATGGATCCCTTGAGAAATCCAAACCCTTCCTTAGGTTCCTTCTCGGTCCCTTTCTTCATTTTTCTCCATATACCCAAATAATTCTGAGAGAATCTCATGGAATGGATGAGTTAAGAATGTTATGAAATGATGGATAGATTAGGTCTTATTTTATAGTGTGTTGTAGGGAAAAGTATCCGATTCGGATGACCCTATCCCACTCTAAGGGTGATAGTACCTCAGCAACAACTGTAAAGGAAAACTACTTAAGGTTTACTTCGTTACGAAAGCAAGAGAGAATGAGGAAATGCACTAACCGTTGCCTCACGCTTAATGTCGAATCCAAACTCTTCTCTTTGGCTGCTTGCTCCCAGCTCCATGCTCTTTTGCTGGCCCAGCTACAATGAGATCCTGCAAAATAACAAAGACGGAAACTACAAGAAGCATGCAATCATAACTGATTCAAGGATTAGCATAAATCAAATATACAATTATCACAACACATCATTGAAACAAGTGCATATAGAAGAACCTCAATAGCTTTTATTAATGAAGAAGTAAAGTTCCGAGAAGGTTACAACCATTGAAGGCCCCAATCCAGCAACACCTCCCAGCAGAAAGAATTTCTCCTCTTCACCTCCTTCAAGCAATCACCCAATAGCTCTATAATGAAACCAACAGCATATCATTACTTTGCACAAAATTCCAGCCTCCTGAGCTCATAGAAGAGAGCTCAATATATAGATGAATTGAGAAAGGATGAGTCAGCTTGCAACTGATGTGTAGCTGCCTTGTGTCCTCTCTCTCTTCAGTTGATCTTCAGTTCTTGAGTCCACTTGGAGAACCTTGCTTCCACTTGGAGAAACAGAGCCTCTGACTCATCACAAGGCGAAATCCCTGATCTAAGTGTCATTTTTGGAAGATTCCAGAGCAATGACTCAGTGTGCCACTTGTCCCATCTCGCTCAACGCAGGTGGCCTTTGTTCCACTTGCTTTGCAACGCAGGTACACCATGGAGGAATTGAGTTTCAGCGCAGAAGCCTAGTGGAGCACCTGCTTTGATTTCAGGATTGCTTGTTTTTGAGTGCTTTCAGGTGGAGAACTGATCTGAGAGCTGTTGGTTTGCTGACCTTGTTCCTCTAGGGGTAGGAACATCATGTTTAGGGACTTTGGATCCCTTGGATTATTGACAATTCATGCATAATGCTGCAAGGCACAAAATTGTCTATAACAGATGCCCCCTAAAGTATGAGGTCGTTTATCGGGTGAAATGCTTTATTAGGAGGATCCAAAGTTCATTCAATCTGCTGAGAAGTGTCCTGTAATAAGATACAATACAATACATTATTTTTCATACTTTTTCATGATCTAGCTGAGGCGGGCATTCCCATGCTCAGCTTTATAAATTCATTTTGGTACATAGCACAGACGATCGTCTGATGATAGACTGATAATTCTCTGATGAAATTATCATCCTTTGAGAAGGATGATCATCTGCTGCAATGATGTACATATCAAATGTCTTTATATCCTGAATATATATCGCAGCCCGGATGGATGAAACTAGATCCGGGGTCTTCAATCTCTTCCGATCTTCACTCGATGTACAAGTCGATCCATGTGAGAATTTCTTGAAGTCGAACATGGAAAGACATCGCTTGATTACCGGTCAATGATGTAAACCGTTAACAAGCGCGAGAGGAATCACCGATAAGGATGATGACCCTCAAGGTACAGCAGTACAATTCACATGGTGGGAATAAAGGACTTGGCGTCGACCACCATGCAAAATCTTCTGGTCGAAGGTCATTGATATATACCTGTCGCCGGAAGTGAGAAACTTGCCATTGAGGCATGCAAGCTTCAAAGTACTGAAGGGGGTGTTCCTAGATCAACTCCTTGGATAATGAGCTGATGTCGACAAGGAGCGATCCGTCAAAGGAGGGCCTTAATGAATCCCACATCAGTGACACGGAACGGAGCTAGTGATTGTGATGAGGTGAAAACAAACTGTGATGTAGGATTCAGGGTGGCGGTCATGAAATGGATGAAGGACAATGTATGGCAGTGGATGGGACACGGTTGACTCTTTGCAGAACAACATCTCTTGAACATATAACGACACTGATGTGATGGATTGGTAGCATTACCCCAAATGTGGATGGTGTGGCGAGGACCATGGTGATGAGACCGGTGAATGAAACAACCCAACCCGATGTGATACGGAGGACAAAGTGTCATGTTCAAGAGCGACTTGCTACCATTAAAGCTGTGAGGTTCTCCCAATTTTTCCCCAGTCATTGCTGACCAGTACCTCTTTATTTTTATCAAGCTTGAGGAGGATAACATATGCTTGTTCTATAACCTGCCCTTCGGGCAAGCCCATCGCTATGTTTTAACGAGCCTAGCGATAGGGAAACTCGTTCTCGTCTAAAGACAAGTTTGTCGCTATTTAATGAATTTAACGAGTCTAACGACAAGGATAACTCGGTCCTTTTCATTTTTAGAGAGTCTGAAAAGGTACATAAAGTCAACTCCAGTATTCCTTTTTCGTCATCTAATCCCTTAAGTCCGAAAAAGTATAAAACAATACAGAAGGGATGAATTTTCGATTGCTTTAACGAGCCGAACAAAACAAGCGCTCGATCTTTTTGTGCAATAATCCCTCAGGTCCAAAAAGATTAAAATCTAGAGGAGGGATAGCTCTTCCGGTCGCTTTAACGCGCTGGAAGGCCAAAACTCGACAAACTTTTCATATTTTACGAGTCAGGAGAAAAGAGCTCAAAGAAGACTCGTCTTTTGAGGAACGAGTGATAAACAGGGATAGCAGCAGATTCCAGGTACAGGTTGGAATTTTCCAATCACGGCAGTGTCACAAGGATGGCTAAGTGAAATCACTCTTCGCAGCTGTTCCTCAAAATGGCTAAACAAACATATGGAGATGAACGATTGGCCAAATGAATGGATGGAGGTGAGACTGCAAGAACACGACCAAGGGGTTTAATATGGCTGTCAAAGGTTACATTTACCAAGGTTATTTACCGGTTCATTTTTTCTGGATGAGCTTGAACTCTAGGGGAAGATTGCTCACAACTTATGTTTATTTTTTAACGAGCATGAACTATGTGCTAAAACTGCTCGGATCTTGCGTTTATTTTTTAAACGAGCATGAACATTGCTAAAACTACTCGAATATACCAGTCATAATACAAGAAACGCCTCAGGCGAGATAACTATTTTTTAAGGAGCTTTATCTCACGAAGCTATGCTCCTATTTGGCAAGTTTTGACTTTTGCCCCACATCCTTTCTTTATGCAAGCTGGAAACGGCTAATCCTACGAGTTTAACGGGTTAGACCTACAGGTTTAAAGGGAGGACCTAAAAATTTAAAAAAATAAATAGTCGTCCCGTGCTTGCACTCCAAAAGGTTCGCATGCCCCCAGGTATAAAGTATAATTTCTAGGATCTTCCTCTTACTTATTATCCGAAAAATGGTTTTGTTCGCTGCCGCAAACTAAACTCTTTTTTCCGGCGATGTCTATTATTGGGTTGCTAAGGATGGTGACTACTTGTTGCAGCAATTTCATCTCTTTCTTTGGAGGCTGCCCCTACTTATCCTTCAAAACATATGTTTTAATGGGTGAGGCTTGCCTTCAAATATGGTGGCTACTTGCCGCCACAAATGGATCTCCTTCCTCAGGAGAGCCTATTTTTTAGACAAAGGGAGCCGATTATTTCGCTCACATAACTTTGACAAAAGAACTTTATCCTAGAACAACCCTCTCTTCCTTCCTTCGGACGGGGTACGGACTAGTCCCATTCTTCTGCGGAAATTAACTTTATACCCAAGGTTTTCTCTGCCCAAGGCAGGCCAGGGTGCATGCCCCCTGGGTCCCAGTTCAATCTTTCCGAATCACTCGCATTCATCGGGAAGTAGAACCAGGGGTGGAGGCATTCCTTGAGTGAATAAACCGTTAAGGGATGGTATTTGACTATTTGCGATGCGTGATCCTGGAAATGAAAGTTGTTCTACGAGCTTGACCATTCTTCCTTCGTGCGGAAAACACATGACTCTAAAGAGTGAGGACACTATCGCCTCCATGCAATATATATAGTCTCATCCAAGGAGTAAGTTATACACTAAGGGTCCCTGGACGACCATGATGTTCATATGAACTGTCTTCCCTTTCAATGTAACTGGAACATTGGGGAGAATCCCTAACAGGCGACTGGTTCCTTTATCAAAACCCGATAGATTTCTCATCTCAGGTAAAAGCGTCGGGGAACCCAGTGCTTTCCAAGCAATAGAGGAAAGGATACTCACAGATGCCCCTTCATCAATGATAGTTCCAGCCATCACCATTCTGTAGATTTGGATGATGATTCTGAATGGGATACTGGCTGGTAACCGGGGTCTGCCTAGTTGATTCCAATCAAAGGATACAACTAGGTTGCTTGGTGGTGGGACCGAATACACGGCCGGATACGACCCTGACGATGTTCCTTCCTGTGATAAATGAATGGGCGCGTTGCCCTAATGCTCATCAGAGTCTGTGTTGATGAAAAGAATCTGGATGGTGTCCTCCTTGTTCTCTTCAGTGAGGGTGTCATTTGAAGATGGGTCTTCAATGACGGAGTCATTTGAGGATGAAACCTCTGAAGGAAGAACCGGGTCAACTGCCGTTTCGACCTTTAGACTTTCGTCTGGTCTGGATTTAGTAGGTTCATTCTCAATGACCGACACTTCAGCTGACCACTTGATCGGGCCAGCTAGATTTTCAACTATCGAGGGACTTGGCACGAGTTTTTGGTATCCAGGAGGAAGTCGTAACGGTGAAACCGGACGATCTTCCAAAACTCTCTTCGCCTCATCTAAGAATGGACAATGGTGGATGGCGTGATCGCCTTCACACAACATATAGGGTGATCTTGGTCTCCCTTTTCGTCCTTCACTCTCGCTAGTTGACGGATTGCAATCAACATGACTACTAGAGGTTGATGCTACCGGATTGTGCAACCTGGGGGACCAGTCCCTTAGTATCCGGGGAATACAAGGACAATCACGATGGAAGTGGGTCCCTTTGCAAATGACACATGGCGATTTAGGCCCGGTCGGTGCAGTGTGTGGATTTTTGTCAGATGTCTTTTGCTTGCCCCCAGTCGCCTTCGCCATAGGCCCCTTCTGCTTCTTTTCTCTCTTCTTCTTTTCCTTCTTCTCCATGGGAGACTGACTTTTGCCGGCTCTACCTTGCGAAGATGAAGGATCAGAGGAAGAATTGTAAGAAGTGGAAGGCTGGTGGGTAGCTCTAGACTGGTCTGACTGTTGATTCGACTGCTCAGGATTAGTGGCGATTTGAACTACATTAGTTGAAAAGAGCCATACAGGTAGGCCAATTGTTAATCCTGGAAGTGACAATGTGGCCATATGAGGCGCACCAACATCTCCCCAAGAGGAGAAGGGATTGGGACTTCCACCAAGGTGACTTCCTTGGTTGGTGGGCTCCATACTTTTCAACTGAAAGATCAACGTGGGAATAACAGGTGATTATGTTCCGATTAAAATAAATTTTATTAACGACGCTTTAGACACAACTTTGCTTTTTCATGTTTTAAGAGTCGAGAAAAAGCTAAAGATGATTGTAGTCTCCTTCGATGTTTTAACGAGCCCGAAGTGACAAATGCTCGGTTGGACCTTTTCAGTTATAGAGTTTGAAAAAGGGCCAAAAGAAACTGCTCTGGAGATCTAGGCAGAGGATGTGCCAAACCTTTCGCGAAACCACAGAATACGTTTTACGGTACAGGTGGTCGATCTTCGTGAATGCTGTGTTCACTGCATCGTGATCAGTAGGGCGGCCGACACGGCTTCCTATGGATAAAGGCTTTGTTCCTATAGGGGTCTCCCAATATATACGCGACGGTACGTGGGAGCACAAGTCCGTATTAGTGCCACCGACTCTCAGGAGGAATCACCCACCTTCGTAGAGATCGACAGTCACTATGTTTAACGACGCCGGAACACGTCTCTACCTTAGACCTCTATGTGTTTGTGTTATGTTTCAATGCATTGTTAGGTTCATTCAGTATATTTTAAGTTGATATTTTTAAAGTTTGCCTTTCAAGGTTCACCACGAGATGTATATGAAAAATTCCTAAATGCAGCCTAAGATGAGAAGCAAGCTTTTTCAAATCTTTTTGACTGATGAAAATCTTAACTACTGAGGGAGAAGAAAGGCAAATCTTTTCACACAGTTCATACAGCACAAACTAATGCACTTTCTCCTAAATCATCATGCAAACTTTTTCAAATGCAAAATGCACAATGCATGTATTTTCTTTTCCCTTTCTTAATGTTGATGTATTACAAAAAGAAAGTTGTTATTTAACTTTGATTTCGATTTAAAGCGAAAACAAACAAGTTTGTCCAAAATCAAAAGACACCTTAAGATTTACTTGTTTAATCACTGGAAATACATGAAATCAAACCATAATGACGAAAGTAAAAAGACTAATCAGCTATGGACAGCAAACAAGCTAACTCTTTAGACCAGCAAAATGCCTAACACAGGTTCAGATCTAAGAGGCCAAAGCAAGAATAGTTTACTCTTCGTTATGGGAAATTGTAAATGAAGTAAGAAATACAAAAGAACAAGTACAATTTCGTTATATAACAGAGGCGGAATGATGGCAAGTAAGGTTGGTTTCAGAATAGGTACAAGAAAGACAACTTGCTGCAAAAACTATAGTGAAAACAGGCAAGAAAAAGGGAGGAAACCCCAACTGCACTAGGCAAAATTGGGCCAACGCAGGTGCTGCACAGCCAGTCTGGCTCTCAGCGAAGGTAGCCCCTTCGGGACCTGCGTTGCAAAGCAGGTAGCCTATGTACTACCTGCTTTGGAAAACGAAAGTTGCGTTTTCTCAGTTTCCGGGTCACAATTTTCTCAAAAATTCACGGTTTTTGCTCAAATCAGAAGCTATCAGTCAAGCACACACTAAGGAATTACAAGGAGGGTGAAAAGCTATCACTAAGAGCTTACAAGGATCCTTGTAGATCAGCTCTTCAAATCATGAACACGCTCAGAAATGAGCTAGAGTAGCTGCCCTCTACTTCGCTTTTGATATAGTCAAAAGCTTTTCGATTTGGTACTCTTTTGTTCAGGAAATGAATAGCAAAATACTACAAACAATCAAACAGATACGATCCCCAGTGGAGTCGCCAGTTTGTTGTAGGGAAAAGTATCCGATTCGGATGACCCTATCCCACTCTAAGGGTGATAGTACCTCAGCAACAACTGTAAAGGAAAACTACTTAAGGTTTACTTCTTTACGAAAGCAAGAGAGAATGAGGAAATGCACTAACCGTTGCCTCGCGCTTAATGTCGAATCCAAACTCTTCTCTTTGGCTGCTTGCTCCCAGCTCCTTGCTCTTTTGCTGGCCCAGCTACAATGAGATCCTGCAAAATAACAAAGAAGGAAACTACAAGAAGCATGCAATCATAACTGATTCAAGGATTAACATAAATCAAATATACAATTATCACAACACATCATTGAAACAAGTGCATATAGAAGAACCTCAATAGATTTTATTAATGAAGAAGTAAAGTTCTGAGAAGGTTACAACCATTGAAGGCCCCAATCCAGCAACACCTCCCAGCAGAAAGAATTTCTCCTCTTCGCCTACTTCAAGCAATCACCCAATAGCTCTATAATGAAACCAACAGCATATCATTACTTTGCACAAAATTCCATCCTCCTGAGCTCATAGGAGAGAGCTCAATATATAGATGAATTGAGAAAGGATGAGTCAGCTTGCAACTGATGTGTAGCTGCCTTGTGTCCTCTCTCTCTTCAGTTGATCTTCAGTTCTTGAGTCCACTTGGAGAACCTTGCTTCCACTTGGAGAAACAGAGCCTCTGACTCATCACAAGGCGAAATCCCTGATCCAAGTGTCATTTTTGGAAGATTCCAGAGCAATGACTCAGTGTGCCACTTGTCCCATCTCGCTCAGTGCAGGTGGCCTTTGTTCCACTTGCTTTGCAACACAGGTAGACCATGGAGGAGTTGAGTTTCAGCGCAGAAGCCTAGTGGAGCACCTGCTTTGATTTCAGGATTGCTTGTTTTTGAGTGTTTTCAGGTGGAGAACTGATCTGAGAGCTGTTGGTTTGCTGACCTTGTTCCTCTAGGGGTAGGAACATCATGTTTAGGGACTTTGGATCCCTTGGATTATTGACAATTCATGCCTGATGCTGCAAGGCAAAAAATTGTCTATAACATAGTGTTAGGCTAGGATAATTAGGTTTTATTTAAAGATAGATGTTGGAGTATATTAGGGAGTTAAACACCTTTCTTTTTATTTTAATAATTATTATCTTATTTAATAAAATTACTAATTAGTTACCTTTATCCCTAGGTTAACCTAATTTTTGAATGGCCATAACCAATGAAATTATGACATGTCACCATCCCATGCAGTTTTAGCTCATAAATTGGGGTAACCAATTTCAAAAGTGAATATCTGTCAAACAAGAAGGCCTCTCAGGGCATATCACATAACTTGTTCATTTCCATAATCAGATTCATATACACTACTTCAGTTAAGGGAACTCACGTGTATACGCAACTGTGTTTAATGCAACTAGCTTATATCCAACAAACTTATGACTCAGTTAATTCATCATATGCTGATCTTTAATCAGTGCATCAGAGCATCATTAACCATATAAATAGTAACCAGGTGCAATACAAATAGACACACATGAACACCATGATATAAGGTGGAAACCCAATGCGTGACAAAGACCACCTGCTGTTGTTTTCTTTAATATAAGAAAAACCTATTTAAAATATTGTAGTGGTGCGGACTCATACCAGTACACAGGCACCCACCTGCAAAAGGCTACAACCTTCTCTCATTCTCAAACTTCTACTACAAGGGAGATACAACACCCTAGCTCTTGTACTAGCTGATATAGTTACTAGTACGTAGGTACCAGCCTACAAAAGGCTACAACCTTCTCTTTTCTTCCGGGGACCATGTTTCATAAATTTTCATACTCGATCCATAAATACAAGATCAATCACCACTGAAATACAACCATTCTACATCATTAATCTCTGAATCACCCAACAACTGAATCATTGGAACCCTGTCATCAAAACACAGTCACCAGAACACAAAGAAGAACCCACAACTCTACAACAACCACTAAAACCAACAACAACCTCAAATATCAAATCTCATAATGCATATTCTACTTGGCTGTGTCGAACCAGCATGTATACACCCTTTCACCAAAGGGAACCAACGTACAGGTCTGAAAATAATTACTTATACCTTCGCGGCAATTTTCTACTTCAGATATACCCAGATCATCAGATATAACCGATAAGACATGCATCAGTATTCAGATTTGAACTATTCATGATCATACCATATAATGATAATGAATTTTCGTCTTCATGATCTCGGTCCATCAACATTCATTCGCCACATAGGTGCATCCTTAGCAAAGCATACCATACCCATAACCCTCATACTAGATCTCAAACTTCATTAGATATTCATCACTTGCACACTTGCACTTTGTCCTAATGATCTTATTCTCCTTATATAGGTGTAGGCCTTTCTCAATACCATGGTCCAAAACCATGTAGGACCGATACATTGGACCCAATACCTGGGGTCAATACCTGGGACCAAATATCATAGACCAATACCAAAATACCATGGTCCAAATACCACGGTCCAAAACTTAGTTTTCCAACATGTACACACCTTTCCTTCTATGAAAGTGCATGTGTATGCTATATGTGCCTTTGTATATAGATAACCTGCGTGTATACGCGACTTGGTATATAGTGAACGTGCATATACTTTTTCGTATTTGCGACTTTGTATATAGTGAACCTGCGTGTATACGTGACTTGGTATATAGTGAACCTGCATATATCTTTCTTTCTTCATTCTTGTTGTCTACCTACTATACTGTGATCTTTTATCTGAGAGAGTTGCCATCAAGGACAACACTTGTGTCATACATGTATCATAATTCCAACAATCTCCCCCTTTGGACTTCATGGCAACAACCACACCAAGTCACTCTCCACCTTTGACATCAAGGGAAAAGGGTGGACCAAGATATTCTCTCCCTTGATATAGATTCTATTGTACATATTCCCCTGTAGTACATGCTGAAATCTCTGATTGAGCTCCACATTTGTACATGCTAAGATGTATCAATCTGTTCATGCTCCCCCTTAGCACATGTCGAGTCTGCAAAAATATTTTTCAAAAGAATAACATGACTCTACAATTCAACTAACTGAGTATGACCTTCCTATCACCAATGACTCATACATACATCAATCTCCCAACTAAGTGGGATACACCATTTTGACTCATCCACCCAACCAGGTAAGGGTATACCAAATGTTTATACATGACTGAAAATAGAAATTATTACATCATCCTTCCCATGCATAGTGGGGGTACAAATTAGGTCTATGCAAGACCTTTACACCAATTGGTGTTCATGACTTTTATAACAAAGGTCAGCAATCTAAACAAGACCATGATAGTCATCAACAACTATCGTACACCATCTATGATCTACACCATAAGCATTTATCACTAGCATCCAGAATTGTAACCTACAATACCATTTTCTTGGCTAATCAACAATAAGTAACAAGATGTATCATTTAGCCACATAAGCATCATCACCAAAGAATTCTAACCATAATGCCAACAATGCATTATTCGAAGCATATGCTCCCCCTGTACCTATGACAACCATATCAATCTTCTTTTCCTAAGTCTGTCCTGCTACTTTTCATTTAGAGCACCATATACATGACTGTGCAGCCTCTAACTCGCGTATATGTGCGACTTCACTTTATAATAGCTGCATATGAAAATTGGAATACTAAAGGTTTACACTTTCAGCTTCCCTAGGTCTGTTATGTCTATGCCACATCTTTCTCACAATAATTTGTTCTTCCTCAATACCTAGGATTGGGATGATGTATGCTCCTTTTGCTTTGTTGTCCAAATTTTGATCGTTTTTCCTTTACTTTATGTCCAAACTTGTTACATGCATAACATCTTACATGTTTCATATTCCTTTTATTGAAATCAATAGCTTTGTGACGAAATATATTGCAAGCAAAACAATATCCCTTAAAGTACCCTTAAAGTACCTCGAACGTGATGATCTTTCTGTGTGATATTCTTGAACCATTCTACTTCTGCATCTAGCTGCAACATGTCCATGATTATGACACTCATAACATTCAACATTATTCATCGGAGGAAATAACCGTCTGTCACTTCCACAGTTAGGAGAAAAATATTTTGTTTGAGGAATTTCTTTCCTTGGTTGTTGCTAGGGTTGACCTCTTATCTCCTTGTTGAGCATTTCAAGTTTTGTATTAGAGTTCCTTGCCTCACCCTATGAGCCAGATTCACCTTCAATAGTTTCATAAAAACCAAGACCAGTTTTGATAGCAGGGGATCTTTAACTACTAAGAATATCATCCAAAAGCTTAGTACTATCTTGAAATCATAACAGCTTATCCTTTTCTTCTAATTTACCTTTTAAGATATTTACCTCAACCTGTTGTTCTTCTTCCTTTTCTAGATATTGCTTCTTTATGTTTTCTTCAAATTTTCTTCCTTTTTCCACTTCTTGCCTTAATTCGAGTATTTCACGTTCTTGTTCTTCAACAGCTCCTTCATTCTGCTTCTTTAATTATTCAAGATCTTATTTTAGAGAGAGGATATTAGATTCAAGTCTCTAGATTGTTATGCTCTGATCTTTTACTACACCCTGCAGCTGTTCCCTTACTTTGGTTACTGTCTCCAAATGAAATTTTAATCTAGTAACTTCTTATTTTTCTATGTCATTATTTTCATATGCCATGAGAAGTTTAATTTCTTGATTATCTTCATCACTATTGGATAAGTCATCACTATTATCATGAGTATAATAACTTCTAATACCTTCTTCAGACATCTTTCCTTTGTTATGAGGGCATCTAGCAGCGTAATGACCAAATCTACCAAAAGAAAAGCATTTGAAAGGTAACTTACCTTTGAACCTTCCTGATCCTCATTGAAGCTTCTTGAAAAAATTCTCCTCATATTCTTATTCTGAGATGTTTGCTGATTCATTGAGTTTTCATTTTCCCTTTGTTGATACTTTAAATGTGGCTTCTCTCATATTTGATGGTCCTCCTTTTCTTATTTCAAAAGTAGTTGAGATTCCATGAAGTTGTGCCATAGTGATATTCTATAGATCCTACTTTTCTTCTATGGTAGACACTTTGGGTTCAAGTTTAGCACAACAGATCCCAAAACTTTTTCAACTAAGACAACTTCCATAATTTCTTCACCCAGTTTCTTCATACAATTGACAATCTCAACTATACGTAGCAAGTATTTAGCTATGCTTTCATCACTATACATATTAAGAGTTTAATAATGAATTATGAGAGTTTGAAGCTTAGCACGTTTTACCTAAGCATCTCCTTCATAGCTTAGAATGATTTTGTCCCATATTTCTTTGGCTGATTTGAGCTGCATGACCTTAACAAACTCTGATTTTGACAAACTTCCCAATAAGATAGTAACAACTTTGGCATTGATTTCATATTTCTTTCTATTAGCACTTGAGATTTCACCCTAGGCTGAGGAAGGTAAACCTTCAAGGCAACATCAAACCATTTCACCTCGTAGCTAGCCCTACGGGGTATGAGAAGGCTCTCTCCGGTAAAACTCGGTAGATCTTTCAATAGGATGAGCTGACCCAATCAGGAACACTGATATTAGGCTAGTAAACTGATAAGGGGGGTTGATTTAAATTTTTTGGTGTTTTTGGTGGCAATTGGAGGGAGTGCGATTCAGGGTGCGGGGATTGAGCTCAGTTTTTGCAGGTGGGTCTTCGGGGCAAGGTAGGATTTTGTGCTGATGCCTTTAGCTGAGATGGATGATCAAAGAAGAAAAAAGAGAAGCTAAAGAGGGCAAACAATGACTTTGAATTCTCTCTAGACAGTGGAAAACATAAACATTAAACAAATTTGAAAGCTGAGCATGGCAAGCATGAATTCAAACTTTATCACTTCATTTGTTTAATAAGATGCAGTAAGGAAAGAGATGGAACACATAAACACACTTACAATTACAATAAGAGAACACACCATCAACACAAGAGTCCACAAGAATCCCAATGATGTCTGCAAAACCCTGGTCTTCCCTTTACTCAAATTGCAGAGATACAAGTAAAATATACAATAGGAGCTTCTCCCTCAAGAGTCCAACCATGAAAATGAGCAAGAGAAGGCATAATATAGATGATCTAACTCCTTTCCCCACCTCTAGGGGTCGAGCTCAGCTTCCTAGGAGCTGTTTCAACTAATTCCAAACTAAGCACTAGATAATAGGTAGTCAAAACAACTTGCCTCTAAAACTTAGGAAACCTATCCATGCATTAAATATTTACCATTTACATTCAAGAAACTTCTAGAAGTGATCAAGGAGAGTAAAAGTATCTTAGAGCCATGAAAGTTACATAAAAATCCATGATTTACATACCCAAAACATTAAACCAAGTGAAAACAGTGTTTTTCTGGCCGAACTGGTCAAAATAGGCAAAATTCCTTGACATGCAGCGCACATGTGCCTGACGGGTAGCGCACATTGCGAAGCCTGTTTGAGGGTCGTCCCGGTGTCCAAATAAGGTGCAAACTAGCTCATTGGAAAGCTCTGCGAGTCTTCTTTCCAACCCGACCGGAAGTTTTGAATTTGGAGTTCATTTGACCCCTCAAAACTCAATTCTCCCAAGACAGCTTTCTGCAACTCAAAATAGGGGCAGAAAGTCAAAATTTGCGTGTGTTTTGACCTTTTGGAGGCCCAAATCTCCATAAAAACTGAATTCCATCCATAGGTAGGTGTAACTTTGCATGACAATTCCAAAAATGCTGAGTTTTTCCCGTTCTGAGTTGCCCCCATGTAGTGTAGCGCACGGGGCGCTACCCGTTAAAAGGCCAAAACCTGTCAATTTCCCAAAAATGCCAAAAATGCCTCAAAACTTTCAAAATTTCTTGTGCTAGCTGCTAGGAAGAGGCTAATGAGTATCATGGTGAGTGAGAGAAGCCTCGGCCAAGATACGGAGTGGGTTGGCCTTCTTCTTCTTCCCAAGAACTTCGGTCAACCTTCTTTGGAATATTTTCATCTTCGCCTTGCAAACATGCATCCTTGCCCAATAATGATTTTTCATGTTTCTCAGCAGCTTCTTCTCTTGGTTGGCCTTAGCCAACAGCCTCTCCAAGTGTGCATTGACCCAGATGAGCATGGATTCTCTCTCAGCAGGCAATAGATCACCGGGTCGTCTTCGGTTCAGGACTCGGTCAGTACGAATCCTCCATAACTCATCAAGTACTTTCTCCTCCTCTAACTGTTTGTTCCGCTGCTCCAGGTAGGTGATGGTCCATTGGGCACCCTCAATTCTCCTCTGTAAAACATCATTTTCAGCCCTAAGATGCTGAATGATCTCCTTCGCCTCTTGGCTAGGAGAACTGGCCTCGAGATCAATGACTGGATCCTCATGAATCATGGGCTCTTTGCCCCTCTGCAGTTCCTGTGCTGATGAAGAAAGCGAGGCCCCTTCCACCTGACGTGGAGATAACACTCGCTGATCTGAAGATGAAGGCGAGACGCCTTCCACCTGCTGTGGAGAAAGTACTCGCCGAGCTGCTGCAAACAAGGCCCTTGGGCCTTTCTGATAGGTGACCCGAGGTGAGGAAGCTACATGTCTCGGAACAGTGATCTCTGGCTGGTGAGATGGACCTCCCTCCTCATATATGACCTCTGGCTCAGGCTGTGGCTGTGGTGGCGCTGTGAAGAATTCATGAGAGATGAACTCTTCCCATGGAATGCCCTGCTGGCTTAGCTGATGGGAAACAATGAGCTGGATGAGACCAAAATGATATAAACTCGTAAACTGCTGGGCTGGGGTCTTCCTCTGCAATATAGGCACCATCCTCTGAATATTCTAGAAGAAGAAAACTGGGATGTTCATCATCCTCACTCGGGTGAAGTGCATCAACAGACGGATGTGATAAGAGTACACCAGTGAAAACCTGCCCTCACATGTAAAGTAACGCATGATGAGTCTCAAGATCGGAGCATACTCCCTCCGGAGAAATCTGAAAGGAAAAACCCCCGAAAAGTGTCTCATGAAGGCTGGCATGACATATGGCTCAAAATGAACATAATCCAACACTTTGCGCTTGGGCCACACCTCACCCACATTTGGTATCCCAGTAGCCTCTGAAATCACTTCCGGAGACAACACAAAGTTCACACCTGCCAGAGTGACCTGCCCATCATGAAGGTGCAAAAAAAATAATCGGGCCAACTCCCTGTGGTGCTGGATCTAAGCAAGCCTCTCGCGAAACTGAAAACATGACATATACCGAAAGCAACTCACTACCTGAGGACAAGCCTGCAATTCTGCCAATGATGTGGGTTCCTCTCTCTTAGGATGACCACCTTTTCCCCCCCTACGAGGCCTCCGCTGTACCTCAACCTCTGTAGAAGAACACTGGTCATCACCTTGCTCATAGGTCTCGGTGGTTGACATGGTGCTTTTGAGCAAAGTGGAGAAAATAGACAAAGTAAATTGTTGCCTTTGCCTGCAAAAATGCTGAGTTGTATGCTGTTTTCAAGGGGAAAAAATCATGAAGGAAATGTTAGGGGAGGGGATTTTTTTAACAAGGAAAGGGAAACATATGAAAACAAGGAATTTTCAAGGGACAATTCACAAACTGTCAAACATATAATCTCATCTTAATCAGCGAGAAATCATTTGCAAATAAATGTTTTTATTAGGGTAACATGGATAATAATAACCAAGGGAAATGACATGTATGCTCAACAGGGGAATGGGACAGCATAGATAACTCGCTCATTTGATTTCTGTCTTTCAATATACATCATAAGGCACACTCTGTTTTTTAAAAGGGGTTCATGTACATTTGAGGCTAGGGGAAAAGGGCTTCATTGACATTTTGTCAAAAGGGAAAAGGGGTTTTATTGACAAGGATATTAGGGGATAAAAGGGAAAACATGGTTTTTGCTTTTTAGGACCACAGCAACATTAGTTTTGATCAAATATACATAGCAATATTTCCTTTGCTTTTGTTTATATACACAGCCACATTTTCTTTATTTTTTGTTTTGGCATTTTATCATCATATTGCTTTCTTTTTTTTTACATAATCATTTTGTTTTTCTTTCATAGCATTTTGTTCTTTTTGCTGTGTGTGTTTTTACATCACAATGGAGGGTAGTTAGGGTTTTGAGAATGTGTTTAGGGAAGGGTAGGGTTTGATACTTGGAAGGAGGAAAATTTCATATTCTTTGCAAATAAGATAAGATAGAGACATATGATGACAATTGTGAAATCAATGGGGAAACATGGAGGGAGCGTAAATGGGAAATTAAAACCTTGAAAAGAAAACACCAAACCCTAGCATTATGCCTACATTGACAAGCAATCACCAAAATCTATTTTCTTTCCATTCTTAGTGATAAAACATATAAATGAAAGGTCATCATTCACCATTCATCAATTCATCAAGTGTATAGACCCTACCTCGGTCAATTTTGCAACTTAGACGGCGATTAGACAAAATTTGGGGCAGTTTTGGTGTTAACAGCTTGACGAGTAGCGCAGGGCACTCAATGGGTAGCGCACAGCCTGACACGTAGCGCCCGTTACAAATTACCACTGCTGGGAGGCGCCTGACGGGTAGCGCACAACCCAACACGTAGCGCACAACCTCTGACGGGTAGCGCACCTAAAATTGGTTCAATTTCTCTGCACTTTGCCTCCTTTCACCTCTTCGCCCTCTCACTTCTTCTTGCAAGCTCTTTGGATGCACAATGAGGGTATTGAGAGGGAATTTGACTCTTTATAAGCTCAATTTAAAAAAAATTTACTTACCAAACCCACTTTCTAATGTTTTTCCTTGACACTTTCTTTTAACACTGTTTTGAGTTTTCCTTTGTTCTGAATTTGATCTTTTGGGTGTTTTAGCTCCGTTCTTTTTGCAGGTAGACCATCTGATGGATTCTAGGGAGGAGACCAGGGTTATTGCCGACATTTTGAAGAATTTTTGAAATTTCCTTATTGCTTTACAAAATTGACATGACCTTGGCTTTAAAAACGGGGTTTTTAAATCCAAGGTATATATAAGCTGTACATGATGAAAAATATCAATGAAACATATTTACATACCTCCTTCTGGCTTGCTGGGGACTCATGGACCTCTGACTCATGATCTTGCAATGACATTTGACTGAAACCCTAGACCTAAGGCTTTGGACTTCAAGACAAAACAAAACAAGTGTGACACAAGTTCATTAACGGATATGACCTGATCTAGCAAAGCCATGAAGGGAACAAGGACCAACTCCTCCATCAGTTTTATGGCATGCCTAATGGAATACAAAACTGACATTGATGAGACACCTACTTATGCATATGCAAAGAGATTTTTTGATCACTGATGGAGGGCATCATGACCGACACTAACATTGGCTCCAATGGGGATGGTGGCTCCTTGGAGGTGCCAAGAACCTTAGACCTCTGGGAGAGCAGACCAGTGCCTTATTTATTGGGCAATGGAGTCAACTTGTACACACGTGACCAAACTTGAAATGACTATATTGGACTTGACTATGAGCTGAAATTTCAAAGGACTTCGACACAAACAAACTAACTTTTGCAGAAGATAAACAATCTGAAAACTTCACACCAACTAATCACCATCCTTAGAATTATAGCCTTCACCGCGGGCCCCAAACTAAGGATGAGAGATCAGTTTCACACTTGCTGCAGAAAGAAAATAACATGGTATTTACAATGAGGATGATTGGAGCAGAAATTTCTCAAGTATGATACCTTTTCAGAAGCCGGCCATTCACTGACCCACCGGGACATTCATCACCATTCATCTCTTTGAGAAGGAAAGCATTGGGACCACGATATGCAGCAATTTTATAAGGACCTTTCCACAAATTATCGAATTTACCGTGCTTCCCTTTGTCCTCATTGCGGGCATCCCATCTCAAAACGACATCTTCCAGCTGAAAATTTTCCGACTTTGCCTTCTTGTCATAGATTTTCTTGATGCGCTCTTGCAGCCTCAAAGAATTTTGGAGAGCCTCTTCCCTTGTTTGCTGCAAGTGAATCATTTGATTGATTCGTCTTTGTATTGGATCTGGATCTTCACCCACCTCTTGAAGCAATCTCACAACCGGTACACTAAGTGATGTTGGAAAAATGGCATCAATTCCATAAAAGATTTCAAATGGCGACATGCCAATTGACTTCTTTTGACTTACCCGATCAGCCCACAGTGCATTTATCAATTTCTTATGCCAACTTTTCTTGTTAATTTCTAGCATCTTCTTGATAATGTTCACTAGTGACTTATTTGACGATTCGGCCAGCCCATTACCTTGCGGGTGATAAGCCGTGGAGTGCCCCAAGCTGATGTTATACTTATAGCAAAAATCAACCATCTTCTTGGACTTAAATGCCGCTGCATTATCTGTGATCAATTTGAATGGACAGCCAAAACGTGACAAGATATTATTCTCAAGAAAAGAAATGATTACCGAATCCGTGGCCTGCCGAGTGGGAATTGCCTCTATCCACTTTGTGAAGTAATCGGTGGTAGTTAAGATCCATCGATGCTGCCCGGATGATGCTCGGTGCATTTCGCCAATAAATTCTAAGCCCCACTGCTGAAATGGTGCGCTGATTTCCACCGGCTTGAGAGGCAATGGCTGCAACCTTTGCTTCCCTTGGAATATTTGGCATTCATGGCAGCTTTTCACCGCTTTGTACACATCAGAAAATAGAGAAGGCCAATAGAAACCAGCCCGCAAGATCTTATTGGCTCTAGTTTTCCAAAACAAATGACCTCCACAGTCGCCTTTATGGAAATCCTCTACTGTTACCTTTGCTTCGTCTTCAACCAAACAATTCAGCAAGATGCCACCGGGATCTTTCCAATAAAGTACAGATTTCATAATACAAAACTTGGCAGTCTTTAGCTTCAATGTTCTTGCTTTGTTTCTTGACATTCCAGGAGGTGCGGTTACATTTTTCAGCACATAAACTATATCAGCATACCAAGGAGAAGTAATAAAAGTATCCGATACCTGAACCACTGAATTTTCTTCATCACCATCGGATAAGGCAGCAATCAAGTTGATGTCAAGGGCATGAAGTTTTGTTTCAGACATCAACTTTGCGAGACCTTGGCCTTTAATCAGCTTGGTAGGCTTGATTTCAACATCATATTCCAAAAGAGCGGCAATCCACTTACCCCTCCTTCCTTCCGGCTCCGTTTGTACCAAAACATCTTTTACGACTGCACTAGGAACATATGCCAATACATGAGAGTTGAGTATGTATACCCGGAAATCTTTCAAAGCCTTAATCAGTGCCAACGCTTTCTTCTCAATGATATTATAATTCAACGCCCCGTCTCTTATGATTCGGCTGAAAAATGCAATTGGCCTCTCAACTCCTTCTCTCTTTTGCATCAATACGGCTGCCAATGTATGCTCAGAAGCGAAAGAAAACAAAATGAAATCCTGAGTATAATCGGGGCTGATCAAGGTTGGGGCTGAAGACAAGATTACCTTGATTAAATTGAAATATTTGACCGCCTCCTCGGTCCATTTGATCTCGCTGTCCTTCCGAAGCATATTAGTTATCTCTCTAAGGTGCTCTGCAAGGTTAGGAATGAAGCGGCGCAGAAAATTTAATTTGCCATTAAACGATTGTATTTCCTTCTTGTTTCGGGGCTGCTCTAGCTGCTGAATTGCTTCCACCCGTGCAGGATCGATTCGAATACCATCTTTGGAAATGATATGTCCCAGCAACTTGCCTTCACTCATGGCAAAAAGACTCTTTTTTGGATTCAAGGAAATGCCATATTTTCTGCATTTTTGGAACACTTTAGTCAAATGAAACAAATGCTCTTCATCTGATTTGGAAAACACCGTTAGATCATCAAGATAAACAACTAAGAATACATCCTTTTCATTAGCAAAGGCCATGTCCATTTCCCGCTGAAATGTAGCACCGACATTCTTCAATCCAAACGACATTTTGGCATAGTGAAATGTTCCCCAAGGTGTAGTGAAGGCTGTCTTATCACGATCATCTTCGTGCACTAAAATCTGATTGTAGCCGGAGTATCCATCTAGCAATGACATCCTTGAAGCGCCCACTACCCGCTGCAATATGTGGTCCATTTTGGGCAGCGGATAGTTGTCCTTGAGAGATACATTGTTCAAATTTCTGAAGTCCATGCACAAGCGTATTTCACCGGTCTTCTTTCTCATAGGCACTAGATTGGAGATCCAATCAGAAAAGCGAATAGGGACTATAATTCCAGACTTGTAGAGCCTATTGACTTCCTTCTCGATCAATGGCAGCAACTTAGGATTAATTCTCCGCAACTTTTGTCGAAACGGCTTTTGATTTGGCTTTATGGGAATTGTGTGTTGAATAATGCTTGTATCATAGGTCTTTAAATCTGAATAATCCCAAGCAAACACATTAGAAAACGATGACAATAATCTAATGTATTAATTCTTTACCTTGGGCGGCAATGCTTTTGATAACTTCACCATCTTTGGATTGTCGGCTGTCCCAAGATTCACATCTTCCACACCTGCGTCTGTTGGCATCAAAGTTGGCTTGCGGGCCACATCATCTTGATCAAAAAGTTCCTCTAAAGGAATTAACCCCTTAGGAATATAATTGTCTTTCAGCTGCAAAACATCCATTTGATTCACTCCTTCAGGCTCCAGATCTATTGAGATTTCTTCAAATTTACCTTCTCCATGTAAAAAGTCTTTGATTTCTTCGTCATCTTGGAAGACTTGCCAACACCTTTGATTATCCGGGATTGTAGGACGATGCTTCACATAGATTTCGAACTTGTTGCTTGAATTCATTGGTATTTTCAGATTACTTGCCGCCTTAGCCAATGCATCCGCAACACCATTTTGAATCCGGGGCACACATGTCAAAGTATGTTCAGAAAATCTTTTCAGGATATCTAAAACAACATTTCTATAAGCTCTCATGCGAGGGTGTTTGGCCTGAAATTCACCTTTCACTTGTTTGATAACTAGTTCGGAGTCGCCATATACTGCTATTTTCTTTGCCTTTAACTTCAGAAGGATTTTCAAACCAGCAATAAGAGCTTCATATTCTGCCTCATTATTCGAGCAATCAAATGCTAATTTATAAGAACATACCCATACCTTGCTTGGAACTCGATCTTGCGCTGAGAATGGACTTCGAATCCACACACCGATACCAGCGCCATCGCTGCCCACTGCACCATCAAAATCCATAGTCCAAAGACCCTCTTCATCATCTTCAAGGTACTGAAAATCTGATGTTGTTGAAGTCATGATTTGCTGCCCATTTGTTTCACCGATTGACCTTATAACAGCAGTCCTTTCTTCACTTTCCGTTCTCAATACTTCTCTGAAATTTTCTGCAATGCCTGGGATATCTTCTACCTGAACTAACTGACTATCTATCTCATTGAAATTTTCCGCAAACAAAACAAAAGATTCTAAATCTGTTTGTACATAATTTACAGGATGATTCATGGGCTTTTCCTTACTAGTCATCATGTATTTCATCTTCTGTTCCCGATATAGCTTCCTCATTTGACCGAAAACTGGAATTGAAGCATATGAAAAATCAAGCTGAATCGTACCTTTGAGTTTGGCTCCCCATGACCTCGACAACAACATGCCAAATCGTGGAGGAATGTCCGCCACCACCACATCCATCAAAACATTCTTTGCTGGAATTTGATCTAGACTCACCACCAAGTCTTTGATCAAGCCAATACATCTTACCCGGCTGGAATCAAATGAATACAAATCATGATATTTCCTAGTGATATCAAGCCCCAGCTTCTCCATGATGGTTTTCGACATCAAATTATGTGAAGCTCCCGAGTCAAACATGGCATTATGCAACACAAACTCATGCAGACGCAAACTGATATAAAAGGGAGGAATATCACTCTCAGGAGACTCACCATTCAAAGCTGGCCCAAAGATTAACTCCGGCTGATCATCTTGTACATTTACCATGTCTAGCATTGGGTCAAAATTCAGCAACTTGGAGATTTGGCTTCGATAAGTGGTGTTCCTCATGACCTCTGTCAAAGGAATGGATATCTTCAACTTTGCAATCTCATTTTCCAAACTGAAAACTGGAAGCTTCTCACCTTCTTTTGCCGGATTATCTCTTTTTTCAGTTTTATCCTTTGGTGCATTTGATGGCTGATCCATCTTTGCTGCTGATGATGATGGAGTTGTTGAAGAACCGACTATGTCTTTTCCTTTTGATGAAACAGAGTCATTCTTTGCTGCAATATCTTTCTTTTTCTGCAAAGGATTTATAGGAATAGTCTGACCTCTCAATTGCCTTTGCTGTCCTTGCTGAGCTGATAATGCATTCAAGTACCCTCTTTGATATTCTTCAGTTTCTTCTTCAAGCATTGTATCACTTGACAAAATATAATGCTCATCTTGGGGAAAGACGGAATTACTCACCAACTCATCTTCTTCCGTGATATATGTAGGCATATCATCAGGGGTGAAAAAATGATTTTCCTCACCAACATTGTCACCCTCATCTTCAGAGTCTTGACTAACAAAATTCTGCTGAAAAGGTGGCTTGATTTGCTGCTGAACTGTCGTGTCTTGTGCCTTTGTTTCACGCTGCTTGATCCTATATTGTTGCTGCTGACCTCTGAAATTTGGGTTACAAATCTGAGGTTTCGACTTGTCAATTGTGACCCTTTCAAGTAACCTCTTCACCTGTTCAACTGACTGAAGAACCTGATTTGATGTGGATGCTTCCTCCTTGATTGTAACTCGCTTTTCTGCCTTCATCCTTGCTCTCTTGTCATTCAAATTTGCCTCAACACTGACTGCAATTTTCTGCATATCCTCCAAGGTAGGGGGATCTCGGTCCCTTAGTGAATAAGCCATCTCCGGATCAAAACCATCCGGGAATTTGAGAAGTGCTGATTTTCTAGATGGCCTCAAATCATCGGGAATAGCATTATACACTGAATTGAATCTGATTATATAATCTTGAACTGACTCACCCGGATTGCGCTTGAGGTTATTGTATTCGACATTGATTTGCAGCGGGTCTTTTCTTATTTCCCATCGATCCAAGAATTGATGCTCAAGTGCTTCCAAGGTGGTGATGCTGTTAGCTGCCAACCCTCTGAACCATTTTCTTACTTCTCCGTCAAATGTTTGCACGAACAACCCCATGGTAACATCTTCTTCATCTAACTCATATAGATCAAAGAAAGTGGACATTTTATCGATATGTTGCTGTGCTGTAATACTTTGTGGAGTGCCATCAAACATGGGAATTTTACTTTGGTAATCAGCAGGCATATCATTAAGATTAGTAGGCAATACAAGTGGGGCAAACCGGGCTGCCATTTTTCTTGGTAATGTAGGTCTTGGAGTAGCAGGCGGAGTAGGTGTGGTAGTATGAGGAGTAGGAGTAGGAGAAGCAGTGTGTGAAGCCGAAGGCGAAACAACTGTAGATGGGGGATGAGTAACTATGGGAGTGATAGCAATATAAGGGGAATTTTCCTGTTCATGCGTCGTGATAGAAGATCCAATATGACCAGAGATATTTTCAAGGAAATCAGCAAGAGTTGTAGCTTGTACACGTGTCTGGAGATTCCTCAAAATGAAATTTTCAACTAATTTATTATGCCTCTCAAATTCAATAGCAGCTGCAAAATCAGGATTAGGAACTAGAGTAGCAAGTGCACTTTCAGATTTAGTTTTGAACAAGGACAACTCGAAGCTTTCGTCGAAATCAAGATCTTCAAGATACTAAAAAATAGCTGGTCATGAATGAGATTTTAGTATGCGGCTAGAATTAGAAGCCAGTTTGGAAATCAAGGAACGAAAAACCAATCAGCCTATAAAACTCTCAACTCAATCACCCGAAAGTTTAGAGTTTATAAACACACTGGGTTAAAAGCGCAGATTGCCATGTTACCTTCACTAGCTCACGGAGATTGACTGAAGCAGCGTTTATCTACTAACGCTGATGTAAAACAAGAGCGTTTTCGAAGGCTACCTGGCGTATCTTCAGGCTCCGTCTAAGCTTATGAATTAAACACGCCAATAAGCAAACAATCAATTTTTTCTCCCCAGTATGGTCGCCAGTATGTTAGCACTTGAGATTTCACCCTAGGCTGAGGAAGGTAAACCTTCAAGGCAACATCAAACCATTTCACCTCGTAGCTAGCCCTAGAGGGTATGAGAAGGCTCTCTCCGGTCAAACTCGGTAGATCTTTCAATAGGATGAGCTGACCCAATTAGGAACACTGATATTAGGCTAGTAAACTGATAAGGGGGGTTGATTTAAAGTTTTTGGTGTTTTTGGTGGCAATTGGAGGGAGTGCGATTCAGGGTGCGGGGATTGAGCTCAGTTTTTGCAGGTGGGTCTTCGGGGCAAGGTAGGAGTTTGTGCTGATGCCTTTAGCTGAGATGGATGATCAAAGAAGAAAAAATAGAAGCTAAAGAGGGCAAACAATGACTTTGAATCCTCTCTAGACAGTGGAAAAAATAAACATTAAACAAATTTGAAAGCTGAGCATGGCAAGCATGAATTCAAACTTTATCACTTCATTTGTTTAATAAGATGCAGTAAAGAAAGAGATGGAACACATAAACACACTTACAATTACAATAAGAGAACACACCATCAACACAAGAGACCACAAGAATCCCAATGATGTCTGCAAAACCCTGGTCTTCCCTTTACTCAAATTGCAGAGATACAAGTAAAATATACAATAGGAGCTTCTCCCTCAAGAGTCCAACCATGAAAATGAGCAAGAGAAGGCATAATATAGATGATCTAACTCCTTTCCCCACCTCTAGGGGTCGAGCTCAGCTTCCTAGGAGCTGTTTCAACTAATTCCAAACTAAGAACTAGATAATAGGCAGTCAAAACAACTTGCCTCTAAAACTTAGGAAACCTATCCATGCATTAAATATTTACCATTTATATTCAAGAAACTTCTAGAAGTGATCAAGGAGAGTAAAAGTATCTTAGAGCCATGAAAGTTACATAAAAATCCATGATTTACATGCCCAAAACATTAAACCAAGTGAAAACAGTGTTTTTCTGGCCGAACTCGTCAAAATAGGCAAAATTCCTTGACATGCAGCGCACATGTGCCTCACGGGTAGCGCACATTGAGAAGCCTGTTTGAGTGCCTTCCCGGTGTCCAAATCAGGTGAAAGCTATCTCATTGGAAAGGTCTACGAGTCTTCTTTCCAACCCCACCGGAAGTTTTGAATTTGGAGTTTATTTGACCCCTCAAAACGCAATTCTCCCGAGACAGCTTTCTGCAACTCAAAATAGGGGCAGAAAGTCAAAATTTGCGTGTGTTTTGACCTTTTGGAGGCCCAAATCTCCATAAAAACGGAAGTCCATCCATAGGTAGGTGTAACTTTGCATGAAAATTCCAAAAATGCTGAGTTTTTCCCGTTCTGAGTTGCCCCCATGTAGTGTAGCGCACGGGGCGCTACTCGTTAAAAGGCCAAAACCTGTCAATTTCCCAAAAATGCCAAAAATGCCTCAAAACTTTCAAAATTTCTTGTGCTAGCTGCTAGGAAGAGGCTAATGAGTATCATGGTGAGTGAGAGAAGCCTCGGCCAAGATACGGAGTGGGTTGGCCTTCTTCTTCTTCCCAAGAACTTCGTTCAACCTTCTTTGGAATATTTTCATCTTCGCCTTGCAAACATGCATCCTTGCCCAATAATGATTTTTCATGTTTCTCAGTAGCTTCTTCTCTTGGTTGGCCTTAGCCAACAGCCTCTCCAAGTGTGCATTGACCCGGATGAGCATGGATTCTCTCTCAGCAGGCAATAGATCACCGGGTCGTCTTCGGTTCACGACTCGGTCAGTACGAATCCTCCATATCTCATCAAGTACTTTCTCCTCCTCTAACTGTTTGTTCCGCTGCTCCAGGTAGGTGATGGTCCATTGGGCACCCTCAAGTCTCCTCTGTAAAACATCATTTTCAGCCCTAAGATGCTGAATGATCTCCTTCGCCTCTTGGCTAGGAGAACTGGCCTCGAGATCAATCACTGGATCCTCATGAATCATGGGCTCTTTGCCCCTCTGCAGTTCCTGTGCTGATGAAGAAAGCGAGGCCCCTTCCACCTGATGTGGAGATAACACTCGCTGATCTGAAGATGAAGGCGAGACCCCTTCCACCTGCTGTGGAGAAAGTACTCGCCGAGCTGCTGCAAACAAGGCCCTTGGGCCTTTCTGATAGGTGACCCGAGGTGAGGAAGCTACATGTCTCGGAACAGTGATCTCTGGCTGGTGAGATGGACCTCCCTCCTCATAAATGACCTCTGGCTCAGGCTGTGGCTGTGGTGGTGCTGTGAAGAATTCATGAGAGATGAACTCTTCCCATGGAATGCCCTGCTGGCTCAGCTGATGGGAAACAATGAGCTGGATGAGACCAAAGTGATATAAACTCGTAAACTGCTGGGCTGGGGTCTTCCTCTGTAATATAGGCACCATCCTCTGAATATTCTGGAAGAAGAAAACTGGGATGTTCATCATCCTCACTCGGGTGAAGTGCATCAACAGACGGATGTGATAAGAGTACACCAGTGAAAACCTGCCCTCACATGTAAAGTAACGCATGATGAGTCTCAAGATCGGAGCATACTCCCTCCGGAGAAATCTGAAAGGAAAAACCCCCGACAAGTGTCTCATGAAGGCTGGCATGACATATGGCTCAAAATGAACATAATCCAACACTTTGCGCTTGGGCCACACCTCACCCACATTTGGTATCCCAGTAGCCTCTGAAATCACTTCCGGAGACAACACAAAGTTCACACCTGCCAGAGTGACCTGCCCATCATGAAGGTGCAAAACAAATAATCGGGCCAACTCCCTGTGGTGCTGGATCTGAGGAAGCCTCTCACAAAACTGAAAACATGACATATACCGAAAGCAACTCACTGCCAAAGGACAGGCCTGCAATTCTGCCAATGAGGTGGGTTCCTCTCTCTTAGGACGACCACCTTTGCCCCCCTTACGAGGCCTCCGCTGTACCTCAATCTCTGTAGAAGAAGATTGGTCATCACCTTGCTCATAGGTCTCGGTGGTTGACATGGTGCTTTTGAGCAAAGTGGAGAAAATAGACAAAGTAAACTGCTGCCCTTGCCTGCAAAAATGCTGAGTTGTATGCTGTTTTCAAGGGGAAAAAATCATGAAGGAAATGTTAGGGGAGGGGATTTTTTTAACAAGGAAAGGGAAACATATGAAAACAAGGAATTTTCAAGGGACAATTCACAAACTGTCAAACATATAATCTCATCTTAATCAGTGAGAAATCATTTGCAAAGAAATGTTTTTATTAGGGTAACATGGATAATAATAACCAAGGGAAATGACATGTATGCTCAACAGGGGAATGGGACAGCATAGATAACTCACTCATTTGATTTCTGTCTTTCAATATACATCATAAGGCACACTCTGTTTTTTCAAAGGGGTTCATGTACATTTGAGGCTAGGGGAAAAGGGCTTCATTGACATTTTGTCAAAAGGGAAAAGGGGTTTTATTGACAAGGATATTAGGGGATAAAAGGGAAAACGTGGTTTTTTCTTTTTAGGACCACAGCAACATTAGTTTTGATCAAATATACATAGCAATATTTCCTTTGCTTTTGTTTATATACACAGCCACATTTTCTTTATTTTTTGTTTTGGCATTTTATCATCATACTGCATTCTTTTTTTTTTACATAATCATTTTGTTTTTCTTTCATAGCATTTTGTTCTTCTTGCTGTGTGTGTTTTTACATCACAATGGAGGGTATTTAGGGTTTTGGGAATGTGTTTAGGGAAGGGTAGGGTTTGATACTTGGAAGGAGGAAAATTTCATATTCTTTGCAAATAAGATAAGATGGAGACATATGATGACAATTGTGAAATCAATGGGGAAACATGGAGGGAGCATAAATGGGAAATTAAAACCTTGAACAGAAAACACCAAACCCTAGCATTATGCCTACATTGACAAGCAATGACCAAAATCTATTTTCTTTGCATTCTTAGTGATAAAACATATAAATGAAAGCTCATCATTCACCATTCATCAATTCATCAAGTGTATAGACCCTACCTCGGTCAATTTTGCAACTTAGAGGGCGATTAGACAAAATTTGGGGCAGTTTTGGTGTTAACAGCTTGACGAGTAGCGCAGGGCACTCAACGGGTAGCGCACAGCCTGACACGTAGCGCCCGTTACAAATTACCACTACTGGGAGGCGCCTGACGGGTAGCGCACAACCCAACACGTAGCACACAACCTCTGACGGGTAGCGCACCTGAAATTGGTTCAATTTCTCTGCACTTTACCTCCTTTCGCCTCTTCGCCCTCTCACTTCTTCTTGCATGCTCTTTGGATGCACAATGAGGGTATTGAGAGGGAATTTGACTCTTTATAAGCTCAATTTAAAAAAAAAATTACTTACCAAACCCACCTTCTAATTTTTTGCCTTGACGCTTTCTTTTAACACTATTTTGAGTTTTCCTTTGTTCTGAATTTGATCTTTTGGGTGTTTTAGCTCCGTTCTTTTTGCAGGTAGACCATCTGATGGATTCTAGGGAGGAGACCAGGGTTATTGCCGACATTTTGAAGAATTTTTGAAATTTCCTTATTTCTTTACAAAATTGACATGACCTTGGCTTTAAAAACAGGGTTTTTAAATCCAAGGTATATATAAGCTGTACATGATGAAAAATATCAATGAAACATATTTACATACCTCCTTCTGGCTTGCTGGGGACTCATGGACCTCTGACTCATGATCTTGCAATGACATTTGACTGAAACCCTAGACCTAAGGCTTTGGACTTCAAGACAAAACAAAACAAGTGTGACACAAGTTCATTAACGGATATGACCTGATCTAGCAAAGCCAAGAAGGGAACAAGGACCAGCTCCTCCATCAGTTTTATGGCATGCCTAATGGAATACAAAACTGACATTGATGAGACACCTACTTATGCATATGCAAAGAGATTTTTTGATCACTGATGGAGGGCATCATGACCGACACTAACATTGGCTCCAATGGGGATGGTGGCTCCTTGGAGGTGCCAATAACCTTAGACCTCTGGGAGAGCAGACGAGTGCCTTATTTATTGGGCAATGGAGTCAACTTGTACACACGTGACCAAACTTGAAATGACTATATTGGACTTGACTATGAGCTGAAATTTCAAAGGACGTCGACACAAACTAACTAACTTTTGCAGAAGATAAATAATCTGAAAACTTCACACCAACTAACCACCATCCTTAGAATTATAGCCTTCACCGCGGGCCCCAAACTAAGGATGACAGATCAGTTTCACACTTGCTACAGAAAGAAAATAACATGGTATTTACAATGAGGATGATTGGAGCAGAAATTTCTCAAGTATGATACCTTTTCAGAAGCCGGCCATTCACCGACCCACCGGGACATTCATCACCATTCATCTCTTTGAGAAGGAAAGCATTGGGACCACAATATGCAGCAATTTTATAAGGACCTTTCCACAAATTATCGAATTTACCATGCTTCCCTTTGTCCTCATTGCGGGCATCCCATCTCAAAACGACATCTTCCAGCTGAAAATTTTCCGACTTTGCCTTCTTGTCATAGATTTTCTTGATGCGCTCTTGCAGCCTCAAAGAATTTTGGAGAGCCTCTTCCCTTGTTTGCTGCAAGTGAATCATTTGATTGATTCGTCTTTGTATTGGATCCGGATCTTCACCCACCTCTTGAAGCAATCTCGCAACCGGTACACTAAGTGATGTTGGAAAAACGGCATCAATTCCATAAACGATTTCAAATGGCGACATGCCAATTGACTTCTTTTGACTTACCCGATCAGCCCACAGTGCATTTATCAATTTCTTATGCCAACTTTTCTTGTTAATTTCTAGCATCTTCTTGATAATGTTCACTAGTGACTTATTTGATGATTCGGCCAGCCCATTACCTTGCGGGTGATAAGCCCATTTATACTTATAGCAAAAATCAACCATCTTCTTGGACTTAAATGCCATTGCATTATCTGTGATCAATTTGAATGGACAGCCAAAACGTGACAAGATATTATTCTCAAGAAAAGAAATGATTACCGAATCCGTGGCCTGCCGAGTGGGAATTGCCTCTATCCACTTTGTGAAGTAATCGGTAGCAGTTAAGATCCATCGATGCTGCCCGGATGATGCTGGGTGGATTTCGCCAATAAAGTCTAAGCCCCACTGCTGAAATGGTGCGCTGATTTCCACCGGCTTGAGAGGCAATGGCTGCAACCTTTGCTTCCCTTGGAATATTTGGCATTCATGGCAACTTTTCACCACTTTGTACACATCAGAAAATAGAGAAGGCCAATAGAAACCAGCCCGCAAGATCTTATTGGCTGTAGTTTTCCAAAACAAATGACCTCCACAGTCGCCTTTATGGAAATCCTCTACTGTTACCTTTGCTTCGTCTTCAACCAAACAATTCAGCAAGATGCCACCGGGATCTTTCCAATAAAGTGCAGATTTCATAATACAAAACTTGGCAGCCTTTAGCTTCAATGTTCTTGCTTTGTTTCTTGACATTCCAGGAGGTGCGGATACATTTTTCAGCACATAAACTATATCAGCATACCAAGGAGAAGTAATAAAAATATCCGATACCTGAACCGCTGAATTTTCTTCATCACCATCGGATAAGGCAGCAATCAAGTTGATGTCAAGGGCATGAAGGTTTGTTTCAGCCATCAACTTTGCGAGACCTTGGCCTTTAATCAGCTTGGTAGGCTTGATTTCAACATCATATTCCAAAAGAGCGGCAATCCACTTACCCCTCCTTCCTTCCGGCTCCGTTTGTACCAAAACATCTTTTACGGCTGCACTAGGAACATATGCCAATACATGAGAGTTGAGTATGTATACCCGGAAATCTTTCAGAGCCTTAATCAGTGCCAACGCTTGCTTCTCAATGATATTATAATTCAGCGCCCCGTCTCTTATGATTCGGCTGAAAAATGCAATTGGCCTCTCAACTCCTTCTCTCTTTTGCATCAATACGGCTGCCAATGTATGCTCAGAAGCGAAAGAAAACAAAATGAAATCCTGAGTATAATCGGGGCTGATCAAGGTTGGGGCTGAAGACAAGATTACCTTGATTAAATTGAAAGATTTGACCGCCTCCTCGGTCCATTTGATCTCGCTGTCCTTCCGAAGCATATTAGTTATCTCTCTAAGGTGCTCTGCAAGGTTAGGAATGAAGCGGCGCAGAAAATTTAATTTGCCATTAAACGATTGTATTTCCTTCTTGTTTCGGGGCTGCTCTAGCTGCTGAATTGCTTCCACCCGTGCAGGATCGATTCGAATACCATCTTTGGAAATGATATGTCCCAGCAACTTGCCTTCACTCATGGAAAAAAGACTCTTTTTCGGATTCAAGGAAATGCCATATTTTCTGCATTTTTGGAACACTTTAGTCAAATGAAACAAATGCTCTTCATCTGATTTGGAAAACACGGTTAGATCATCAAGATAAACAACTAAGAATACATCCTTTTCATTGGCAAAGGCCATGTCCATTGCCCGCTGAAATGTAGCACCGACATTCTTCAATCCAAACGGCATTTTGGCATAGTGAAATGTTCCCCAAGGTGTAGTGAAGGCTGTCTTATCACGATCATCTTCGTGCACTAAAATCTGATTGTAGCCGGAGTATCCATCTAGCAATGACATCCTTGAAGCGCCCACTACCCGCTGCAATATGTGGTCCATTTTGGGCAGCGGATAGTTGTCCTTGAGAGATACTTTGTTCAAATTTCTGAAGTCTATGCACAAGCGTATTTCACCGGTCTTCTTTCTCACAGGCACTAGATTGGAGATCCAATCAGAAAAGCGAATAGGGACTATAATTCCAGACTTGTAGAGCCTATTGACTTCCTTCTCGATCAATGGCAGCAACTTAGGATTAATTCTCTGCAACTTTTGTCGAAACGGCTTTTGATTTGGCTTTATGGGAATTGTGTGTTGAATAATGCTTGTATCATAGGTCTTTAAATCTGAATAATCCCAAGCAAACACATTAGAAAACGATGACAATAATCTAATGTATTGATTCTTTACCTTGGGCGGCAATGCTTTTGATAACTTCACCATCTTTGGATTGTCGGCTGTCCCAAGATTCACATCTTCCACACCTGCATCTGTTGGCATCAAAGATGGCTTGCGGGCCACATCATCTTGATCAAAAAGTTCCTCTAAAGGAATTAACCCCTTAGGAATATAATTGTCTTTCAGCTGCAAAACATCCATTTGATTCACTCCTTCAGGCTCCAGATCTATTGAGATTTCTTCAAATTTACCTTCTCCATGTAAAAAGTCTTTGATTTCTTCGTCATCTTGGAAGACTTGCCAACACCTTTGATTATCCGGGATTGTAGGACGATGCTTCACATAGATTTTGAACTTGTTGCTTGAATTCATTGGTATTCTCAGATTACTTGCCGCCTTAGCCAATGCATCCGCAACACCATTTTGAATCTGGGGCAAACATGTCAAAGTATGTTCAGAAAATCTTTTCAGGATATCTAAAACAGCATTTCTATAAGCTCTCATGCAAGGGTGTTTGGCCTGAAATTCACCTTTCACTTGTTTGATAACTAGTTCGGAGTCACCATATACTGCTATTTTCTTTGCCTTTAACTTCAGAAGGATTTTCAAACCAGCAATAAGAGCTTCATATTCTGCCTCATTATTCGAGCAATCAAATGCTAATTTATAAGAACATACCTGTACCTTGCTTGGAACTCGATCTTGGGCTGAGAATGGACTTCGAATCCACACACTGATACCAGCGCCATCGCTGCCCACTGCACCATCAAAATCCATAGTCCAAAGACCCTCTTCATCCTCTTCAAGGTACTGAAAATCTGATGTTGTTGAAGTCATGATTTGCTGCCCATTTGTTTCACCGATTGACCTTATAACAGCAGTCCTTTCTTCACTTTCCGTTCTCAATACTTCTCTGAAATTTTCTGCAATGCCTGGGATATCTTCTACCTGAACTAACTGACTATCTATCTCATTGAAATTTTCCGCAAACAAAACAAAAGATTCTAAATCTGTTTGTACATAATTTACAGGATGATTCACGGGCTTTTCCTTACTAGTGATCATGTATTTCATCTTCTGTTCCCGATATAGCTTCCTCATTTGACCGAAAACTGGAATTGAAGCATATGAAAAATCAAGCTGAATCGTACCTTTGAGTTTGGCTCCCCATGACCTCGACAACAACATGCCAAATCGTGGAGGAATGTCCGCCACCACCACATCCATCAAAACATTCTTTGCTGGAATTTGATCTAGACTCACCACCAAGTCTTTGATCAAGCCAATACATCTTACCCGGCTGGAATCAAATGAATACAAATCATGATATTTCCTAGTGATATCAAGCCCCAGCTTCTCCATGATGGTTTTCGGCATCAAATTATGTGAAGCTCCCGAGTCAAACATGGCATTATGCAACACAAACTCATGCAGACGCAAACTGATATAAAAGGGAGGAATATCACTCTCAGGAGACTCACCATTCAAAGCTAGCCCAAAGATTAACTCCGGCTGATCATCTTGTACATTTACCATGTCTAGCATTGGGTCAAAATTCAGCAACTTGGAGATTTGGCTTCGATAAGTGGTGTTACTCATGACCTCTGTCAAAGGAATGGATATCTTCAACTTTGCAATCTCATTTTCCAAACTGAAAACTGGAAGCTTCTCACCTTCTTTTGCCGGATTATCTCTTTTTTTAGTTTTATCCTTTGGTGCATTTGATGGCTGATCCATCTTTGCTACTGATGATGATGGAGTTGTTGAAGAACCGACTATGTCTTTTCCTTTTGATGAAACAGAGTCATTCTTTGCTGCAATATCTTTCTTTTTCTGCAAAGGATTTATAGGAATAGTTCGACCTCTCAATTGCCTTTGCTGTCCTTGCTGAGCTGATAATGCATTCAAGTACCCTCTTTGATATTCTTCAGTTTCTTCTTCAAGCATTGTATCACTTGACAAAATATAATGCTCATCTTGGGGAAAGACGGAATTACTCACCAACTCATCTTCTTCCGTGATATATGTAGGCATATCATCAGGGGTGAAAAAATGATTTTCCTCACCAACATTGTCACCCTCATCTTCAGAGTCTTGACTAACAAAATTCTGCTAAAAAGGTGGCTTGATTTGTTGCTGAACTGCCGTGTCTTGTGCCTTTGTTTCACGCTGCTTGATCCTATATTGTTGCTGCTGACCTCTGAAATTTGGGCTACGAATCTGAGGTTTCGGCTTGTCAATTGTGACCCTTTCAAGTAACCTCTTCACCTGTTCAACTGACTGAAGAACCTGATTTGATGTGGATGCTTCCTCCTTGATTGTAACTCGCTTTTCTGCCTTCATCCTTGCTCTCTTGTCATTCAAATTTGCCTCAACACTGACTGCAATTTTCTGCATATCCTCCAAGGTGGGGGGATCTCGGTCCTGTAGTGAATAAGCCATCTCCGGATCAAAACCATCCGGGAATTTGAGAAGTGCTGATTTTCTAGATGGCCTCAAATCATCGGGAATAGCATTATACACTGAATTGAATCTGATTATATAATCTTGAACTGACTCACCCGGATTGCGCTTGAGGTTATTGTATTCGGCATTGATTTGCAGCGGGTCTTTTCTTATTTCCCATCGATCCAAGAATTGATTCTCAAGTGCTTCCAAGGTGGTGATGCTGTTAGCTGCCAACCCTCTGAACCATTTTCTTACTTCTCCGGCAAATGTTTGCACGAACAACCGCATGGTAACATCTTCTTCATCTAACTCATATAGATCAAAGAAAGTGGACATTTTATCGATATGTTGCTGTGCTGTAATACTTTGTGGAGTGCCATCAAACATGGGAATTTTACTTTGGTAATCAGCAGGCATATCATGAAGATTAGCAGGCAATACAAGTGGGGCAAACCGGGCTGCCATTTTTCTTGGTAATGTAGGTCTTGGAGTAGCAGGCGGAGTAGGTGTGGCAGTATGAGGAGTAGGAGGAGGAGAAGCAGTGTGTGAAGCCGAAGGTGAAACAACTGTAGATGGGGGATGAGTAACTATGGGAGTGATAGCAATATAAGGGGGATTTGCCTGTTCATGCGCCGTGATAGAAGATCCAATATGACCAGAGATATTTTCAAGGAAATCAGCAAGAGTTGTAGCTTGTACACGTGTCTGGAGATTCCTCAAAATGAAATTTTCAACTAATTTATTATGCCTCTCAAATTCAATAGCAGCTGCAAAATCAGGATTAGGAACTAGAGTAGCAAGTGCACTTTCAGATTTAGTTTTGAACAAGGACAACTCGAAGCTTTCGTCGAAATCAAGATCTTCAAGATACTCAAAAATAGCTGGGCATGAATGAGATTTCAGTATGCGGCTAGAATTAGAAGCCAGTTTGGAAATCAAGGAACGAAAAACCAATCAGCCTATAAAACTCTCAACTCAATCACCCGAAAGTTCAGAGTTTATAAACACACTGGGTTAAAAGCGCAGATTGCCATGTTACCTTCACTAGCTCACGGAGATTGACTGAAGCAGCGTTTATCTACTAACGCTGATGTAAAACAAGAGCGTTTTCGAAGGCTACCTGGCGTATCTTCAGGCTACGTCTAAGCTTATGAATTAAACGTGCCAATAAGCAAACAATCAATTTGTTCTCCCCAGTATGGTCGCCAGTATGTTAGCACTTGAGATTTCACCCTAGGCTGAGGAAGGTAAACCTTCAAGGCAGCATCAAACCATTCCACCTCGTAGCTAGCCCTACGGGGTATGAGAAGGCTCTCTCCGGTCAAACTCGGTAGATCTTTCAATAGGATGAGCTGACCCAATTAGGAACACTGATATTAGGCTAGTAAACTGATAAGGGGGGTTGATTTAAAGTTTTTGGTGCTTTTGGTGGCAATTGGAGGGAGTGCGATTCAAGGTGCGGGGATTGAGCTCAGTTTTTGCAGGTGGGTCTTCAGGGCAAGGTAGGAGTTTGTGCTGATGCCTTTAGCTGAGATGGATGATCAAAGAAGAAAAAAGAGAAGCTAAAGAGGGCAAACAATGACTTTGAATCCTCTCTAGACAGTGGAAAACATAAACATTAAACAAATTTGAAAGCTGAGCATGGCAAGAATGAATTCAAACTTTATCACTTCATTTGTTTAATAAGATGCAGTAAAGAAAGATATGGAACACATAAACACACTTACAATTACAATAAGAGAACACACCATCAACACAAGAGTCCACAAGAATCCCAATGATGTCTGCAAAACCCTTGTCTTCCCTTTACTCAAATTGCAGAGATACAAGTAAAATATACGATAGGAGCTTCTCCCTCAAGAGTCCAACCATGAAAATGAGCAAGAGAAGGCATAATATAGATGATCTAACTCCTTTCCCCACCTCTAGGGGTCGAGCTCAGCTTCCTAGGAGCTGTTTCAACTAATTCCAAACTAAGCACTAGATAATAGGCAGTCAAAACAACTTGCCTCTAAAACTTAGGAAACCTATCCATGCATTAAATATTTACCATTTACATTCAAGAAACTTCTAGAAGTGATCAAGGAGAGTAAAATTATCTTAGAGCCATGAAAGTTACATAAAAATCCATGATTTACATGCCCAAAACATTAAACCAAGTGAAAACAGTGTTTTTCTGGCCGAACTCGTCAAAATGGGCAAAATTCCTTGACATGCAGCGCACATGTGCCTGACGGGTAGCGCAAATTGAGAAGCCTGTTTGAGGGCCTTCCCGGTGTCCAAATCAGGTGCCAGCTAGTTCATTGGAAAGGTCTGCGAGTCTTCTTTCCAACCCCACCGGAATTTTTGAATTTGGAGTTTATTTGACCCCTCAAAACGCAATTCTCCCAAGACAGCTTTCTGCAACTCAAAATAGGGGCAGAAAGTCAAAATTTGCGTGTGTTTTGACCTTTTGGAGGCCCAAATCTCCATAAAAACTGAATTCCATCCATAGGTACGTGTAACTTTGCATGAAAATTCCAAGAATGCTGAGTTTTTCCCGTTCTGAGTTGCCCCCATGTAGTGTAGCGCACGGGGCGCTACCCGTTAAAAGGCCAAAACCTGTCAATTTCCCAAAAATGCCAAAAATGCCTCAAAACTTTCAAAAATTCTTGTGCTAGCTGCTAGGAAGAGGTTAATGAGTCTCATGGTGAGTGAGAGAAGCCTCGGCCAAGATACGGAGTGCGTTGGCCTTCTTCTTCTTCCCAAGAACTTCAGTCAACCTTCTTTGGAATATTTTCATCTTCGCCTTGCAAACATGCATCCTTGCCCAATAATGATTTTTCATGTTTCTCAGCAGCTTCTTCTCTTGGTTGGCCTTAGCCAACAACCTCTCCAAGTGTGCATTGACCCAGATGAGCATGGATTCTCTCTCAGCAGGCAATAGATCACCGGGTCGTCTTCGGTTCAGTACTCGGTCAGTACGAATCCTCCATAACTCATCAAGTACTTTCTCCTCCTCTAATTGTTTGTTCCACTGCTCCAGGTAGGTGATGGTCCATTGGGCACCCTCAAGTATCCTCTGTAAAACATCATTTTCAGCCCTAAGATGCTGAATGATCTCCTTCGCCTCTTGGCTAGGAGAACTGGCCTCGAGATCAATCACTGGATCGTCATGAATCATGGGCTCTTTGCCCCTCTGCAGTTCCTGTGCTGATGAAGAAAGCGAGGCCCCTTCCACCTGACGTGGAGATAACACTCGCTGATCTGAAGATGAAGGCGAGACCCCTTCCACCTGCTGTGGAGAAAGTACTCGCCGAGCTGCTGCAAACAAGGCCCTTGGGCCTTTCTTATAGGTGACCCGAGGTGAGGAAGCTACATGTCTCGGAACAGTGATCTCTGGCTGGTGAGATGGACCTCCCTCCTCATAAATGACCTTTGGCTCAGGCTGTGGCTGTGGTGGCACTGTGAAGAATTCATGAGAGATGAACTCTTCCCATGGAATGCCCTGCTGGCTCAGCTGATGGGAAACAATGAGCTGGATGAGACCAAAATGATATAAACTCGTAAACTGCTGGGCTGGGGTCTTCCTCTGCAATATAGGCACCATCCTCTGAATATTCTGGAAGAAGAAAACTGGGATGTTCGTCATCCTCACTCGGGTGAAGTGCGTCAACAGACGGATGTGATAAGAGTACACCAGTGAAAACCTGCCCTCACATGTAAAGTAACGCATGATGAGTCTCAAGATCGGAGCATACTCCCTCCGGAGAAATCTGAAAGGAAAAACCCCCGACAAGTGTCTCATGAAGGCTGGCATGACATATGGCTCAAAATGAACATAATCCAACACTTTGCGCTTGGGCCACACCTCACCCACATTTGGTATCCCAGTAGCCTCTGAAATCACTTCCGGAGACAACACAAAGTTCACACCTGCCAGAGTGACCTGCCCATCATGAAGGTGCAAAACAAATAATCGGGCCAACTCCCTGTGGTGCTGGATCTGAGCAAGCCTCTCGCAAAACTGAAAACATGACATATACCGAAAGCAACTCACTGCCAAAGGACAGGCCTGCAATTCTGCCAATGAGGTGGGTTCCTCTCTCTTAGGACGACCACCTTTGCCCCCCCTACAAGGCCTCCGCTGTACCTCAACCTCTGTAGAAGAAGACTGGTCATCACCTTGCTCATAGGTCTCGGTGGTTGACATGGTGCTTTTGAGCAAAGTGGAGAAAATAGACAAAGTAAACTGCTGCCCTTGCCTGCAAAAATGCTGAGTTGTATGCTGTTTTCAAGAGGAAAAAATCATGAAGGAAATGTTAGGGGAGGGGATTTTTTTAACAATGAAAGGGAAACATATGAAAACAAGGAATTTTCAAGGGACAATTCACAAACTGTCAAACATATAATCTCATCTTAATCAGCGAGAAATCATTTGCAAAGAAATGTTTTTATTAGGGTAACATGGATAATAATAACCAAGGGAAATGACATGTATGCTCAACAGGGGAATGGGACAGCATAGATAACTCGCTCATTTGATTTCTGTCTTTCAATATACATCATAAGGCACACTCTGTTTTTTCAAAGGGGTTCATGTACATTTGAGGCTAGGGGAAAAGGGCTTCATTGACATTTTGTCAAAAGGGAAAAGGGGTTTTATTGACAAGGATATTAGGGGATAAAAGGGAAAACATGGTTTTTCTTTTTAGGACCACAACAACATTAGTTTTGATCAAATATACATAGCAATATTTCCCTTGCTTTTGTTTATATACATAGCCACATTTTCTTTATTTTTTGTTTTGGCATTTTATCATCATATTGCTTTCTTTTTTTTTTACATAATCATTTTGTTTTTCTTTCATAGCATTTTGTTCTTTTTGCTGTGTGTGTTTTTACATCACAATGGAGGGTATTTAGGGTTTTGGGAATGTGTTTAGGGAAGGGTAGGGTTTGATACTTGGAAGGAGGAAAATTTCATATTCTTTGCAAATAAGATAAGATAGAGACATATGATGACAATTGTGAAATCAATGGGGAAACATGGAGGGAGCATAAATGGGAAATTAAAACCTTGAAAAGAAAACACCAAACCCTAGCATTATGCCTACATTGACAAGCAATCACAAAAATCTATTTTCTTTGCATTCTTAGTGATAAAACATATAAATGAAAGCTCATCATTCACCATTCATCAATTCATCAGGTGTATAGACCCTACCTCGGTCGATTTTGCAACTTAGAGGGCGATGAGACAAAATTTGGGTCGGTTTTGGTGTTAACAGCTTGACGAGTAGCGCAGGGCACTCAACAGGTAGCGCACAGCCTGACACGTAGCGCCCGTTACAAATTACCACTGCTGGGAGGCACCTGACGGGTAGCGCACAGCCCAACACGTAGCGCACAACCTCTGACGGGTAGCGCACTTGAAATTGGTTCAATTTCTCTGCACTTTTCCTCCTTTCGCCTCTTCGCCCTCTCACTTCTTCTTGCAAGTTCTTTGGATGCACAATGAGGGTATTGAGAGGGAATTTGACTCTTTATAAGCTCAATTTAAAAAAAAAATTACTTACCAAACCCACTTTCTAATGTTTTGCCTTGACACTTTCTTTTAACACTGTTTTGAGTTTTCCTTTGTTCTGAATTTGATCTTTTGGGTGTTTTAGCTCCATTCTTTTTGTAGGTAGACCATCTGATGGATTCTAGGGAGGAGACCAGGGTTATTGCCGACATTTTGAAGAATTTTTGAAATTTCCTTATTGCTTTACAAAATTGACATGACCTTGGCTTTAAAAACAGGGTTTTTAAATCCAAGGTATATATAAGCTGTACATGATGAAAAATATGAATGAAACATATTTACATACCTCCTTCTGGCTTGCTGGGGACTCATGGACCTCTGACTCATGATCTTGCAATGACATTTGACTGAAACCCTAGACCTAAGGCTTTGTACTTCAAGACAAAACAAAACAAGTGTGACACAAGTTCATTAACGGATATGACCTGATCCAGCAAAGCCAAGAAGGGAACAAGGACCAGCTCCTCCATCAGTTTTATGGCATGCCTAATGGAATACAAAACTGACATTGATGAGACACCTACTTATGCATATGCAAAGAGATTTTTTGATCACTGATGGAGGGCATCATCACCTACACTAACACTTTCTACCTACCATATCTATAGGAATTGTTGAGGGAAATGTATATCCTCCTTCCACGATTTCCAAAATATCCATTCCAAGCAATTATAGATAGGTTTTGGTTCTTATGTTCGAGTAAACAAAATTGCTCCCATCGAAGATTGGTGGTTTGATGGATCCCTCTCTTTCTTGACTACTCATGATGATGGATTTTCCTTCAAGCAATCAAGCTTCTTCTAATGGACCTACTCTAATACCAATTATTGGAAATAATACTGGGGGGGCTGAATCAGTATTAGAAAATCAATAACATTTTCATTTCCATAATCAGATTCATATATGCTACTTGAATTAAAGGAACTCGCGTGTACATGCAACTGTGTTTAATGCAACTAGCGAACATCCAAAAAACTTATGATTGAGTTAATTCATCATATGTTGATCTTTAATTAGTGCATAAGAACATCATTAACCATATAAACATTAACCATGTGCAGTAAAAATAGACACACATGAACACCATGATATAAGGTGGAAACCCAATGCGGGACAAAAGCCACCTGCTGCTGTTTTCTTTAATATCAGAAACACCTGTTTACAATATTGTACTAGAGCAGACTCATACTAGTATGTAGGCACCCACCTGTAGAAGGCTATAATCTTCTCTCATTCTCCAGCTTATACTAGAAGGGAGATACAACCCCCTAGCTCTTGTACTAGTCAATATATTTACTAGTATGTAGGCACCGACCTATAAAAGGCTACAACCTTCTCTTTTCTTCTAGGGACCATGTTTCATAAATTTTCAGACTAGATCTATCAATATAAAATTAGTCACCACTGTAATACAACCATCTACATCATCAACCTCTGAACCACCCAACAACTGGATCACTGAAATCTTGTCATCAAAACACAGTCACCAGAACACAGAGCAGAACCCAGAACTCTACAACAAACACTAGAACCAATAACAACCTCAAATATCAAATCTCATAATGTATACGCTACTTGGCTGTGTCGAACCAATGTGTATACACCCTTTCACCAAATGGAACCAATGTACAGGTTTGAAAATAATTACTTATACCTTCGCTACAATTTTCTACTTCAGACATACCCAGATCATTAGATATAACGGATAAGGCATGCATCAATATTCAGATATGAACTATTCATGATCATACCATATAATGATAATGCATTTTAGTCTTCATGATCCTGGTCCATCAACCTTCATTCGCCATATAGGTGCATCCTTAGCAAAGCATCACATACCCATAACCTGCATACTAGATCTTACACTTCATCAGATATTCATTCCTTGCACACTTTCACTTTGGCCTAATGATCTTCTTCTCCTTATATAAGTTTAGGCCTCTCTTCATACCATGGTCCAAAACCACGTAGGATCGATACCTTGGACCCAATACCTGGGGTCAGTACCTAGGACCAAAATGGACCAATACCAAAATACAATGGTCCAAATAACACAGACCAAAATGTAGTTTTCCGACGTGTATGCACCTTTCCTTCTGTAAAATTGCACGTGTACACTATACGCACCTTTGTATATAGTGAACTTGTGTATACCTTATCATATATGTGACATAGTATATAGTGAACATGCGTCTATGCGTGGCTTGGTATATAGTGAACTTGCATATACCTTTCCTTCTTCATTCTTGTTGTTTACCTTCTATACTGTGATCTATCATCTGAGAGATTTTCCATCAAGGACAACACTTGTGTCATACCTGTATTATAATGGAAACAACCACACCAAGTCACTCTCCCCCTTCGACATCAAGGGAAAATGGTAGACCAAGATATTCTCTCACTTGATATACATTTTGTTGTCCATACTCCCCTCGAGTACATGCTGAAATCTCTGATTGAGCTCCCCATTTGTACATGCTAAGATGTATCAATCCATTCATGCTTCCCCTGAGCACATGTCAAGTCTGCAAAAATATTTTTCAAAAGAATAACATGACTCTACAACTCAACTAAGTGAGTATGACCTTCCTTTCACCAATGACTCATACATACATCAATCTACCAACTAAGTGGGGATACACCATTTTGACTCATCCACCCAACCAAGTGGGGGTATACCAAATGTTTATACATGATTGAAAATAGCAATTATTAGATCATCCTTCCCATGCATAGTGGGAGTACAAATTAGGTCTTTGCAAGACCTTTACACCAATTTATATTCATTACTTTTATAACAAGGACCAACAATCTAAACAAGACCATGATAGTCATCAACAACTATCGTACACCATCTATGATCTACACCATAAGCATCTATCACCAGCATCCAGACCTGTAACCTGCAATATTGTTCTCTTGGCTAACCAACAATAAGTAGCAAGATGTATCATTTAGCCACATAAGCATCATCACCAAAGACTTCTAACCATAATGCCAACAATGCATTATTCGAAGCATAAGCTCCCCCTACATGTTCCAACCATATCAGACTTCTTTCCTGAGTCTATCCTGCTGCTTTTTCTTCAGAGCACCATATACGCGACTGTGCAGCCTCTAACTCGCGTATATATAGGACTTTTCTCTATAATAGCTACGTATGAAAATTGGAATACTGAAGGTTTACACTTTTAGCTTCCCCTGGGTTTGTTATGTCTGCTAACTGAGTTATGCCACATCTTTCTGACAATAATTCTATCTTCTTCAATACCTGGGATTCAGATGATGTATGCTGCTTTTGCTTTGATGTCAGAATTTTTCTAACTTTTTCCTTTAATTTATGTCCACACTTGTTACAGGCATAACATCTTACATGTTTCATATTCCTTTTATTGCAATCAATAGCTTTGTGACAAAACATATTGCAAGCAAAACAATATCCCTTAAAGTACCTGGAACGTGATGATCTTTTTGTGTGATGGTCTTCAACCATTCTACTTTTGCATCTAGCAGCAACATGTCCAAGGTTATGGCATTCATAGCATTCAACATTATTCATTAGAGGAAATAACCTTCTATCACTTCCACAATTAGGAGCAAATGATTTTCTTTGAATAATTTCTTTCCTTAGTTGTTGTTGGGGTTGACCTCTTATCTCCTTCTTGAGCATTTCTGGTTTTGCAATAGAGTTCCTTGCCTCACCCTATGAGCTAGATTCACCTTCAACAGTTTCATAAAATCCAAGACCAGTTTTGATAGCAGGGGATCTTTAACTACTAAGAATATCATCCAAAATCTTAGTACTATCTTGAAATCATAACAGTTTATCCTTTTCTTCTAATTTACATTTTAAGATATCTACCTCAACTTGATGCTCTTCTTCCTTTTCGAGATATTTCTTCTTTATGTTTTCTTCATCTTTTCTTCCTTTTTCCACTTTTTTCCTTAATTCGAGTATTTCATGTTCTTCTTCTTCAAGAGCTTCTTGATTATGCTTCTTTGATTCTTCAAGATCTTCTTTTAGAGAGAGGATCTTAGATTCAAGTCTCTGGATTGTTATGCTATAATCTTTTACTACATCCTGTAGCTACTCCCTTACTCTGGTTACTCTCTCAAGCTAAACTTTTAATCTTGTAACTTATTCTTTTTCTACATCATTATTTTCATATGTCATGAGAAGTTTAATTTCTTGATTATCTTCATCACTATTGGATAAATCGTCACTATTATCATGATTATAATAACTTATATTACATTCTTCAAACATCTTTCCTTTGTTATGAGGGCATCTAGCAGCGTAATGACCAACTCTATGGCAAGAAAAACATTTGAAAGGTAGCTTACCTTTGAACCTTCCAGATCCATGTTGAAGCTTCTTGACAAAATTTACCTCATATTCTTCTTCTGAAATGTTTCTTGATTCATTGATTTTTTCTTTTCCCCTTGTTGATACTTTAAATGCAGCTTCTATCATATTTGATGGTACTCCTTTTCTCATTTCAAAAGTAGTTAAGATTCCATGAGGCTGCATCATAGTGAGATTTTGCAGATCCTGCTTTTCTTCTATGGCAGACACTTTGGGTTCAAATTTTGCAAACAAGGATCTCAAAACTTTCTCAACTAAGACAACTTCCTTAATTTCTTCACCCAGATTCTTCATACAATTGACAATCTCATCTATACATAGGAAGTAATTAGCTATGCTTTCATCACTGTACATCTTAAGAGTTTCATACTGAATTCTAAGAGTTTGAAGCTTAGCACATTTTACCTGACCGTTTCCTTTGTAGATTAGAATGATTTTTTCCCATATTTCTTTGCCTAATTTGAGCTTTATGACCTTGACAAACTCTGATTATGACAAACTTCCCAATAAGATAGTAACAACTTTGGCATTGATTTCATATTGCTTTCTACCTGCCATATCTGTATGAATTGCTAATGGAAATGTATATCCTCCTTCCACGATTTCCTAAATATCTATTCCAAGAAATTGTAGATAGGTTGTGGTTATTATCTTCCAGTAAACAAATTGCTCCCATCGAAGATTGGTGGTCTGATGGATCCCTCTCTTTCTTGATTACTCATGATCATGGATCTTCCTTCAAGCAATCAAGCTTCTTCTGAAGGACCTGCTCTGATACTTATTATTCGAAATAATACTGAGAGGGGGGGGGGGGTTAATCAGTATTAGAAAATCAATAACCTTTTCATTTCCATAATTAGATTCATATATGCTACCTCAATTAAGGGAACTCACATGTACACGCAACTGTGTTTAATGAAACTAGTGTATATCTAGCAAACTTATGATTCAGTTAATTCATATATGTTGATCTTTAATCAGTGCATTAGAACATCATTAACCATATAAACATTAGCCAGGTGTAGTAAAAATAGACACATATGAACACCATGATATAAGGTGGAAACCCAATGCATGACAAAAGCCTCCTGCTGATGTTTTCTTTAATACAAGAAAAACCTGTTTATAATCTTGTACTGGCGCAGACTCATACGAGTATGCAGGTTAGCACCTACAGAAGGCTACAACCTTCTCTTGTTCTCCAGCTTCTAATGGAAGGGAGCTACAATTCCCTAGCTCTTCTACTACCCGATATATTTAGTAGTACGTAGGCGTCGACCTACAAAAGCCTACAACCTTTTCTTTTCTTCCAGGGACCACGTTTCATAAATTTTCAAACTGGATTCATCAATACAAAATCAATCACCACTAGAATACAACCATCTGCATCATCAATCTCTGAATCTACCAAAAAATGAATCACTGGAACCATGTTGTCAAAACACAGTCACTAAAACACAGAGAAGAACCCAGAACTCTGCTACAACCAGTAGAACCAACAACAACCTCAAAGATCAAATTTCATAATTCATACACTACTTGGCTATGCTGAACCAGCGTGTGTACGCCCTTTCACCAAAGGGAACCAGTGTACAGGTCTGAAAATAATTACTTATACCTTCGCTGCAATTTTCTACTTCAAATATACCTAGATCATCAGATATAATGAATAAGACATGCGTCAGTATTCTGATCTGAACTATTCATGATCATTCCATATAATGATAATGCATTTTAGTCTTCATGATCCTTGTCCATCAACCTTCATTCGCCGCATAGGTGCATCCTTAGGAAAGCATCACATACCCATAACCTACATACTAGATCTCACACTTCATTAGATATTCATCACTTGCACACTTGCACTTTGGCCTAATGATCTTCTTCTCCTTATATAGGTTTAGGCCTCCCTCCATACCATGGTCCAAAAGCACGTAGGACCGATACCTTGGACCCAATACCTGGGGTCAATACCTTGGACCAACTACCAATGACCAATACCAAAATACCATGGTCCAAATACCACAGACTAAGAATTAGTTTTCCGACATGCACACATATTTCCTTCTGTGAAAGTGCATGTGTATGCTATATGCGCCATTGTATATAGGGAACCTCTGTGCATACGTGACTTGGTATATAGTGAACCTATGTATACCTTTTCGTAGACGTGTCTTTGTATATAGTGAACCTGCGCGTATACACAACTTGGTATATTGTGAACCTGCATATACCTTTCTTTATTCATTCATGTTGTTTACTTGCTATACTATGATCTTTCATTTGATAGAGTTTCCATCAAGGAAAACACTTGTGTCATACTTGTATCATAATGCAAACAATATCCCCCTTTAGACTTGATGGCAACAACCACACCAAGTCACTCTCCCCCTTTGACATCAACAGCAAAGGGAAAACCAAGATATTCTCTCCCTTGATATACATTTTGTTGTCCATACTCCCCATGAGTACATGCTGAAATCTCTGATTGAGCTCCCCCTTTGTACATACTAAAATGTATCAATCTGTTCATGCTCCCCTTGAGCACATGCTGAGTCTACAAAAATAATTTTTAAAAGAATAACATGACTCTACAACTCAACTAAGTGAATATGACCTTCCTATCACCAATAACTCATACATGCATCAATCTCCAAAATAAGTGGGTATACACCATTTTGACTCATCCACCCAACCAAGTGGGGGTATACCAAATGTTTATACATGGATGAAAATAGAAATTATTACATCATACTTCCCATGCATAGTGGGGCTACAAATTAGGTTTTTGCAAGACTTTTACACCAATTGATATTCATGACTTTTATAACAAAGACCAGCAATCTAAGCAAGACCATGATAGTCATCAGCAACTATCATACATCATCTATGATCTGCACCATAAGCATATATCAGCAACATCCAGAACTGTAACCTACAATACCATTCTCCTGGCTAACGAACAATAAGTAGCAAGATGTATCATTTAGCCACATAAGCATCATCAACAAAGACTTCTAACCATAATGCCGACAATGCATTATTCGAAGCATATGGTCCCCCTGTACCTGTGCCAACCATATCAGACTTCTTTTCGTGAGTTTGTCCTACTTCTTTTTCTTCAGAGCACCACATACGTGACTGTGCAATCTCTAACTTGGGTATATGTGCGAATTTGCTTTATAATAGCTGCATATGAAGATTGGAGTACTTAAGGATTACACATTCAGCTTCCACTGGGTCTGTTATGTCTGCTAACTGAGTTATGCCACATATTTTTGACAATAATTTTGTCTTCTTCAATACTTGGGATTGGGATGATGTATGCTCCTTTTTCTTTGGTGTCCGAATTTTACTCCTTTTTCCTTTAATTTATGTCCAAACTTGTTACCGACATAACATATTACATGTTTCATATTCCTTTTATTGCAATCGATAGCTTTGTGACCAAACATATTGCAAGCAAAACAATATCCCTTAAAGTACCTGGAACATGATGATCTTTCTGTGCGATGGTCTTGAACCATTCTACTTCTACATCTGGTTGCAACATGTCCAAGATTATGACATTCATAACATTCAACATTATTAATCAGAGGAAATAACCATCTCTCACATCCACAGTTAGGAGCAAAAGATTTTCTTTGAAGATTTTCTTTCCTTGGTTGTTGCCAGGGTTGACCTCTTATCTCCTTGTTGAGAATTTCAGGTTTTTCATTAAAGTTCCTTGCCTCACCCTGTGAGCTAGATTCACGTTCAACGGTTTCATAAAATCTAATACCAGTTTTGATAGCAAGGGATCTTTGACTACTAAGAATATCATCCAAAATCTTAGTACTGTCTTGAAATCGTAACAGTTTATCCTTTTCTTCTAATTCACCTTTCAAGATATTTACCTCAACCTAATGTTCTTCTTCCCTTTCCAGTTATTGCTTCTTTATGTTTTCTTCAGCTTTTCTTCATTTTTCCACTTCTTGCCTTAATTTGAGTATTTCATTTTCTTGTTCTTCAAGAGCTTCTTGATTCAGCTTCTTTGGTTCTTCAAGATCTTCTTTTAGAGAGGGGATCTTAGATTCAAGTCTCTGGATTGTTATGCTATGATCTTTACTACATCCTGCGGCTGCTCCCTTACTCTGGTTACTGTCTCCAGATGAACTCTTAATCTACTAACTTCTTATTTTTCTACGTCATTATTTTCATATGCCATGAGAAGTATAATTTCTTAATTATCTTGATCACTATTGGATAAGTCATCACTATTATCATGAGTATAATCACTTCTATTACCTTCTTTAGACATATTTCCTTTGTTATGAGGGCATATAGAAGTGTAATGACAAACTCTACCGAAAGAAAAAAATTTGAAAGGTAGCTTACCTTTGAACCTTCCAGATCCTCGTTGAAGGTTCTTGACAAAAATCACCTCATTTCTTATTCTGTAACGTTTGCTGATTCATTGATTTTTTCTTTTCCCTTTGTTGATACTTTAAATGCAGCTTCTCTCATATCTGATGGTCCTCCTTTTCATATTTTAAAAGCAATTAAGATTCTGTGAAGTTGTGCCATAGTTATATTCTACAGATATTGCTTTTCTTCTATGGCAGAAACTTTGGGTTCAAATTTAGCAAACAGGGATCTCAAAAATTTCTCAACTAAGACAATTTCCTTAATTTCTTCACCCAGATTCTTCATACAATTGACAACCTCATCTATACGTAGGAAGTATTTAGCTATGCTTTCATCACTATACATCTTAAGAGTTTCATACTAAATTCTGAGAGTTTGAAGTTTAGCGCGTTTACCTTAGCATCTCATTCGTAGCTTAGAATGATTTTGTCCCATATTTCTTTGGCTGATTTGAGCTACATGACCTTAACAAACTTTGATTTTGACAAACTTCCCAATAAGATAGTAACAACTTTGGCATTGATTTCATATTTATTTCTACCTGTCGTATCTGTAGGAATTACTGATGGAAATGTATATCCTCCTTCCACAATTTCCCAAATATCCATTCCAACTGATTGTAGATAGGTTGTGGTTCTTATCTTTGAGTAAACAAAATTGCTCCCGTCAAAGATTGCTGGTATGATGGATCCCTCCCTTTCTTGATTATTCATGATGATGGATCTTCCTTCAAGCGATCAGGCTTCTTCTGAAGGACCTGCTCTAATATCAAATGTTGGAAATAATACTAAGGGGCGGGGGGTGAATCAGCATTAGCAAATTAATAAATTTTTCATTTCCATAATCAGATTCATATATGCTACTTGAATTAAGGTAACTCGCATGTACACGCAACTGTGTCTAATGCAACTAGCGAACATCCAACAAACTTATGATTTAGTTAATTCATCATGTGTTGATCTTTAATCTGTGCATCAGAACATCATTAACTATATAAATAGTAACCAGGTGCAGTAAAAACAGACACACATGAACACCATGATATAAGGTGGAAACCCAATGCGAGACAAAAAACACTGCTGTTGTTTTCTTTAATATAAGAAAAACCTATTTACAATCTTGTACTGGCACATACTCATACCAGTATGTAAGCACCAACCTGCAAACAGCTACAACATTCTCTCATTCTCCAGCTTGTACTGGAAGGGAGCTACAACCCCCTAGCTCTTGTACTAGTCGATATATTTACTAGTACGTAGGCACCAGCCTACAGAAGGCTACAACCTTCTCTTTTCTTCCAGGGACCACGTTTCATAAAATTTCAGACTAGATCCATCAATAAAAAATCAATCACCATTGCAATACAACCATATGCATCATCAATCTCTGAATCACCCAACATCTGAATCACTCGAACCCTGTCATCAAAACACATTCACCTGAACATAGAGCAGAACCCAAACTCTGCAACAACCACTAGAACCGACAACAACCTCAAATATCAAATCTTATAATGTATACACTACTTGGCTATGTCGAGCCAGCGTCTATATGCCCTTTCACCAAAGGAAACTAGCGTATAGGTTTGAAAATAAAACACTTATACCTTCACTACAATTTTCTACTTCAAATATACCCAGATCATCAGATATAACGAATAAGACATGTGCCAGTATTCAGATCTGAACTATTCATGATCATACCATATAATGATAATGCATTTTAGTCTTCATGATCCCGGTACATCAACCTTCATTCGCCACATAGGTGCATCCTTAGCAAAGCATCACATACCCATAACCTGCATAGTAGATCTCACACTTCATCAGATATTCATCACTTGCACACTTGCACTTTGGCCTAATGATCTTCTTCTCCTTATATAAGTTTAGGCCTCTCTTAATACCATGGTCCAAAACCACGTAGGACCAATACCTTGGACCCAATACCTAGGATCAATAGCTAGGAACAAATACCATGGACCAATACCAAAATGCCATTGTCCAAATACCACGGAACAAAATGTAGTTTTCGAACTTGTATGTGCCTTTCCTTCTATGAAAGTGCGTGTGTACGTGCCTTTGTATATAGTGAACCTGCATGTATACACAACTTGGTATATAGTGAACCTGCATGTATACGCGACTTGGTATATAGTGAACCTGCGTATACCTTTCTTTCTTCATTCTTGTTGTTTACCATCTATACTATCTTTATCTGAGAGAGTTGCCATCAAGGACAACACTTGTGTCATACATGTATCATAATGCCAACAATATCCCCCTTTGGACTTGATGGCAACAACCACACCAAGTCACACTCCACCTTCGACATCAAGGGAAATGGGAAAACCAAGATATTCTCTCCCTTGATATACATTCTTTTGTCAATACTCACCCTAAGTACATGCTAAAATCTCTGATTGAGATCCCCCTTTGTACATGCTAAGATGTATCAATCTATTCATGCTCCACTTGAGCACATGCCAAGTCCGCAAAAATATTTTTCAAAAGAATAACATGACTCTACAACTCAACTAAGTGAGTATGACCTTCCTAACACCAATGACTCATACATACATCAATCTCCCAACTAAGTGGGGATACACCATTTTGACTCATCCACCCAACCAAGTGGGGGTATACCAAATCTTTATACATGACTGAAATTAGAAATGATTACATCATCCTTCCCTTGAATAGTGGGGGTACAAATTAGGTCTTTGCAAGACCTTTACACCAATTGATATTGATGACTTTTATAACAAATACCACCAATCTAAACAAGACCATGATAGTCATCAGCAACTATTGTACACCTTCTATGATCCAGACCATAAGCATCCGTCACGAGTGTTATAGACATTTTTGGGCACTGCAATCCCAATCATATATTTCCATAAACAAAGGGCTTCTGAGTCCCTAAAAGTGTTGTTTCATGCCCTAAAGGAACAAGGTTAGCTGATTACATCATCTCCTAGAAGTTCTCCATAGGAAACTGCTCAAAACTGGACCATACAGGTTGCTCAGTTCTAAGGGTGCAATGCATCTCACCTGGCCAGTGTAAAAGGTGCGATGCATACTGGAAAGCCCTTCTGTAGGATGCGATGGGTGAGAATGGACAAATGGCAGAGAAAGTTTGCGAGGTGGATGATCATGGAATCTTCCAGAAACTTCTCCTATGACACTTGCCTCTCTGAATTCACCCAGGGATGAGTAAGAGATCATCAATCTCCAAGTGAAATCAAGAACTAACAGAGAGAAGACACTAATCAAAATCCTAGAAGTTGACTCACCTCCCTGCAATTATCTATATATGGATCACTCATCCCAGAGATCCAGAGGCTAGAATTTTGTCTCTTGTAAGGAAGTGTTGTTGGTTTCCTGGTGGAATATCATAGTGTTGGGTGATATAAGCTTTTCATGAGGTGAAGAAGGGGTTTCATGCTGGGAGGATGACGCCAGATCAGATCAATGGGTTGTAATCCTCTCTTATAATCTTTATATCAATAAAGCTATTCAAGTTTTCCTCCACATTCTTGTATGTCTGATAGTATATGCATTTGTGTGGTCAATATATATCTGGTCCTATATTTCTTATGATTGTAGATCTCTGCAATTTGAAGGTATTATGCTTCTTTGACTTTACATGAAGTGGAGTGGACAAGGGAGAAGTGGCAAAGATCTATTGGTGAGGAGAAGGAATAAGAAAAGAACCAACCGCGAGATTGAGGTTGGTATTCTCTAATCCTCTCCTATCAACTTCTCATAAAGGAAAATGAAAGTAACTTTAATCTGTTTGTTTCTAAGATAACTACCCATCTTAGTGTGACTAGCAGCTTTGCATAGACACTAGATTTCCCGATAACAAAATGGCGACTCCACTGGGGAGCGAATAGCTTATTTGCTGGTCTATACTTGTTTTCTTTATAAACTTATAGAAGGAGCCTGAGGTTAAGCCAGCTAGCCTTCGAACTGCATTTGCCATGCAAGTGCAAAGTAGACCAATGCTACTTTAGTCTATCTCCGAGTTTTGTTTATAGACTGAACAATCGATTTGCAAACATCCTAATTGCCCTAGTGGTGGCTCTAGTAACCTTATTAGATCAACCCCTGTGATTTCTATTTACTGACTATCATTGGCTTCGCCTAAATCCCTAAACTAAGCTGCAAACTGTGACCAAGAACCAAGTTGAAGTCTCGTCCTTAGACCATCGTACTTTCTCCTCTTGGGAATCTGGATGCATCGCACCTCTCGTGTGTAGTAGGTGTGCTGCATCACACTTTCCTTGTGTTGCAGGTGCGCTGATAAGATAAGACCTCATCTGCTTCCAGATTTTGGTTTCTTTGTTTACTCTTTTCAGCGTTATTCAGGAGTTTTACTGTTTGTAATCAGTATACCACTGTGGAAACCCCCTTCCTTTGCATGATTCCACCTCCATAGTATAAAGAATTGTGAATGTTTTTATGTATTGTGCGCCATTTACAGTTCTCTTTTACAAAAGTAACGTAATCAAACTGTCATCTTTTGATTTGGAAGTGTCACAAGTGTCGTTTTCAGTCAAAGAAAATAATTCTATTGTTCTTGATGGTCGATTATACAGTTACTCTTCTATTTTATTTGAATTAGTAGTTTTTCAAGTGTTGAAAGCAGTTTTCAATTCAAAGTCACAAAGTGTCGTTATTACCTTCCTTTCGTTTTTGAAGTGAAATTTGTTAGTACTGTCACTTTGAAAAGATAATTCAGATTTGTACTTAGCATTCTTCTTGTCATTCACACATTAAGAAGGCTGAAAACAAATACATGCATGTGCATTTTCATTTAGACTGCTTGTTGGTTTTATTTAGGATAGTGCATCTAGTGTGTGATCTCTGCTCTATGTTGAAAGAATATCATCTCTCTTTCTTTAGTAGCTAGGATTTTCATTGCAAAAAGAAGATTAAACGATTGTTTATCATCTTAGATTGCATTTTAGGAATTATATATCTACATCACACGGTGAACCTGAAAGGAAAATTTCTTAAGAAATATCAACTGTAAAATAAATTCAATGAACATAAAAACACTTTGGAACCTAACACACAACATTTAGAAGTCTAGGCTAGAGATGTATTCCGGCGTCATAAAGCCTGGTAACTATCACTTTCATTGTTGGTTGGGTGATTCACCCTCTTTGAGACGATAAGTGCCAGTATGGACTTATGCTCCCACATATCGTCGAGTATATATTGGGAGACCACAATAGGCCATATCCTTTATCCATAGGAAGCCATGTTTGCTGCCTTATCGATCACAATGTGCTGAACACAACATTCGAGAAGATTGACTGCAGTACCATAAAAAGTATTCTTCAGTTTTGTGATTGGTTTGGTAATCCCTCTGTCTAGATTTCCAGAGTAGTCCCTTTCATTCCTTTTTAGACTCCTTAAGAGAAAAGGTCCATCTGAGCACTTTTCACTTCAGGCTCATTAAAAATCGAAGGTGACTAGAGTCATCTTTTGTTTTTTCTCGACTCTTAGAAATTGAAAAAAAAAGATGTGTCAAAGCATATAAAATTTATTTTAATCGGAATAAAATCACTGTTCCCTCATTGGTCTTAGGTTGAGAAAATGGAGTCCACCAACCAAGGATTTCCCCTTGGAGGAAATCCTCGTCCTTTCTCCTCTTGGGGAGATGTTGGTGCACCTCATATGGCCACATTGTCACTTCCAGGATTGACGATTGGCTTGCCAATATGGCTCTTCTCGACCTCCGTCGTTCAGAATATCATGGTTCCTGAACAATCAAGTCAACAACTAGATGATACTAAAGTGACCCCCCAACCTTCTACTTCATCCAATTCTCCCTCTCCTCCTTCCTCTTCGCTTGATGAAACTGGTAAAGCCAAAAATCAAGTAACTAAGAAAGAGAAGAAGGGGAAGGAGAAGAAAGAAAAGAAGAAGAAGGAGCCAAAGGAAAAAAGGGGTAACCATGCATCATCTAGCGAAAATCCACACACGGCACCATCCAAACCTAAATCTCCATGTGTCATTTGCAAAGGAGACCACTATCATTGAGATTGTCCTTGTATCCCTCAGATCTTAAGGGACTGGTCTCCTCGTTTGCACAATCCAGTGTCATCAACCTCTGAAAATCATGTTGAAAGTACACCATCAACTAGTGAAAGCGAAGCATTTGGACAGAAAAGGAAATGTAAATTTCCTTGTAAACTGTGTGAAGGCAACCACATCGTCCACCGTTGTCCCTTCCTAGATGAAGCAAAAAGAGTCTTGGGTAGTCGTCCTACTTCATCGCTACGGCTTCCTCCTGGATACAAGAAACTCTTGCTGAGTCTATCACTAGTTGAAAATCTGACTGACATGCTATTGTGGTCAGTCGAAGAATCTATCATTGAAGATAAACCCACTGAATCCATACCAGACAAAAGTCAAAATGTTGAGGCTGCAGTTGACCCAGTCTTGTCTTCGGAAGGTCCATCTTCAAATCATACAATCACCGAAGAGAATGAGAACGACACTATTCAAATTCTTTTCATAAACACAGACTCCGATGAACAGGGGGCAAATCTACCCATTCCTTTACCGCAGGAAGGAAGTTCACTAGAGTCATATCCATCTGTCTATTTGGTCCCACCTCCAAGCAACCTAGTGGTTTCCTTCGATTGGAATCTACTAGGCAGACCCCGTCTACCGTCTAATGTACCATTCTGAATCATTGTACAAGCTAACAAAATGATCATGGTCAGTACTATCAAGATGAAGGGGCTTCTATGAGTATCCTTTCCTCGACTGCTTCGAAAGTGCTTGGTTCGCCATCGCTTATAGCTGAGATGAGAAATATGACAGGCTTCGACAAAGGAACCAATCGACCGTTGGCATCCTTCCAAATGTGCCTATAACTTTGAGAAGGAAAACTGTGTATATGAACGTAATGGTAGTACAAGGGCCTTTAGATTATAATCTACTCCTTGGACATGACTATATTTATTGCATGGGAGCCATTGTCTCCTCACTCTTTCGAGTAACGTGTTTTCCGCATGAAGGCAGAGTGGTCCAGCTCGTAGACCAGCTTTCGTTCCCCAGCTCACACATGGAAAATAGTCAAATACCATCCCTAAATGGTCTTTTCATGCAAGGAATGTCTCATCGAACTCCAGTCCATCCACCTAAGGAACACAATTAATTTAGGAGGTTAGGACTGAAACCCAGGGGGCATGCACCCTGGTCTACTTCGGCAGGAAAAATCTGGGTATAGGGTAGGTTTCTGCGAAGGATATGTGACTAGTTTAACACCCGCCCGTATAGGAAAATGGGATTAGACCGGATAAGATACCTCCATTAGAAGGTATGCCTTTCCTGATAGAAAAAATGTTTTGTTTGCAAATTAAGGTGTAACCTGTAAAAGGTAGGCCCTTCCTGACAAAGCAAATGTTTTTTTTTAAAATTGAGGGGTAACCTCGAAACTCTACTTCACTATACCTGGGGGCATGCAAACCTTTTTGCGTGCATGTGAAGAGCGACCATTTATTCTCTTAGTTTGTAGGTTCTCAAACCCTTTAAACTCGTAGGATTGGTCGTTCCTAGCTTACATAAAGAAAGGATACGGAGCAAAGCTTCGAAAGGTGCAAGCTCCATAAAAATGGAATCTATTGATGAGACATCCTTATTATACGACTAGCACGAGCCGTTTTTATGTGAAGTTCAAGCTCGTTAAAAATTAAACCTAAGCAATGAGCTAATGTTTCCCCCGAAGTTTAAGCTCATTAAAAAATGAACAGATCTCCAGTAAATAACCATTGTGAATTCATCAGATTTTGAACCTTGGTCATGTTCTCATCATCACCTCCACTCTGTTTTAGTCGATCATACGCCTCCATTTGATTGTTTACCCCTTTTGAGGAACAACTATGAAAAGTAATCCTGCTAACCATCCTTGTGACACTACCATGATTGGAAAATTCCAAACCTTACCTGGAATCAACTGCTACTTGAAATTATCACTTGTTCCTCAAAAAACGAGTCTCGTTTAAGCTCGTTTCACCTAACTCGTAAAATATGAAAATATTGCTGAGAAGTTGGCCTCTCCAGCTCGTTAAAGTTACCAGGAGTGTTATCCCTCCTCTAGATTTTAATCTTTTTGGACCTGAGGGATTATTACACAAAAAGATCGAGTGCTTGTTTTGTTCGGCTTGTTAAAATTATCGAAAATTCATCCCTTTCGTATTATTTTATACTTTTTCAGACTAAAGGGATTATATGACGAAAAAGGATTATTGGAGTTTCCTTTATGTCCCTTTCAGACTCTCTAAAATTGAAAAGGATTGTGTTATCTTTGTCGTTAAACGCGTTAAAACCAATAGCGACAAAGTTGTCCATATAGACAAGAACGAGTTTCACTGTTGCTAGGCTCGTTAAAACATAGCGACGGGTTTTCCCGAAGGGAAAATTATAGAACAAGCATATGTTATCCTCCTCAAGCTTGATAAAAATAAAGAGGTACTGGTCAGCAATGACTGGGGAAATATTGGGAAGAAAACTTGAAGAAACTTTATTGGTAGCAAAGTCGCTCCTGAACATGACACTTTCACTCCATGTCTGAGTTAGGTTGGGTTATTTTGTTCACCGGTCATATTACCTGTTATAGACATTTTTGTGCCTTACAGCATGAAGCGTGAAATGTCCATAATCTAAGGGATCCAAAGTCCCTAAACATGTTGTTCCTACCCCTAGAGTAACAAGGTCAGCAAACCACAGCACTGAATATCAGTTCTCCACCTGAAAACACTCAAAAACAAGCTAATTCTGGATCATGTCAACTGCTCCACTTAGCATCTGTGCTGAATGTCAACTGCTCCACTGTGTACCTGCGCTGAATGTCAACTACAAAGAAGGCTACCTGCGCTGGGCGAGTTTCGCCAAGTGGCACAGTCATTCCTCAAGGTGTCAATGCCCAGGAAGCTTCCAAAATGACACTTGGATTAGGGAATTCGACTGGTGATGAGTAAGAGGGTCTAGATCTCCAAGTGGAAGAAAGAACCTCCAAGTGGACTCAAGAACTGAAGAATAACTGAAGTGGGAGAGGACACTAGTCAGCTTCATGCCAGCCTCAAGCTGACTCATCCTTTCTCCAAAACTCCTATATATAGAGCTCTCTCATGAGGTCTAAGTAGGCTGGAATCTTGTGAATGTAAGGAAGTGTTGTTGGTTTGAGTTTAGAACTATTGGGTGATTTGCTTTGAAGGAGGTGAAGAGGAGATTTATTTCTGCTGGGAGGTGATGCTGGATTGGGCCTTTTATGGTTGTATCACTTCCTGAACTTTACTTCTTCCATTAATAAAGAATTTGAGGTTCTTCTATATGCATTTGTCTCAATGGTGTATTGTTATACTTGTGTATTTGATTTATTCTAATCCTTGAATCAATTATGAATGTATGCTTCTTGTAGTTTCCCTCTCTTGCCATTTTGCAGGATCTTGGTGTAGCTGGGCCAGTGAAAGAGCAAGGAGTTGGGAGCAAGCAGCAAGGAGAGAAGATTGGATCAACCATTAGTGAAAGACATCGGTTAGTGGATCTCTTTCTCCCCTATTTTACTTTCATAAAGAAGAAATCTTAGATAGCTTTGCTTCGATTGTTGCTAAGGTACTATCACCCTTAGAGTGGGATAGGGTCATTCTGTATTGGATACTTTTCCCAACAACAAATTGGCGACTCCGCTGGGGAGCTTATCTTGTTGGTTGCTTGTGTTTTTTGCTATTCATTTCATAAACACAGAGAGTACCGAATCGAACTGCATTTGGATCTTTCAAATGCAAAGTAGAGGGCAACTACTCTAGCTCAGTTTCTGGGCATGTTTATGATTTGAAGAGATGATCCACAAGGACTCTGAACAGCTCTGAGTGATAGCTTTTCATCCTCCTTTTCATCCCTTAGTGTGTACTTGATTGATAGCTTCTGATTTGGCCAAAAACTGTGAATTTTTTAGCAATCTGTGACCCGGAAACTGAGAAAAACGAAAGTTTATCTCTTCATTGCAGGCACTGTGAAGGCAGTCTGCATTTCATCGTAGGTCCCGAAGGGGCTACCTGCGCTGAATGTCAAACTGACAGTGTACCACCTGCGCTGAACCAGTTTTGCTTTGTGCTACTGGGGTTCCCTGCTGTTTATTGCCCTGTTTTCATCCTTGTTTTTGCAGCCTATTATCAGTCAATGTGCCTATCTGAAACCAACATTCCTTGCCACTATTCCGCCTCGGTTGTATAAAGAAACTGTGTTTGTTCTTTGTGTATTTCTTATATCATTTGCAGTTTCCCATAACGAAAGTGAACTAGTCTTGTTGTGGCCTCTTAGATCTAGACCTGTGATAAAGTGTCGTTTTGATCTTAAGAGTTAGTTTGTTTGTTGTCCATAGCTGATTGAGCTTTTGCTTTCGTCATATGGTTTGAATTTATGTATTTCTAGTGTCGAAACAAGTAAATCTGAAGGTGTCTTTTGATTTTGGACAAGCTTGTTTGCTTTCACTTGAAATTGAATTCAAAGTTATACAACAGCTTTCTTTTTGTAATACATCAACATTAAGAAAGAGAAAAGAAATACCTGTATTGTGCATGTGCATTTTGACAGCTTGTATGTTGATTTAGGGAAAAGTGCATTAGTGTGTGCTCTATGATCTGTGTGAGAAGATGATGTCTTTCTTTTCCCTCAGTAGTTAAGATTTTCAAAGTTGAAAGATTGAAAAGCTTGATTATCATCTTAGACTGCATTTAGGAGTTGTACCATACATCTCGTGGTGATCCATAAAGGCAAACTGCTAAACAAGATCAACTTAAAATAAATTGAATTTACATAACAACGCATTGGAACATAATGCAAACACATAGAGGTCTAAGCTAGAGACGTGTTCCGGCGTCGTTAAAAGTGATATCTTAGCGTTGAGTGGTTGGGTGATTCCTCCACGGTGAAGCGATAAGTATTAATACGGACTTGTGCTCCCACGTACCGTCGCGTATATATTGGGAGACCCCTATAGGAACAAAGCCTTTATCCATAGGAAATTGTGTCGGCCGCCCTACTGAACGCAATGCAGTGAACACAGCATTCACGAAGATCGACCACTCGTACCGTGAAATGTATTCTGTGGTTTTGCGAAAAGTTTGGCACACCCTCTGCCTAGATCTCCAGAGCAGTTTCTTTTGGCCTTTTTCAAACTCTATAACTGAAAAAGTCCATCCGAGCATTTGTCACTTCGGGCTCATTAAAACATCGAAGGAGACTAGAGTCATCTTTAGCTTTTTCTCGGCTCTTAAAAAGTGAAAAAGCAGGTTGTGTCTAAAGCGTCGTTATAAAATTTATTTTAAACGGAACATAATCACCTCCTATTCCTGCATTTATCTGTAGGTTGAGAACATGGAACGAACCAACCAAGGAATTCCACATGATGGAAATCCTAGTCCTTTCTCCTCTTGGGGAGAAGTTGGTGCGCCCCACATGGCCACATTGTCGCTTCCAGGACTGACAATTGGCCTGCCAATTTGGCTATTCTCAACCCATGTAGTTCAGAACACCATGGTTCCTGAACAGTCGAGTCAACAGTTAGATCAGTCTAGAGCTGCCCACCAGCCTTCTACTTCCTATAACTCTTCCTCCAATCCTTCATCTTCACAAGGTAGAGCCGGCAAAAGCCAAGCTCCCATGGAGAAGAAGGAGAAGAAGAAGAAAGAGAAGAAGAAGAAGGAGCCTAAGGCGACTGGGGGCAAGCAAAAGACATCTGACAAAAATCAACACACAGCACAGACTGGGCCTAAATCGCCATGTGTCATATGTAGAGGAGACCACTTCCATAGAGATTGTCCCTGTATTCCCCGGATACTAAGGGACTGGTCCCCTTGTTTGCACAGTTCGGGAGCATCAACCTCTGATAGCCATGTTGAATGCTTACCGTCAACCAGTGAAAGTGAAGGTTCAAGACAAAGAGGGGGAGCAAGATCCCCCTGCAGACTGTGTGAAGGTGATCACGCCATCCACCGTTGTCCCTTCTTAGACGAAGCGAAGAGAGTTTTGGAAGATCGTCCGGTTTCACCGTTGAGACTTCCTCCTGGATACAAAAAACTCGTGCCAAGTCCTTCTTTGGTTGAAAATACAGCTGGCCCGCTCAAGTGGTCAGCTAAAGCGTCAGTCATTGAGAATGAACCTACTGAATCCAGACCGGATGAAAGTCCAAAGGTCGAAACGGCAGTTGACCCGTTTCTTCCTTCAGAGGTTTCATCCTTAAATGACACCGTCACTGAAGATTCATCTTCAAATGACACCGTCACTGAAGAGAATAAGGATGACACCATCCATATTCTTTTCATCAACACAGACTCTGATGAGTGTCAGGGCAATGCACCCATTCCTTTATCGCAGGAAGGAACATCGTCAGGGTCATATCCGGCCGTGTATTCGGTCCCACCACCAAGCAACCTGGTTGTGTCCTTTGATTGGAGCCAACTAGGCAGACCCCGGTTGCCAGCCAGTATACCATTCAGAATCATAGTCCAAATTTATAGAATGGTAATGGCTGGCACTATCATTGATGAAGGGGCATCTGTGAGTATCCTTTCCTCTGTTGCTTGGAAAGCACTGGGTTCCCCGGCGCTTTTGCCTGAGATAAGAAATCTCTCGGGTTTTGATAAAGGAACCAGTCGACCATTAGGGATCCTCCCCAATGTACCTATTACATTGAAAGGGAAGACCGTTCAAATGAACGTGATGTTCATTCAAGGACCCTTGGATTATAACCTACTCCTTGGATGAGACTATATATATTGCATGGGAGCTATAGTCTCCTCACTCTTTAGAGTAATGTGTTTTCCACACGAAGGAAGAATGGTCAAGCTCGTAGACCAACTTTCATTTCCGGGATCACGCATCGCAAATAGTCACATACCAACCCTGAATGGTCTATTCAATCAAGAAATGTCTCCACCCCCAGTCCTCCTTCCCGATGAGTGCGAGTGATTCGGAAAGATGGGACTGGAACCCAGGGGGCATGCATCCTGGTCTGCTTCGGGCAGAGGAAACCTTGGGTATAAGGTAGAATTTCCACGAGAGAATATGACTAGTCCGTACCCCGTCCGTGGATGGAAGAGGGGTTGTTCTAGAATAAGATTCTTTTGTCAAGGTCACGTGTTTGACACAGGTCATTCACCATTGTCTACTTCGGTAGACAGTGCCGAGGAAATGTTTTCGTTTGAAGAAGTTAACAAAACAATCTTTGGGTAACCAGAAAGAGGCAAGCCTCACCCTTTAAAACAAATGTTTTGACGGATAAGTAGGGGCAGCCTTGAAATTGTACTTTATACCTAGGGGCATGCAAACCTTTTGGAGTGCAAGCTAAGGGCGGTTATTTATCTGTTTTTGGGATTAGCCGTTTCCGAACTTGCATAAAGAAAGGATGAGAGGGAGCATAGATTTGGTAAGGCGCGAGCTCTATAAAAAATGGGATCTTATAGGAGACATTCTTATCTTATGACTGGTATATCGAGCAGTTTTAGCATAAAGTTCATGCTCATTAAAAAATAAACGCAAGATCTGAGCAGTTTTAACACAGAATTTATGCTCGTTAAAAAATAGAAAACCGACTGTGAGCAAGAGTTTCCTCCAGAGTTCAAGCTCATTAAAAAATGAACCTACCCCGGTAAATAACCACTGTGATCATAAATTTATCAGCCATAAAAGCCATTGGTCGTGTTTTGCACCTGCCACCTCCACTTTCATTTGGCCGATCATTCACCTCCATATGAGTGTTTACCCATTTTGAAGAACAGCTACGAAGAGTGATTTCACCTAGTCATCCTTGTGACACTGCCGTGATTGGAAAATTCCAACCTGTACCTGGAATCTGCTGCTATCCATGTTTATCACTCGTTCCTCAAAAGACGAGTCTTCTTTGAGCTCTTTTCAACTGACTCGTAAAATATGAAAAGATTGCCGATTTTTGGCCTTCCAGCTCGTTAAAAGGACCGGAAGAGTTATCCCTCCTCTAGATTTTAATCTTTTTGGACCTGAGGGATTATTGCACAAAAAGGTCGAGCGCTTGTTTTATTCAGCTCGTTAAAGTTATCGAAAACTCATCCCTTTTGTATTGTTTTATACTTTTTCGGACTTAAGGGATTAGATGACGAAAAAGGAATTTTGGAGTTAACTTTCTGTACCTTTTTAGACTCTCTAAAAATGAAAAGGACCGAGTTTTCCTTGTCGTTAGACTCGTTAAAATGATTAAATAGCGACAAACTTTTCTTTAGACGAGAACGAGTTTCCCTATCGCTAGGCTCGTTAAAACATAGCGATGGGCTTGCCCGAAGGGCAGGTTATAGAACAAGCATATGTTATCCTCCTCAAGCTTGACAAAAATAAAGAGGTACTGGTCAGAAATGACTGGGGAAAAATTGGGAGAACCTCAAAGCTTTAATGGTAGCAAGTCGCTCTTGAACATGACACTTTTCCTCCGTATCACATCAGGTTGGGTTGTTTCATTCACTGGTCTCATCACCATGGTCTCACCAAACCATCCACATTTGGGGTAATGCTACCAATCCATCGTGTTACACAGTAATTTGTCACCATCCCTGTTACTCCTCTTTTCGTACCTTGGAGGACACATCCCGAGAGTTATAAGAAGTGACAAAGTCTAAAAACACTTGCATTATGTTCCCCTGAGTATGTACTCCATGTTCCCTGAAGACACCTTCTGCAGATCATCCCTAAAAAGTGCTCTTTTTCCATTGGCGCAAGTCCACAGTATTCTACTCGTGCCAATGGTGGAGATCCTCAAAAGAGGGCGCGACCATTGGCGCTCTGTCTTAGAGCAACAGTCGCACCAACCAAATTTAGTCGTGCTTTTTGCCTTAATGCACGTCCGACTGTTGTTTCCTTCATTACATGGAGCTTTTCTGAGGATAAAAAATTAGTCTTTTGTCGAGCTTTATCCATCTTTATGGCTTTTGCTAAATCCGCGAAAGGTGTCCCGGTTCATCGCATCCTCCTCCCTTCTTCATCTATATAAGCTTGTCATTATGCATTGGACAAGCAAGTGTTAGAGTGTTGGTGTTAGTGTTATGCTAGTGATTTGGTGATTGAGTGATAGTAGTGATGATTATTAGTCATGGAGTGTTAGATGTTGAGTTCTTGGAGGAATGCTAGTGAGTGCTAGAGAGGTTATGCTGCCGGAGAGGAGATGCATGTCAAGGCACATATAGTTATTCGCCTAGGCAGGAGAAGGGTCGATGTCAGAACAATGGTTGTAACTTTTCCTGTTTATTAATTGATGAGCGACTGCTATTATAGTTCCAATCTCATTATCTATCATGGTGATATGTTGATTTATTTCCTTTCTGACTGAAATATAGTTGTGCCTTGGTAGTTTTTATGTTGGTATCTGTCTCCTCCTTTGCATGTGCAGGTGTTCGTATATGATCTGTTGGAGCAAGGGAGCGAGGATATCAACTCTGCTTCAATCATAGCGTTGGACTCCAGGTTAGTCTTCTTGATTCACCTTTGATGCATAACTAGGAACTTGCGTAGCAGCGTGGTTTGTTTGTGGCTAGTTCTGTGATAGGCTAGTGGGATCGCCTCTGTCCGCAGAGGGGATTTACCTTACCAACAAATTGGCGACTCCACTGGGGAGTAACTCTTTGATTTTTGTCTTGCATGTCAATTTTCTTCTGCTTGCTTGAGTGCATGAGCTTCCTGAGTCAGTTTTGAGTTGATTCTTTACTGTTTGACCCATCTGAGCACTGTCAACCCGACCTGAGGTCGTATCATTTATCTTTTTAGTTGGCAATCTTAATTGGCACGGTTATTTCTCTGACAGTCGCGCCAGTAACCCGCGCCAATTCTGTGGTAGCGCAAGTTGCAGGCTGACAGTCGCGCCAGCTCTGTAAATTTTGCCTGTGTGTGGGTGGAAAGCTCATTCAGTCTCTTTATATACCTCTTTCAGCCTCTGGAACTATGTTGAACCTCTGCTTGACTGGTCTTAGCCTGTATCCCTCAGTTGTTTGCTTATTTCTAGTGACTTTGCATGTCTAGCCTTCTGTGGGAAGTTTCAGTCTCTTGATTATCCAGTCAGCTTGTTGATTGTGTTCTGCACTTATCCAGTGATTTGTTAAAGCTTGATCTTCTATACTCTGAATACTTCACTTCTAGCTTCTTTGGATTTCACTAGTCTTTGTGTTTTTCCTTGCTTGCATGGTTCATTTTGTGTTTTAAAATTGGTTCTATTTCATTGACTGAACTTGGATTGTGCATATCTCTTAGAATTTGTTTACATGCATCATGCCATCTTAAAGGAAAGAAAAACAAAAAATCTCTTGCATCATAGTAGTTAGCATTTATTGTTATTTGTTGCTATTAAAAATAAAAAGACAAAATTTCGTTTCTTGTTATTAGTTGCATTAGGATCTTTGTTGTTTGTTGAAGTGATCGTTTCGTTTGTGAAAAAGATCTCAACCCTCCTGTAGATAGAATTCATCGAATCAAATGATTTAATTTCGGCATATAGTTTGCATGTAAGAAGTTTTCGAGATATCACATACGGTAGGACCAAAAAACTGAAACATAATCAAAGATAAACTTTAAAATGAACCCAATGAACATAACAACGCATTGGAACATAACGCAAACACTCTAGAGGTCTAGGTTAGAGACGTGTTCCGGCGTCGTTAAACCTGGTAGTTTATCGTCGAGTGGTTGGGTGATTCCTCCACGGTGAAACGGTAGCTGCCAATACGGACTGTGCTCCCACGTACCGTCGAGTATATATTGGGAGACCCCTATAGGAATAAAGCCTTTATCCATAGGAAGCTGTGTCAGCCGCCCTACGATTCGCAATGCAGTGAACAGAACATTCACGAAGATCGACCACCCGTACCCTAAAAAGTATTCTGTGGTTTTGCGAAAAGTTTGGCACACCCTCTACCTAGAATTCCAGAGCAGTCACTTTTGATCCTTTTCGGACTCCCTAAATGAAAAGGTGCCTGTGAGCGTCTTGTCACTTCGTGCTCATTAAATATTCGAAGGAGACTAGAGTCATCTTTTACCCTTTTCTCGACTCTTAAAAAATGAAAAGGTTAAGTTCAGTGTCTTAAAAAATTATTGGCCACGATAACATCTACCCAATTAGCTTTCGTTTGTGTCAGTGTGAAGTAGGAGTTATCTCGATAAACTTCTCAAGTTTCATCCTGGCAGAATTACCAGTTTCGTCTTCTACCGAAACACCGGTGGTGAGTCTTCCTGTGGTTCTAAGTATACAACCACTTAGTTCTCGTGCCCCAGGTGACGAGACTTACCAGTTTCATTGGAACCCTACGTGGGAACCTTTTGAGGACGGTATCCCTTTTTGGGGCCATCCTTCTCCTCGCGGGTCAGTCCCACAAGTTTCATCCGACATGGATGATTTATCCCCTACTACAACCGATGAGTCTATTGCAACGAGCGGTGAAATTCCCACCTCAACGGACCCTATACATGTTAGTAGTACGCCTACTACTACAAATTTACCACTGGGTTATAAAGCTTTGAGAGATGCTACGCCTTCTGGAACTCCGTTCACAGGTTCCATGTGGTCATCACACACTTTTCCTACTACGGAGCCTTTTACTCCACCAAGTCGCGGTCTATCTGTTACCTCTGTCACAACCGCTCCAACGGTATGTGCAGCCCCCTTGACTTCTATTTATAGTCGTCCCTCAGCTTCTTTGTTTGGAGTTTTTGACCACATGACAAATTTCCCAATGCAGGAGCCATATGATCCATATTTGTCATCTCAACCGGTTGTTGAGGTATCTGTCCCATTGTCCATTGATTGGACCTCCACATCTTTCCATGGTGGTCAAGTTTTATCTGTGCAATCTCCAATACAACCCCCTCAAGACCAACTAGGGCAATCCGTTTATGGAAACCCTTTCGTTATCGCTGCCCCTTTTTCCTCTTCTTATATGCAACCTTCTGGTAACTCAGGTCAGTCGTCTTTTCAACAAGTCCAACCTGGTATCCAGCAAGGCTATCCCGCTGGACAAAGTGGTCAACAAACTGTTAACCCGAACCAATCCAATGTCCAGTATAGTCCAATGTCTGGACAAGGTACTCAACCACCCGGTCAACCTACTGTCCAGTACTCACAACCCTCTGGGCAGATTGGTTAGCCTCAAACACAGTTGGGCCAACCAACTGCCCAGTCTCCTCAACCATCTAGTCTGTTAGGACAACCTTCAACTGCGCAACAGCAGTTCCAGCAGGTAGGCCAACCTCAGTATCAGCAAGTCCAACCTTTTGGACAGATCGGCCAACCTCACCATCAACAAGGTTTTCCTTCTGGCCAGATAGCCCAACCTATAGGACAGTTCATTGGTACTGCTCAGTCCGGTCCATGGCCCCAAATGGGACCCCAACACCCATCTGGGCTTCAAATGCAGGCTGGGTCTCAATCACAAACTTTTCATCCAACCCAGCCTGGTCCTTCAATTCAATTCGGAGCCCCACCACTGTATGGCTACCAACAACCTCAAGGGCAATTTCCGTTTGCCCCGTACCAGAACTACCAGCAATCGCAAGCGAATCCCTCACAAACTTATCAACAGCAATACGGCACACCTGCATCATCATTTGGTAATCCTTATGCTGGGGGGCACTATACAAATCCCTACGGCCAATCCACTATGGGGCCAAATCCTTCCGGACAAACTCTATGGGGGCAACCACCACCTCGGTGGAACCCTGGTGCTCCACCCTACCAACAGCCCCAGATGCCTTTCAATCCTCAATTACCATTCTTAGCGACTTTAGAATTACCAGATGTATCCAAATTAACCAATGATCCTATTCTTCATAATCCTTATTGGCCTCCAGTTCCAACTAAAATACCTGGTGACTGTCCAAAATTCGATGGTAAAGCCAATGAAGACCCACAAGCCCATATTATGACCTATCATTTGTGGTCTTCATCTAATTCATGGCTTGAAGATTCAATTCGGCTTCGCCTTTTTCAAAGGAATCTCACTGGCTCTGCTGCTAAGTGGTATATCGAACTTCATCGTGGGTCCTTTCAAGATTTCAATTCCTTGGCTATGGCATTTCTCACTCACTTCCAGTTGCCCATTCGATACGAAACGGGTACGCACCTCCTCACTTCCTTAAGACAAACGACAGCTACGCATATCTCTAATCATATTCACGAATGGAGACGGCGTAGACGTATGATCAAATTTTGGATTCCCGACCAGCTTCTTACCGATTGGTTTACGACTTCGTTCGTGCCTCCGATAGCTCGGGATATCGCCATGGGGGCGTGTGTCACTGAAGAGCAAGCTATTGCTCGAGCTCAGTACCTTGACTTGGTTTATTCTCAGTCAGGTACGTTATATGATTATCTGCCTGATGTCCCAAGACAAGGAACATCTAAAACCCCGCCAACACCCACTGTTGACGGTATCATTGGTTCGGTTAATTCATCCTCTAAGAAAAATACGAACCCTGCAAAGCAAAAAAAATCTGCTTCGAATGGACAACCCTCCCAGGCATCGCCTGGTTCGAATGTTACTTCTGAGGTTAATGCTGTCCAATCTAATACGGCAAGCAAGGCTTCGAAAGAGAAGAAAAGAGGGAAAGCGAAAAATAAGACGGAGCAACCTAAGCAGGAAACCCCAAAACCTCAACCTGAGGACGGCGCTAAACACAAACCCAAATATCCTTGTCTTATTTGCGATGAAAATCACTTTACCAGGGATTGCCCGAGGCGGTCCGAAGTTAGTCGTTTATTAAAAGGCACCTCTGGGACTCCTGCGGTGCTCAAGGAGCCCTTTCCCACCCAACACACTCAAAAAACTCAAATGGTGGTTGACCCTACTCAGCCTCCCTCTTCCTTTGGTTCTCAAGTGTTTATGGCTGGTACAATACCCATTAATATCAGTACTCGAACGAAGGATTATTCGTCATCTGCCGGGAAGGAGCCTGAGGTTCCCCCAAGTGCTCCCCCGTTCAGTTCAGGTCCGCTCCACATCAAGAGACCTACCACCGAAACGCCTCTTCGACCCCCTCCAAAAGGAGTACTCCGGAAATCCTCGTATAATCCAAATGCTTGTGCTGCACAGCACTACAACATCGTTGAGGACTTAGCACAGACTCCGTCGGCTATGTCCGCTTTAGAGGTTCTCCAGAGCTGCCCTTCTCAGAGGAAGTCCATGCTATCTGCCATTGGTGGCATAGATCCGACCAATTCGGATTTAATAAATTTTGACATAGAACGCCACACTCTAAGATTACCTCCTCAAATCGCCTTCCTCATATAGGTAATTATTGATTCCAAGACGATTCATCATACAGTTATTGATGAAGGTGCCTCAACTTGCATCATGTCCGTTGCATGTTGGAAAGCTATTGGATCTCCGACGTTGAGCCAATCTCCCACTACCTTGGAAGCTTTTGATGGAAGAGCGTCCCGTCCTTACGGTATACTCCAACGTTTACCAATCTCTCTGGAAGGGAAGACGGTCGAGATGGAAGTTGAAGTCGTTGATGCTACTCTAACCTACAACCTCCTTCTCGGACGTAGCTGGATATACGCAATGCAAGCTGTTGCTTCATCTTTTTTCCGGATCATCCGTTTTCCTCATCAAGGGAAGATCGTTACCGTTGACCAGCTCTCTTTTTTTGCTTCTTCTTCCGAAGGCACTATCCCGTTCGTGGACCATACCTCCCAATTACCTAAGACTCTGGGAGCTGGACTTTTCAAAGATCCCGATCTTATGGGTGTTTTTCCACTCCCTCCTCTAAATGTCGCCTCTGTCAATATGATCGCTATTGGCTCTGATCCGTGGCTCGTACCCCCTACAGACCAAGTAGATTCCTGGGGCGACCAGATGCCATTGAGTCCCATTGAATTTAATTATGTTGAAATCATTGCTGCCTCGGCTCCCTCCTCTGTGTTTACTCCATCCTCAGGACTTCTAGATAAGGCTTCTTCGGATTCTCTAGGAGAAATATTCCTCTCCGACGAAGCTATTATTGAGACTATGTCTCTAGAGGAACCTCCCTGGTACAGTTCTCACCATCGTTCCTCATTTCTCCCTGCCTCGCAGCATTTCCTGACATGCCTCCAGCGTTTTTCTCCTTGTCTACCATCACAAATCCTTCAAACACCCATTCAAATTGATCAGGTTTTTTCTGAAGGAAATATGGCAAACATTACACGAACCCAACCCCTCGACATCTCTATTAAACCCGGGATAGTCGAGCATCTTCATATCAGAGTCACTTGTACTCCAGCGGAGATTCAACTTTATTTCGAACTTTTTCGCGAATTTCATGATGTTTTCGCTTGGTCCTATGAAGAAATGCCTGGCATTGATTCTAGTATAGTTATGCATGAAATAATCACGTACCCAGTGCTAAGCCTGTTCGTCAACGTCTACGCCCTGTACACCCTCGGAAGGCTGCGGCGATTAAGGCCGAAGTCGAAAAGCTTCATAACGCCGGTTTTATTTACCCTATTCCTCTTCCAGATTGGGTTTCTACCATTGTCCCTGTAACTAAAAAACAAGGTACAATCCGGGTTTGTGTCAATTACCGTGATATAAACAAAGTCTGTCCTAAAGATAATTTTCCCACACCATTCATTGATCAGATCATTGACGAGTGTGCCGGCAGTGAAATGTATTCTTTTATGGACGGTTTCTCCGGTTATAACCAGATCAATATTGCTCCTGTTGATCAACACAAAACTGCCTTTATTTGCCCATGGGGGATTTTTGCCTATAAGAAGCTCCCTTTCGGTCTTAAAAATGCCGGTGCTACCTTCCAGCGCGCAATGTCGTATGCATTTCATGACATTCGGCATATTGTGCAACCTTATCTGGATGATCTTCCTGCTCATTCAGCTAAACGTCAGGACCACCCTAAACACCTTCGCGAAATCTTTCTTCGTTGTCGGTACTACCGAATCCCGCTAAATCCCCACAAATGTGTCTTCTGCGTTGAATCTGGCAGACTTCTCGGTTTTATCATTTCTAGAGAAGGCATCCGTTTGGATCCCCTTAAAGTCGAAGCTATCATCAATCTCCCTCCCCCAAATTCTTTACATCAGTTGCAAAGTTTGCAGGGGAAAGCCAATTTTTTACGCCGTTTTGTTCCCAACTATGCCGAGGTAGCTAAAGGTTTTACGCGATTACTGAAGCGTGATATCCATTTCCATTGGGATGCCACAGCTCAAGAATCTTTTGAACGTCTCAAGAGTTTACTTGTTTCTGCTCCATTGCTTCGTCCTCCGAATTATTATCGCGACTACAACTTGTATTTGGCTGCCGCCGATACCACTATTGGTATGGTGCTTGTCCAAACTGATGATGATAACATTGAACATGTTATTTATTATCTCAGCCACAACCTGTTAGACGCAGAAACTCTATATGCTTATATCGAAAAGTTGGCACTAGCCTCAGTTTGTGCTGTACAACGCTTCCGTCATTATATTCTTCTGCGTACTACTACTGTGATTTCTGATTGCAACCCCATGACGTATATATCGTCACGCCAGTTACTAGGGGGAAAATACTCAAAGTGGATTGTTATCCTCCAAGAGTTTGACTTGGAATTTACCACTGCCAAGTCTAAGAAATCCCTTGTGTTCGCTGAGTTAATTTGCTCTTTGCCATCGTCTTCCTCAACCTCGCCTTCAGAAGACCAAATACCAGATGAAACCCTGTTCCTCATTAGCATCCTCGATCCATGGTACGGAGATATAATCACATATCTGCAAATGTCCTCCTTCCGCCCGGGTGTGTCTAAAGACGCTCGGCGGAGGATTCGTCATCAATCTCAACCCTATCGTATCATCGGAGATACGTTATATCGTCTTGGTACAGACTCCGTTCTCCGCCGTTGTCTTACTCTAGAGGAAGCTGAACGGGTTCTAAATGACTGCCACTCTGGCGCTTGTGGCGGACATATGTCCAGATATGCTACAGCCCAAAAAATCCTTCATGCTGGCTATTTTTGGCCCTCTATTTTCAAGGATTGCATCCTTGCCGTCCGCTCTTTTCATGAGTGCCAGATATACCAGCGGAAAATGCGAGCGCCTTCTGCTCCGTTGCACCCTGTGGTTTCTGTCGGTCCCTTTGCAAAATGGGGAATTGATTATATGACCTGTAACCCTCGCTCGGCCAGGGGCATGGGTTTGTCATCGTTGCCGTCGATTACTTTACTAAATGGGCCGAGGCGATGCCTACATTAACTAAAGACGATCACACTGCGGCGCAATTTTTATTCAATCATGTTATTTCGTGATTCGGCGTCCCTCAAGCGATTGTCACTGATCACGGGAAGCATTTCCGTAATCATATGATGTCGGAATTAACAACCCAGCTAGGCTTGCAACACGATAGTTCAACTCCATACTACCCTCAGTCCAATGGTCAAGTTGAAGCTGTCAATAAAATCTTGGTTACAATGCTTCAACGTATCGTTGGTGTGCATAAATCTAACTGGCATTTGATGTTATTCCCTGCCTTATGGGCTTACCGAACCTCCGTGAAGGATGCCACTGGTTTCACTCCATTTCAACTAGTTTATGGAATAGAGGCTATCCTTCCAATTGAATGTGAGATCCCTTCATTGAAATTAGCCGTCGAACTGCTTCCCAACACTACCCCGTTAGAAGAACGCCTTCTTTACCTAGAGCGGTTAGATGAGACTCGTCGCCTGGCCTCTTTTGCCATCGAAACACAAAAGAAGCGAGTCAAGGCTCACTTCGATTAGACCGTCCATCCGCGTTCTTTCGTTGAGGGAGACTTGGTCCTACTCTATGATCAAGCGAAAGACAAGCTAGGCACAGGAAAGCTCGAGTCTATGTGGCTAGGCCCTTATATTGTCAAGAGAGTCCTGCAGAAAGGGGCCTACGAGCTGATTGATTATGAAGGAAACCCTCTTGGGAAGCCCAGAAATGGGCTTTACTTGAAAAAGTACTATGCGTGATGCTAGTACATTTTATTGTGTACATACATGTACTTTGATGTATTGTGTGTCGGTTTTCGAGACATAGCTACCACTTATTGTGTTTTTCGCTTCTTGTGCAGATGCCAGATGCACCTTATGTTGGTTTTGCTGATGGTGCCTACCGCAGTACCCGCAGTTTGTCTTCTGCGGCATGGGTAATCTACGATCCTCATAGCGAGCTAATAGATTGTCAGGGTGTGTGTTTAGGGCGTACTACTAACAATGTCGCCGAATACTGTGCTGTAATTGAGCTACTTGCTAGAGCAATTAATTTCGGTATTTGCGCATTGATAGTAAACCTGGACTCTCAACTTGTTGTCCACCAGCTCAACGGGCAATATTCCGTCAGAAACCATCATATACTAAGGTTGTATTTACATGTAAGGTTGTTAGAAAGGCATTTTGATTTTATTACATATCAACATGTTCCGAGACAATTAAACACATTATCTGATGCATTGGCCAATCATGTATTAGATAGACATCTGCATAATTTGTAATTAAAACATTATGTAAGCAAGCACATGAAAACACAATAATGAACCATGAACATATGTATATATATACGTGTGTGTCAAAATGTTTGCGCCCCGCGCATTACATAATCCAAAAAATAATACATGTCCGAAACTCATACAGCCGTCGACAACATGTCTCTCAAAAACGTGTAAAAAATGAAACCTAGGCGTCTAATCGCGGTGATGCTCATGATAGCATGTCACCGCCCGCACCAAACGTCTCAACAGACAATGGACGCGAGTAGATACTCCCACCGTATGCTTCTGGTATGCTCTAGGCGCGTCCGCCAGTCTGCCATAATCTGGGATCCCTCGAGTAAGTACCTCGAGGTTTTGTACTAGGTCAGCATCGTCACCCTCTTCCTGAGGGTCCGCTACAGGTTGTACTCTCCGTACGTTGTGAGGCAAGTCGGCTGGTCGCTCTGCACCAACGTCTGCATACATATATATAGGTGCTGTAAGAAACAGACATGAATTATAAAAACTTGAATATGTTAAAATATTAAAAAATAAAAGGTCCTTACCCAGCTCCTCGTCCCAGTCTTCTCCCTCAGGCAACGGGAGGTCTGGATCTCCAGTAAAATCAGTGCCCGCATAGGGCCAGTCCTCCACGACGATCAACTGGTGTTGGAGCCAAATGAAGAATTCGGGCCTCCAGGCCATCTGCTGGCCCCCACCTCCTCTGGGCATAAGTGGTGCCCATCGAGCCAACCTCGGCTCCCGTGGCACTGGATCTGCCACTATACCTCCTGGGATCCGTAATATCGGTAGTCGCTCCAAGAAAAACGATACTATGATGGATCCATAGCCGAACTGTTTATTGCCATCACGCTTACATTTGGTAAGCTGCCTCTTGATGTTTATTGTTACTGCCGTGGCCCAATCAAATAAGGTAGGATGTAGGCACTCAGTTGCCAGTAGCAAATGATTCTTGCTGGCCTCGTGGGGTGCCTGTACCCCAGCCGTCCGAGTGATAGTGAATAGTATCACTTGTAGCACCAAATCTGGGATAGTGACAATGTCCACCGTGGCGCTATTGGACCCAAAATGGGCCCCAGGAAAAACTTTGGCCATTACTTCCCCCATCTTTTCCCCAGAAGGTCTACTACCGGTCAAGATGGGCTGCGCACCCTGCCGAGATAGTCCAGTAATAAAGTAGACATCAGAGACATCCAACTCCAATGTCTGGTCTTTCAGGCGGAATACCTGATCCTCAATATCCTAGGCATCCACAATAAACCTTAGTAACTCGGGTTGTGCACGTAGATATGAGGTAAGGAAGAATTTTTTCAAGCCACAATCTCGCAAAGCATCCATGCATGTGTCATCTTCCAATGCCAAAGCATCTATGGCCTCATGTTCCCTTTCTCTCCATTCTATAGCCATTTTGACCAATTCCTGCAACCAAAACACCAAAATGACATCATAAGATCAATGGTGAAACCAAAAATCAAAGAAAATTGCAGGTTCAACGGTCAAAATTATGTGAAAATTGGTTCGCGCAATTGGCGCGACTGTTTTCAAAACAGTCGCGAAAATGGCGCGACCCCTTGTAGGAAAAGAGCCCATTGGCGCGAACCCGCGCGGGGAACTCGCGCCAATGGGCGCAACCCTAATTTTTACAATCCCCCTTACAGAGGATCATTCTGTGGGTAAAAACTTAAAAAAATGGAATAGAAATGAAGCTAAGGATGAGGCCTCTTACCTGTTTCAAACGGCGGCTCGAATGGTCTCCTGGATTGGTCGCAATCAACAGTTGAAGTTTGCACCCAAAACCCTCCAACGATAAACTTACAAGGTAAAAAGTGAAAAGTAATTTTATTTTTTACTATTTCACTATTTATAACTTCTTTTGGCTTAAAAACACATTAAAATCATGTTTTTGTGAAATATTTTTATGTCAAAGTAGGATTTTACGCTGTTTTTTGTATGTTGACAGGGATTAGTGCCACTCAAGCAACTTAACGAGCTCCTTTTTTCGGTCTTTCGAGCTCAGTAAAATACGAGAAAAGGTTACTTCAAGGTCCGCTTTTAGCTCTTTTCTGACCATTTAAAGAGGAAAAGATTGCCGAGTCCCTCCTCTTGACTCGTTAAATGGTGATAAGGGGCGGTCGTTTTAAGTTCTTTTTGTCGACCGTTAAAACATAAAAAGATTACCGGGTTTTTGTCGTTTCAAACTCGTTAGTGGTTACGAAACGACGTGGTTTTGACCGCTTTTTTACTTTTTCAGGTCAAAGTTACTAATCATGAAAAGTACTCCTCGATCGTAATGATCGGGCGGTTCTTTCAGGTATTATTTTATACTTTTTCGGGCCCGAGAGACACAACTTTACAGAAAAGGACATCCCTGGAGTTTCCTTTTCTGCTGTCTTTTCAAACTCTCTAAACATGAAAAGACGCCGAGTTCTTCCTTTGTCAGACTCGTTAAAACTTAATGACATCGAATTTTGTCACAACACAAGCATATGCTACCCCCATCAAGCTTGTTAAAAATAACTGGGGTACTCGCCAGAAATGGCGGGGGGAAAATAAAAATTTTTGAACCATAATTATTACTGTAACGACAGTATGTCGCTCTTGAACATGGCACTTTTTGCTTTCATGTCCGGGGTGGGGATATCTCATCTCATATTTTTCACTTGCTTCCATGGACTTGGGTACCCTATTTGACCTCTCATTCACTCATTGCCTCGTCATCATGACCTTTGATACCTTGATGTCAAATACTGCCAATTCCGTTAATGTGCCGCCGGTATGTTCAAGAGAAGTTGACCTCTGCAAAACAACCTCCCTCTGATAGTTCGCACAATCTTGATTCACGACATTATCTCTCTGTCTCGTGTCGATGATGTGGGAAACATTATGGCCCACCTTCGATCAAGGTCACTCCCTGTCGACTTCAGCTCATTATCCAGGAAGTTGACCTAGAGACTCCCTTCCGGTGCCTTGGAGCCTGCATGCCTCAATGGCAGGTTCTTCATGTTCGGCGTGAGGTTTTCATCATTGGCCTCCGATCGAATGATTCTACGGGTGTTTGACTTCAGACCATTGATTCACACACTGTAGATTGTACCTATAGTACCTTGAGGGCCATTGTCATTATTGGTGGTACCTCTCGTGTCTGTTAACAGTTTCGACTATTCACTGGTAATCAGACGATGTTCATGCATGTTCGACTTTAGCTCATATATTCACATGCTTGAACTTGTACTCTTGTTCGGGTCGAGATGGAGCGCAAGACCCTGGATTGTGTCTGTTATAATCCAGGCGTGATTCTTGATACTTGACTCATTTACTGGATGGCTGCGACCATACCTGAGTCAATTCATTGATCCTAACCAGATGGCTGCGTCCATACAATGGATCCAGATTATTTATGTACTCTCTTATGGATGGTTGCGACCATACCACGTACATCATGTAATTGAACTATCAGTCATGTCTCTTAATACAGCTCCTCGGCGGCAGTAACTATATGTGCTCTTGTATGTGCTCTTATGTGTGTTCTTGTAAAGCATTTCACCCCTCTCCACCTCTCGGACTTCATGCTTTAGGGGGCATCTGTTACACAGTAATTTGTCACCATCCATGTTACTCCTCTTGTCGTACCTTGGAGGACACATCCCGGGAGTTATAAGAAGTGACAAAGGCTAAAAACACTTGCATTATGTTCCCCTGAGTATGTACTCCATGTTCCCTGAAGACACCTTCTGCAGATCATCCCTAAAAAGTGCTCTTTTTCCATTGGCGCAAGTCCACAGTATTCTACCCGCGCCAATGGTGGAGATCCTCAAAAGAGGGTGCGACCATTGGTGCTCTGTCTTAGAGCAACAGTCGCGCCAACCAAATTTAGTCGTGATTTTTGCCTTAATGCACGTTCGACTGTTGTTTCCTTCATTACATGGAGCTTTTCTGAGGATAAAAAATCAGTCTTTTGTCGAGCTTTATCCATCTTTATGGCTTTTGCTAAATCCGCGAAAGGTGTCCCGGTTCATCGCATCCTCCTCCCTTCTTCATCTATATAATCTTGTCATTATGCATTGGACAAGCAAGTGTTAGAGTGTTGGTGTTAGTGTTATGCTAGTGATTTGGTGATTGAGTGATAGTAGTGATGATTATTAGTCATGGAGTGTTAGATGTTGAGTTCTTGGAGGAATGCTAGTGAGTGCTAGAGAGGTTATGCTGCCGGAGAGGAGATGCATGTCAAGGCACATATAGGTATTCGCCCAGCCAGGAGAAGGGTCGACGTTAGAACAATGGTTGTAACTTTTCCTGTTTATTAATTGATGAGCGACTGCTATTATAGTTCCAATCTCATTACCTATCATGGTGATATGTTGATTTATTTCCTTTCTGACTGAAATATAGTTGTGCCTTGGTAGTTTTTATGTTGGTATCTGTCTCTTCCTTTGCATGTGCAGGTGTTCGTATATGATCTGTTGGAGCAAGGGAGCGAGGATATCAACTCTGCTTCAATCATAGCGTTGGACTCCAGGTTAGTCTTCTTGATTCACCTTTGATGCATAACTAGGAACTTGCGTAGCAGCGTGGTTTGTTTGTGGCTAGTTCTGTGATAGGCTAGTGGGATCGCCTCTGTCCGCAGAGGGGATTTACCTTACCAACACATCGCATCAGTGTCATTATATGTTCAAGAGATGTTGTTCAGAAAGAGTCAACCGTGTCCCATCCACTGCCATACATTATCCTTCATCCATCCATGATCGCCACCTTGAATCATATTTCATAGATTGTTTTCACCTCCACTAAAATCATTAGCTCCGTTCCGTGTCACTGATGTGGGATTCATTAAGGCCCTCCTTTGACGGATCGCTTCTTGTCGACTTCAGCTCATTATCCAAGAAGTTGATCTAGGAACACCCCCCTCAGTACTTTGAAGCTTGCATGCCTCAATGGCAAGTTTCTCACTTCCGGTGACAGGTATACATAAATGACCTTCGACCAGAAGATTTTGCGTGGTGTTCGACGCCAAGTCCTTTATTCACACCACGTGAATTCTACTGCAGTACCTTGAGGGTCATTATCATTATCGGTGATTCCTCTCGCGCTTGTTAACGGTTTACATCATTGACCGGTAATCAAGCGATGTCTTTCCATGTTCGACTTCAGCGCAATTCTCACATGGATCGACTTGTACTTAGAGTGAAGATCGAACGAGTTTGAAGACCCCAGATCTAGTTTCATCCATCCGGGCTGCGATATATATTCAGGAAATATAAAGACATTTGACATGTACATCATTACAGCAGATGATCATCCTACTCAAAGGATGATAATTTCAGCAGAGAATTATCAGTCTATCATCAGACGATCGTCTGTTCTATGTACCAAAATGAATTTATAAAGCTGAGCATGGGAATGCCCGCCTCAGCTAGATCATGAAAGCAGAATGCAAAATAATGTATTGTATTGTATTTTATTACAGGTCACCTCTCAGCGATTGAATGAACTTCGGATCCTCCTGATAAAGCATTTCACCCGATAAACGACCTCATACTTTAGGGGTCAACTGTTATAGACATTTTTGTGCCTTACAGCATGAAGCATGAAATGTCCATAATCTAAGGGATCCAAAGTCCCTAAACATGTTGTTCCTACCCCTAGAGGAACAAGGTCAGCAAACCACAGCACTGAATATCATTTCTCCACCTGAAAACACTCAAAAGCAAGCTAATTCTGGATCATGTCAACTGCTCCACTGAGCATCTGCGCTGAATGTCAACTGCTCCACTGTGTACCTGCGCTGAATGTCAACTGCAAAGAAGGCTACCTGCGCTAGGCGAGTTTGGCCAAGTGGCACAGTCATTCCTAAGGTGTCAATGCCCAGGAAGCTTCCAAAATGACACTTGGATCAGGGAATTTGACTTGTGATGAGTAAGAGGGTCTAGATCTCCAAGTGGAAGCAAGAACCTCCAAGTGGACTCAAGAACTGAAGAATAACTGAAGTGGGAGAGGACACTAGTCAGCTTCATGCCAGCCTCAAGTTGACTCATCCTTTCTCCAAAACTCCTATATATAGAGCTCTCTCATGAGGTCTAAGGAGGCTGGAATCTTGTGAATGTAAGGAAGTGCTGTTGGTTTGAGTTTAGAACTATTGGGTGATTTGCTTTGAAGGAGGTGAAGAGGAGATTTCTTTCTGCTGGGAGGTGATGCTGGATTGGGCCTTTTATGGTTGTATCACTTCCTGAACTTTACTTCTTCCATTAATAAAGCATTTGAGGTTCTTCTATATGCATGTGTCTCAATGGTGTATTGTTATACTTGTGTATTTGATTTATTCTAATCCTTGAATCAATTATGAATGTATGCTTCTTGTAGTTTCCCTCTCTTGCCATTTTGCAGGATCTTGGTGTAGCTGGGCCAGTGAAAGAGCAAGGAGTTGGGAGCAAGCAGCAAGGAGAGAAGATTGTATCAACCATTAGCGAAAGACATCGTTTAGTGGATCTCTTTCTCCCCTATTTTACTTTCATAAAGAAGAAATCTTAGATAGCTTTTCTTTGATTGTTGTTGAGGTACTATCACCCTTAGAGTGGGATAGGGTCATTCCGTATTCGATACTTTTCCCAACAACATTACCATTGGTCCTTCATACCATCCATATTTGGGGTTAATGCTACCGATCCATTTCAAGTGTCGCCAATATGTTCAAGAGAAGTCGATCAGAGAATTGACCAACCCATCTTGTGTCTCATCTGCTGCAATACCTTTATGCTTCATTTTTTCATGACCGCCACAGTGAACCCTGTATCATCAGATCATTTTCACCTCCAAAAGTCATTTGCTCTGTTCTGTGTCATAGATGTGGGATTCATTAAGGCCCTCCTATGACAGGTCACTTCTTGTCAATATCAGCTCATTATCTAAGAAGTCGACCTAGGAACAACCCTTTCAGTACTTTGAAGCTTGGATGCCTCAATGGCAAGTTTCTCACTTTCAGCGACAGGTTTACATCAATGGCCTTTGACCAAGAGATTTTGTGTGGTGTTCGATGCCAAGTCCCTTTTTCACACCACGCAAATTGTACTGTCATACCTTGAGGGTCATCATCATTATCGGTGATTCCTCTCGTGCCTATTAACAGCTTACATCATTGGCTGGTAATCAGGCGATGTCTTTCCCTGTTCGACTCCAGAACATTTTTCACATGGATCGACTTTTACTTCGGGAAAAGATTGGATGAGTTTGAAGACCCCGGATCTAGTTTCATCCATCCAGGCTGCAATATATTTAGGAAAATAAAGACATCAAATGTACATCATTGCTGCACAGATGATCATACGAATCAAAGGATGATGGCTCTATCAGAATCATCAGTCTTCCACACAAACCATTGTCTGTCCTATGTACATGAAAATGAATTTATAAAGCTGAGCATGGGAATGCCCACAGGTTGCCTTCCAGTTCGAAAAACCTCAGATCCTCATGATAAAGCATTTCACCCGACATCAAAAGATTAACGACCTCATGCTTTAGGGGGCAACTGTTATAGACATTTTTGGGCACTGCAACCCCAATCATATATGTCCATAAACCAAGGGCTTATGAGTCCCTAAAAGTGTTGTTTCATGTCCTAAATGTACAAGGTCAGCTGATTACATCATCTCCTAGAAGTTCTCCATAGGAAACTGCTCAGAACTAGTCAAAACTGGACCATAGAGGTTGCTCAGTGCTAAGGGTGAGATGCATCTCACCTGCCCAGTGTAAAAGGTGAGATGCATACTGGAAAGCCCTTCTGTAGGGTGCGATGGGTGAGAATGGACAAATGGCAGAGAAATTTTGCGAGGTGGATGATCATGGAATCTTCCAGAAACTTCTCCTGTGACACTTGCCTCTCTGAATTCACCCAGGGATGAGTATGAGACCATCAATCTCCAAGTGGAATCAAGAACTATCAGAGAGAAGACACTAATCAAAATCCCAGAAGTTGACTCACCTCCCTGCAGTTATCTATATATGGATCCCTCATCCCAGAGATCCATAGGCTGGAATTTTGTATCTTGCAAGGAAGTGATGTTGGTTTCCTAGTGGAATATCATAGTGTTGGGTGATCTAAGCTTTTCATGAGGTGAAGAAGGGCTTTCATGCTGGGAGGATGACGGTGGGTCAGATCAATGGGTTGTAATCCTCTCTTATAATCTTTATATCAATAAAGTTATTCAAGTTTTCATCCACATTCTTGTATGTCTGATAGTATATGCATTTGTGTGGTCAATATATATCTAGTCCTATATTGCTTATGATTGTAGACCTCTACACTTTGAAGGTATTATGCTGCTTTGAATTTACAGGTACTCCTTGAAGCGGAGTGGACAAGGGAGAAGCAGCAAAGATATATTGGTGAGGAGAAGGAACAAGCAAAGAACCAAGCGCGAGATCGAGGTTGGTATTCTTTGATACTCTCAAAAGTAACTTTAATCTATTTGTTTCTAAGATAGCTACCCATATTAGTGGGATTAGCAGCTCTACATAGACACTAGATTTCCCGATAACAACGAGCATCCAGACCTGTAACCTGCAATACCATTCTCTTGGCTAACCAACAATAAGTGGCAAGATCTATCATTTAGCCAGATAAGCATCATCACCAAAGAATTATAACCTTAATGCCATCAATGTGTTATTCGAAGCATATGCTCCCCTTCTACCCGTGCCAACCATATTAGATTTCTTTTCCTAAGTCTGTCCTGCTTGTTTTTCTTCAGAGCACCATATACGCGATTTTGCAGCCTCTAACTCACGTATATACGCGACTTTGCTTTATAATAGTTGAGTATGAAAATTGGAATACTAAAGGTTTACACTTTCAGCTTCCCCTGGGTCTGTTATGTCTGCTAACTGAGTTATGCCACATCTTTCAGATAATAATTATGTCTTCTTCAATACCTGGGATTGGGATGATGTATGCTCCTTTTTCCTTGGTGTCCAAATTTTTCTCCTTTTTTCCTTTACTTTATGTCCAAACTTGTTACATGCATAACATATTGCATGTTTCATATTCCTTTTATTGCAATCAATAGCTTTGAGACCAAACATATTGCAAGCAAAACAATATCCCTTAAAGTACCTAGAACATGATGATCTTTCTATGTGATGGTCTTGAACCATTCTACTTTTGCATCTGGCTGCAACATGTCCAAGGTTATGACATTCATAACATTCAACATTATTCATTAGAGGAAATAACCATCTATCACTTCCACAGTTGGGAGCAAATGATTTTCTTTGAAGAATTTCTTTCCTTAGTTGTTGCTGGGGTTGACCTCTTATCTCCTTGTTAAGCATTTCAGGTTTTGCATTAGAGTTCCTTGCCTCACCCTATGAACTAGATTCACCTTCAACGGTTTCATAAAATCCAAGACCAGTTTTGATAGCAGGGGATCTTTGACTACTAAGAATATCATCCAAAATCTTATTACTGTATTGAAATCGTAACAATTTATCCTTTTATTCTAATTTACCGTTTAAGATATTTATCTCAACCTGATGTTGTTTTTCCTTTTCCAGATATTGCCTCTTTATGTTTTCTTCATCTTTTCTTCCATTTTCCACTTGTTTCCTTAATTCGATTATTTCATGTTCTTGTTCTTCAAAAGCTTCTTGATTCTGCTTCTTTGATTCTTAAACATCTTCTTTTAGAGAGAGGATCATAGATTCAAGTCTCTAGATTTTTATGCTCTGACCTTTTACTACATCCTGCAACTGCTCCCTTACTCTAGTTACTGTGTCCAGCTAAACTTTTAATCTTGTAACTTCTTATTTTTCTACATCATTATTTTCATATGCCATGAGAAGTTTAATTTCTTGATCATCTTCATCACTATTGGATAACTCATCACTATTATCATGAGTATAATAACTTCTATTACCTTTTTCAGACATCTTTCCTTTGTTATGAGGGCATCTAGCAGCATAATGACCAACTCTACCATAAGAAAAACATTTGAAAGGTAGCTTACCTTTGAACCTTCCAGATCCCTGTTGAAACTTCTTGACAAAATTTACCTCATGTTCTTCTTCTGAAATGTTTCCTGATTCATTGAATTTTTCTTTTCCCTTTGTAGATACTTTAAATGCGGCTTCTATCATATTTGATGGTCCTCCTTTTCTCATTTCAAAAGCATTTAAGATTCTGTGAAGCTGTGTGATAGTGATATTCTGTAGATCCTGCTTTTCTTCTATGGAAGACACTTTGGGTTCAAATTTAGTAGAAAAGTATTTCAAAACTTTCTCGACTCAGACAACTTCCTTAATTTTTTCACCCAGATTCTTCATACAATTGACAATCTCATCTATACACAGGAAGTAATTAGCTATGATTTCATCACTATACATCTTAAGAGTTTCATATTGAATTCTAAGAGTTTGAAGCTTAACACGTTTTACATGAGCATCTCCTTTGTAGCTTAGAATGATTTTGTCCCATATTTTTTTGACTATTTTGAGCTGTGTGAGCTTGACAAACTCTGATTTTGAAAAACTTCCCAATAATATAGTAACAACTTTGGATTTGATTTCATATTTTTTTTTACCTACCGTATCTGTAGGAATTGCTGATGGAAATATATATCCTCCTTCCACGATTTACCAAATATCTATTCCAAGCGATTGTAGATATGTTGTGTTTCTTATCTTCAAGTAAACAAAATTGTTCCCGTCGAATGTTGGTGGTCTGATGGATCCCTCTCTTTCTTGATTACTCATGATGATGGATCCTCCTTCAAGCGATCAAGCTTCTTATAAAGGACCTGCTCTCATACCAATTGTAGGAAATGATACTAAGAGGGGGGGTGGGTGTTGATTCAGTATTAGCAAATCAATAACTTTTTCATTTCCATAATCAGATTCATATACACTGCATCAATTAAGGGAACTCGCATGTACATGCAACTATGTTTAATGCAACTAACGTATATCTAGCAAACTTATGATTCATTTAATTCATAATATGTTGATCTTTAATCAGTGCATTAGAACATCATTAACCATATAAATAGTAAACTGGTGCAGTAAAAACAAACACACATGAACACCACGATATAAGGTGGAAACCCAATGCAGGACAAAAACCACTTGCTGATGTTTTCTTTAATATAAGAAAAACTTGTTTAAAATCTTGTATTGGTGCAGACTCATACCAGTATGGAGGCACCCACTTGCAGAAGGCTACAACCTCCTCTCATTCTCTATCTTCTACTGGAAGGGAGCTAGAACCCCATAGCTCTTCTACTAGCCGATATATTTACTAGTACGTAGGCGCGGACGTACCAAAGGCTACAACCTTCTCTTTTCTTCCAGGGACCACGTTTCATAAATTTTCAAACTAGATGCATCAATACAAAATCAATCATCACTGCAACACTACCATTTTCATCATCAATATTTGAATCACCCAACAACTAAATCATTGGAACCTTGTCGTCAAAACACAGTTGCTAGAACACGGAGCAGAACCCAGAACTCTACAACAACCACTAGAATGAACAACAACCTCCAATATCAAATCTCATAATCCATACACTACTTGGCTATGTCGAACTAGCATGTATACAACCTTTCACCAAAGGGAACCAGCATACAGCTCTGAAAATAATTACTTATACCTTCGCTGCAATTTTGTACTTCAGATATACCCAGATCATCAAATATAATACATAAGACATGCATCAATATTCAGATCTAAACTATTCATGATCATACCATATAATGATAATGCATTTTAGTCTTCATGATCCCGGTCCATCAACCTTGATTCGCCACATACGTGCATCCTTAGCAAAACATCACATACCCATAACCTGCATACTAGATCTCACACTTCATCACATATTCATCACTTGCACACTTGCACTTTGGCCTAATGATCTTCTTCTCCTTATATAGGCTGAGGCCTCTCTTAGTACCATGTTCCAAAACTACGTAGGACTGATACCTTGGACCCAATACCTGGGGTCAATACCTCGGACCAAATACCATGGACCAATACCAAAATACCATGGTGCAAATACCACGGACCAAAACTTAGTTTTCTAACATGTACGCGCCTTTCCTTTTGTGAAAGTGCGTGTGTACGCTATACGCGCCTTTGTATATAGTGAACCCGCGTGGATACATGACTTGGTATATAGTGAACCTGGGTGTATATGCTACTTGGTATATAGTGAACTTGTGTATACCTTTCTTTCTTCATTCCTTTTGTTTACCTGCTATACTATGATCTTTCATCTGAGAGAGTTGCCATCAAGGACAACACTTCTGTCATACCTATATCATAATTCCAACAATATCCCCCTTTGGACTTGATGGAAACAACCACACCAAGTCACTATCCCCCTTTGACATCAAGGGCAAAGGGTGGACCACGATATTCTCTCCCTTGATATACATTTTGCTGTCCATATGTTAGCAGGAAAACTAGTGTCTATGCAGAGCTGCTAGTCCCACTAAGGCTACTAGGTACCTTAGAAACAAACAAACTAAAACTAATTTCGTTTTCTTTTATGAGAAATAGATAAGAGGGGAATAAGGAGACCAACCTCTGTCTTGCGCTTGGTTGCTTGATTGATTCCTCTCCCTTCTGATAGGTCTTCGTCACTCGCTTCCTCGTCTACCCAGCTTCAAAGAGCACCTAAAGAATCAAGGCAGCATAACACTATCCAAAAACATAGATCTATCATCATAAACATTATAAGACCAGATATATATTGACCACACAAATGCATATAACATCAATCATACAAGAATTTGGAGGAAAACTTGAATAGCTTTACTGATAATCAAGAAAGAGCAAAGAGGATTACAACCAATTGTTCTGACCCAGCATCATCCTCTCAGCAAGAAAGCCCTTCTTCACCTAATGAAAAGCTTAGATCACCCAACACTATGATATTGCACTAAGAAACCAACAACACTTCCTTACAAGATACAAAATTCCAGCCTCTGGATCTCTGGGATGAGGGATCCATATATAGATGTTTGCAAGGGGGGTGAGTCAGCTTTTGAGATTTGATTAGTTTCCTCTCTCTGATAGTTCTTGATTCCACTTGGAGATTGATGATCTCTTACTCATCCCTGGGCGAATGCAGAGAGGCAAGTGTCACAGGAGAAGTTTCTGGAAGATTCCATGATCCTCCACCTTGTGGATTGACCCTGCCATTTGTCCACTGTCGCCCATTGCACCCCATAGAAGGGATTTTCAACATGCATCACACCTACTGTGTGTAGGCAGGTGGGATGCAACGCACTTTGACCATGGAGCAGGTGAAATGGTCCAGTTTTGACCAGTTCTGAGTAGTTTTTCATGGAGAACTTCTGGGAGATGTTGTAATCAGTTGACCTTGTTCTTTTAGGGGTTGGAACAACACCTTTAGGGACTTAGGAGCCCTTGGTTTATGCACATTTATGATTGGGGTTGCAGTGCCCAAAAATGTCTATAACAGTTGCCCCCTAAAGCATGAGGTCATTAGTCTTTTGATGTCGGGTGAAATGCTTTATCATGAGGATCCAATTTTTTTTTCGAGCTGGAAGGCGACCTATAATAAGATACAATACAATACATTATCTTCGTAATGTTTTCATGTACATGAGACAGACAATCTTCTGAGTGTAGACTGATGATTCTCGTAGAGCCATCATCCCTTAGATTGGATGATTATCTGTGCAGTAATGATGTACATTGGATGTCTTTATTTTCTTGAATATATATCGCAGCTCGGATGGATGAAACTAGATGCGAGGTCTTCAATCTCATTCGATCTTCACTCAAATTACAAGTTGATCCATGTGAGAGATGTTTTGGAGTCGAAGATGGAAAGACATCGCCTGATTACCAGCCAGTGATGTAAGCTGTTAATAGGTGCGAGAGGAATCACCGATAATGATGATGATGCTCAAGGTACTACAGTAAATTCACGTGGTGTGAATAAGGGACTTGGCGTCGAAAACCATGCAAAATCTTTTGGTCGAAGGCCATTGATGTAAACCTATCACCGGAATTGAGAAACTTGCCATTGAAGCATGCAAGCTTCAAAGTACTGAAAGGATTGTTCCTAGATTGACTTCTTGGATAATGAGATGATGTCGACAAGAAGTGATCCGTCATAGGAGGGCATTAGTGAATCCCACATCAATGACACGGAACGGAGCAAATGATTTTAATGGAGGTGAAAACGATCTGGTGATATAAGGTTCAGGGTGGCGGTCATGAAAGAATGGAGCATGAATGTATTGCTACGGATGAGACACAGGTGAATTCTCTGAGTGACCTCCCTTGAACATATCGGTGACACTGACATGATGGATTGGTTGCATTAACCCCAAATATGGATGGTGTGATGGAACCATGGCGATGTGACCAGTGAATGGAACAACCCAACCCGACTCGGATTCGGAGCGAAAGTGTCATGTTCAAGAGCGACTTGCTACCAACAAAGTTTGTTCAAGTTTTCTTCCCAATTTTTCCCTAGTCATTGCTGACCAGTACCTCTTTATTTTTGTCAAGCTTGAGGAGGATAACATATGCTTGTTCTATAATTTTCCCTTCAGGCAAACCCATCACTATGTTTTAACGAGCCTAGTGATAGTGAAACTCGTTCTTGTCTGTTATGGAGAAGTTTGTCGCTATTCGGTTTTAACGAGTTTAATGACAAAGATAACTCGGTCCTTTTCATTTTAGAGAGTCTGAAAAGGGACGTAAAGAAAACTCAAATAATTCCTTTTCGTCATATAATCCCTTGAGTCTGAAAAAGTATAAAATAATACAAAAGCGATGAATTTTCGGTAATTTTAACAAACCGAACAAAATAAGCGCTTGATCTTTTTGTGTAATAATCCCTCAGGTCCAAAAAGATTAAAATTTAAAGGAGCGATAGCACTTCCAGTCACTTTAATGAGCTGGAGAGGCCAATTGCTCGGCAATCTTTTCATATTTTACGATTCAGTTGAAAAGAGCTTAAAGGAGACTCATTTTTTGAGGAACGAGTGATAAATTTGGGTAGCAGTTGATTCCAGGTAAGGTTTGGAATTTTCCAATCACGGCAGTGTCTTAAGGATGGCTAACAGGATCACTTTTCGCAGTTGTTCCTCAAAGAAGGTAAACAATCAAGTGGAGGTGAATGATTGGCCAATACATAGTGGAGGTGATGATGAGAACATGACCAAGGCTTCAAAGGCTGATGTTAATACAATCACGATGGTTATTAACCAAAAATTGGTTCATTTTTAATGAGCTTAAACTCTGGATGAACATTTGCTCATTGCTTATGTTTATTTTTTAACGAGCTTGAATTCCGTGTTAAAATTGCTTGATATAGTGGTCATTGATTTTCTTTATTTTACCATTAATAACTTTGTTCCTTCAAAGGTTGTACTACCTGCTCAATTGCTTCATCAAACTAGTTAGAAATGAACAATATATGTTCGAAAAATGAGTGAAAACACTAATATTTTACTTGAATTACGTGAAAAGCAATTTAAAAGTGGTTTTTTCCCTCTCATTTTACCATTTCATTTGAACTTTGGTTTGTTGGAGCTTTGGAGGTGCTTTCCCCCTTGTTTTTTACTAGCTGATTCCAGGAGATTCTATGGACGATTCCTGGTGCCGCTAGGACCAAGTAGGAGCTAAACCTGAGCTCTTCAGTATCATTCTTTCCTTTTTGAATTCTGAGCATGTTTTCTGGTTTTTCTGAGCCTATGGGGTTTGAAAAACTCAACCTGGCTCCATCGCACCCTTTCTATATCGAAAGGTGCATTGCATGTTGGCCTGACCATTGGCCAGTTAGCATGCAACACACCTAGAACACTGTTGGGGCTGCGATGGGCGCAAGGAGGGAAATTTGTGCATAGTTTTTCATGGAAATTTTTTCCTATTTTTCATGAAATCAGGATGTTACTCTTCTCTTGTTTGTTTTCAGAGATTCATCGGAGCAAAATGCCCATTACATGGTGAGAATGTGAGCATGAAGAAGAGGAAATGCTTGCTTTACATGATCCGGTTACGGTAAATGCACTGTGGAACTGTGGCCTAATCAAGTTTTTCCGCATCTCCTGCATGAGGCAGCAAATCAACTTGTTGCAATATTTGCTCGATGCCTGGGATCCTACCAGCCAGGTGTTCCAGATTAGGGGAAAATCTATCCCCTTGACTATCGTGGACATCTATTTTTTGACCAGCTTATCAAGGCGGGGTACCCTTATCCCATTATCAGGTTCGGCCTGTGGGGGTGAATATGTGAGAGATTACATTCGCAGGTATTGCAGAGAGGGATCTTAGCCGAGAAAGGATGGCAAGATCAATATCCAAGATGTCATTGACAGGCCCTTGAGGACCATTCTATTCACTTTGTTAGAATGGCTGGTAGTGCGTCTCTTCATGTGGCCAACCGGTCTTATATGTAGTATGCCTTAGAATGCCTTGAACCAAAGGTGTTCAACTGGTGTGATGCAGTACTCTTTGTGATGAAATAACAATTGACCAAGGTGAAAAATGGAAGATTGAAGAACTTTGGATATGGTTCTATTTTGACCGCTTTTGCCTTGGAAAAGATCCCACTGATGCAGCCGTAGTATATTTCACTTGGTTTACCTCCACCGACTGAGCCACGGATGCAGAGATGGGTCGACCATATTTCCAGACATGCTGGTCAGTCTCAGGTTTCCTTTTCTAATACCTTCTTTGGGTGGTTCAACCATCAGGAGATGGTTTTTTCCGAGTATCCATATGTTGGTATGGATTTCCTGGGAGACACAGATTTGGTACTGCCGACTGGCGAGCAGTGGGGTGCCATTAGTAAATTTTTTGACCCTATCTATGTTTATCATTTCTCTTTATAATTTTCTTGTGCTTTCTTCTATCAAGACTAATCAAAACTCATGTGCTCATGCAGATGTTGGACAAGTTCGGCCAGTAGTACGCCTGAGAGTGCTAGCTGCTGCTCCAGCAGGAGAGGCTGTGGGAAGGGCTATCCTTCACGACCTCGATGTGGCTGAGACTCTTTCAGCATTACAGGATCAGGTCAAAGGCCTCACTCTTGGTATTCCAAACGTGAGGACTGACGAGCTGCCTCTGAGGTTGCAGCGACATACTATCGGCGTGCCGAGTCGATGGACTAGGCTTTTACACATGATTGCACAGGCGGTGACTTGTTATCACCAGCATCATTAGACTAGGGTGCCCCCTAGCGTTTTGAGTTTTGGGTCATTTGACCACTTTTTTCATGGTTACAGAACATTATGTGTAAACCATAAACAGTTATATATATATTTTTGATTTTCGGAGCTTTATTTTGGTTAAGTTACATGATCCTAATGCAAATGCTGATGAAATGCTTCCTTTTACAAATGTTGCAAATGTCTATCTAACACATAATTTTCCAATGAGTCTATTAATGTGTTTAAGTTTCTGGAAATATGCTGATATTGAATAAAATCAAATTGCCTTTCCAAAATATTGACCCTTAGGAACATGCGATAGATAGCTAGATTTCGGACGGAGTAGATACCAGTGAGTTGTAGAATGACGAGCTTTGAGTCTAGCCTCATGACAAGTCAGCATATGCCATGTGTGATGGCATCAGAGAGAAGTTCTATCAACGCGCTATATTCAGCGATGTTATTTTTTGACCAACCAATACATACCCTCTCAAACTTACTAACTCGCCGCTTGGATTAAAAATGGCCCAGGCCGCAGAAGATAGATTCTGCGAACTACGACTCGCCCCGTCAGCATATCGAACAAAAGATTCCAATAGGTTTTACATCTGCGACAAATGTAAAAAGTGGATTACTTGACCAAAACAATTACTCTTAGCGAAAACGAAAATGTAACAAAAGCATATAGGTTACCACACTGAATCATGCGTAGTAATGCTTAAGGTACAACCCATTACGGGGTTGCGCCAGTGGAATCCCATCGTAATCCATTAACTCATAGGCTCCTTTTGCTAATACATGCTTAACAATATAGGGGACCATCCACAAAGACTTGAACTTACGTGTTCCCAATTTATCGGATTCCTGGTCATAAAGTAAGACCAAGTCACCTTCTGAGAAGACACGGGGTTTGACATTCTTATCGAACTGCGCCTTGACTCGTTTCTTATGGGCTTCGTTAGCCAAAGTGGCATCATGATGGGTTTCATCCAATTGGATTAGCTCCAAGAAACAAGCCTCCTCTTCTGAAGTTCTCGGGAGAAGGTCAATTATGAGTTTGAGGGACAAGATTTCACACTCAACTGGTAAGATTGCTTCTAGGCCATACACTAGTTGGAAGGGTGTAAATCCAGTTGCATTCCTTACCGATGTTTGGTATGCCCACAAGGCCGAGTACAAGATCAGGTGCCAACTCCTTTTGTGGACTCCAATCATCCTTTGTAGCATTCTCTTCAGGATTTTGTTGATTGCTTCAACTTGTCCGTTGGCCTGCGGGTAATATGAAGTAGAGCTATCGTGGGACAACCCTAATTTGGCAACCAATTCGGCCATCATGTGATTGCAAAAATGCGATCCATGATTTGTGACTATAGCCTATGGAACACCGAATCTGGTGAATACATGATTGAAAAAGAAAAGGGCAGCTGTTTCACCAGTGTTATCTAATGTAGGCATCACCTCGGCCCATTTGGTAAAATAGTCTACTGCGACTATGATATACCCATGCCCCCCGGTCAAGGTGGGGTTACGTGTCATGAAATTGATGCCCCATTTGGCAAATGGCCCAACAAAAACTATCGGTTGCAGAGGTGTGGGTGGTTTTCTGGTTTTGCTATCGAAAATTTGACATGCATGACAACTTCTAACTACAGTTATGCGATATTTGAACATTGTTGGCCAGAATTATCCTGCTCTTAAATTTTTTTGTGCTGTAGCGTAACCAGATTGATGCCCCCCACACGTGCCTGAATGAAAATCATTCAAGACTTTTTCGGCCTCCTTGTGGGTGAGGCACCTCCTCAGAACTGTATGGACACCACGACGGTAAAGTGTATCACCGACGATCATGTAGTCTTTTGATTGGTATCGAATACGTTTTTGTTCCGAGCAGGAGGTATTAGGCCTATACTTTTGGGTTTGGAGATAGATGATTATATCTCCATACCACAAATTGCTTGAAGATATCAGAAATAAAGATTCATCCACGATTGTTTCTTCTGATGTTTCATCATTGGACGACGATGCAAGATCGCATAGTAATTCCGCGAAAACCAGTGATTTCTTTGACTTTGATTTTACAAATTCTAGATCAAACTCTTGAATAATTGCTATCCATTTTGAATATTTTCCCAACAGCAACTATCGCGACAATATGTAATTCATGGGGTTGCAATCTGACAGAATCGTAGTTTTTCGAAAGAGGACATAGTGTCGAAATCTTTGTATTGCTTGAACAGCTACGAGAGCCAGCTTTTCAACATAAGAATACTTGCTTTCTATATGATTTAAGCTTCTACTTAAATAATATATAGGATGTTCAATTCCGTTGTCTTCTTGAACTAAAACCATTGTGATGGTTGTATCTGCTGCAGCCAAATACAGGTTAAAGTCTTCTTGATAATCAGGAGCATACATTAATGTTGCTTTCATTAGGGATTGTTTTAAAGCATCAAAGGAAGCTTGCGCAACCCGATCCCAGACGAAGGGTACTTCCTTTTTCAATAGATGTGTATAACCTTTAGCAAGTTTGGCGTAATTTGGAATGAACCTCCTTAGAAAGCTTGCTTTTCCTTGGAGTTTCTGAATCTGAAGAAAATTTGAAAGTGGAGGCAAATTTACGATTTCCTGAACCTTACATGGGTCGAGACGAATCCCGTCCTTTGAGACTACAAAGCCAAGTAGACGACCAGAACTGACACAGAACACACATTTGTGTGGATTGAGTCGTATCTTCTAGTGTCGGCAACGTAGAAATATCGCTCTTAAATGTTGCGGATGATCGGTCCACTTTCGTAAATGAGCTGGAAGGTCGTCAAGATATGGTTGAACGACGTTTTTGATGTCATGGAAGGCATAATTAATTGCCCTCTGAAATTTTGCCCCTGCATCCTTTAAACCAAAGGGTAATTTGTGATATGTGAATGTGCCCCACGGACAAATAAATGCAGTCTTTTACTGGTCTTGTGGGTGGATATTTATTTGACTATAGCCAGAGAATCCATCCATGAATGAAAAGATTTCACATCCATCGCATTCATCAATTATCAGGTCAATAAAGGGTGTAGGATAGTTGTCTTTTGGACAAGCTTGATTTACATCCCTATAATCGATGCACACTCTAATCGTTCCTTATTTTTTCATTACAAGAACAATGTTTGATACCCAATCGGTTAGAGGAACCGGGTAAATGAAACCAGCATGGAGAAGCTTTTCAACTTCTGCCTTGATGGCAATGGCTTTCTTGGGGTGCACTTGCCGTAGCCATTGTCATACTGGTTTGACATCTGGATACATCTTGATTTCGTGTTCAACTATACTCGAGTCAATGCGTGGCATTTCATCATATGACCAAGCAAAGACATCTCTGAATTTGCGAAAAAGAGCGTTATATATTTCCAGTTCTGAAGGAGAACAACATTTTCCAACATAAATATTCTCTACAGCATCCATTTTGGTCGAGATATTTATGGCGATAGTCTCTTCAATATTGGACAGGTTTCGCTTGGAATCCACCGTGTTAATAGTATTTGATAGGAAATCAAAAGCTGAATGATGATGAAGGTGATCAGGAGTATCTTCTTGACAATCTGGAAGATGGGAATGATGGTGGTTGTCTTCCCATGGCGCCCTATCAGTTATCGTTGACTGAACAATTCCTTCATCGGTGTAATGCACTTGCGACCAAGGATCTAACGGGGTGCCATATTCCATAGACTTATCTATCCAAACCCTTGATGAGCGTTGATTCTGGTCTGCCTCCCATGCCGAAAACATTGATTGCTACAATATTTCTATTGGGCTTGGAGGCAATACCTACGGATGATCCATGTTAATATCGTTTTCTGAGATCTTTTGAATCAAAGATATCATATTGTAGGTTCCTACCGTCGCCACTTCTTCCAGATTGATTGGAGGCGGGAGTGAAAAAGTTCCCATTAATATAGGGTCTTTTACTAGGCCTACTCCGATATTTTGAAGTGTATGGGGGCTTCCATGGATCATCGGAATGCTTCCCGTAACTTGGGAACTATTGGGGAGAAATTTTTTTTGGTTGATGATTGTAATTCCTCCTTGAAAAGGAAATGAAATCTTCCTAAAGTAGGTCGTAAAACTGTAGTCATAGCATATATCCATGGTCTTCCTAGTAGGATGTTGTAATCGAGGTTTCTGTCGATTACTTTGACATCTATTTCTACTGTTTTCCCCCCTAGTTCAACTTGCAAGTTACTTAGAATAACATATGGGGTATATGTTCGTCTGTCAAATGCTTTTAATGTCATCAAAGATCGTGACGAGGTTGGAGATCCTAAATTTTTCCAGCAACTCATTGACATAATACATGTAGATGCCCCCTCATCAATAATTGTTCGATGAATAGTTTTGTTGAGGGCTTTCACCTGAATGAGGAAAGCTAGTTGAGGTGGTAACTTAGGATCATATCCTTTGTGATTGAAGGACACAAGATTAGAATCCTTTGGGTCTATCCCACCTATAGCTGATAATAAAGCCTGCTTTTGGGATGGGAAATTTTGCAGTACCTCAACTGTCGACATAGAAGATGGCGATTGGGCCAGATCTTCCACTATATTATAATGTTGTGCTGCTCTGGCATGAGGATTAAATGTCGACTTGTGTACTACTCCCTTTCGTGGTTTTATTGTTAGCTCTGGAATGATGGGCGGCGCAACTTTTGTCGAAGTTGTTGTCGAACTACTAGGTTGACTTTTATCCGTGTTGTTTAACAGTTGTGGATTCCCGTAATCTTTGTTCCTTGTCAATATCAAAGCATCATTTTGCTGTTTCGAAACCGACAACATTAGGACTTGGGACGGGGAAGCATTTTCACTCGCAACCAGATTTGTTCCTGGATTTGGAAACCGATCGGTCAATACCGCCGAGGTTTTTGAATTCTTGAAGAATCTCTTAAGCTCAGCTTTATGTGGACAATCTCTTGTCCGATGATCCTCATCACATATTAAGCATGGATTTTTTGGTTTCCTATCTCCAGGAGGGTTCGCAGAAGAATTTGCAGGTGATGATTCCTCCTGATTCTTCTTCTTCCCTTTGTTTTTCTTCTTGCCTCCTCGTTGCTTCGTTTCTTTGCCTTTATCAGTCGAGACGACATTTACTTTTGAGGTGAGAAGTTCTTATTTTGCATTTTGACTGGAAATCTTACGGGCCTTTTTAGATGTAGCCTTTGTTGATTTTTTGTCTGTCGTACCAATCACGCCATCGCCGGCATGAGAGTCATTGTTTGATTTAGGAGGAGGAGGGATGGAAAATTCCGGTCTGGGAGCGTCACAGATTTTATTGTAGAGCGTGCCAGACTAGGTATAAATCAAGTCTAAATATTGCGCATGAGCAATAACTTGCTCTTCAGTGATGACTCCTCCTTTTTCAACATCTTCTATAATGGAAGGTAATAATGAATTAATAAACCATTCAGCTAAAAGCTGGTCAGGAACATACGTTTTTACCATTCTACGACGACGTCGCTGCTCATGAAATTGGTAAGAAGTTTTGTTCCCATTTCGTACCTTATTGGTAACTGAAAATGGGTCAAAAAGGTTGTGGCCAGGGTACTGAAGTTGTCAAACGAATCTCTGGGTAACTCGATATACCATTTTGCTGCCGGACCAGCTAACATCCTCTGAAAAAGGTGAAGCCTAATTGAATCATCATTTAGGGTGTTTGATGAACACCACAGATGAAATGTCATCACATGATTCGACAGGTATTCACCCGGATTTCCATTAAATTTAGGAATATCTGACAGAAGTTTATGCCGAATCGCTGGCCACCAAGGGGCATAAGCAATTGGATCATTCGTTAACCTATTTAGATCCGGTAACTCCAAAGTTGCCACGAAGGGTAACTGTTGATTCAGGTTTGGTGAAGCATACCCAGGATAAGATGGGATTACCTGAGCAGTTGGTCTTTGCATACCAGCATAATGCATTTTATGCTGGTAACTTTGGTAAGGTTGATGGGCATAACCATTGTAGAATGGTTGATTTTGACCGTTTTGAATATACGGCTGCCCACTATTTGCAAAGATTTGTTTCTCAGATCCTTGGTATAATTGTTGGAATTGCAGTCGTTGGTATTGCACCAGCCATGGTTGCAAAGCCATGTGATGTTGTCCAATACTAACCGTTTGACCAAGATGAGGGGTAATTGTACCCGTTTGGGCCTGTGTCATTCGACTAGTTGGCGATTGTGGTTGAGTCGCAGGGACAAGAGGCTGTTGCATTACAACCTGAGAAGTTGGAATACAACAAGAAACACTTTTACTTGCAACACTGTCACAATAGCCGGCGTAGTTGGTATATTTGACATAGGTAAACATTGTTGCATTGAATATACAACTCTTGGTACCCAACCGCTAGATGTAATTCCAGCATAACCTGAATTTTGTTGTGAACTCTCATATGGTTGTCCTCTTGGAGGATACAATGGAAGGGTATATTCCCCCCATACGACAGTAATCTGGTACTTAAAGGAATTGTTTGTCCTTGAGGACCAGACTGCCCAAATTGACACCCTGAAGGAGTAATTTGTTGAGACTCAACATAAGAGTTCCCGGATACTATTCTGGATGCATAAACAGAAACAGACCATACTGTTGAAATAGCCCCTGAGTGGGTCCCTTCTAGCGATTGAGAGTTAGTTGGGACAGATGCTATGCCGGCAAACATTGTTGGAGTGACAGCAGGAAGTTCTCCCATCGCTATGTCGGATGACACAGTCCTAGATGTCGACGGTTTTTCAGACATTTCTAGTCTATTCAAAAGATTGCCTAGTGATTCTACAGGAGTTTTCGATGACAGTAGACTAATTTCTGATGAAGAAGGATATAGAGTGATCCCGAATCCAAATCGCGATGGAGTACTAGATGGAGGATCCTCCACAATCTCCTCTATAGCAATCAGACCAGGTGGAAGAGGTAGACCATCAGGTCCGTAAAATATTTCTGGTGCCGAAGAAGGTATAGAATTTGTAGCGACAGATGTTTGGGGAACAAAACCTTCTGAATTAGCTGTAGATGGGGCTGGTTCATTAATACAAGTGTTTACCTTCACACTAGGATCAGTTCTACTACCCTTTGGTGGCTATTGAACTTCTTCTGTAAAGGCAGGGATACCAGAAATGTTTGGAGTAACCTGAGTCTCCGATGGTGTTGGAACACTTGTTCTAACTTTACCAGTGGATTTGGAATCGGTTAAAGGAGTTCACTTTGTCTGTAACAGTTTCGATTCTGGGGACAAAGACGGTTGACTCGTAAGCCTCCGCGAACGACGGGGTTTCAATTGAATTTCTTCCACGATTGCCGATTACTCGATCAACTAAAAATCAAGGGGAAGTATGCTTCCGAATTAGATGAATTGTAGACGCTTTGACACAACTTTATTTTTCAATTTTTAAGAGTCGAGAAAAAACAAAAGATGACTCTAGTAGCCTTCGATTTTTAATGAGCTTGAAGTGACAAGTGATCAGATGGACCTTTTCCTTTAAGGAATCTGAAAAGGAACGAAAGAGACTGCTCTGGAAATATAGACAGAGGGATTACCAAACCAATCGCAAAACTGCAGAATACTTTTTATGGTACGGCAGTCAATCTTCCCGAATTATGTGTTTAGTTCATTGCAATCGATTGGGTGGCAGACATGGCTTCCTATTGATAAAGGATATAGCCTATTGTGGTCTCCAAAAATATACTCGACGGTACGTGGGAGCACAAGTCCGTACTGGCCCTTGTCGTCTCAAAGTGGAGGAATCACCCAACCAACAGTGAAAACAATAGTTAGCAGGCTTTACGATGCCGGAATATGTCTCTAGCCTATACTTCTAGATGTTGTGCGTTAGGTTCCAAAGCCTTTTTCGATTCATTAAATTTATTTTACAGTTGATATTGCTTAAGAAATTTGTCTTTCAGGTTCACCGGGTGATGTAGATGTACAATTCCTGAAATGAAATCTAAGATGATAAACAGTCGTTTAGTCTTCTTTTTGCAATGAAAATCCTAGCTACTAAGGAAAGAGAGATGGCGTTCTTTCAACAAAGAGCAGAGAGCACACACTATATGCACTGTCCTAAATCAAACCAATAAACAGTCTAAATGCAAATGCACATGCATGTATTTGTTTTCAGCCTTCTTAATGTGTGAATGATAAAAAGAAAACTAAGTGCAAATCTGAATTATTTTTTCAAAGCGACAATTACTAACAAGCTTCTTTTCAAAACAAAAGGAAGACAATGACGACACTTTGTTATTTGGAATTGAAAACTTGCTTTTGACACTTGAAAAACTACTAACTCAAATCAAATACAACAGTAACAGTGTAATCGACTATCAAGAACAATAGGATTCTCTTCTATGATTGAAAACGACACTTGCGACACTTTCAAATCAAGAAACGACAGTACAATTACGCTACTTCTTTGTAAAAGAGAACTGAAAATGGATCAAAATACATAAAAACATTTACAATTCTTTGCATAATGGAGGCAGAATAATGGCAAGGAAGGGGGTTTCCAACAGAGGTGTACTGACTACAGACAGCAAAACTCCTGAATAGAGCTGAAAAGAGTGAACACAAAAACCAAAATCTAAGAGAAAAATAGGTCTGATCAATACACCTGTAGCACAGGTTAACTGAAATGCAACGCACCTACTACACTTGGGAAGTGCAATGCATTCAGGTTTCAAAGAAGAGACCATGCGATGGACCAGGGAAGAGACTTTAACTGGGTTCCGGGTCAAGTTTGCAGCTCAGTTCAGGGATTTAGGCCGAGCAAGTGGTAATCAGTAAATGAATCACAAGGGTAGATCTAAGGAGGTTACTAGAGACACCACAAGGGCAATTAGAAAGCTTGTAAATCAATTGTTTATTTCATAAACAAAACCCGGAGATAGACTGAAGCAGCATTGATCTACTTTGCACTTGCATAGCAAATGCAGTTCGAAGGCTAGCTGGCTTGACTTCAGGCTCCGTCTGTAAGTTTATAAAGTAAACAAATGTAGATAAACAAACAACCTATTCGCTCCCCAACAGAGTCGCCATTTTGTTATCGGGAAAACTAGTGTCTATGCACAGCTACTAGTCCCACTAAGGCTGGTAGGTACCTTAGAAACAAACAAACTAAAACTACTTTCGTTTTCCCCTATGAGAAATAGATAACAGGGGAATAAGGAGACCAACCTCTATCTTGCGCTTGGTTCCTTGCTCGATTCCTCTTCCTTCTGATAGGTCTTCGCCACTCACTTCCTCGTCTACCCAACTTCAAAGAGCACCTGTAGAATCAAAGCAGCATAACAATATCCAAGAACATAGATCTATCATCATAAACAATATAGGACTAGATATATATTGACCACACAAATGCATATAACATCAATCATACAAGAATGTGGAAGAAAACTTGAATAGATTTATTGATAATCAAGAAAGAGCAAAGAGGATTACAACCAATTGCTCTGACCCAACATCATCCTCTCAGCAGGAAAGCCCTTCTTCACCTCATGAAAAGCTTATATCACCCAACACTATGATATTGCAACAAGAAACCAACAACACTTCCTTACAAGATACAAAATTCCAGCCTCTGGATCTCTGGGATGAGGGATCCATATATAGATGTTTGCAAGGGGGGTGAGTCAGCTTTTGAGATTTGATTAGTGTCCTCTCTCTGATAGTTCTTGATTCCACTTAGAGATTGATGATCTCTTACTCATCCCTGGGCGAATGCAGAGAGGCAAGTGTCATAGGAGAAGTTTTTGGAAGATTTCATGATCCTCCACCTTGCAGATTGACCCTGCCATTTGTCCACTCTCACCCATCGCACCCCATAGAAGGGCTCTTCAACATGAGTCGCACCTACTGTGTGTAGGCAGGTGGGATGCAATGCACTTTGACCATGGAGCAGATGAAATGGTCCAGTTTTGACTAGTTCTGAGTAGTTTTTCCTGGAGAACTTCTGGGAGATGCTGTAATCAGTTGACCTTGTCCTTTTAGGGGTTGGAACAACACCTTTAGGGACTTAGGAGCCCTTTGTTTATGGACATTTATGATTGGGGTTACAGTGCCCAAAAATATCTATAACACCATACTACCCCTAAGTAAAAGCTGAAATCTATGATTGAGCTTCCCCTTCGTACATGCTAAGATGTTTCAATACATTTATGCTCCCCCTCAGCACATGCCGAGTCTGAAAAAATATTTTTCAAAAGAATAACATGACTCTACAACTCAAATAAGTGAGCATGACCTTCCTATCACCAATGACTCATACATACATCAATCTCCAAACTAAGTGGGGATACACCATTTTGACTCATCCACCCAACCAAGTGGGGGTATACCAAATGTTTATACATGACTGAAAATAGAAATTATTACATCATCCTTCCCATGAATAGTGGGGGTACAAATTAGGTTTTGCAAGACCTTTACACCAATTTATATTCATGACTTTTATAACAAAGACCAGCAATCTAAACAAGACAATGATAGTCATCAGCAGCTATCGTACACCATCTATGATCTGCACCATAAACATTTGTCACCAACATCTAGACCTGTAACCTGCAATACCATTCTCTTGGCTAACCAACAATAAGTAGCAAGATGTATCATTTAGCCCAATAAGTGTCATCACCAAAGACTTCTAACCATAATCCCAACAATGCATTATTCGAAGCATATGCTCCCCTTGTACCTGTGCCAACCATATCAGACTTCTTTTCCTGAGTCTGTCCTACTGCTTTTTCTTCAGAGCACCATTTATGCGACTGTGCACCCTCAAAGTCACGTATATGCATGACTTCACTTTATAATAGTTGTGTATGAAAATTGGAATACTAAAGGTTTACACTTTTATCTTCCCCTGGGCCTGTTATCTCTACGAACTGAGTTATTTCACATCTTTCTCGCAATGATTTTGTCTTCTTCAATATCTGTGATTGGGATGATCTATGCTCCTTTTTCTTTGGTGTCTGAATTTTGCTCCTGCATTCCTTTACATTATGTCCAAACTTGTTACCGACATAACATCTTACACGTTTCATATTCCTTTTATAGCAATCAATAGCTTTGTGACCAAACATATTGCAAGAAAAATAATATCCCTTAAAGTACCTGGAACGTGATGATATTTCTGTGTGATGGTCTTGAACCATTCTACTTCTGCATCTGGCTACAACATGTCCAAGATTATGACATTCATAACATTCAACATTATTCATCGGAGGAAATAACCGTCTATCACTTCCACAGTTAGGAGCAAAAGATTTTCTTTGAAGAATTTCTTTCCTTGGTTGTTGTTGGGGTTGACCTCTTATCTCCTTATTGAGCATTTCAGGTTTTGCATTAGAGCTCCTTGCCTCACCCTGTGAGCTAGATTCACCTTCAACACTTTCATAAAAACCAAGACTAGTTTTGAAAGCAATGGATCTTTGACTACTAAGAATATCGTCCAAAATCTTAGTACTATCTTGAAATTGTAACATTTTATCCTTTTCTTCTAATTTACCTCTTAAGATATTTACCTAAACTTGATGTTGTTCTTCCTTGTCCAGATATTGCTTATAATTTATGTTTTCTTCATCTTTTCTTCCTTTCTCCACTTCTTGCCTTAATTCGATTATTTCATGTTCTTGTTCTTCAAGAGATTCTTCATTATACTTCTTTGATTCTTCAAAATATTCTGTAGAGAGAGGATCTTAGATTATTCTTTAATCTTTTACTACATCCTGTAGCTGCTCCCTTACTTTGGTTACTGTCTCCAGCTGAACTTTTAATCTAGTAACTTCTTATTTTTCTATGTCATTATTTTCATATGCCATGAGAAGTTTGATTTCTTGATTATCTTCATCACTATTAGATAAGTCATCACTATTATCATGAGTATAATAACTTCTATTACCTTCCTCAAACATCTTTCCTTTGTTATGAGGGCATCTAACAGCGTAATGACCAACTCTACCAAAAGAAAAACATTTGAAAGGTAGCTTACCTTTGAACCTTCCATATCCCCATTGGAGCTTCTTGACAAAATTTACCTCATATTCTTCTTCTGAAACGTTTCCTATTTCATTGAGTATTTCTTTTCCCTTTGTTGATACTTTAAATGCAGCTTCTCTCATATCTGATGGTCCTCCTTTTCTCATTTCAAAAGCAGTTAAGATTCCGTGAAGCTGTGTCATAGTGATATTCTGCAGATCCTGCTTTTCTTCTATGGCAGACACTTTGGGTTCAAATTTAGCAGACAAGGATCTCAAAACATTTTCAACTAAGAAAACTTCCTTAATTTCTTCACCTAGATTTTTCATACAATTGACAATCTCATATATATGTAGGAAGTAATTAGCTATGCTTTCATCACTATACATCTTAATAGTTTCAAACTGAATTCTGAGAGTTTGGAGGTTAACATGTTTTACTTGAGCGTCTCCTTTGTAGCTTAGAATGATTTTTTCCCATATTGCTTTGGCTGATTTGAGCTGCATGACGTTGACAAACTCTGATTTTGAAAAACTTCCCAATAAGATAGTAAAAACTTTGGCATTGATTTCATATTGCTTTCTACCTTTCGTATCTATAGGAATTGCTCATGGAAATGTATATACTTTTCCACAGTTTCCCAAATATCTGTTCCAAGCGATTGTATATAGGCTGTGGTTCTTATCTTCCAGTAAACAAAATTGCTCCCATCAAAGATTGGTGGTCTAATCGATCCCTCTCTTTCTTGATTACTCATGATGATGGATCTTCCTTCAAGCGATCAAGCTTCTTCTGAAGGACCCGCTCTGATACCAATTGTTGGAAATAATACTGAGAGGAGGGGTGAATCAGTATTAGCAAATTAATAACTTTTAATTTCAATAATCAGATTCATATACGCTACTTCAATTAAGGGAACTCGCATGTACACGCAACTGTGTTTAATGCAACTAGCATATATCCGACAAAATTATGATTCAGTTAATTCATCATATGTTGATCTTTAATCAGTGCATCAGAACATTATTAACCATATAAATAGTAAGCAGGTGCAATAAAAACAGACATACTTGAACACCATGATATAAGGTGGAAACCCAATGCGGGACAAAAACCCCCTGCTGCTGTTTTCTTTAATATAAGAAAATCTGCTTACAATCTTGTACTGGAGTAGACTCATACCAGTATGGAGGCACCCACCTATACAAGGCTACAACCTTCTCTTGTTCTCTAGCTTCTACTAGAAGGGAGATACAACCCCCTAGCTCTTGTACTAGCTGATATATTTACTAGTGTGTAGGCGCGGACCTACAGAAGGCTACAACCTTTTCTTTTCTTCCAGGTATCACGTTTCTTAAATTTTTAGACTGGATCCATCAATACAAAATCAATCACCACTACAATACAACCATTTGCATCATCAATCTCTAAATCACCCAACAGCTAAATCACTGGAACCCTGTCGTCAAAACATAGTCACAAGAACACAGAGCAGAACCTAGAACTCTACAATAACCACTAGAACCAACAACAACCTCAAATATCAAATCTCATAATGTATACACTACTTGGCTATGTCAAACTAGCACGTATACGCCCTTTCACCAAAGGGAACCAATGTACAGGTTCCAAAATAATTACTTATACCTTCGCTGCAATTTTCTACTTCAGATATACCCAAATCATCAGATATAATGGATAAGACATGCGTCAGTATTCAGACCTGAATTATTCATGATCATACCATATAATGATAATGAATTTTAGTCTTCATGATCTCGGTCCATCAACCTTCATTCGCCACATAGTTGCATCCTTAGAAAAGCATCACATACCCATAACGTGCATACTAGATCTCACACTTCATCAGATATTGATCACTTGCACACTTGCACTTTGGCCTAATGATCTTCTTCTCCTTATATAGGTTTCGGCCTCTCTCAATACCATGGTCCAACATCACATAGGGCTGATACCTTGGACCCAATACATGGTGTCAATACCTCTCACAAAATACCATGGACCAATACCAAAATAGCACAGACCAAGACATAGTTTTCCGACATGTACATGCCTTTCCTTCTGTGAAAGTGCATGTGTACGTTATACGCGCCTTTGTATATAGTGAACCTTCGTGTATACATGACTTGGTATATAGTGAACACGCATATACATTTTCGTATACATGACTTTGTATATAGTGAACTTGCGTGTATATTTGACTTGGTATATAGTGAACCTGCGTATACCTTTCTTTCTTCATTCTTGTTGTTTACCTGCTATACTGTGATCTTTCATTTGAGAGAGTTACCATCAAGGACAACACTTGTGTCATACTTGTATCATAATGCCAATGCTTATGCCTAATTTTTGAATGCCCACGACCAATTAGATTATGCCATGTCACCATCCCATCCAATTTTAGCTCATAAATTGGGGTAACCAATTTCAAAAGTGAATATTTGTTAAACAAGGAGACCTCCCTTGGCATATCACATACCACCAAAAAAATATTTCCAAGATGAATCCATTGACATGGATTTCCATGTCAAACTCAACGTTTTGAACCTTCGAACACCCTTGAGAAAGTGAGGGTACACACTTAGTCCACACAACTCAAACCATAGGATGTGGGTTTTCAACCATCCATGCCAACTTGACATAATCCAACTATTACTAAGAAGCATTCAATAACCATTTGACATCAATGACTAGTTTTTTTCATTATAGTCAAACGTAGTCAACCCCATGGATTGAAGTCAATGATAAATGCATACAAAAATCTCCCCTTTTGTCATTCATGGAAAAACTTGTACTCCTTCTCTTAGTACAACCCTCCCTAAACTTATTCTTCCATCTACTTCTTGTAATTTCAATTTTCTTCTCATGATTTCTCTCCCACTTTGAAATCAATGACAAAGGGTAACTCCCCATGACAATGTGCGTGCTTTGTTTGGACCTATCATATACCCATGATCACCCAAACAAGAATTCTTCTTGTAATAATTTATTAATGGTGATCCTTGTGGCCCTATAGCCTCCCATTACCCCCCCACAAGAAGCCTTCCTATGACACTCGCGATTCTTGTGAAGCTGTAATTCTTTAATTTTTCTTCTCCCCAAGAACCTATTAAACATCTACCTTGAAACGTCTATTATGTTCATATTGTCTATCTGTGATAGGTAGACCTGTGCACACACTTCTGCATAGACTCCCCCTCTTCAAGATTCAAAGAGTTGAAAAGATGGATCTTTGGTGTGTTGCTCAATGGAATATCTTGACTCATGTAATCATTTGAAGAAATTGTTCATCCCTTATCACCTTGCACTTTCATGAATCCTGAAAGCATAACTGATGAGGAAGGAAACATCTAGTCCTAGGCAACTTATATCAAGAAAGGAAATATCTAAATAATGTATTTAGATTTTCCTTCTTTCGCATCTCACAACAAAAGAGGCAAGTTCTAAATATGTATTTGTAAACGTCCTTGAAAGGTTATCAAGCCTCATGACAATGCAAGTGAATGTAAGAGTATTTTATTTTATCTTGTCTTGTCTAATTATGTTTGATTCATGAATTCTGAGAAAATTTTGTAAGATATAGCTAAGATGTTAGGGTTAGAGAGGGTCACCTCCAATTAAATTAAAAATAAGATCACAAAGCCTAGGATTTTGGTTTTCAACCATCCATGCCAACTTGATGTCATCCGAAAATTACTAAGAAGCATTCATTAAAAATTTGACACCAATGAATCATGTTTTTAGTCATAGTCAAGCCTCTTCAACTCCATGGGTTGACATCAATGAAAACACCATCGAACATAGTATTAGTTTAGTTTAATTAGTTTTCATGTCTCTTTCTTACAAAGTAACACAAATTTGAAATAAGTGAGCAACAATCTATTTAATACTTCAATAATATTCCAATAGTACTTGCTTGCACACATGTTCAGGGAAGTTTGGAGTCGTTCATCAAACTTTTTAATTTTAAAAAATATGTATAAATGATTTACTTTGTAATTGATTTGCTTCGCACTTTTATGAAATTGATTGTAATGATGTTATGTTTTGTATTGATGTAGCTTAACTTTGAGCATCACAGGTGGAAAATTACAGACAAAAACAAAGTTCTTGGCTCCTACCAATTTTATGTATCTGAAGCGTTTGGTTTTTAAAGCATTAAAGTGGCTAATCAAATAAATGTTTTGTGGAAAATTAATAATATGGGCAACATTTGCAACTGTGGAAAAAATAAGCCTAACTCAATGTCGGAGCCTCACTGAGTGCATTTTAAAACTACTTATCTGGAAATATGTTTCTTTGGGGTACATTTGTCTCATGACAATTGGTGTGAATTTTTTTTAGTCATATTTTCCCATCCCAAGACATCATCTTGGAGGTTTTTGTGTGGACTTCCTTTGGTTTTCTTTGAGATCTAATTCCCAAGATGACTCACAAGCCAACATGTTACTTCTATTTCCATATCCTCTCCCCATTCGCCCAATATTACTCCCTTGACCATTTATCAAGGCTATTCCCACTAAAAACTCATAAGAATTGTTTCTCCTTACATAGACTCACTTTTATGATACTTAACAAACAATTTTTTGTTAATAGTTTTTTCAAATATCTTAGCAGTTTTGATAAGTCCTTCCATTTGATTTTCTTCCGATATTTAGTTTTCCTAAGATGGAAACACTTTACGTCACTTAATGCGTAATTTAATGTTTTTCTAGTGATAATCATCTTATAGGTTTCGTTAAGTCTCCTTTTAGTTTTTCTAAGAGAGTTTCTTCCGAGATGGTCTAGCTCATGCGCCATGACTGTATGGGTCCATCATGTTGATTTATGTATCTTGGCAGGTACTCCAAGCCCCAAGGTTCACGATTTGGAGGGACAACCACCACAAGGGAAACTTGTGGGCTTGGAACCCAAGTATGGGGTTGTGGCACCCATCGCGAATTGGGACAAAACATTGATGCATTTACAACATGTGATGGAAGAGGATGATAATCCTTGGAAAAACAATTCCAACATAACAAAATTCATGAGAATATAAGTTTTCTTTGAGAGATATTAACTTTTGATGTTGAAAAATTAATTTCATTGTCATGTAGGCCGACTTCATGTAAATAAAATCCAAAAGAAGTGTCACCTCAAATGTGACATTTTGGAGCCCTTATTTATGGTATATATAGAAGGTGATATGAGGGTGATAAAGGCATCCATTTGTGGGTGCAATACACCTAGGGAGCCTCTAAAATTTTTGGTGGACCTAGAAGCCACAACAAAGGACCATAGGACAACATGGGGGAGGTTTGAGACAACACAGAAATGTCTGTGATTGGGCAACACCCTTGTAACTGATTGCATGTGGTTTGAAGGGATCATTAAGGGATAATTCATGGGTTGTTCAGGTGCAAAGTGTTAGATAGCATAGGCCGTAATAAGGAGAGGCATAATTGGGTTGTTTTGGAGGTATTTTACTGGTTGGAACCTCTGTGTGGAGAGCTGGGAGCTACTTCTGGCAGGCGACATGCACTAATCCACAAACATATGATTGCGTGGACTATTTTGGGGAGTGTTTAACCCCTATATAACAACGTGGAGGTAGAGGGTATTGCCAAGGGAAGACCACAACTTCTGAAGGTTGTTTTGATGGTTGGTTGAGGGTTGTTAAATAACTATTTGGTGCCCTAATGGGTCACTGTGTGAGAGAAACAAAAGCTGACTTGGATAAATAGTTGGAAGTGTATTGGGTCCATGTTTTTGGACCTATTTTGGATTATTTTTCTAGCATCCTGTGGCAGCCAATTTGGGGGCTTGTTTGAGTGACCATAAGCCTTCATTAGTGCAGATTCCATAGTGATTTCATTGGGTTTCATAGATATTATTGGAGGGCAGCGTGTTGGCTACCCAAAGCAGTAATAAAGGAGCAGAAAAGAAGGACGTTCTTTGTGTATGTTTGGGTGAAGGATTGCAGCCTTATGTGAAGCACTTTGCTAGATGAAAGTGATTGTCAGATTGGCATATTGGAGCTCAGGAATTAGGCCTATGGAGAGAGAATTTTGATGAGCTTGTGTTCATTGTATCAGATGTGACTTGCAGTAGTGATAGGAGGCATCGCTCTTGGATTATGGATGTGTAGGTGCCTCGATGGACTAAGGCACTTCTAGTGAGAAGTACAAAAGAAAAGGAATAGCAAGACAAGATACAAATTAGAAGTTGCAACAAATTTTTTCATTGTATCTAGTATACCATAGACTATTATATTATTAAGAATTTGGTTTAATATAACAAAGATTGGGATTGTATAATATTGTACAATTTTGTTTAAAACTATGTATATTGTGCATATGTGATTTAATACTTTATATTTCCATTGTGCAAAGTAGTTTATGGTTGAGATTCTTGGTTTATTAGAGTGAGTGATTTTAAAACTCTAACCTAGACCCAAGTTCTTGGTAAACTCAACATGGTATAAGAGCGTGCTTGAGCAACTTTGGAAGTAAGTGTTATGAAACCAACTCAAGAAAAGATAGAAAAGATATATCAACGCCTTAGAATTCAGCCTCTTCGAGGGGGCAACCTCCTTTACATTACATAAATGAACAATTCTTCGATGATACAAATGAAAATACCTCCTTTCTATATATAGGAGTCTAAGGGGGCATAACATAATCAGAGCCGACATAACAATAATAATGTAAGGGCACAATAATAACAATAGTGGGCTTCTATGGGGCACAAGAGTAACAATATGGGCACTACATGGGTACATCAATATAATAAGTGGGTTGTAATAATAAAAATAAGGGGTTACACTAGTAGTATAGGGGCCTAACATGCCCCTCTCCTTCAAAAAGCGTTGTCCTCAATGCTTGAGTAGTTCTTGATGCTTCTGTATAAAATTCTTGTCCTCCCATGTGGAATCTTCAGCAGGTAAGTTCTTCCACTTGATGAGATACTCTGAAGTTGATCGATTTCGTAGCTTTCGAGTTCTTGTTTCTATGACTGCTCTAGGTTCCAATATGATTTTTCCTTCCTTTTCAATATCTGGAAATATTGTTTGAATTGGGATATTTTGAAACTTTTGAATAAGTGGCCATACTTCTTTGTCCTTCCATTCATCCCTTGCTTCGTTTATCCAATCTGGTTGGATAATAGAAATAGCACAAAACAATGCTTCAACACCCTTATCCTTGAAGAGTCTTCCCATTCGGTAAGGTCGCCATTTTTTAAGTGCATGTAGTATTGCCAACATTTCCTTCTCATAAATAGCTTGCTTTAGATGTAGCAGTAAAAATACCCAATCACCTACATGAAAACATTTTTCACTATGATGTTGATCTACCTGTTGTTTCATTTGATTTTGCACCGAAGTGGCGCTATCCTTTAAAAGTTGGAGAACTTGTTGTTGATGCTCTTGTGATCTTTCACTGCTTGAACCTTTTTCTTCTTGATATGTCCTTCTATCTTTAGAGTTCAAGGAGTGGTAATTTCTTGCAATCCTTTACAAGATATGGTCGGATTCATTTCTTGACGCTCGATGCGATCTTTCACTTCCTGAACATTTTTCTTCTTGATATGTCCTTCTGTCTTGCTAGTTTGAGGAGTGGTAATTCCGACCAGTGAATTACAAGATATGGTTGGATTCATTTCTTCTTTCTTGATGTGATCTTTCACTTCTTGCACCTTTTTCTTCTTGATATTTCCTTCTATCTTTTGAGGAGTGGTCATTCTTTCCAATAGTTTACAAGATATGTTCTGATTCATTTCTTCTTTCTCTGGGGTCGGGTCCTGGCATATATCCTCTTCTTTTGATGTTTCTTGATCCTTTTATTCCTCCTCTTCATACTCTATGTAAAATATTTTCTTCTCAGCACACTTATGACCTTTAGTGCATTTGCTATCACAATTGTAACAAAGCCCTTTTTCTCTTTTTTCTTCCAACTGTTGTGGTGTAACCCTTGTAGGTTGTGGAAGGCTAGGAGGAACAACATGTCCATATTTATAGTTGTGAGGGGTAGACTCCCTTGTTGCCATAATTTTACTTTCAAATATGTCACAAAGCCCTTTTACTCTTTCCAATTGTTGTGGTGTTGCTCTAAAGAAGGTGTTTCTCTTTGTATCCTCATAATGTGCTATCATTTCCTCCGTGAGAATTGACCACGTAACAAGTTTTTTACGAGAACAAAGCCCTTTATACCATAAAAATTGATCTGGTTCTAAATATAAAGATGCAATACATACTTTTTGTAACAGTGGTACACCATGTAGATCAAAATATTGCTCCATCTAAAGTATCCAATTTACCGGATCCTTGCCATCAAACTTCCTCATCTTGCTTTTTCTTGATTTTAAGACCTCGAACTTGAAACGACTATAACTATGTACTTGCAGATATTTAAGTTCTGAAATTGCTACCTGTGGTAGCCATCTATGTCTTCTTTCCAATGCCACTAGTATGATCCAAATGGGATTCTCCAAGAAAGAGTTATGCACAATCTCCCGTAGTGACCTGATTATAGACTAGTTCAATAGAGCAAACTTGTATGAAGTGCCACGTGTCACTGTTTCAACCTTTGACTCTGAACGATATATAAAAGAAAACTACAGTACGTCCTCTTTCTGTACCTTCTTACGAAATTTCAATCTGATGCTCAGAAAGAAAGTTATGACGATTTTCCCCAGGTCACCTGTTTTTAGTGTAATTCAGGAGTCTACAAAAAGACCAACTTCCTCAGATCATATCTCCGAAAATATCGCGCGAAAAGCTCGGAAATTCGGACCCAAGGTTCAGCATGATTTCTTCTCAAATGGTTTTTTTTTGCGACTCCTGAAACGTCACGGAAAAAATTTATAGCGAAAATTCCACGATGACCTGTTTGGAGCAGTGAAACCCTAGAATCCAAAGCTCTGATACCAAATGTTATGAAAGCAGCTCAAGAAAAGATAGAAAAGATATATCAACGCCTTAGAATTCAGCCTCTTCGAGGGGGCAACCTCCTTTACATTAATTAAATGAACAATTATTCGATGATACAAATGAAAATACCTCCTTTCTATATATAGGAGTCTAAGGGGGCATAACATAATCAGAGTCGACATAATAATAATAATGTAAGGGCACAATAATAACAATAGTGGGCTTCTATGGGGCACAAGAGTAACAATATGGGCACTACATGGGTACATCAATATAATAAGTGGGTTGTACTAATAAAAATAAGGGGTTACACTAGTAGTATAGGGGCCTAACAGTAAGTAAATCAGAGTTATGTGCAACAAAGTACAACGTGAGAGGGAGTTGGTCACATTATCAGCAAAGAGTTCAATGCAATTTTGAAGTTACAGATAGGTATCTGAGATGAGTACATGTTCGATGGGTTTTCCAACTATATTCCATGGAAGGAAAGGATCAAGTTCACCTTGCAGGTTAACAAGATCTGGGATTTTGTCGAGAAAGAGATCAAGAAGCCAACCGACCCTAAGGCGCTAGAAATATGTGAAGATTTAGATGCGAGAGAAAGAGTGATCATCCTAGATAGTGTGAGGGATGCCCTAATACCTCATTTATCTTAGAAGAACATTGCACATGAGATGTGGGGTCTCTTCAAAATTTGTTCGAAAATAAGAACAAGAACCGGGTATTTGTATTGGAGGATAAGTTGAAGTCCACCAAGACTTTAAAGGGTAAAAGGATGACCTTGTATTTGACAAGATTTTCTCACGTAAAGTATGAGCTTGTTGCCTTGATCAAATGATGGTTAGATCACCTTCTTTAGGGCTTCTGCTAGGGCAGTATTAGATCTCTTCTTGACTATGGTGAGATAGTGGCTAGTTCTCCTTGTTTAGTCTCCTTTCCTCATGCATCTAAGGCTTCCTCCTCTTAGACTTCTCTTACACTAGAACCCAAAACAAGTGGATAGAAATGAGAAGTGAAGTGTGTCCAAATGACTTGTAAGGGACTTGTATTTATAGTAAAACGTGGAGCAGAAGTGGGGTCAGTTTGGTTGTTGGCCGACCTTGATGAATTGTCCCATAACACAAATAAATTCATATTTCCATGAATACTTATCGGAATCGGATCATCCTTAGATCAATCCTAGACCTCCCGATGAGAGGAGTCCAAGAAAAATATCATCTAATCCATCTATGAGACTGTACTATCTCTGCCATCAATGCCTTGCACTGCTTCGTTGTGATCTATTCTGCTTTGTTGAACCATGAAGAAGAAGAATTGATTGAGAATGTCTCATACCATTCGCTACTGACTTGAAACCAGTCCCATATGAAGAAAGTGTGACATACCACTCTTACTGATCTCATATCAATTCCAAAATAGAGTGAGTTATATCACTCTTACTGACCCGAAGTCAGTTTCATTAGTCCTAGATCAGTATCAAAAGAGAGTGTCTCAAATCACTCATAATCACTCGAAGTCAGTTTCATTGATCCAAGATCAATATCATCCTAGCATAAGGAGTACGGTAGTAATAGGATGCATCCATTGTTACTACTATGGTCCCTATCCTCATTTCCCTACTGATTGGCTAGATGAGAGGTAATTCCCATGAGTCTGAGACTGCATGTGTAGGATGTCTCAATAGGAGAAGGATGAACCACTAATGTTACCTACATGTCGCAAGGGGTATCCCAAGGGAAGGCTAAACCACTCACCATGTACACAACAGATCACTAGGGTAACGATGAACCACTCACCCTATGATTGTGTCTCGGTAGGAGAAGGATGAACCACTCATCCTCTGTACATATAAAATCACTAGGGGAAGGATAAACCACTCACCCTATGGTTTCTCATTGCTCCACAATGTACCCCCAAGCGCCTCAGAGCTCCTAGAGCTCAATGTCCATATCATATAAGACCCTTAGGATAGAGATTCCCCACAACTCCTAGCCATCCTTGGAAATTCACAAATTTGATCTTTCCCATGGTCTTCGACAGAATGTGAGAGACCTACACATGAGTCCCAATGCGATAGAGCCTTCTTACTCATCGATGTACCATATCCCAGATAAAGTGGTACCTTGATCTAGGTGGATGTTGGTGGCCACCCACCTATCCCACTTGCACCCCCACAATTGTCTCTTTTGGCTTTTTAGTTTCCTCAATTGTAGCAAAATTTAGTACTTTTAGGTGTTTTTCGGGTCCTAAACTTCTGAAGTCATTTTGAGGCCTTGAGAGACGTTTTTTTGTCAAACCTGGGTGCAAAATGGGTCCATTGTATGATGTTTATCTTCCCAAATTTGTAGTCCTCGGATAGATATTTCTAACGAGGTATTGTGTGCGTCAAACAAAGATCATATGCCAAAGTTACAACCCTCGGAAGTTGATGTACCAATTTACCCAAAATGGGGCCCATAGTTTGGCGCTTCATCTCCTAAGGTTAGGTTTTTTGGATGTTTAGTGTTTTCCATTGTTTCTCAACATTAAATAGGCCTTAGAGCCTCATTGTAACACAGTTCAGAGGCATGTATCTGCCACATCTCTTCTAAGAGATAAGATACCATTGTGCTAGCTCGTTTACTTCCATTTATTTTTGTAAGCACATTTCAGTATTTTACATTAATGAAATGAAGTGTTATTTCTACTACATCTCTCTATTTATGGTTATTTTTGTAGTTTGTTTTGTTCTTGTTTAAATCCCGACCATACCTGATGTCTATATGTTGGAGAGATCATAGAATACGGGATTCCTCAATAATCAAATCCCCCTCTCGTTGACACAGAATATCATGGTGGTATCCATCATGTGTACAAATAGCTCACTGAAGAGCTTCCCCAACCAGTCAGCTTCACATGAGGTCATACTTGTAGCTATGTTTTCAGTTTCAGTAGTGCTCAAAGAAATCGTCTTCTACTCTCTTCTCATCTAGGATATTGTAGCATAACCCAAAGAGAACCATCACTCAGAAGTACTCTTGGGATCCTCCACACTGCTTGGTGAGTCAGCATTTGAGTAATCATGCAACTTCACAATTAGAGTAGTGTATCTCAATCCATGAGAGATTGTGACCCGAAGATATCTCAAAATATTCGTAGCACCAATCGAGTGAGGCTCAACCATATATGAGCTCAACATGCTAACTTCAAAACATATATCCGAACAGGAGTTCACCAAGAACATCAATGCTAGAATGAGTTTATGAAACTCAGAGACATTTCCAAAATCAGGTCTACATCCCTACAATATAACTTTTGAAAGTTAAGCTCCATCAAGGAAGAAAAAGGCTTGCAGTTCACCATTCCAAATCTGGAATTCAACTCCCTCTTACTTTTGCAAATGAGAGGGTCTATACCTGTCAGAAAGATGTCATCCTTGGAAGGTTCCAATCTAAGAGGTCTATCATCCATAACCTTCAAGTAAAGGTTTGGATCTTCTTCACTCATAGTGAATCTTAGCTTCATGAGACAGTTATCAATCCTCTTGTATCAAGCCTGAGATGTTAGCTCTAAATCATAGAGAGTTTTCTTCAACCTCCATATATGAGATTCCTGATCATGAATCTCAAACCCCTTGGGTTGTTTCAAACCTATGGACCTTCTACATGGGGGTAATGATCCCCTTGTAAGATTTTCCTTTAGTACATCTCGGACATGTACCTACATGCTCTTCTTGAATTCATGCATACCTGTCACCATCTGACTCACATCAGGTTGGGCTCCATAATAAGCAGACCTTCGGTGCTATAGATGAGATGTGTCAACTGACATGGTCCCCAATGGACTTCTTGCAACTTGATACAAATTGTCGACCCTAAACCCATGAGTAAAATAATCTTTAAAAATTTCATTTTCAAACACATACCTTTCCGTTGATGAATGCACCCTAAAGCCTTAGACTTCCATTGTCGAAATGGAAACGACGTTCTTCTTGTGATCAGGTACATAAAGAGTTTATTTTAAATGAATTGAGTTACCCTCATTCAATTGAGAGGTAACATTACCTACACCATTTTCAGGATAGGTGGCATTGACTCCAAGTATAGTCCCATGATTTTTTCCATCTCTACCAAATTAGAGATAGGACCCTTCTATCAAATGAAGTGCCTTGCAGTAATACAATAAATAAGCGATATTCCTAGATATTCTGGAGGAGAGGGCCAATATACGATAATGCTTCTCTATCTTATTAGAAATAACATTTTATTCTTCATACCTCGGGTTCCTTGCTCTCTTTGAAGAGTCAACTATTTCCTTGATCACCTACATTACCTGTCATTCCTCTGATCATTGAAGATGTCCATAAAATGATTATTATCATCATCAAGTGAGGTGTCTCTACCTTCTGACACTCCTCTAAATAATGGCCAAACTTATTACAAGTAGGGAATATCCCTTTCCTTCCACCCTTAGATCCAATCTTCCCATTGAAGTGATCTTAAGGTAGGCCATCAGAAGCTTCTACTATGCTATTATGATAATATTCTCTGCTTCGACTTCACCCTTGGTGAACTTGAAGAGGGATGAGGAATCTATTGAGCCTTTTGTCCTATTCCAACTGTCTTTAGTGACTGCTATTTCACTCTTTCTTGGGCTTTGTCTTCACCTCAGCTATGATACCATTTTAATTTAAGGTATGTGTTAAGCTTAGAGCAATTTATTTCAGTTTTCACAGCTAGCTCAATATCTTTTCTAGATTAGCAATCACATCAGCATAATAGTAAATTATAGATGGAACATAAACATAAATCATATAAGACAATCCAAGATAAGAGGGCACAAGATGTGGTGCTAGTGAGGGACAAACCCCAATGTGGGGAAACCCTTGATCAATTTTTCTTATATGTTCTTCAATAGTTCAATAGAGAGAGAGAGAAATAGTACACGTATAATAGAAGTCAACACTTTGACTTATCTAAATAAGAGCATAGATCATCTCTAAGAAAATGATACATGAGGTAGCCAATACCATAGAAACTTTTAGGGGTGAATGTTCGCCCTTTGGAAAAATTAAGGGGTTTTAAATTTTTAGTGGGCGAATATTTTGTATCATAGTACATTTTTACAAATCACCTCAAATAGCCCACCTTATTTTAAGGGATAGGGTAAAAAAGGTAAATTTAGCCCTTGAAATTAGGAGTTACAACCTTCCGTTGGCCCATTTTCAAGAATAGGTTTTATTTAAGTGAATCCATTCGCCCATTTTCAAGAATAGGTTTTATTTAAGTGAATCCTATCAGCCAAAGGCCCAAATACCATATTTATAAAGGAGGTATGGTAAATAAATAAAACATTTTTAATATTTACTCCATAAGTCACCTTATATGCATGCAAGGGTGTAAAGAAATAAAAATATAAGTAAAGTGGAGGTATGGTAAATAAATAAAACGTCTTTTTATACTTACTCAAAAGGTATGGTAAATAAATAAAAATATAAATAAACTAGACTCATGGTAAATAAATAAAACCTCCTTTTATATTTAGTCCATAACCCTCATTCTATTTATGAAGGCTCAAGAAAGAGGTTTCATTTAAGTGAATCCTATGGGCCAAATACCATATTTGTAAAAGAGGTATGGTAAATTAATAAAAATATAAATAAACGAGAGGTATGGTAAACAAATAAAACATTTTTTATATTTACTCCATAATTCACCTTATATTTACGAACACTCAAAAAATGGGTTATATTTAGGTGAAACCTATGGGCAAAATACTATGGGACAAATACCATGGACTAGATTGTTATTAATACCATGCAAAAAAACATTATTAACCCTAATATTAGTATTAATAAAAATAAAAATGGCACATGGTATTGACCCATGGTATTTTCCAAAATGGCACATGGTATTGACCCATGGTATTCACCTCGAATGTAGCCTATTTAAATGGGGGAATTAAACCAGCATAGATCCATTTTTACTCTGGATCTACTAACCCCCAAGAGGTATCAAATATCGTGATATGCAAACTAGCATAGAGTGAAAAAATATTTGATAGGATCAAGAGTAAAAATGGATGTTGTAATTTAATGTATGTTAAACATTTTAGCTTGGTTAAAATAAAAAATAAAATAAAAATCAACTATTAATTTTATTAATTTTTATAAATTACTAATAGTAATTTTTAAGCTCTAGGTTTATGATAACCCATGGTATTGACCCATGGTAATACCATGGTATTCATGTGAGCATAGACTATTTAAAGGGGAAATTATATCATCTTAGATCCATCTTAATTCTGGGTCTACCAAGTGCTCAGAGGGATAAATAGATTTCATCCCCATAAGAGTGGTAAATGTGGAGTTAAGATGGATATAGGTTGGTTTTTATGATAATGAAGATATTAAATAGACTTAGGAAATTATATTGTAAAAACATTTTAAGGTGAATGGTTATATCATAGACATAGGACAAGTATATTTGTATACTTCTGTTTTAAACTGAAATAAATCCAGGGCTAAAAGGAATGGATTGAATGCACTAGTCATCCTTCTATAACTTTCCAACATATGTTGGAGTAAAGTAATTTTTCTAATTGCAAACAGGAACATACTTGTGTATCAGAAGGGTGGTTATGAGGTCCCTAGAAGTGATGAATTTGAATTTTTCTTGGTTTATATATTATTAGGTTTTTTCTCATGCTTTCTGTGAATGGCACGGGTGAATTTTATCCTACACCCACTAGGTTATCGATATGTAATTTCGGTAATTTTGATTTCAAAAGATATTTTAAAGAAATGCAATGATTCCATTTGTGTTTTCAATAAACACAAGATTTTATAACTGAGTAAAATATTCGCCATGCCTAGTGAGAGATTCACCAAAAAAATCATATATACATATCATATTATAGATAAAATCACCTTCCATTTTTACTATATACCATGGAGCTCCGCTCGTTTATTATACATGTAAATTTGGGGGGGTTCTTAAAGTTTTCCCTGATAGGGACCCATCCATAAAGACTGGAACTTACCTGCTCCCAATTTATCGGACTCCTGATCATAGAGCAAGACCAGGTCAACTTTTAAGAAAATGCGCAGTTTGACATTCTTGTCAAATTGCGCTTTCACTCGTTTCTTATGCGCTTCATTAGCCAAGGCGGCATCGCGACAAGTTTCATCCAGTTGGGTTAATTCTAAGAAATGATCTTCTTCCTCTAAAGTTTTAGGGATGAGGTCACCTGCGAGCTTGAGAGACAAAATCTCACACTCAACTGGTAAGATCGCTTCCAAGCGATACACGAGCTAAAAGGGTGTAAACCCGGTCGCATTTCTCACCGATGTCTGGTATGCCTACAAGGCTAAGTATAGGATTAGGTGCCAACTCTGTTTATGGACTCCAATCATCCTTTGCAGCATGCGCTTCAGGACTTTGTTGATCGCCTCCACTTTCCCGTTAGCTTGCGGATAATACAGAGTAGAGCTGTTGTGGGACAGTCCTAATTTGGCGGCCAATTCTACCATCATGTGATTGCGCAAATGCGATCCATGATCTGTGACTATAGCTTGTGGAACACCAAACCTGGCGACTACATGATTGAAAAAGAAAAGAGCAGCCATTTCGCCACTGTCGTTTAATGTAGGCAGCGCCTCGGCCCATTTCGTAAAATAGTCAATTACGACTATGATATACGCATGCCCCCCGGCCAAGGTGGGGTTACATTGCATGAAATCTATGCCCCATTTGGCGAATGTCCCAACAACAACTACTGGCTGCAGAGGTCCAGGTGGTATTTTGGTTTTGCAGTCGAAGATTTGACAAGCATGGCAACTTCTGACTGTTGTTATGCAATCTTTGAACATTGTTGGCTAGAAGTATCCTACTCATAAAATATTTTTTGTTGTGGCATAACCAGATTGGTGCCTTCTACATGCACCTGAATCACAATCATTCAGGACTTTTTCAGCCTCCTCATGGGTGAGGCACCTTAGCAGAACTGTATCGACACCACGATGGTAAAGCGTATCACTGACGATCATGTAGTCTTTTCTTGGTATCGAGTATGTCATTGTTATGAGCGTGAGGTATTAGACCTTATGTTTGGGTTTGGAGATAAATTATTATATCTCCATACCACGGATCGCTTGAAGATATCATAAACAAAGATTCATCCACGATTGTTGCTTTGGATGTTGAATCGTTGGACGACGATGGGAAATCACATAGTAACTCTGCAAAAACTAGAGCTTTCTTTGATCTGGATTTTATGAATTCCAAATCAAACTCTTGCAAAATTGCTATCCATTTTGAATATTTGCCCCCAAGAAATTGTCGCAACAATATGTAAGTCATGGGGTTGCAATCTGACAAAACGGTAGTTTTTCGAAAGAGCACATAATGTCGGAATCTCTGTATTGCTTGAACAGCTGCGAGAGCTAGCTTTTCAACATATGAGTACTTGCTTTTTGTTTCATTTAAGTTTCTACTTAAACAATAAATAGGATTTTCGATTCCATTGTCTTCTTGAACTGAAACCATTGCAATGGTTGTATCCACTGCAGCCAGATATAGGTTAAAGTCTCTTTGATAATCGGGAGCATGCATTAATGATGCTTTTATTAGGGATTCCTTTAGAGCATCAAAGGAAGCTTCCGCAACCTGATCCCAGTTGAAGGGTACTTCTTTTTTCAAGAGACGTGTATAACCTTTAGCAAGTTCAGCATAATTTGGAATGAACCTCCTCAGAAAGTTTTCTTTCCCTTGGAGTTTCTGAATCTGAAGCAAATTGGAACGTGGAGGCAAATCGATGATTGCTTGAACCTTGCATGGGTCGAGACGAATTCCGTCCTTTGAAACTTCAAATCCAAGTAAACGACCAGAACCAACGCAAAACACACACTTGTGCGGATTGAGTCTTATTTTGTAGTGTCGGAAATGTAGAAATATTGCTCTCAAATGCTGCGGATGATCGGTCTGCTTTTGCGAGTGAGCCGGAAGATCGTCAAGGTATGGTTGAACGATGTTCTTGATGTCATGGAAGGCATAATTCATTGCCCTCTAAAAAGTTTCCCCTGCATTCTTTAAACCAAAAGGTAGCTTATGGTACGCGAACGTTCCCCACAGACAGATAAATGCAGTCTTTGACTGGTCCTGTGGGTGGATATTTATTTGATTATACCGAGAAAATCCATCCATAAACGAAAAGATTTCGCATCCAGCGCATTCATCAATTATCTGGTTGACGAAGGGTGTAGGGTAGTTGTCCTTTGGACAAGCTTGGTTTACATCCCTGTAATTGATGCACACTCTAATTGTCCCTTGTTTTTTCATCACAGGAACAATGTTCAACACCCAATCAGTTAGCGAAAATGGGTAAATGAAACCAGCATGGAGAAGTTTTTCAACTTCTGCTTTAATCGCAGCGGCTTTCTTTGGCTGCACCTGCTGAAGTCGTTGTCTCACTGGTTTGACATCTGGATACATTTTAATTTCGTGTTCAACTATGCTCAAGACAATGCTTGGGATTTCTTCATATGACCATGCAAAGACATCTCTAAACTTGCGAAAGAGAGCATAATATATTTCTAGTTCTGAAGAAGAACAAGACTTGCCGACATGAATATTTTATACAACATCTTTTTTTTATATATATTTATGGCAATATTTTCTTCAATATTGGATATATTTCCTCGGAATCCACCATATTTACAGTATTCGATAGAAAATAAAAAACTGATGGATGATTAAGGTCGTTGGAGTAATCTTCATTGTAATCCGGAAGATGGGAACGGTGGTGGTAATCTTCCCATGGTGCCCCCTATATGTTCATTGACTGAACAATTCCTTCGTTTGTAGAATGTACATTTGACCAAGGATCTAAAGAGGCACCATACTCCTTAGACCTATCTACCCAAATGCTTGACGAGCATTCATTGGGTTTTGCCTCCCATGCCGAGAACATTCATTGCTACAATATTTCTATTGGACTTGGAGGCAACACCTGATGATGATCCATGCTAATATCGTTTTCAAACATCTTCTGAATGGAAGATACCATATTACAGGTTCACACCATTGCCACTTTTGCCAGAATGTTTGGAGGTGGTAGGGCAAAAGTACCCGTCAATGTAGGGTCTTTTAGTAGGCCTACTCCGATATTTTGAAGCCACTGAGAGCTTTCGTGGATCATCGGAATGCTTCCCGTAACTTGAAAACTGTTGGGGAGGAATGTCTATTGGTTGACGATTGTAATGCCCCCTTGGAAGGGAAATGCAATCTTCCTGAAGTATGTCAACACAATGGCAGCCATAGCATAAATCCAGTGCCTTCCCAGTAGGATGTTGTAATTGAGGTTTCCATCGATAACTTCCACATCAATTTCTACTATTTTTCCCCCCAGTTCGACTTGCAAGTTACTTAAAATCTCATATGGAGTGTATGTTCATCCATCAAATTCTTTTAACGTCGTCGATGATCGCAACAAGGGTGGTGAGCCTAAAGTTTTCGAGGAGCTCATTGACATAATACATGTAGATGCCCCCTCATCAATAATTGTTCGATGAATAGTTTTGTTGAGGGCTTTCACTTGAATGAGGAAAGCGAGCTGAGCTGGTAACTGCGGGTCATATCCTTTATGACCAAAAGCCACAAGATTGGAATCCACCGGGTCAACCCCACCTATTGCTGATAATAAAGCTTTCTTCTGGGAGGGGCAATTTTGCAGTACCTCAAGTGTCGACATAGCGGACGATGATTGGGCCAAGTCCTCTACTATATTATAATTTTGTGATGCTCTGACATGAGGATTAAATGTCGATTTGTGTATAACTCCCTTAGGTGGTTTTATCGTTAGCTCGGGAATGATGGGTGGCACAACTTTGGTTGAAGTTGTTGTCGAACTACTAGGTTGATCAGTAGCCTTGTTGTTCGATAGCTGTGGATTCCCATAATCTTTATTCCTTGTCGATATCAAAGCATCATTTTGCTGTTTTGAAATGGACAACATAAGGACTTGGGATGGGGAAGCATTGTCACTAGCAACCAGATTGGTTCCTAGGTTTGGAAATAAATCAGTCAACACTGATGAGGTTTTTGAATTCTTATAGAATTTCATAACTTCGACTTTATATGGCCAATATCTTGTCCAATGATCCTCATCGCATATGAGGCATGGCTAAGTGGGTTTCTGCTGCCCAGAAGGGTTTGCAGAATATTTTTCAGGAGACGAATCATCATATTTCTTCTTTTTTCTATTCCCTTTCTTCTTGCCCCCTGGTTGCTTTAGTTCTTTGCCTTTGTCAGTCGACACAGCATTAACCTCTGAGGCTAGAATTTCTTCATTTGCATTTTGATCAGAAATATTACGGGATTTCTTAGATGTAGCCTTTTTTGTTTGATTTAGGAGGAGGAGGAATGGAAAACTCTGGTCTGGGAGCGTCTGGGATTTTGTCGTAGAGAGTTTCAGACTGAGTATAGATCAAGTCTAGATATTGTGCACGATCAATAAACTGCTCTTCAGTGATGACCCCTCCCTTTGCCACATCTTCTGTAATAGAAGGAAACAATGACTTAATAAACCATTCAGCTAGCAGCTGATCAGGAACATATGTTTTCACCATTCTACGATGATGTCACCATTCATGAATATGATCGGATATGTGAGTGGTCGTCGTTTGCTTGAAATTGGTAAGAAGCTCTGTTCCTGTTCCATACCTTATTGGTAATTGAAAATGGGTTAAAAAGGTTGTGGCAAGGGCATTGAAGTTATCGAATGAAGCTCTAGACAATTCGATATACCATTTTGCTGCCGGACCAGTCAACATTTGCTGAAAAAGGCGAAGCCGAATCAAGTCATCATTGAGAGTGTTGGACAAACACCACAGATGAAAGGTCATCACATGATTCGATGGGTCTTCACCCGTATTTCCATTAAATTTAGGAATATCTGATGGAAGTTTATGAGGAATATCTGACCACCAAGGGGCATAATTGATTGGATCATTCATTAGCTGATTTAGATCTGGTAACTCTAGAGTCACCACGAAGGGCACCTATTGATTCAGGTTCGGTGAAGTCTACCCAGGATAAGTTGGGATCGCCTGAGTAGTGCGTCTTTGCATACCATCATAATGCATTTGATGCTGATAACTTTGATAAGGTGGTTGGGCATAACCAATTTGAGACCATTGGTTATAATCGTTTTGAATATACGGCTACCCATTACCTGCAAAGTTTTGCTCCTCAGGTCCTTGGTAAGCTTGTTGGAATTGCATTTGTTGATATTGCACCAGCCATGGTTGTGAAACCATTTGCTATTGCCCAATACTAGACATTTGACCAAGATGAGGGGTAATAGTACCCATTTGAGCCTGAGGCGCTCCAGTTAAGGAGCCAGGAACTGGCGATTGCGGTTGTGTCGTGGAGACAAGAGGTTGTTGTACAACAACCTAAGAAACTTGAGGTTGGCATATAACATGAAATTCTTGTACTTGCGACACTGTCACAATAGTTGGTGTAGTGGGGATGTTTGACACATGGAGACTCGGTTGCATTGAGTATACAACTCTTCGTTGTTGAGGCAGTATTGGCACCCAACCGCTAGATGTGATTCCAATTTGACCTGAATTCAGTTGTGAACTCTCATATGGTGGAAATCCAGTGCTTAAGGGAATGATTGGCCTTTGGAGACTATACTTCCCAAATTGATGTTGTGAAGGATTGATTTGTTGAGATTCAACATAAGAGATTCTAGATACTATTCCAGATGAACAAACAGGAACATACCATATTGTTGAAACAGTCCCTGGGTGGACTCCTTCTAGTGGTTGAGAACTAGTTGGGACAAATGGTATACCAGCGAACATCGTCGGAGTGGTGGCAGGAAGATTTGCTACCGTTGTATCGAACGAGACAGTCCTAGATGTCGATGGTTGTCGAGACATATCGAGTTTATCTAAAGACTTCCCAGTGCTTCTACAGGAAGTTGTGATGAACGGGTATTAACTTCTGAAGTAGAAGGATATAGGTGGATCTCAGTCCCAAAATGCGATGGAGTACTGGATGGAAGATGCTTTGTAATCTCTTTTATAGAAATCAATCCAGGTGGAAGAGGCAGTCCGTCAGGTCCGTAAAATATTTCTGGTGTCGAAGAACGTATAGACTCTGCAGCAACAGATGTTGGAGGGGTAACACCTTATGAATCAGCCCTGGATGGAGCTAGTTCAGGAACAAAAGTGTTTATTGTTACACTAGGATCAGTTCTAATTTCCTCTTGTAACTGCGGAACTTCTTCTATAGAGGCAGGGATACCAAAAATGGTTGGAGTAACTAGAGTCTCAGAGGATGTTGAAACACAAGTTTCAAACAAACCAGGAGACTTTGACCTAGTTAAGTGAGTTCTCTTGACCCGGAATGGTTTGGTTTTCAGAGACAAATATGGTTGACTCGTCACTCTATGTGAATGATGGGGTTTTGATTGACATTCTTCCATGATTGCGGATTTATTTGATCAACTCAAAATAAGAGGGGAAAATGTTATTCCGTATTAAATGAATTTTAGACGCTTTGACACAACTTGATTTTTCACTTTTTAAGAGTTGAGAAAAAGCTAAAGATGACTCTAGTTGCCTTCGATTTTTAATGAGCCTGAAGTGACAAGTGCTCAGATGGACCTTTTCCTTTAAGGAGTCTAAAAAGGAACGAAAGATATTGCTCTGGAAATCTAGATAGAGGGATTACCAAACCAATCGCAAAAATGCAGAATACTTTTTACGGTACGATAGTCAATCTTTCTAAATGCTATGTTCAGTGCATTGTGATCGATAGGGCGGTAAACACGGCTTCCTAAGGATAAAGGATATAGCCTATTGTGGTTTCCCAATATATACTTGACGGTACCTGGGAGCAAAATTCCATACTGGCACTTATCGTCTCAAAGAGGAGGAATCACCCAACCTATGATGAAATAAATAGTTACCAGGATTTATGACGCCAGAATACATCTCTAGCCTAGACTTCTAGATGTTGTGCGTTAGGTTCCAAACCATTTTTATGTTCATTGAATTTATTTTACAATTGATCTTTCTTTACAAATTCTCCTTTCAGGTTCACCGCGTGATGTAGATATACAATTCATAAAATGCAATCTAAGATGATAAACAATCGTTTAATCTTCTTTTTGCAATGAAAATGCTAGCTACTAAGGAAAAGAGAAATGAAATCTTTTCAACATAGAGAAGAGAGCACACACTAGATGCACTATCCTAAATCAAAATCAACAAGCAACCTAAATGCAAATGGACATGCATGTATTTGTTTTCTCTTTCTTAATGTGTGAATGACAAAAAGAATGCTAAGTACAAATCTGAACTATTCCTTCTTTCAAAGCGACAATACTAATGATTTTCTTTTCAAAAAACAATAGAAAGGAAAGACGACACTTTGTGATCTTGAATTGAAAACTGCTTTCGACACTTGAAATACTTATAAATTCAGATCAAATACAAGAGTAATAGTATAATCGAATATCAAAAAGAGAAGTATTCTTTTCTTTGACTGAAAATGACACTTGCGACACTTCCAAATCAAAAGATGATAGTTCAATTAAGCTACTTATTTGTAAAAGAGAACTGTAAATGGCGCACAATACATAAAAACATTCACAATTATTTGTACAATGGAGGTTGGATGATGTAAAGAAAGGGGGTTTCTACAGTGGTCTGCTAATCATAGAAAACAAAATTCCTGAATAAAACTGAAGACAGTGAAGAAAAAACCAAAATCTGGAGGCAGATCTAGTCTTGTCTGATCATCGCACCTGTAACACAGGGAAACATGGATGCATCCCACCTACTGCACATGGGAGGTGCGATGCATCCAGATTGCTAAGAAGACAGGGTGTGATGGTCCAGGGACGAGACTTTAACTTGGTTTTTGGTCATAGTTTGCAGTTTAGTCGAGGGATTAGGCCGAGCAAATGATAGTCAGTAGCTGCAAAGTATAGGGTTGATCTAATGAGGTTACTCAAGCTACCTCTAGGGCACTTAGGATGTTTGCAAGTCAATTGTTCAGTTCAAAAACAAACTTGGAGATTGACTAAAGCAACATTGATCTACTTTGCACTTGCATAGCATAGCAAATGTAGTTCGAAATTTAGATGGCTTGACTTCAGGCTCTGTCTGTGGTTTATGAATCAAACAAATAGAGACAAGCAATCAAACTAATCGCTCCCCGGTGGAGTCGCCATTTTGTTACCAGGAAATGTAGTGTCTATGTAGAGCTGCTAGTCCCACTAACATGGGTAGCTATCTTACAAACAAACAGATTAAATTTACTTGCTTTTTCCCTTACGAGAGAGAGATGAGAAAGAAGGAGAGAGTACCAACCTTAGTCTTCCACTTGGCTCCTTGCTTGTTTCCTTCCCCTTTGACAGAATCTCCCCACTGCTTCCTTACTTGTCCAACTTTAAAGAGCACCTGTAGATTCACAGCAACATAATACCATCAAAGCATAGAGATCTTTCACTGTAAACAATATAGGATCAGATATATATTGACCATATAAATGCATATAACAAAGACAGTATTCAGAGATACACAAGAATATGGAGGAAAAATCAAATAGCTTTATTAGTAAAAGTCATAGAAGAGAGGATTACAACCACTTGGTCTAACCCAGCGCCATTGTTATAGACATTTTTGTGCCTTACAACATAGAGCATGAAATGTCAATAATCTAAGGGATCCAAAGTCCCTAAACAAGTTGTTTTTACCCTTAGAGGAACAAGGTCAGCAAACCACAGCACTCCAGTTCAGTTCTCCACTGAAAAACACTCAAAAACAGGTCAGTTTTGGATCATTGCAGCTGCTCCACTAGGCATCTGCGCTGCATAGCAGGTACAACAAAGGCTACCTGCGTTGCATAGCAGGTAGAACAAAGGCTACCTGCGTTGGGCATACTTGGACATGTGGAGGAATCTTTTTCTCAAAGTGCCAGTGTCCAGGAAGCTTCCAAAAAGACACTTGATCATAAGATTCGCCTAATGATGAGTTAAGAGCTTCTAAAACTCCAAGTGGAAGACAGAAACTCCAAGTGAAGAACTGAAGAACAACTGGAGTTGAAGAGGACAACAAGTCACACATCAAGTTGGCTTATCTTCACTCCAAAACTCTATATAAGGATCTCATCCCATGGGATCTGGAAGGAGGGAATTCAGTGCAAAGAATCGCTGTTGGTTTGCAGTTGAGAGTATTGGGTGATTGCTTGAGGGAGGTGAAGAAGAGATTTCTCTCCGTCGGGAAGGTGATGCTGGATTGGACCTCGCATGGTTGTATCACCGCCTGAACCTTACTTCCATATATTAATAAAGCATTTGAGGTTCTTCTATTCGCATGTGTTTCAATGATGAATTGTCTTACTTGCGTCTTTGATTTATGCTAATCCTTAGATCGATTATGAATGCATGCTTCTTGTAGTTTCCTTTTCTTGTCTTGTTTGCAGGTTCTCGTGTAGCTGGGCCCGTGAAAAGACTTGGAGCTGGGAGCAAGCGGCCAACAAAGGAGATAGGATCGACCATTTGGATACTTTCCCCCACAACAGACTGGTGACTCCGCTGGGGATCGTGTCTTGTTGGTAGCTTGTGTTTCTTGCTATTCATTTCTTAAACAAAAGAGTACCGAATCGAACTGCATTCGAGTCCTTCGAATGCAAAGTAGAGGGGCAGCTACTCTAGCCCAGTGCTGGGCATGTTTATGATTTGAAGAGCTGATCCACAAGGACTCTTTTTAGCTCTTTGTGATAGTGTTCATCTTCCTTTAATCATCCTCTAGAGTATACTTGACTGACAACCTCTGATTTGGCCAAAAACCGTTCATTTTTCAGCAAACTGTGAGCCGGAATCTGAGAGAGAAGAGAGTTGTCTCATGAGTGCAGCTGTAACAAAGGCTACCTGCACTGACAACGCAGGTCCCGAAGGGGCTACCTGTGCTGCATCTGAGATTGGCAGTGCAGCACCTGCGTTGATCCAGTTTTGCCTTTTGCAGCTAGGATTACCCACTGTCTGTTGCCCAGTTTTCAGTATTGTTTTTGCAGCCTGTTGTCAACCTGTATACCCAGCTGAAACCACTTCTCTTTGCCTTCATTCCCCCTCAGTTGTATGAAGAAACCGTGATTGTTCTTATTGTATTTCTTGCTGTCATTCACTGTTTCCCATAGCGAAAGCGAACTAGTCTTGCTATGACCTCTTGGATCGAGACCTGTGAGAAAGTGTCGTTGTGATTCTAAGAGCTAGTTTATTGCTGTTCATAGCTACTTGAGCATTTGCTTTCGTTATATGGTTCGAATTTCAGTATTTTTTGTGTTGAAACGAGTGAATCTTAAGGTGTTCTTTTGATTATTGGACAAAACTTGTTTGCTTACGTTTGAAATCGAATTCGAAATTATACAACAACTTTCTTTTTGTATACATCAACATTAAGGAAGAAGAAAAGAAATACTTGCATTGTGCATGTGCATTTTGACAGTTTGCATGTCGATTTAGGAAAAGTGCATCAGTGTGTGCTCTATGATCTGTTTGAAAAGATGATGTCTTTCTTTTCCTTCAGTAGATAAGGTTTTCATAAGTTGAAAGAATTGAAAAAAAGCTTGCTTATCATTCTTAGACTGCATTTAGGAGTTGTCTCATACATCACGTGGTGATCCATAAAGGAACACTGCTAAGCAAGATCAACCTAAAAAGAACTGAATTTATCTAACAACGCTTTGAAACATAACGAAACACAATAGAGGTCTAGGTAGAGACGTGAACTGGCGTCGTTAAACATAGTGACTGTCGATCTCTACAAAGGTGGGTGATTCCTACTGAGGGACGATAGCACTAATACGGACTTGTGCCCCCGTGTACCGTCACGTATATTGGGGGACCCCTATAGGAACAAAGCCTTTATCCATAGGAAGCCGTGTCGGCCGCCCTACTGATCGCGATGCAGTGAACACAGCATTCACGAAGATCGACCACTCGTACCGTAAAACGTATTCTGTGGTTTCGCGAAAGGTTTGGCACACCCTTGCCTAGAACTCCAGAGTAGTTTCTTTTGGCCTTTTTCAAACTCTATAACTGAAAAAGTCCATCCGAGCATTTGTCACTTCGGGCTCGTTAATACATCGAAGGAGACTAGAGTCATCTTTAGCTTTTTCTCGACTCTTAAAACATGAAAAAGCAAGTTGTGTCTTAAAAAAAGCGTCGTCATATAAAATTCATCTTAAACGGAACATAATTACCCCTGATTCCTACGTTGATCTTAAAAGTTGAGAACATGGAGCACGCCAACAAAGGGATTCCGCATGATGGGACCCCTAGCCCTTTCTCCTCTTGGGGAGAAGTTGGTGCACCCCACATGGCCACATTGTCGCTTCCAGGACTGACAATTGGCCTGCCAGTTTGGCTATTCTCAACCGCCGTAGTTCAGACCACCCCGGTTCCTGAACAGTCGAGTCAACAGTTAGACCCATCTAGAGCTACCCTCCAGCCTTCCACTTCTTATGCACCTTCCTCCGATCCTTTTTCTTCGAAAGGTCAAGCCGCCGAAAGCGCGGCGCCCATAGAAAAGAAAAAGAAGAAGAAGAAGAAAGAAAAGAAGCAGAAGGAGCCAAAGGTGCCTGGGGGAAAGCAGAAGGTATCTAACGAAAACCCACACACAGCACGGACCGGGCCCAAATCGCCATGTGTCATATGTAGAGGGAACCACTTCCACAGTGATTGTCCCAGTATTCCCCGGATACTAAGGGACTGGTCCCCTCGTTTGCACGATCTGGAAGCGTCAACCTCTGACAACCAGGTTGAATGCTTACCGTCGACCAGTGAAAGTGAAGGTTCTAGATGACGAAGGGGAATGAGATTCCCCTGCGAACTGTGTGAAGGCAATCACACCCTTCGTCGTTGTCCCTTTTTAGATGAGGCAAAGAGAGTTTTGGAAGATCAACCGGTGGCACCGGTGCTACTTCCTCCTGGATATCAAAAACTCGCGCCAAGTCCTTCGTTGGTCGAAAATACAGCTGCCCCGCTCATAGGGCCAGCTGAAGTGTCAGTCACTGAAAGTGAACCTACTGAATCCAGACTGGACGAAAGTCCAAAGGTCGAAATGGCAGTTGACCCGGTTCTCCCTTCAGAAGTTTCATCTTCACATACCACAGTCACTGAGGATTCATCTTCAGTTGACGCCCTCACCAAAGAGAGTAAGGATGACACCATCCAGGTTCTCTTCGTCAACACCGATTCTGATGAACATCTGGGCAATGCGCCCACTCCTTTATCGCAGGAAGGAGCGTCGTCAGGTTCATATCCGGCCGTATATTCGGTCCCACCACCAAGCAACCTAGTTGTGTCCTTTGATTGGAACCAACTAGGCAGACCCCGGTTACCAGCCAGTATACCATTTAGAATTATAGTCCAAATATACAAAATGGTGATGGCTGGAACTATCATTGATGAAGGGGCATCTGTGAGTATCCTGTCCTCTATTGCTTGGAAAGCACTGGGTTGCCCAGCGCTTTTGCCCGAGACAAGGCGTCTCTCGGGTTTTGACAAAGGAACTAGTCGACCATTAGGGATTCTACCTAATGTGCCTATTACACTAAAAGGGAAGGCTGTCAAGATGAATTTGATGGTCGTCCAAGGACCCTTGGATTATAACCTACTCCTTGGACGAGACTACATATATTGCATGGAAGCAATAGTCTCCTCGCTCTTTTGAATAATGTGTTTTCCATAAGAAGGAAGGATGGTCAAGCTCGTAGACCAACTTTCACTTCCGGGATCACGCATTGCAAGTAGTCACATACCTATCCTCAATGGTCTATTTGATCAAGAAAGGTCTCTACCTCCGGTTCTTCTTCCTGATGAAGGCAAGTGATTCGGGAAAAGAAGGCCGGAACCCAGGGGACATGCATCCTGGTCTGCTCTGGAGGCAGAAGAAACCTTGGGTGTAAAGTAGAATTTCTGCGGCAGAATATGACTAGTCCATACCCCATCCCCTCCTTCATCTTTGTGAATCTTCCTCTGAGCCATCTTCGTGGAGAAGAAGGACGAGAAGACAAAGAGAGACTGGGAATCTCAGAAGGGGCTGTTAGGAGTGGGGTTGTTCTAGAATAAGATTCTTTTGTTAAAGTTAAGTGTGTGGCGGAGAATCATCATTCACCTTTGTCTAAATAGGTAGGCTCTACCAAAGGAGGGGATCCGTTTGCGGCAGCAAGTAGTAACCATCTTTGGATAAAAGGCAAGCCTCACCCATTAAAACAAATGTTTTAGAGGATAAGTAGGGGCAGCCTCCAAAGAAAGAGATTCTATTGCTGCAACAAATTGTAACCATCTTTGTGTACCCTAATGATAGACATCGCCGAAGAAAGTCTCTGTTTGAAAGAATTAGCAGGACAATCTTTGGGTAACCTGAAAGAGGTAAGCCTCACCTGTTGAAAACAAAGGTTTTTGACGGAAAAGTAGGGGCAGCCTTGAAATTAGACTTACACCTGGGGGCATGCAAACCTCTTGGAATGCAAGCTCGGGCGGCTTTTTAGTTTTAGGTAGGACTAACCCCGCTAACCCATAGGATGGGCCGATACCCAACTTGCATAAAGAGAGGATATGGAGCAAAGCGTAGGGAGATGAAGCTCTTTAAAAAATAGGAATCTTCCATGAGACCTTACTACTTTATGACTGGTAAAAACGAGCAGTTTTGGCAAAGTTCATGCTCGTTAAAAAATAAACGCAAGATCCGAGCAGTTTTAATGCGGAAATTAATGCTCATTAAAAAATAAACATAAGCTTGTGAGCATGCTTCCCCCAGTGTTCAAGCTCATTCAGAAAAAATGAACCGGTAAATAACCATTTGAGGCCGTAAATTCATCAGCCATAAAAGCCTTGGTCGTGTTTGTGCACCGTCACCTCCACTTTTCATTTGGCCGATCATTCACATCCACTTGATTGTTTACCTATTTTGAGGAACAGCTGCGAAGAGTGATTTCACCTAGCCATCCTTGTGACACTGCCGTGATTAGAAAATTCCAACCTGTACCTGGAATCTGCTGCTATCCCTGTTTATCACTCGTTCCTCAAAAGACGAGTCTTCTTTGAGCTCTTTTCACTGACTCGTAAAATATGAAAAGTTTGCCGAGTTTTGGCCTTCCAGCTCGTTAAAAGGACTGGAAGAGCTATCCCTCCTCTAGATTTTAATATTTTTGGACCTGAGGGATTATTGCACAAAAAGATCGAGCGCTTGTCTGGTTCGGCTCGATAAAGATATCGAACATTCATCCCTTCTGTATTGTTTTATACTTTTTCGGACTTAAGGGATTAGATGACGAAAAAGGACCCCTGGAGTCTACTTTATGTACACTTTTCAGACTCTCTAAAAATGAAAAGGACCGAGTTGTCTTTGTCGCTGGACTCGTTAAAAATATTAGATAGCGACAAACTTGTCTTTAGACAAGAACGAGTTTCCCTATCGCTAGGCTCATTAAAAACATAGCGATGGGCTTGCCCGAAGGGCAAGTTATAGATCAAGCATATGTTATCCTCCTCAAGCTTGTCAAAAAATAAAGAGGTACTGGTCAGAAATGACTGGGGAAAAATTGGGAAGAACCTCAAAGCTTAATGGTAGCAAGTCGCTCTTGAACATGACACTTTTGCCTCCGTAAATATCGGGTTGGGTTATTATCATTCACCGGTCCCTTCACCATGGTCTCGCCATACCATCCATACATGGGGTAATGCTACCGATCCATCTCATCAGTGTCGTTATATGTTCAAGAGATGTCATTCAGAAAGTGTCAACCGAGTCCCATCCACTACCGTACATCATCTTTCATCCTTCCATGACCGCCACCCTAAATCATATTTCACAGATCGTTTTCACCAATCATCACTAGCTCCGTTCCGTGTCACTTATGTGGGATTCATTAAGGCCCTCCTTTGACGGATCACTTCTTGTCGACATCAGCTCACTATCCAAGAAGTGGATCTAGGAACACCCCCTCAGTACTTTGAAGCTTGCATGCCTCAATGGCAAGTTTCTCACTCCCGGCGATAGGTATGCATTAATGACCTTCGACCAGGAGACTTTGTGTGGTGTTCGACGTCAGATCCTATATTCACACCACGTGAATTGTGCTGCAGTACCTTGAGGGTCATCATCATTATCGGTGATTCCTCTCGCGCTTGTTAACAGTTTACATTATTGACTGGTAATCAAGCGATGTCTTTCCATGTTCGACTTCAAGAAATTCTCACATGGGTCGACTTGTACTAATGTGAAGATCGGACAAGTTTGAAGACCCCGGATCTAGTTTCATCCATCCAGGCTGCGATATATATTCAGGAGATAAAGACATAGACATGTGTAGCAGATGATCATCCTACTAAAAGGATGATAATTAAAAGCAGAGAATTATCCGTCTATTATCAGACGATCGTCTGTTTATGTACAGCAAATGTATTTACAAAGCTGAGCATGGGAAATGCCCGCCTCAGCTAGATCATGAAAAGAAAGTATGAAAAGATAATGTATTGTATTTTATTTTGTTACAGGTCACCTCCCGACGATTGAATGAACTTCGGATCCTCCTAATAAAGCATTTCACCCGATAAACGACCTCATACTTTAGGGGGCAACTGTTATAGACATTTTTGTGCCTTACAACATAGAGCATGAAATGTCAATAATCTAAGGGATCCAAAGTCCCGAAACAAGTTGTTTTTACCTTTAGAGGAACAAGGTCAGCAAACCACAGCACTACAGTTCAGTTCTCCACTGAAAAACACTCAAAAACAGGTCAGTTTTGGATCATTGCAGCTGCTCCACTAGGCATCTGCGCTGCATAGCAAGTACAACAAAGGCTACCTGCGTTGCATAGCAGGTAGAACAAAGGCTACCTGCGTTGGGCGTACTTGGACATGTGGAGGAATCTTTTTCTCAAAGTGCCAGTGTCCAGGAAGCTTCCAAAAAGACACTTGATCATAAGATTCGCCTAATGATGAGGTAAGAGCTTCTAAAACTCCAAGTGGAAGACAGAAACTCCAAGTGAAGAACTGAAGAACAACTGGAGTTGAAGAGGACAACAAGTCACACATCAAGCTGGCTTATCTTCACTCCAAAACTCTATATAAGGATCTCATCCCATAGGATCTGGAAGGAGGGAATTCAGTGCAAAGAATCGTTGTTGGTTTGCAGTTGAGAGTATTGGGTGATTGCTTGAGGGAGGTGAAGAAGAGATTTCTCTCCGTCGGGAAGGTGATGCTGGATTGGACCTCGCATGGTTGTATCACCGCCTGAACCTTACTTCCATATATTAATAAAGCACTTGAGGTTCTTCTATTCACATGTGTTTCAATGATGAATTGTCTTACTTGCGTCTTTGATTTATGCTAATCCTTAGATCGATTATGAATGCATGCTTCTTGTAGTTTCCTTTTCTTGTCTTGTTTGCAGGTTCTCGTGTAGCTGGGCCCGTGAAAAGACTTGGAGCTGGGAGCAAGCGGCCAACAAAGGAGATAGGATCGACCATTTGCGCAAGACATCGGTAAGTGGATCTATCCTTTTTATCTCTTGCATGTCATAAAGAAGAAACTTTAGATAGCTTTGCTTTCAGCTGTTGCTAAGGAACTGTCACCCTTAGAGTGGGTTAGGGTCATTCCGAGTTGGATACTTTCCCCCACAACAGACTGGCGACTCCGCTAGGGATCGTGTCTTGTTGGTAGCTTGTGTTTCTTGCTATTCATTTCTTAAACAAAAGAGTACCGAATCGAACTGCATTCGAGTCCTTCGAATGCAAAGTAGAGGGGCAGCTACTCTAGCCCAGTGCTGGGCATGTTTATGATTTGAAGAGCTGATCCACAAGGACTCTTTTTAGCTCTTTGTGATAGTGTTCATCTTCCTTTAATCATCCTCTAGAGTATACTTGACTGACAGCCTCTGATTTGGCCAAAAACCGTTCATTTTTGAGCAAACTGTGAGCCGGAATCTGAGAGAGACGAGAGTTGTCTCATCAGTGCAGCTGTAACAAAGGCTACCTGCACTGACAACGCAGGTCCCGAAGGGGCTACCTGCGCTGCATCTCAGATTGGCAGTGCAGCACCTGCGCTGATCCAGTTTTGCCTTGTGCAGCTAGGATTACCCACTGTCTGTTGCCCAGTTTTCAGTATTGTTTTTGCAGCCTGTTGTCAACCTGTATACCCAGCTGAAACCACTTCTCTTTGCCTTCATTCCCCCTCAGTTGTATGAAGAAACCGTGATTGTTCTTATTGTATTTCTTGCTGTCATTCACTGTTTCCCATAGCGAAAGCGAACTAGTCTTGCTATGACCTCTTGGATCGAGACCTGTGAGAAAGTGTCATTGTGATTCTAAGAGCTAGTTTATTGCTGTTCATAGCTACTTGAGCATTTGCTTTCGTTATATGGTTCGAATTTTAGTATTGCTTGTGTTGAAACGAGTGACTATTAAGGTGTTCTTTTGATTATTGGACAAAACTTGTTTGCTTACGTTTGAAATCGAATTCGAAATTATACAACAACTTTCTTTTTGTATACATCAACATTAAGGAAGAAGAAAAGAAATACTTGCATTGTGCATGTGCATTTTGACAGTTTGCATGTCGATTTAGGAAAAGTGCATCAGTGTGTGCTCTATGATCTGTTTGAAAAGATGATGTCTTTCTTTTCCTTCAGTAGATAAGGTTTTCATAAGTTGAAAGAATTGAAAAAAAGCTTGCTTATCATTCTTAGACTGCATTTAGGAGTTGTCTCATACATCACGTGGTGATCCATAAAGGCAAACTGCTAATGAAGATCAACCTAAAAAGAACTGAATTTATCTAACAATGCTTTGAAACATAACGAAACACAATAGAGGTCTAGGTAGAGACGTGAACCGACATCGTTCAACATAGTGACTGTCGATCTCTACGAAGGTGGGTGATTCCTCCTGAGGGACGATAGCACTAATACGGACTTGTGCCCCCGCGTACCATCGCGTATATTGGGGGACCCCTATAGGAACAAAGCCTTTATCCATAGGAAGCCGTGTCGGCCGCCCTACTGATCGCGATGCAGTGAACACAGCATTCACGAAGATCGACCACTCGTACCGTAAAACGTATTCTGTGGTTTCGCGAAAGGTTTGGCACACCCTTGCCTAGAACTCCAGAGTAGTTTCTTTTGGCCTTTTTCAAACTCTATAACTGAAAAAGTCCATCCGAGCATTTGTCACTTCGGGCTCGTTAATACATCGAAGGAGACTAGAGTCATCTTTAGCTTTTTCTCGACTCTTAAAACATGAAAAAGCAAGTTGTGTCTTAAAAAAGCGTCGTCATATAAAATTCATCTTAAACGGAACATAATTACCCCTGATTCCTACGTTGATCTTAAAAGTTGAGAACATGGAGCACACCAACAAAGGGATTCCGCATGATGGGACCCCTAGCCCTTTCTCCTCTTGGGGAGAAGTTGGTGCGCCCCACATGGCCACATTGTCGCTTCCAGGACTGACAATTGGCCTGCCAGTTTGGCTATTCTCAACCGCTGTAGTTCAGACCACCCCGGTTCCTGAACAGTCGAGTCAACAGTTAGACCCGTCTAGAGCTACCCTCCAGCCTTCCACTTCTTATGCGCCTTCCTCCGATCCTTCTTCTTCGAAAGGTCAAGCCGCCGAAAGCGCGGCGCCCATAGAAAAGAAAAAGGAAAAGAAGAAGAAAGGAAAGAAGCAGAAGGAGCCAAAGGCGCCTGGGGGCAAGCAGAAGGTATCTAACGAAAACCCACACACAGCACGGACCGGGCCCAAATCGCCATGTGTCATATGTAGAGGGAACCACTTCCACAGTGATTGTCCCAGTATTCCCCGGATACTAAGGGACTGGTCCCCTCGTTTGCATGATCCGGAAGCGTCAACCTCTGACAACCAGGTTGAATGCTTACCGTCGACCAGCGAAAGTGAAGGTTCTAGACGACGAAGAGGAATGAGATTCCCCTGCGAACTGTGTGAAGGCAATCACACCCTTCGCCGTTGTCCCTTTTTAGACGAGGCAAAGAGAGTTTTGGAAGATCAACCGGTGGCACCGGTGCTACTTCCTCTTGGATATCAAAAACTCGCGCCAAGTCCTTCGTTGGTCGAAAATACAGTTGCCCCGCTCATAGGGCCAGTTGAAGTGTCAGTCACTGAAAGTGAACCTACTGAATCCGGACCGGACGAAAGTCCAAAGGTCGAAATGGCAGTTGACCCGGTTCTCCCTTCAGAAGTTTCATCTTCACATACCACAGTCACTGAGGATTCATCTTCAGTTGACGCCCTCACCGAAGAGAGTAAGGATGACACCGTCCAGGTTCTCTTCGTCAACACCGATTCTGATGAACATCTAGGCAATGCGCCCACTCCTTTATCGCAGGAAGGAGCGTCGTCAGGATCATATCCGGCCGTATATTCGGTCCCACCACCAAGCAACCTAGTTGTGTCCTTTGATTGGAACCAACTAGGCAGACCCCGGTTACCAGCCAGTATACCATTTAGAATTATAGTCCAAATATACAAAATGGTGATGGCTGGAACTATCATTGATGAAGGGGCATCTGTGAGTATCCTGTCCTCTATTGCTTGGAAAGCACTGGGTTGCCCAGCGCTTTTTCCCGAGACAAGGCGTCTCTCGGGTTTTGACAAAGGAACCAGTCGACCATTAGGGATTCTACCTAATGTGCCTATTACACTGAAAGGGAAGGCTGTCAAGATGAATTTGATGGTCGTCCAAGGACCCTTGGATTATAACCTACTCCTTGGACGAGACTACATATATTGCATGGAAGCAATAGTCTCCTCGCTCTTTCGAATAATGTGTTTTCCATACGAAGGAAGGATGGTCAAGCTCGTAGACCAACTTTCACTTCCGGGATCACGCATCGCAAGTAGTCACATACCTATCCTCAATGGTCTATTTGATCAAGAAAGGTCTCTACCTCCGGTTCTTCTTCCTGATGAAGGCGAGTGATTCGGGAAAAGAAGGCCGGAACCCAGGGGACATGCATCCTGGTCTGCTCTGGAGGCAGAAGAAACCTTGGGTGTAAAGTAGAATTTCCGCGGGAGAATATGACTAGTCCGTACCCCATCCCCTCCTACATCTTTGTGAATCTTCCTCTGAGCCATCTTCGTGGAGAAGAAGGACGAGAAGACAAAGAGAGACTGGGAATCTCAGAAGGGGCTGTTAGGAGTGGGGTTGTTCTAGAATAAGATTCTTTTGTTAAAGTTAAGTGTGTGGCGGAGAATCGTCATTCACCTTTGTCTAAATAGGTAGGCTCTACCAAAGGAGGGGATCCGTTTGCGGCAGCAAGTAGTAACCATCTTTGGATAAAAGGCAAGCCTCACCCATTAAAACAAATGTTTTAGAGGATAAGTAGGGGCAGCCTCCAAAGAAAGAGATTCTATTGCTGCAACAAATTGTAACCATCTTTGTGTACCCTAATGATAGACATCGCCGAAGAAAGTCTCTGTTTGAAAGAATTAGCAGGACAATCTTTGGGTAACCTAAAAGAGGTAAGCCTCACCTGTTGAAAACAAAGGTTTTTGACGGAAAAGTAGGGGCAGCCTTGAAATTAGACTTACACCTGGGGGCATGCAAACCTCTTGGAATGCAAGCTCGGGCGACTTTTTAGTTTTAGGTAGGACTAACCCCGCTAACCCGTAGGATGGGCCGATACCCAACTTGCATAAAGAGAGGATATGGAGCAAAGCGTAGGGAGATGAAGCTCTTTAAAAAATAGGAATCTTCCATGAGACCTTACTACTTTATGACTGGTAAAAACTAGCAGTTTTGGCAAAGTTCATGCTCGTTAAAAAATAAACGCAAGATCCGAGCAGTTTTAATGCGGAAATTCATGCTCGTTAAAAAATAAACATAAGCTTGTGAGCATGCTTCCCCCAGTGTTCAAGCTCATTCAGAAAAAATGAACCGGTAAATAACCATTTGAGACCGTAAATTCATCAGCCATAAAAGCCTTGGTCGTGTTTGTGCACCGTCACCTCCACTTTTCATTTGGCCGATCATTCACATCCACTTGATTGTTTACCTATTTTGAGGAACAGCTGCGAAGAGTGCTTTCACCTAGCCATCCTTGTGACACTGCCGTGATTGGAAAATTCCAACCTGTACCTGGAATCTGCTGCTATCCCTGTTTATCACTCGTTCCTCAAAAGACGAGTCTTCTTTGAGCTCTTTTCACTGACTCGTAAAATATGAAAAGTTTGCCGAGTTTTGGCCTTCCATCTCGTTAAAAGGACCGGAAGAGCTATCCCTCCTCTAGATTTTAATCCTTTTGGACCTGAGGGATTATTGCACAAAAAGATCGAGCGCTTGTCTAGTTCGGCTGGATAAAGATATCGAACATTCATCCCTTCTGTATTGTTTTATACTTTTTCAGACTTAAGGGATTAGATGACGAAAAAGGACCCCAGGAGTCTACTTTATGTACACTTTTCAGACTCTCTAAAAATGAAAAGGACCGAGTTTTCTTTGTCGCTGGACTCGTTAAAAATATTACATAGCGACAAACTTGTCTTTAGACAAGAACGAGTTTCCCTATTGCTAGGCTCATTAAAAACATAGCGATGGGCTTGCCCGAAGGGCAGGTTATAGATCAAGCATATGTTATCCTCCTCAAGCTTGTCAAAAAATAAAGAGGTACTGGTCAGAAATGACTGGGGAAAAATTGGGAAGAACCTCAAAGCTTAATGGTAGCAAGTCGCTCTTGAACATGACACTTTTGCCTCCGTAAATATCGGGTTGGGTTATTATCATTCACCGGTCCCTTCACCATGGTCTCGCCATACCATCCATACATGGGGTAATGCTACCGATCCATCTCATCAGTGTCGTTATATGTTCAAGAGATGTCATTCAGAAAGTGTCAACCGAGTCCCATCCACTACCCTACATCATCTTTCATCCTTCCATGACCGCCACCCTGAATCATATTTCACAGATCGTTTTCACCAATCATCACTAGCTTCGTTCCGTGTCACTGATGTGGGATTCATTAAGGCCCTCCTTTGACGGATCACTTCTTGTCGACATCAGCTCACTATCCAAGAAGTGGATCTAGGAACACCCCCTCAGTACTTTGAAGCTTGCATGCCTCAATGGCAAGTTTCTCACTCCCGGCGATAGGTATACATTAATGACCTTCGACCAGGAGACTTTGTGTGGTGTTCGACGTCAAATCCTATATTCACACCACGTGAATTGTGATGCAGTACCTTGAGGGTCATCATCATTATCGGTGATTCCTCTCGCGCTTGTTAACAGTTTACATTATTGACTGGTAATCAAGCGATGTCTTTCCATGTTCGACTTCAAGAAATTCTCACATGGGTCGACTTGTACTAATGTGAAGATTGGACAAGTTTGAAGACCCCGGATCTAGTTTCATCCATCCGGGCTGCGAAATATATTCAGGAGATAAAGACATAGACATGTGCAGCAGATGATCATCGTACTAAAAGGATGATAATTAAAAGCAGAGAATTATCCGTCTATTATCAGACGATCGTCTGTTTATGTACAGCAAATGTATTTACAAAGCTGAGCATGGGAAATGCCCGCCTCAGCTATATCATGAAAAGAAAGTATGAAAAGATAATGTATTGTATTGTATTTTGTTACAGGTCACCTCCCGACGATTGAATGAACTTCGGATCCTCCTAATAAAGCATTTCACCCGATAAACGACCTCATACTTTAGGGTGCAACTGTTATAGACATTTTTGTGCCTTACAACATAGAGCATGAAATGTCAATAATCTAAGGGATCCAAAGTCCCGAAACAAGTTGTTTTTACCTTTAGAGGAACAAGGTCAGCAAACCACAGCACTACAGTTCAGTTCTCCACTGAAAAAAACTCAAAAACAGGTCAGTTTTGGATCATTGCAGCTGCTCCACTAGGCATCTGCGCTGCATAGCAGGTACAACAAAGGCTACCTGCGTTGCATAGCAGGTAGAACAAAGGCTACCTGCGTTGGGCGTACTTGGACATGTGGAGGAATTTTTTTCTCAAAGTGCCAGTGTCCAGGAAGCTTCCAAAAAGAAACTTGATCATAAGATTCGCCTAATGATGAGTTAAGAGCTTCTAAAACTCCAAGTGGAAGACAGAAACTCCAAGTGAAGAACTGAAGAATCAAGCTGGCTTATCTTCACTCCAAAACTCTATATAAGGATCTCATCCCATGGGATCTGGAAGGAGGGAATTCAGTGCAAAGAATCGCTGTTGGTTTGCAGTTGAGAGTATTGGGTGATTGCTTGAGGGAGGTGAAGAAGAGATTTCTCTCCGTCGGGAAGGTGATGCTGGATTGGACCTCGCATGGTTGTATCACCGCCTGAACCTTACTTCCATATATTAATAAAGCATTTGAGGTTCTTCTATTCGCATGTGTTTCAATGATGAATTGTCTTACTTGTGTCTTTGATTTATGCTAATCCTTAGATCGATTATGAATGCATGCTTCTTGTAGTTTCCTTTTCTTGTCTTGTTTGCAGGTTCTCGTGTAGCTGGGCCCATGAAAAGACTTGGAGCTGGGAGCAAGCGGCCAACAAAGGAGATAGGATCGACCATTTGCGCAAGACATCGGTAAGTGGATCTATCCTTTTTATCTCTTGCATGTCATAAAGAAGAAACTTTAGATAGCTTTGCTTTCAGCTGTTGCTAAGGAACTGTCACCCTTAGAGTGGGTTAGGGTCATTCCGAGTTGGATACTTTCCCCCACAACAGCCATCATCCTAGCTTGAAAGCCCTCTTCACCTCACACAAAGCAAGATCACCCAACAATGTCTTCAAAGAGAAACCAGTAGCACCTCTTTACAAACTACCAACCTCTGGATCTCTTGGATGAGGGATCCATTTATGGATATTTGCAGGAGAGTGAGTCAGCTTCTGGGATTTTGGTTAGTGTCATATCTCTGGTAGTTCTTAGTTCCACATGGAGATTTTAGATCTCTTACTCATCCCTGGGCAAACTCAGAGAGGCAAGTGTCAAATGAGCAGTTTCTAGAAGATTCTCTAGGTTTCCACCTAGCAAAATGCTTGTGCCATTTGTTTTCTCTCGCTCATGGCACCCTATAGAAGGTCTTTCTAGTATGCATCGCACTTTTTGCATGTGGCAGGTGAGATGCATCGCAGTTTTAGCACTGGGCAGTCTGTATAGTCCTGCTTTGACCAGTTCTGAGTATTTTTTCCTTGAAAACCTCTAGGAGATGATGTAATAAGTTGACCTTGCTCCTTTAGGGTATGAAACAACACTTTTAGGGACTAATAAGCCCTTGGTTTATGGACATATGTGATTGGGGTTGCAGTGCCAAAATATGTCTATAATACCCCCGAATCCCCATAGGGGGGGACAAGTCCGCCCCGTAAAACACCCCCCCGCATGGAGGGGTGTACAAACTTCCTAGGGTATACATCCGGCTAAAACAAAGACCTCTAAATAATCATGCTCCACACCCAACAACTTCAATTTTTTGGATCGGGTTTTTGCTGAGAGAATTGAGCTAGTGATTTTTTACAGCAAGGGGTAGTTTGGCAGAAGGCTGAGAATACATAGGAGAGAGGCAGTGATAGTACCAGAGAGATAGCACAAAGCCTAGAGAGGCTAACATAGAGCTAGTTGAGAGCTACGCAGAGGCTGAAGATGCTAGTGTGGGTGACATAGAGGGTCTAAGAGTTCACGCAGAGAGCCAAGAGGCTAATGTAGAGGCTAGCAGAGTTGATGTATGGCCAAGAGGTAGCACTGAGAGATTTTCGTGGGGCAGACTAAGTGTTGGTGAGCTGAGAGGGTGATGTAGTCCCTATTAGAGTGACACAGAGAAGTGGAAGTTGTCATAGCTATTGTGAGATCATTCATCCAGTGATTGATCAGCTGGAATATCTCTCCAAGGAGAGGTACTACTGCGAAGGGAATTCTTTACTGTGTGAGCCATTTAAGGCACCCTAGTTGTATTCAGAACCTTCATAATAATAAAACCCTCATATCTGCTGCATCAATTTTCCCACATTGGGTTTTTCCAGGGACGATTGTCCAAAAATAATGATGTCCCTTGTGTGTTTGTCTCAGTTATTTCAGTTGTTGATATGTATATGAGTTAAGGATGCATTTGTGTTTATTTCAGTATTTATATTTATAAATAACTTGTTAATGGAATAAACAAGTAGGATAAATTAATATAGGTAATGCACTAGCAATTTCTATTATTTCAGGATTAGAAATCTCAACATGGTATCAGATCATTGTAGATCATAAGAGAAATGAAGGCATGAATAGTAATCTAGAGAATTTATAGCAATAGTAGCTGTCTAAAGAGACAATGTTGTTCTAGAGCAGAAGAAGCAACAAAAGAAGTGATGCAGAGCCAACATCATCAATTGAGCTAGGAGGAGGGTCAGTGCAGAGGCAAATAAGGGAAGATCAAACCTATACAGTGTCCTATCATCTTTCTCAACTAGAAAGGATCAACCCTGTGGCTAGGAGGAGTAGATTCTGCCACTGTCAAGATTACACAGAGCTTGAAAGGCTCAATTTCTTTAGTTATTGGGGCTTGGAAAGCTGTGTGCATATTGTGATTAAGAAGTTGGTGGGGTGTTGTTTCTGTTAGTGTAGAGCAATACCTATGGGGACAGAACCAAGGTAGAGGGAGTCGCAAACTTGATGGATTTCTAGCCAATAAATCTAGATCCGAGTTGCAGTTGTAAGGAGGATTGGAGAGGAGCAGTTTGACATTTGGTGAGAGGATTTATGGCAAGGAAATTAGGACTTAGAGGGACATTTCCAGAAGGGGAGTTGAAACTCAGAGGGATTCTAGAAGAGGTGTTGAAATGGTAGTGAACGGATTGAGGGATCAGGACAAGCTGGACAGGACTTCCAAGTTTTTTATCTAGAAGGCTAGGATCGTGGCAATCCTGGATCGACATCACATCAAGGACTTTGCATTGAGAAATATGGTTATCCCAGTCGACCCAGATGAGAATGAGAAGTATGAGGATGCAATGGTGAGGGAAAAGTGCATGATCCTAGATGGGGTTAGAGATCATACCATACCACATATTGCTGAAAAAACACAACAAAGGAGATGTGGGATACTTTGATGACCTTATATCAGGGAACTTTCATTTAGGTAAGGATTCTATAGGAGAACCAGCTCTGGTTGTATCAAATGCAGAAGGGAGAGAAGATAGATTTGTTCTTCCTTAGACTACAGGAGATTCATGACCAACTAACTTCCATAGGGTCTACATCGGATTTAGAGTTCATGATGAGGACCACCATGAATGTAGTCTCCGAGGAGTGTGAGACATTTGTAAAAAGTATTTTGGGTAGTGCTACTCTTCCAAGATGGGAGGAGATGTGGGTAGCTCTTCGTCAAGAACAGATCAGGAGGTTGACCAAGGTAGGGAGAAGTGGCAAGGGAAGATGAATCAAGAAAGAGGAGGAGGAGCATGCAACTACAACATCTATGGGACAACAAGGGATGAGGAAGAAGGACATATCCAAGGTGAAGTGATTTCATTGTGGTGAGTTGGGAGATTATGCATCCTAGTGTCCAAGGAAGAAAAACAAGGGGGAGGCTTCTGACTCCAAGGCATCTCCAATTAAGGCAGAGAAAGAGGTCAATATGATGATGGTTGTGATATGAGTGCTCATGCACCTCTAGAGAAGAGGTCGTGGGGAATCGAGTTGTAGTGAGGAGGACTACACATTAGGTGAGAAATCCTCGAGGTGCCCAAAATCTTGTATCATATCCGGATACGCGAGCCCTTGATGACAATAGTAGAATGATAGATGTTGGGTAGAGCAAAGTGTAGCAGAGCAGCAAGGAATTGATTGGGTGCAGAAATCTAAGGCAGCAGTGGAGGGTGCAGCAATGCGAAAGGCATAGAGTTGTATGCAATAGCATAGTAGCAGTAAAGAGAGCAAAATATAACAGCAGAGGTAGCTTCAGTTTCACATGGCTTCCAAACTGACTTGGACGTCGGTATTTGGGAGAAGCCAGTTACCTACTTCTCGGTAACTAAGTTGCAGTGCAACAATTAGTAGTGGTAGTGATAGAGACAACATGGGCAACCTATTGAGAAGGAGCTACAATACAGATGTAGCAGTGGCAATGGTAGTGTCATGGGCAACAGTACAGGAAGCATCAATGCAGATGATGTGAGGAAACATGCCAAGCATCAGCGCATGTACTTATGCGGAGGATCAATGTGATGGTTCCATGGTGAAACATTACTAGAGCACATTCCTCGCTAAGAGGGAGTGTTGATTTGTGGTAGAATCAAATGTTATCTAACCATCAAAATTGGTGGAGAGGCTAAGGCACATAAGATATCCAAGACCAAGAAATGGTTTGGGGAAAATCCACCTAGTTGGAGAGATATTAAAATAGTTAATATTTTTTTATGTAGTTCCTAATTCTAAACTTAGGAAAAGTAAAATATTAATGGGTATTAATATAAAACTAGGTGAGAATGTTCTAAATGACATGGATCAAGCCAAATATAATCTTAGTTGTTGATTAGGGACCTAATCTTGGTCGTTGAAGACTCAACATGAAAAGTATAAGAGGGGGCTTGAGGGTCAATTGGAGATAAAACATATTGATCAGTGAGTTCAATTTTCTAGAGTGGGGTTTTGCTAAGAGAATCGAGCTAGTGATCTATTGAAGTGAGGGGAAATTCTATAGAAGGCAAAAAATACATACTAGACAGGCAGAGATAGTACCAGAGAGACAACGCGAGCATGGAGAGGCTGATGCAGAGGCAACTAGGATATACATGGAGGCTGAAGAGACCAACATGGGTGACGCAGAGGGTCTAAGAGCTGATGTAGAGAGCCAAGGGGCTGATGAAGAGGTTTCAGTAGCTATGCAGAGGCTAGCATAGCTGACGCAAAGCCAAGAGGGAGCACTGGGAGATTTTCATGGGGTGGACTGAGTGCTGATGAGTTGAGAGGGTGATAGAGTCCCTGTCAGAGTGATGTAGAGAAATGGAAGTTATCATATTTGTTGTGGGATCATTCATCAGGGGATTGATCAGTAAGAATATCTGTCTCCAAGGAGAGGTACTACTGCCGAGGGAATTCTCTATTCGGTGATCCATTTCTGGAACATTAGTTGTATTCAGAAACTACATAATAATAAAACCCTCATATTTGCTAAACCGGTTTTCCCACATTGGGTTTTTCCATGGACGATTGTCCAAAAGTAACAGTGTCCCTTGTGTGTTTATCTCAGTTGTTTCAGTGTTGATATGTATATGATCTAATGCTTCATTTGTGTTCATTTCAGTATTTATATGTATAAATAACTTGTTAGACAAATTAAACCAGATAATGTAGTAGGGATTTCTATTGTGTTAGACTTAGAAATCTCAACACATATCTCCATATCATATCAGGAATTTGGTGCATATTTTTGTCTTCTAACAATGCCAATACTCTTGAAGTCCAAAAGGGTCTTAGCCCTTGGGATTTGGCCTATTGGACCTCTATGACCAAAAGTGATCATTGGGGCTACCTCCTTCTCGTCCTTCTTAGCATTTTTGGCTTCCTCTGCCTCCTCAATATTTGGCCTTCTCAGCCTTCTTGGCTTGCCTTCCTTTCGTTTGAATTTCTTGCTCGACCAGGCTATTTGGCCTTCTATTACTTGATTGACATGTGCTTGAACTCCTTTCTTATCCAACCTATTCGACCTTTGTTTCTGAGTCTATTTTTCTACTTGATCCTTTTTCACCTCTTCAATTTAATTCGTTGTCTTCCTTCAACATTAGTGAAACTACTACAATTGACATCAATAACAACATGTGTGCAACAATGGTTCATGACTTTCACATCAATGATAACATGTGTGCAGTAATGCTTCGTGACTTTTTGACATCAATGAAAACACAAACTCTTCAATAGTCTACCTTGTTTTGCTAGTAGTTTGTTGCCAGAATTTAAAGAGTATTCACTTTGTAATATTTTTAAGCTGTCATAGGCAATAGACTATTCATTCACAAGTAACTTTGTTATGGGAGATGAAAGCAAGCAAGAGTAAATTTTGGATTCTTTAATGTCTACTCTATTAAGTTGTTTGGGGGGAGATGCATATTTGAACTTAATTTTCCATTCTAAAGAATACCACAATATCATATTGCATTCTCATGTCATTGAAAATTGAAATATTATTACTACAAGGTCTTTACAAAGGTGATATTGTTGTTTAAGGTTTGTAGTTTTAGGTTTTAACCTGTTCAAATTATGATTTTGAAATATGTGCACACAACAAGGAGACCTACAATCTTGTATGATGTCTCGGAAAACATATTTCTCTCACGCATATAAACAACGAATATGTTTTGTTAGGTTTCCGCAAGTGAGGATTTCTCTTAAGCGAGTTGTATTATACCAAAAGACGTACAAATCAAATAAACATTTAGAAGGTCTAGTGACCATGTATGCTAACTTTATTTTGGTAAATTTAGTTCTAGCATTCACTTTCTGAGCATTAGGGTGTTGTTTTTGTTAGTGACTGTAAGTTCAAATTGTTTTATTCTAATTGAATTCTTTTGAAATTTTCCAAGAGAGTTTTTGCAACTACAGTTTAAGTGTAGTTTGTTAGAATTTCTTATGTTGATTTATAAAGCTTATAAATCTCTATTATATTGTCATCATAATTGTGAGAGGGAAAATAAGAACTATTTGAAAAAGGAACAACTAAGTCTTTTATTGTGTTTCCATAGTCAATGAGTAATAATACCCCAACTAGTTTGGTAAAACTCTGATGGATGCAACTTGGTGTCAAAAAGATGGAAATGATTTTTATGTTATCTCCACAGTCTATCAATAACCAGAAATAAAATGACATAGCAATATTATAAGTTTTCAAGAGAATTAGTCATGCCCACTAATACCACTCTTATGCATGAAGACTTTTATTATTAATTAATAAATTTTTAAGCACATTGCTTGTGGATAATTCAACTTGGAAGCATTGGTTGCAACTTTTGACATATATCTCTTCATTGGGGATCATGTTTCAAGGAATTGCGAAATATTAGAGCCGTGGTGACACATATGGAAGATTTATGCCTTCATATTTGAGGGATGGTAGCACATGTGGTATATTTCTGCCTTTTGGAGCCCTCATTGGCGAGGTGACATTCATAGGGATTATCACATCATGAACAAATATTTTGGAGATTTTGAGTAACACCTTAGTATTTGATGCTAGATATTCATGGGGAGCTTAACGAGTTCAACAATGTAGTAAAAGTGAAAAAACATTACACGCTAAATATGTCACTTCATATGAATTTTGTAGAAAATGATGCATTTTTTTTTTCATGGATGTCTTTCTAACATTTAAAATATATCCAGTACAAACATTTAAGATATGAAATATAGTTGTGGTTGTAGTTGTCTTTCCCGAAACTAAAGTAGCATGATTGATCTAAAATGATCATATGTTAAACTAAAGTTGAATTGATTAATGCTAACAGCGACCTGAATGTTAACTTAAAGTGCTTTAACCGTGAGAATCAGTTGAAAAGGGATGAATTGATGACATAATTAAAGCATAAGAAACATATAAACAAAAGTAATAAGAAGAAAACACACAGTGATACCAGACAACAAGATTGATTATGGTTTTCATGCCTAATGGACTACTTCTCCATGTCTGCGTTCAACATGGGCGTCCGCTTTATTAGGATTGAACCTGAGGAGGTTGATTACATAGAAAATTAACCACACTAATTGTACATGTAGGTGCTTCTAGTCACTTTCACAAGAAATATGTCTGAATTAGCTTTCCAACTCCTATCCCGGTTCCCAATGCTGACTTTGAATGCTCCTGTTACACTAAAAGCAAAATTTCCTATAACCTCCAGAATGTGCACACTAAGCCCCAAAACCACTCTAATGCCCTTCTTCATGACCAAAAGGTGAATTTATAGTATTTTTTGGGTTCATTCAAGCTCTCCATTGCTAAGTTTAGACATGAATGAACTCGATCTAACCAGTAGGGACACCTTAGGCCTAGTCACAAGGTGGTGGCATTACTTTAAACCAAACTGAACAATAAAAATCTAAAACAACACTTTGGATAAGTGAAAAATTGTTGGCATTTTGCTAAGTGGGCGGAAAAAGGTGACAAGTACCATGTGAACACCCATGGTCTAACCACATGTTTCCACCCAACGGATGATGACTCACAATTCCGGCTACCGGCACAGTCTTCCCACAGCATGTGACAACCTCCATTGACAGTTCCCTCCCCACACTGTTAGCGGCTATAGTTAGTCTGACTATGCGGCTAAACTTTGTTCACATGCTATGGTTACCACTGATCCACTGTGGTTTGAACTTCCTCAACTACAACTGTTAACTGCACATTGCTCACATGACAATGCTTAGTTATAAATCCCCATGCGGTCAGGATATGATACAGTTAACCCTGATGGTTAATCTGTGTCCACTCACTTGGCCCAATCTCACAGTCGGCTCCTGTTGTGGTCACCAACAACCCCCCTCTTCGTTTGATATTAGTAATAACATCAAGCAAAGGGGGACCCTTAGCCAAAAATCCAAAAAATATTTTTGTTTAAAAAATCTTTTGTATCAGCTCCCTAAAAGCTATATCGCGTCGCAACAAAAAAAAAGGAGCGCTTGCCCAAAAGTGCATAAATGCACTAAAAAGGAGCGACGTGAGAACCCATCGCATCACGCGCGTTAAGAGCATTTAAAAAAAAGGAGAACCTAAAGAAACGCCGACGGCCGATATGCGACGTCGCACATCGCAATGTCACACGAGCAGCACAAAATGACAAAGTGAAAACCTTGCGATGATTGCGATCTGCGATCTGCGACCATGCAAAACTGCGATCTGCGATATTAGCGATCTGCGATATCTGCGATCTATGATAACACTAAAATAATGCCACAGCCATCGATATTGCAATACCAATCGCAGAAAAGACTCATCGCAAGAACTCTCCAACATACACGGTAGATCCAAATTTGAAAGCGCGCCTTAAGGAAAATTAATAACCGCATGCTTGAATATCCAGAAATGATTGCATCGCATTTATCGAAGAGTCAAGTTATGATGAATGTCATTAATTTCGCATTCATTAGAATTTAATGCTTTCATGTCAATCTTTTCGTCATTTCCCTTCTTCTTTGCGTAAACTGCAAGACATGCAACTGATATAAATCTATATACAAGAAACATCTAAGGAGAAGGGAAGAGCGCCAATAAGACAACAGAGAGAAGATGCCTCCGCAATTGGATGACGCATGCAGCAGAACCGCGGATTCCAGAGTATCGCCCAATAGGCACTGATGAAAATAGACTGTCCGAGACTCAGAGTCAAAGGCACACAAAAGCAGCTTGTTTACAAAAGATCCTGAAGCTCAGACTTGGTAAAACAGAGAAAGAAGCGCAAGAGAAGAAAGACGCTCCAGAAAAGCCTGGAACAAAGAATTGAAACAATTCTCAAAATAGGGGATTGTCCATACAGCGCGACTTCTAACTCATTGAGTCATTCGCACAACCGGAAGCCGAAATAGCAACAACAAAATCAGTTCGAAAAGAAACTGGGTTGTACTAAGTGTGCGCACAGCGAATACACCCAGCTAGAGAAAGGTTTTCGAAAATATCTTCTAATCTAACAGAAAGATGCGCCAGCGCTTGTTGTTTCTAATTTTCAAGCTCGAACAAAAGGAAAGGACAACCAGCCGACTCTTTCAGGGCGAACAACGCATTTCTTACAGCACTAAGGAGCAGATACAGAAACGGTTAGAAATTAGATTCAATTTTTAGAAATAAATTTGTTTTTAGTAAAAGGGCGGTCATTTGAAGCCGTTCCCTGAATTTGTGTAAAGTAAATTAGTCGGTTACTAGTATTTAACCCTTCTCGTTGCATTGGAGAAGGGTCCGAAATTTTGTCAAAAAACTTGTCCTCAGAACATGCACTTTTGCACCCTCGGAGGGGGTTTTTGATGAATGGATGGATCAAGATTTATTTATGTTTGCATTTTAATACCTGCTACTGATGTTGCACTTCTGTACTCTTAGTAGGCATTAGAAGCAAGTAGAAGTAGATCATTATTGCTTAAGGTCTATAAGTTTAAAATCAGTCATAAATGGTACTTTTATCTCTTGACTAGTTTCTGCTTGCATTCTTAGAGTAATATACAACTAATGTTATTTATATGTTAATGTATGAATGAGTGGACTACCATTTGGCACTTTTGTACGGTGGAGTCATTGATTTGTGCTTAATACATGAATAGCTGATTATGCAATATTTTGTTCACAACCGTTTTGCTTAACTTTTTATGCAAGATGGCTCATCTTAATTGATTTATATTCTCATAATAGCTGAATAATCTTCATTACCAGTTATTCTGTGAAATCTTTCTAGATTGCATAATGGAAAAATTCTACCCCGGGTTAGTGTAGATTAGATGTATTGTTTTTGTTAGATTAAAGTAGTATAAAATCATTTCAGAATTTAGAATTAGATTAGTTAAGGAATAATTACAGATTTTCTACTATCATTGATACACACACACATCACTATTTTTTACACACACACACACCCCTTATAACGGGAAGCTGGTCCCGTCATCCCCAGTCGGACCCGCTACACCAAACGGGCACGGAGCCGCCAACCAGGTTCCCGACCGGGTGGGTATCCCCCTTGTTGTTGACCCGATTTCGGGGCCCTCAACATATTTGGCGCTAGAAGGAGGGCACGAACTATAAATGGCACCTAAGGCAATATCCAAATACCATTCTGAGAGTAATACACCCTCATCAACTCCCTCGACTTCTCCAACACGGTTAAACCCGGAATTTGAAGTCGCTCGAGTATCCAGCACTGCTACATATTCGAATATATCAGAACAATCTATTATTGAACCCCCTAAAATTCAAACTTTGATTCGTAAACTCCAGGGATTCTTCATTTTTAACCAGAAGTTTGATAAATCTAAAAGCAGCGTGACTTCGCAATACAACCCTGCTCATCCCTTTACCAGATTAAAGAGTGAAAAATTTGGCATACAACCAAGTGAACTCCCTCTTCCTACCAGAAAAAGAGCAAGGAAAACACCTCAAGAGTCTGACAGTAAGACTCCTTCATCCACTTCGTCCATATCAACTCCCTCACCGCGAAGTCAACCACCCACTTTTCCATTCCAACTCACTCACCCGTCTTCCACAAACCTCCCTCTTCGAACATCAAAGATCCTGATTTCTTCACCTTCTCAGCATCAGGGGTCAGTTTCTGCACTTCCATTAGTTAGCAACTCCACGATGGCCCAGTCTCCATGGAATAATCCTAGGGCAGTTTTAATGCCTCCACCCCTGAGCCCTATACTGGCCCATCCCGAGAAATGGCTACCTAAATTCAACCCAAAAGCAGGTATGCTAGCTGAAGAACATATCAATAATTTCATGCTTTCTGTTAATCTCAATGGAGTTACTAACGAAGATGCTGTTGTCCGACTCTTCCCTTATACAATGCAAGGAACAGCCGGGTCATGGTACTTTTTGTTACCTTCCGGATCCATCACAAGCTGGGACATTTTTCAAAGTCAGTTCCTCACTAAGTTTGGTGATGACTGATCCACGGCGACATTGATTAATGACCTATCTAATCTTAAGGCTGAGGCTAGAGAACCCATTAAAGATTTTAACTTACGATTCAATAAGATCCTCAACAAAATCCCCGCTGCCTCACAACCCAGCGAGGAAGTAAGATGTGAATGGTACATCACGGCTTTACCTCCAAACTTGGCTATCTTCGTAGATAGGGCAAACAAGACCACATTAGTTGAAAACTTGACAGAAGCGTTAGCAGTGGAAAAATGCGTGGTAGCCCTAGAAAAGAGATCTGCTATAGAAGAAAGCAAATCAAAGAAGATCTCTTTCAAAGAAGACACCAAGAAGAAGCAAACGAAAGATCCTTTCAATTTGGAAGGATTACAAAAAGTGTTGAAAGCCATGTCTAATGAGATGGTCGATATCAAGAAACAAGTAGCAGAGACTTCTTCGAAAAAGCCCTTTAGGACTTTTAAAAGAAATACTCCCATGGAGGTAAAACCACCCAGTGTTGTCTCAAACGTTGAGTCTGAAGAAGACGAAGAAGAAGAGAATACCACTGAAGGGCAGACCGACAAGGAAGAAGTTGTAGAACATCAAGGAATGTGGGATTTCATCCTCCCACACGAAGAGGATCATGAAGCATTTCTTGTTAGCACGAGAAGCAAAAATCACCTTGATCCTCCCCAAACTACCCCAAAACAAAAGGGCGCAAGCCCTGCAACAAAAGAAAGGGTCGTAACCAAAAAGACAACTGCTAAAGTGGCCCAGCTTGGCCCAGTTCAATCTGAACAAGCACCTCCATCAAGAACACTAATAGTGTCGGATGAAATGGATTATAACATCATTGACGACATGAAGAAGACTAGGGCTAATATCACTCTGTACGAATTGAGTAAACTGAAACACCAGCAGAAAATCATGATGAAAGAATTACATGCTGTGCCTACTACATCTTTACCTACAGCTATGGCTTCCCACAATCTGGGAAGACATCCAACCAATACGATAAATAAAATTGATCCAAATGACATCGCCTTGATTGGAGGAAGATCAAGATCTCATACTCCTCCTTTTCTTCTCACATATGAAATCTTCAACAAAAACGTGCACAATTGCTTGGTCGATTTTGGTGCTTCAACGAATATTTTACCCAGGTCAATATGTGCCAAATTGAATGTGCAACCTCAAAAATCCGCAGTACGTATAGTTCAACTTGATCGATCCCAGGTCGAAGTGATTGGTGAACTTAATCAGGTGACCATAATATTGTCGTCTAACCCAAAAGTGTGTCAGGTTATCGACATTCTGGTAGCCGATATCCCTGAGTTCTATGGCCTGATTCTTAGCAGGGATTGGTCAGAGAAACTCCATGGATATTTCTCAACCGACTGGTCGCACATGTGGCTACCATACAATGGTAAACCAAATCAGATAAAGGTTGAACGAGAGTTGCACCAAAAATACATAGTGACAGAACTAGAAGGGGAAAATGAAGCCATCACATACAATAGCAGCATTGTAGGCAATTACGCAATAGATTCTTTCCTAGGCAATTTCAGTGCTCATATTTCACCATACTTAGAGAATTCAGTTTTGTCCCAAGTTGAAAATTTCTCCCAAACTGATGACTCAAAATGTTTTAGTTTTTTAGATAATTCTGTAAATACTTCTTTATTTTGGAAATTGTATTTTGACGGATCTAAATCCAACGAGGGGGCAGGAGCAGGATGCGTTCTGATCAACCTAGACGGGAACAAGATTATGCTCACATGCAGACTTGAGTTCGATTGCACGAACAACACAGCGGAGTACGAAGCCTTCGTTCAAGGCCTATACAAAGCAATCGGATTGAACGTTAAGTATCTTCAAGTCTTTGGAGATTCTGAGATCGTCGTAAAACAGGTACGTAACACCATACATTGTCTGTCTAGTCATTTAAAGCACTATCAATCGTTAGTGCAAGATCTCACTTCACATTTCATAGCATTCAACATCTCGTCAATTCCAAGAATTCAAAACGCGAGCACAGACCTGTTAGCTAACGTAGCCTCTAGACTTATCCCTTCTGAAGATTTTAGTCCTGATAGGTTTTCAATAGAATTAATTTTTAAACCTTCCATTCCTGACAATATCACCAACTGGAGAGTGTTCAACGACGACCCAGACATCGTAAGTTTCCTCACCTCTGAAGGATCCTACACAAACCAGATAATTGACGAAGACTGTCATGATCACCAAATACAACAAAGTAGCACTGATAATGCTATACCCAAATCGGTGGTCAAATTAGAAGACTTGTATGACTTGAAAAGTCGGTTCAAAAGGTCGGCTAATGCCAAGATTTATAGTTCAACTCTGAACCACGAATCAGTCAACCTAGGAACCGACGAAAAGCCGCAAAACGTTAATCTAGGACAGGGCCTAGCCCCTGAAGAAAAATCAACATATATCCGCCTTCTGAGACAGTACAAAAACGTTTTTTGCCTGGAACTACGATGAGTTGAAGACTTACAACACTTCCATCATTTAGCATGTTATCCCTATGACTGGCAACGAGAAACCTGTCCAGCAGAAGCTCAGAAAAATACACCCTAATCTAGAAAACCAAATAAAAACTGAGCTTAATAAGTTGTTGAGAGCCAGAATAATCTTCCCCGTTAGGCATTCCAAATGGGTATCCAATATGGTGCCCGTTAGGAAGAAAAATGGAGACATTAGAATCTGTATTGACTTCCGAAATCTCAACAAAGCCTGTCAGAAAGATAACTTTCCCCTTCTACAGGCAGTAGCAGGCTCATAATTAATGTCATTCCTGGATGGATTTTCAGGATACAATCAAGTACTGGTGCATCCTGATGATCAGTTAAAGACTACGTTCCGAACCAAGTGGGGCACTTATGCATATCGGAAGATGCCATTTGGTCTTATCAATGCTGGAGCTACCTTTCAGAGAGCCATGGACATCGCCTTTAAAGGATTGGTCAATAAATCAGTAGTGATTTATCTGGATGATATAACAGTGTACTCCAGAAAACGAAACAACCATCTCCAAGATTTGAAGAAAATCTTTCAAAGATGCTTGAGGTATGGGATTTCGCTCAATCCAAAGAAATCTTTCTTTGCATTAAGCAAAGGGAAATTGCTCGGATTCATAGTATCTAAATCTGGTATTCACATAGAACCCGACAGAATCAAGGAAATTTCTGAAATATCCATACCTCATAACAAGAAAGCCATGCAATCCTTCCTTGGACAGATCAATTTTGTCAAAAGATTTGTCTCGGATTTTTCATGTATTATTTCACCCTTACAAAAAATGATAAAAAAGAATTCAAATTTCAAATGGGGTCTAGACGAGCACGAAGCATTCAACTTAATCAAACAAGCCATCATCAACGCTCCATCTTTGGCTACTCCAAATTTTTCAGAACCTTTCATCTTATACACGTTTGCCTCAGAAAAATCTTATGCTGCGATTTTAACTCAAGCAAATCACGAAAAAATAGAGGCCCCAATCGCATTCTTTAGTTCGAACTTACAAGGTGCTGAACTCAATTATTCTGACGTCGAGAAATAGGCATATGCCGTTTTCAAAGCAATCAAATATTTCAGACCTTTCTTGCTAAAATCCCATACCAAAGTCATAGTACCGTTTCCAGCGTTAAGAAACCTCCTGATACAGAAGGATGTGGGCGAAAAGAGAGCGAATTGGATCACTGCCTTACAAGAATACGACCTTGAGATCAAGCCAGCACACATCGTAAGAGGTCAAGGCTTCTACAAGATGTTAGCTGGAGCATCGAAAATCCCTGAGAACTCGTCTGAAGAGGTACACACGTATGAGGTAAGCCTAAATGACGCAAAATCATTATATGCTGACACCATTTATTTTCTTAAGAACGGGTACGCTCCATCACGTCTGGATCATACCAAGAAAAGAGCTCTGAGATTAAAAGCTAAACAATACCAGCTCATAAATGATGTCCTGTTTAAAAGGAATTACGATTATGTACTTCTTAGGTGTCTTGAGAAAACTGAAGCCGAAAAGGTTTTTCAGGAACTTCATGATGGACCAGCAAGTGGAAACTATGCCGGAGATGCGACTGCACACAAAATCTTGTGTGTAGGATATTATTGGCCCACGTTGTTCAAAGACTCATACAATTACGTAAGGAAATTCCAAGTCTACCAGACTGCTGCAGAAAAACAAAGGAAAGCGTCCATGCCGCTACAACTGGTCAACATCGACCAACCATTCAGTCAATGGGGCTTAGACATAATAGGTGAGATCGTTCCTCACTCTTCTAAGCAGCATAAGTATATCCTTACGGCAACTGATTATTTTACCAGATGGGTAGAAGCAGTTCCTCTCAAGACAGTTCATTCTGAAAAAAATATTGAATTCATAGACCAATTTATCATAACTAGGTTTGGATTCCCAACGGCCTTAATGTTTGATAACGCTTCATATTTTTCTAGAAATGCTATGACTGAGTTTGCGCTCAAAAGGGGGTTCAAACTGAAATATTCTGCCAACTACTATCCGCAAGGTAATGGATTGGCTGAATCAACGAACAAGAACCTAATCAGAATTATCAAAAGAACAGTCGACCAAAACCAAAAGAATTGGCACAAAGCGCTGGTAAATGCTTTATGGGCTGATAGAATCACAAAGAAAGCTTCAATCGGCACTTCTCCCTTTAACTTAGTTTATGGGAGGGAAGTGGTTCTTCTGATTCACTTAGTCATTCCCTCTTTGTCTTTAGTGCAATACATCGATGAAGTACCTACTTCCTCGTTACAATTAAGACAAATGGAAATAATCAAACTAGAAGAACAAAGAGAACAAGCTAGGAAAACCCATGCACATCACCAAGCGCTAATAAAATCTTCTTTTGACTCAAGCATCATAACCAGAAAAAACTTTCAGATGGGTGATTTAGTTTTGAAATGGGATAAGGCACATGAAGAAAAGGGCAAACATATGAAGTTCCAGAAGCTGTGGCTTGGCCCTTTTCAGATTGTAGAAGTCGTAGGCCCGTCCACATTCGTGTTGCAGGATCTGGCAGGAAAGAGAGATTCTTTACCTGTCAATGGACTGATTCTTAAATTATATTTTCCATAGAAGAGAAATTCTTCTAATTTTTGTAGGATGGATTTAGTTTTTATATTTCATTTAATGTTGTCTTTCTCTTTTATGAATAAAACCCGTTGTAGATGATCATGTGAAAAGGATTCATGAAAAGAGCACGCCAATTCTCTATCAGATTTTGATTTTGCTTGTACAAATAGCAAAATTTTTGAAAAATCTGAATTTTATTATTAACAAATAGAGTTAACTTCACCTTGATTATGATATTAGTTTCAACCTCAAAGAACTTTGACGAAGGCAACCTTTGGTAACAAAAAAAAAAAAAAAAGTTGTTTTGTATCAGCACCATGAAAGGTATCATCAATAATAAAATAAGTACTCTCTGCAAAGCTGTTGTTTTCAAAAAACTCTATTATTGTCGTCCAGAGCTTTCTTAAGGAAAAACAATGAATTCCTCCCTGCTAAAAGGGAATTGCAGCATTCAGAGAAATAATCCAAGCAAAACACTATATCTCAAAGAATAAGAGGTCTCATCACGAGCCGACTTATCATGATCACAGATATTATAACTTGTTGACTTTGCCAATACTGTCTATCAAAACAGGGCAACGACTTAATATTGTTGCAACCAAAAGACAAGAGGTCTCATCACGAGCCGGCTTGTTCAACAAAAGTGTAAATCAAGTGAATGACTGTGTCATAATTTGGCCACCAAACCAAGACATTGTTCTTTAGAGAATTAAAAAAGGAAAAGTGTGTCAAAAAGGATTTTTCTCTGGAATGTTGCGAGTAACCTCAAGCAGGAAAAAGGATCATTGCTGGATAACATGGTAACCCTGTCGAGGCTATGGACGCTTGCGGGCAGCAGAGGCTCTACCTATGACAAATGAGTATACTTTTAAGCCAGTATGCAGAGAAGACCTTATTCTATCTTTAATCAAGACCAATTAATGTCTGGTACGAATGCAAGAAAAAGCCTGAGGAAGCAAACAATTGAGATATAAAAAGGTTGAGACAAAGTATCGTTGACAAGGTGAGGGGTAATCTACTCTATCTGTTCATAACAAAATTTAGACATATAAGAATTTTGCTGTTTCGGAAGTGAACGGTCAATAGAAAAGCAGAGATAACTGGTTCTTCACAGTGAATTGCCATTGTTGTGGTCACCAACAACCCCCCTCTTCGTTTGATATTAGTAATAACATCAAGCAAAGGGGGACCCTTAGCCAAAAATCCAAAAAATATTTTTGTTTAAAAAATCTTTTGTATCAGCTCCCTAAAAGCTATATCGCGTCGCAACAAAAAAAAAAGGAGCGCTTGCCCAAAAGTGCATAAATGCACTAAAAAGGAGCGACGCGAGAATCCATCGCATCGCGTGCGTTAAGAGAATTTAAAAAAAGGAGAACCTAAATAAATGCCGACGGCCGATATGCGACATCGCACATCGCAATGTCACATGAGCAGCACAAAATGACAAAGTGAAAACCTTGCGATGATTGCGATCTGCGATCTGCGACCATGCAAAACTGCGATCTGCGATATTAGCGATCTGCGATCTATGATAACACTTAAATAACGCCGCAGCCATCGATATTGCAATACCAATCGCAGAAAGGACTCATCGCAAGAACTCTCCGACATACACGGTAGATCCAAATTTGAAAGCGCGCCTTAAGGGAAATTAATGACCGCATGCTTGAATATCCAGAAATGATTGCATCGCATTTATCGAAGAGTCAAGTTATGATGAATGTCATTAATTTCGCATTCATTAGAATTTAATGCTTTCATGTCAATCTTTTCGTCATTTCCCTTCTTCTTTACGTAAACTGCAAGACATGCAACTGATATAAATCTATATACAGGAAACATCTAAGGAGAAGGGAAGAGCGCGAATAAGACAACAGACAGAAGATGCCTCCGCAATTGGATGACGCATGCAGCAGAACCGCGGATTCCAGAGTATCGCCCAACAGGCACTGATGAAAATAGACTGTCCGCGACTTAGAGTCAAAGGCACACAAAAGCAGCGTGTTTACAAAAGATCCTGAAGCTCAGACTTGGTGTTATGAAACCAGCTCACAAAAAGATAGAAAAGAGAGATCCACGCCTTATAATTCAGCCTCTTCGAGGGGGCAACCTCCTTTACATTACATAAATGAACAATTCTTGGATGATACAAATGAAAATACCTCCTTTCTATATATAGGAGTCTAAGTGGTCCCAATACAATCAAAGCCTACATAACAATAATATTGTAGGGCACAACAGTAACAATGGTGGGCTTCTATGTGGCATAATAGTAACAATATGGGCACTACATGGGTACATCAATATAATAAGTGGGTTATACTAATAACAATAAGGGGTTACACTAGTAGTATAGGGGCCTAACATGCCCCTCTCCTTCAAAAAGCGTTGTCCTCAATGCTTGAGTAGTTCTTGATGCTTCTATATAAAATTCTTGTCCTCCCATGTGGAATATTCAGCAGGTAAGTTCTTCCACTTGATGAGATACTCTGAAATTGATCGATTTCGTAGCTGTCGGGTTCTTGTTTCTGTGATTGCTCCAGGTTCCAATATGATTTTTCCTTCCTCTTCAATTTCTGGCAATATTGCTTGAATTGGGATCTTTTGAAACTTTTGAATAAGTGGCCATACTTCTTCGTTCTTCTTCCATTCATCCGTTGCTTCGTTTATCCAATTTGGTTGGATAATATAAATAGCACAAAACAATGCTTCCACATCCTCATCCTTGAAGCGTCTTCCCATTCGGTAAGGTCGCCATTTTTTAAGTGCATGTAGTATTGCCAACATTTCCTTCTCATAAATAGCTTGCTTGAGATGTAGCAGTAAAAATACCCAATCACTCACATCAAAACATTTTTCACTACGATGTTGATCTACCTGTTGTTTCATTTGATTTTGTACCGAAGTGGCATTATCCTTTAAAAGTTGGAGAACTTGCTGTTGATGCTCGATATGATCTTTCTCTACTTGAACCTTTTTCTTCTTGATATGTACTTCTATCTTTTGAGGAGTGGTAATTTCTTCCAGTCCTTTACAAGATATGGTCGGATTCATTTCTTGATGCTCGATGTGATCTTTCACTTCTTGAACATTTTTCTTCTTGATGTGTCCTTCTATCTTGATAGTTTGAGGAGTGGTAATTTCATCCATTGAATTACAAGATATGGTTGAATTCATTTCTTCTTTCTCGATGTGATCTTTCACTTCTTGCACCTTTTTCTTCTTGATATGTCCTTCTATCTTGAGAGTTTGAGGAGTGGTAATTCTTGCCAATGCTTTACAAGATATGGTCTGATTCATTTCTTCTTTCTCTGGGGTGGTGTCCTGACGTATATCCTCTTCTTTTGATGTTTCTTGATCCTTTTCTTCCTCCTCTTCATATTCTATGTAAAATAATTTCTTCTCAGCACACCTATGACCTTTAGTGCATTTGCTATCACAATTGTAACAAAGCCCTTTTTCTCTTTTTTCTTCCAATTGTTGTGGTGTAACCCTTGTAGGTTGTGGAAGGCTGGGAGAGACAACACTTCCATCTTTATAGTTGTGAGGGGTATGCTTCCTGGTTTCCATAATTTTGCTTTCCATTATGTCACAAAGCCCTTTTACTCTTTCCAATTGTTGTGGTGTTTCTCTAAAGAAGGTGTTGCTCTTTATATCCTCATAATGTGCTATCATTTCCTCCGTGAAAATTGACCACGTAACAAGTTTTTTACGAGAACAAAGCCCTTTGTACCATAAAAATTGATCTGGTTCTAAATATGAAGATGCAATACATACCTTTTGTAACAGTTGTACACCATGTATATCAAAATATTGCTCCATCTGAAGTATCCAATTTACCGGATCCTTGCCATCAAACTTCCTCATCTTGCTTTTTCTTGATTTTAGAAGATCTACCTTGAAACGACTGTAACTCTGTACTTTCAGATTTTTAAGTTCTGAACTTGTGACCTGTAGTATCCCTCTTTGTCCTCTTTCCAATGCCACAAGTGTGATCCAAATTGGATTCTCCAAGAAAAAGTTATGCACAATCTACCGCAGTGACCTGATTATAGACTAGTTCAGTAGAGCAAACTTGTATGAAATGCCACGTGTCACTGTTTCAACCTTTTACTTTGAAAAATATATAAACAGAAACTACAGTCCGTCATCTTTCTGTACCTTCTTACGAAATTTCAATCCGATGCTCAGAAAGAAAGTTATGACGATTTTCCCCAGGTCACTTGTTTTGAGTGTAATTCAGGAGTCTGCAAAAAGATCAACTTCCACAGATCATATCTCCGAAAATATCGCGCGAAAAGATCTGAAATTCGGACCCAAGGTTCAGCACCAATTCTTCTCAAATGGGTTTTTTTGCGACTTCTGAAACGTCACAGAAAAAAAGTTATAGCGAAAATTCCACGATGACCTGTTTGGAGCAGCGAAACCCTAGAATCCAAAGCTCTGATACCAAATGTTATGAAACCAGCTCACAAAAAGATAGAAAAGAGAGATCCACGCCTTAGAATTCAGCCTCTTCGAGGGGGAAACCTCCTTTACATTACATAAATGAACAATTCTTGGATGATACAAATGAAAATACCTCCTTTCTATATATAGGAGTCTAAGTGGTCCCAATACAATCAAAGCCTACATAACAATAATATTGTAGGGCACAACAGTAACAATGGTGGGCTTCTATGTGGCATAATAGTAACAATATGGGCACTACATGGGTACATCAATATAATAAGTGGGTTATACTAATAACAATAAGGGGTTACACTAGTAGTATAGGGGCCTAACACTTGGTAAAATAGAGAAAGAAGCGCAAGAGAAGAAAGACGCTCCAGAAAAGCCTGGAACAAAGAACAGAAACAATTCTCGAAACAGGGGATTGTCCATACAGTGCGACTTCTAACTCATTGAGGCATTCGCACGACCGGAAACCGAAATAGAAACAGCAAAATCAGTTCGAAAAGAAACTGGGTTGTACTAAGTGTGCGCACAGCGAATACACCCAGCTAGAGAAAGGTTTTCGAAAATATCTTCTAATCTAACAGAAAGAGGCGCCAGCGCTTGTTGTTTCTAATTTTCAAGATCGAACAAAAGGAAAGGACAACCAGCCGACTCTTTCAGGGGGAACAGCGCATTGCTTACAGCACTAAGGAGCAGATACAAAAAAGGTTAGAAATTAGATTCAGTTTTTAGAAATAAATTTGTTTTTAGTAAAAGGGCAGTCATTTGAAGTCGTTCCCTGAATTTGTGTAAAGTAAATTAGTCGATTACTAGTATTTAACCCTTCTCGTTGCATTGGATAAGGGTCCGAAATTTTGTCAAAAAACTTGTACTCAGAACATGCACTTTTGCACCCTCGGAGGGGGTTTTTGATGAGTGGACGGATCAAAATTTATTTATGTTTGCATTTTAATACCTGCTACTGATGTTGCACTTTTGTACTCTTAGTAGGCATTAGAAGCAAGTAGAAGTAGATCACTATTGCTTAAGGTTTGTAAGTTTAAAATCAGTCATAAATGGTACTTTTATCTCTTGACTAGTTTTTGCTTGCATTCTTAGAGTAATATACAGCTGATGTTATTTATATGTTAATGTATGAATGAGTGGACTACCATTTGGCACTTTTGTACGGTGGAGTCATTGATTTGTGCTTAATACATGAATAGCTGATTATGCAATATGCTGTTCACAACCGTTTTGCTTAACGTTTTATGCAAGATGGTTCATCTTAATTGATTTATATTCTCATAATAGCTGAATAATCTTCATTACCAGTTATTCTGTGAAATATTTCTAGATTGCATAATGGAAAAATTCTACCCCGGGTTAGTGTAGATTAGATGTATTGTTTTTGTTAGATTAAAGTAGTATAAAATCATTTCAGGATTTAGAATTAGATTAGTTAAGGAATAATTACGGATTTTCTACTATCATTGTTACACACACACATCACTATTTTCTACACACACACACACCCCTTATAACGGGAAGCTGGTCTTGTCATCCCCAGTCGGACCCGCTACACCAAACGGGCACGGAGCCGCCAACCAGGTTCCCGACCGGGTGGGTATCCCCCTTGTTGTTGACCCGATTTCGGGGCCCTCAACAGCTCCCCACATGGTTAGGCCAGTGGTTAGGGGCATTTGTAATGCATTGTAATCTTGTTATAAAATTATATATTACAGAGCAATGGAAAACATAGAATATTACATAAATATAAACACAAAAAACACATAAAACTAGAGAGACACATATGTACGTGGTTCACCCAGTTTGGGCTATGTCCACCTGAATAGCCAGTCCTTCCTTTCTATTATCTAGTAAAATGAAGAGACACAACCTACAGTAGATCTGCTGTAATATCCTCTGTTTTGTCTCATAGTCTCACCTCTCTCTTTCTCGCTCAGAGAATACACATCTATTACAGAACCTCAATAAAATGCCCTCATAAAAAGAGAGGGGTTTCCTTCTAGGGAAAAAAAACCCTAAACTAAACATAAGTTCTACCGTTAGATCATCTGCCTAATGAACGACCCAGATTGACTAGAAATTACTATACTTTTACAAAGAAATTTTACATCTATTTTTAGTTTTGGGGGCACTGCCCTCGAAACCCCCGTCGGGGTACTGGTGGCCCCCAGACCCCCCAACTAGGGGGGATTGTCCCCCACAAACCCCCCCGGGGCGAACAAGTCCCACCCACACCCCCTTCCATGGAGGCGTGTACAAACTTCCTGGGGTATACATCCAGTTGAAACAAAGACATCCAAATAATCATGCTCCACACCCAACAAATCTTTTACGTGGTTTTGCAATGGTTTATCTGTTGTAATGTTTATTACATGACCCAAATGGGTTTTTCAACTTGGGGTTAATGAATTTATTGCATGGATTAGGAATAGGTTAGGGTTTAAGTGTATTAGGATTTGGGAATTAGGTTTGTGTATTACATCACTTTGATTTTCATAATAAAACCCATGCACACATCTTCATCACAAAGCGACATGTGTCAACATCACATGATGACAAACACATGTCAACAACCAAACACTAGAGGAACTGATGACAACACATGTCGACAACGAGGTACAAAACCATATCCTTTAAACACCATGAAAACTATATCAACCATTGAAATCACCGGCGAAGGTGAATATATAAGACACTGAATGTTGACAATGAACATTGGTGCAGTTGATAAAGCTCAAGACCTCATCGATCATGATCATTTGAACAACACTTCGACTTTGAACCGGTGAAGACTCTGCTCATGTTGTACTAACAAGATCATCCTCGATAAATCCTCTCCACTTGAAAGCTTTTGGACCACAAAAGTTTGACTAGACAGTTAGCAGGTGAGGGTATAACTCCCTCACTCTCCACCTTGCCTTGATGATGTACCAACACATTCAATCAACAACCTGAAAGTGATGACCCTCATGATGTTGATCATGGTGCATTTTGAATGTGTGAACTATTTCATCCATCTGTAGTATGCACAACTTCCGAAGATGGTTAAACAACCTATTATGAACATGGCAATTAACTTCTTTCCATGAAATACCATGAATTACTTATTCATAAAAATCCTTGAAAAAAGTCTCTACTAGATATTGTTTAATAGTTTTGACATGTACTAACAATCTATTTTTGTTAAAATTGTCAACCAGGGAAAAACTTCATGTGGGTCATCTTATTCATGGCTAATAATATTTTATTAGATTCCTCTCGTCGAGAGGTGTAGGATTGATATAAAGATCATCCAATTCCGATAAGTATTCATGGAGATATGAATTTATTTTGACTATGGAATTATTATCAAGCCGACCTACAACTCATGTAGGCTCAGAAGCCCAACAGTCGCATCTATTCACCCACCAATGTTGTGTATAAATATAAGAGGACTTTTCCTCATTTAGACTCATTAAACTCATCACATATCTCTCTCTCTCTCTATTGCGCAGATATGAGTCTCTTCTCTACTGCGTTGAAATGGGTCTCTCTCTCTCACACATGTGAAGCCGGAAGCTGTTGAATCTGAAGCTCCTCTTTGGAAATACGTTGTAGGTTCATCTGAACCTCCTTTGAAAGCCACAACTTTTGGTGATGGAATGAAGTCAATCCAACGAACGGTTTGCAAGATATCGACTGCCTAGTTTGAAGCTGGAAAGTGCTGAAATTGAAGCTAGAACTGCAGAAGTAAAGATTGAATTGCATGGCCTAGAAGATCTCCTCTTTCGAACTGCGTTGTAGGTTCATATGAACCTCCTTTGAAAGCCACAACGTTTGGTGGTGGAATGAAGTCAATTCGACGAACGGTTTGCAAGATATCGACTGCCCTAGTTTGAAGCCGGAAACTGCTGAAACTGAAGTTGCAACTGCAGAAGTGAAGATTGACTTGCGTGGCCTAGAAGATCTCCTCATATGAACTGTGTTGTAGGTTCATCTGAACCTCCTCTAGAAGCCAAAACGTCTGGTGGTGGAATGAAGTCAATCCGACGAACGGTTTGCAAGATATCGACTGCCCTAGTTTGAAGCCGGAAACTGCTGCAACTGCAGAAGTAAAGATTGACATGTGTGGCCTAGAAGATCTCCTCATCTGAACTGCACTGTAGGTTCATGTGAACCTCCTCTGGAAGCTGAAATTTTTGGTGGTGGAATGAAGTCAATCCGACTATCGGTTTGTGAGATATGGTCTACCCTAGTTTGATAATGAAGTCGCTAATGTTGATGCTACTGATCTAGGGTTTGCTACTGCTGATATGAATCAAATTTATTGTACTATTTCTCTCTGCTGAATTATTGAAGATAAAAGAAGATTTGATCAAAGGGTTTCCCCACACATTGTGGGGTTTGTCCCTGGCTAGCCGCCACATCTTGTGTCTCTTGTCTTGGCTTGTTTTCTGTGGATCGTTTAATGTTCTATCTGCACTTTACTTTATGTACATGTGATTGCTAATCGGTGGAATATAATAAGAAAAAGAAGTAAACTGTTATAAGCATAGAACATACCATAACTTAACATGGTATCAGAGCTGAGATGAAGAAAAAGCCCGCGCAAGAGCAAGAGCAATCATTGAAGAGAAGATTGGCAAGGCTATCCTAAAAGAACTATGGGGTCCTCAACACTCTTTCTTGCCGAAGACAAGCTCCGTGAGAAAGCTGATTATCACGGATGAAAGATGTCTATCGATCTAACCCTTGAAGATCAAGGAGTTCTGGATCATGTAAGAGGCAATATTATTGCGCCTTCATCAAATGCATCTGCTGTTGCCTGGAACAAATGGAAAAATGGAGAAGTCAAATCTAAGAAGATCATCCGGGACTCTATCGACAAGCGCTTGGTAGCCTACATCTCTGATCTAGACACCTCCAAGGAAATCTACGATAGACTGGTGAGTTTATTTAAAGTTAATGATGCAAATCAAGTTTTGTTTCTTAGAAATAAGCTGAGGGAAATCAAGAAGGGTAAAGATGAATGTATGCAAGCATACTTCTTAAGAATCACTGAGATCAAGAACGATCTCCTATCTATTGGGGAAACTATTACTGACAGAGAAATGGCACTCACAACTCTTGGAGGATTGCCATTTGAATGGTATGTGTTCAGGACTACTCTTCTGAACTATAATGTAATTCTTGGTTTTGAGGAATTAATGGCTAGATGCATTCAAGAAGAAACAAGGGAAGAAGTGTAAGAAATTCCCATGCCTAAAGGTCCTCCTGCTGCCTTTTCTTTTCATGCAAAGAAAAGAAATAATTCCGGGACTAAATCAAAAGGAAAGGCTGGACCTAAGGCTAGAAGAAAATGACGATGTTACATTTGCGATAAAGCATGTCACTATGCAAGGGAGTGCCCTGATAGAAAGGACTCACTCTAGGACGATGATCAAAATCCCTCTGATGGAAATCAAAGGAATGACAAATTCAACAAAAAAGGTAAGAGGAGAGCTGGGAATCAAGGAAGAGGACAAGCATTCAAGAAGGCCATAAATTCCAGGATGTATTAAATGCACGTCACCTCAAAAGAACCTAGTGTCCATCTTGGGAACAGAAGACAAAGGCTACAAGGTAACCTTCAGCGATGGCAAGGTATGTATATGGAGAAATAATGTTAAAGATGCCTTTACTATGGGATTTAGTGATTCATTATATCAGGTCGATGGAAGTCTGCTAGGTGTCATGTCTTATGATACATCTCTTCAGTCCGAACTTTGGCATTAGAGGTTTTCCCCCCTTCATTATAAAGCTATACTCGGTGTAAGACAAATGGTGATAGGGATGCTCGAATTCTGAATAGAGAATGAAGGTGTATGTCTAGGATGTGCTGAAGGAAAGCTCAAAAGGGGACCATTCCCCTCAAGCCAAAGCAAGACCTCTGATATATTACAATTGGTTCAATCAGGCATACCTGAGGTTGGCATTAAGAGGGAGACTACTACACCACATACTCCTGAGCAGAATGGTGTGGTGGGAAGGAAGAACCGCATGATGATGGAAGCTGTCTGGGCCATGCTACATGATCAAAGACTTCTGATGTTTCTATGGGCTGAAACTACAATCACCGTCGTATATGTACAAAATTGATGCCCTTATCAAGCATTGGGTTCCAACACTCCTAAAGAAAATTTCACCGCAAGGTGAAAAATATTTTGACTTTGAGAAGCTCTCAAGAAGCCAACACCAGGGAACCGAAAGAAAAGGATGATGAATCAATGCCTGATGTAGAAGAACCCGTGGATCTGATAGATTCTCATCCACATGAGCCTTCCTCTTCTAGGAAGAGGCCTTCATGGCTTAGGGGGATACTTGATGATGCTAAAGGACATGCTGCGCCCTGAGGAACCTTCCGTCAAAGTAAGAAACTTAATATGTATCAAGGATACCTGACCATCATGAGCACGATCATACAAAATGAACCATCATCATTCTCAGATTTCATCAAGCATTAACTATGGAAGGATGCTAAGACCATAGAATATGAGTCTATTATGGAGAATGATGTCTCGGAAGTAGTTCCCAGACCCTGGACAAGACAATTGTTACTTCAAAATGGCTTTACAAGATAAAGCATGCAGTATATGGAAGCACGGAAAAGTATAAGGCTTGTTTTGTTGCTCAAGGTTTCTCCCAAAAGGAAGATATAGACTATGATGAGATATTTGCACCTGTTGCCAGATATACGACCATCCGCTCGATCATAGCCCTTGCCGCTTTACAAGGATGGAACCTACATCAGATGGATGCCAATACTGCGTTCTTGCATGGCTCGATCAAAGAAGAGGTCTACGTGGAGCAACCCGAAGGATTTGAGATTTATGATCGAAAATCTCATGTATGCAGGTTGAAGAAAGCTCTCTATGGGCTGAAGCAAGCACCTTGAGCATGGTATGAGAGGATCGATAGCTACTTGATGAAGTTGGGACTCACTAGGAGTGAATTTGATCCTAACCTTTACTTTAAGGTTGAAGATGACAAGCCTCTCATACTGGTGTTGTATGTGGATGACCTCTTTCTAACAGGTGCAAACCCTCTCATTCACTAATGTAAGAGGGAGATGGCTTCCGAATTTGAAATGAAGGACCAAGGACTTGAAGTATGGCAGAAGCCAAGGGAAATTTTCCTATCTCAAGGGAAATATGTGGTAAAGGTATTGGAAAGATTTGGTATGATGGATTGCAAGCCTGTGGCTACCTCGAGGATCTTAACTTTTAGAAGTTATATGGTAGTGATGTCGGACCAGATTTGGGAAATGCCTCTGAGTTTCATAAAATCATTCGCATTGATGTTCTTGGTGAACCTTCGTCCGAACATATTTTCTGTTAGCATTGTGAGCTCATATTTGGTTGAGCCTCACTGGATTGATGCCAGGTATCTTCTGAGATGTCTTCAGGACATAATCTCTCATGGATTAAGATACACTGTCGGAGATGTGAGACTACTTGGATATACTGATGTTGATTGGGCAGGCAGTGTGTTGGACCGTAAGAGCACTTCCGGGTGCTGTTTCATCTTGGGATCTGCTTCGATATCCTGGATGAGAAGGAAGCAGAAGTCGGTGGTTTTGAGCACTACCGAAGCAGGATATATTGTTTCTAGCATAACCTCGTGTGAGGTAGTCTGGTTAAGAAAGCTCTTCAGTGAGCTGTTTGGATTTACAGTGGATACCACTGAGATTCTCTATAACAACCAGAGGTGGGATTCGATTATTGAGGAATCCCATATTCGTCGATTGCTCCAGTAGATAGACATCATCTTGGATATGGTAACTTGATGATCAAGGAGTCTCCATCGCATTAAGATGATGTACAGGTTGATACAACTTGTGAAAACCCCGAGGAAAGATCTAATGTGTGATTTTCCCAAACGACTTGGAGTCGGTAAGAAACCCTTGTACAAGGGTCCTGCATGTTGCATACATTGAGCTCTGGGAGCTCTAAGGGCTTCCGGTTATTACTGGAGCAACATACAACCACAGGGTGACTCACCCTCCCCTGGTGGTGCACACTGGAACAAGATGATTCGCTCTCTTGTGGGACAAGATGATTCGCTCTCTTGTGGAACAGGATGATTCGCTCTCCTGTGTAGCAGGATGATTAGTTCTCCTATGAGGCCTGGATTGATGTGTTCTCCATGGCGATTGTAGCAGGATGATTAGTTCTCTTGTGAGGCCTGGATTGATGTGTTCTCCATGGCGATTGTAGCAGGATTGATTACTTCTCCTGTGAGGCCTGGATTGATGTATTCTCCATGGCGATTGTAGCAGGATTGATGTGTTCTCCTGTGAGGCCTCGATTGATGTGTTCTCCATGGCGATTGTATTAGGATTGATGTGTTCTCGTGTGAGGCCTGGATTGATGTTTTCTCCAAGGCAGCCTAGATTGACGTGTTCTCCATGGAAATTGTAGCAGGATTGATGTGTTCTCCTGTGAGGACAGGATTGATTAGTTCTCCTATCGAGGCATCATACCCATGCAGTCTGGGACTCATGGGAAGTACCTCTCATCTGATCAATGAGCAGGGAAATGAAGTTAGGGACCATAGTAGTACCGATGGAATCATCGTTGTAACTACCATACTCCCTACGCTAGGATGACCTCCATTGATCTAGGATCAATGATACTGGTTTGGGACGAGTGGTAGGAGTTGTACCATACTATGACGCTGACTTCGGGTTGGTTGAGACTGGTCTGGGATCAGTGGTACATACTCTGAGACTGACTTTAAGTCAGTGGAGGATGATATTGGTCTGGGACCATTGGAGTTGTACTCAATATGACGCTGACCTTGGGTTGGTTGAGACTGGTCTCGGACAAGTGGTACATACTTTGAGATTGACTTTGAGTCAATATGATACATCCTCGATCATTTCTTCTTCTTCATAATTCGGACAAAAGCAGAGTAGAACACAACAATGCAAGAGCAGAGCAGAACAGAACAAAACAGTACAGATCAATGCAGGGCAGAACAAGACAAAGCAGAACAGGAAAAATAGAGCAGAGCAGGGCAAGGGTCACGCTGTAGAAGGTAGTGCATTTGATGGATGAATAGTAATGACCGATAGACAGATTGCAGATGAAGTTCTCCATGGTTGAGAGGGAGTGTTAAAATTAGCAACCAGGGCAAAACTTCATGTGGGTCATCTTATTCATGGCTAATAATATTTTATTAGATTCCTCTCATCAAGAGGTGTAGGATTGATATAAATATCATCCAATTCCGATAAGTATTCATGGAGATATGAATTTATTTTTATTATGGAATTATTATCAAGCCGACCTACAACTCATGTAGGCTCAGAAGCCCAACAGTCGCATCTATTCACCCACCAACATTGTGTATAAATATAAGAGGACTTTTCCTCATTTAGACTCACTCATCTCATCACATCTCTCTCTCTCTCTACTGCGCAGATATGAGTCTCTTCTCTACTGCGCTGAAATGGGTCTCTCTCTCTCACACATGTGAAGCCGGAAGCTATTGAATCTGAAGCTGCAACTGCAAAAGTAAATATTGACTTGCGTTGCCTAGAAGATCTCCTCTTTGGAACTATGTTGTAGGTTCATCTGAACCTCCTTTGAAAGCCACAACTTTTGGTGGTGGAATGAAGTCAATCCGACGAATGGTTTGCAAGATATTGACTGCCCTAGTTTGAAGCCGGAAAGTGTTGAAAGTGAAGCTGGAACTGTAGAAGTAAAGATTGACTTGAGGACTAGAAGGTCTCCTCTTTGGAACTGCACTGTAGGTTCATCTGAACCTCCTTTTAAAGCCACAACTTTTGGTGGTGGAATGAAGTCAATCCGACGAACGGTTTGCAAGATATCGACTGCCCTAGTTTGAAGCCGGAAAGTGCTGAAACTGAAGCTGCAACTGCAGAAGTGAAGATTGGCTTGCGTGGCCTAGAAGATCTCCTCATCTGAACTGTGCTGTAGGTTCATCTGAACCTCCTCTAGAAGCCAAAACGTTTGGTGGTGGAATGAAGTCAATCCGACGAACAGTTTGCAAGATATCGAGTGCCCTAGTTTGAAGCCGGAAAGTGCTGAAACTGAAGCTGCAACTGCAGAAGTAAAGATTGACTTGCGTGGCCTAGAAGATCTCCTCATCTGAACTGCACTGTAGGTTCATCTGAACCTCCTCTGGAAGCCGAAACTTTTGGTGGTGGAATGAAGTCAATCCGACTGTCGGTTTGTGAGATATGGTCTGCCCTAGTTTGATAATGAAGCCGCTAATGGTGATGCTACTGATCTAGGGCTTGCTACTGCTGATATGAATCAGATTTATTGTACTATTTCTCTCTGCTGAATTATTGAAGATAAAAGAAGATTTGATCAAAGGGTTTTCCCACACATTGTGGGGTTTGTCCCTAGCTAGCCACCACATCTTGTGTCTCTTGTCTTGGTTTGTTTTCTGTCGATCGTTTAATGTTATATCTGCACTTTACTTTATGTACATGTGATTGCTAATCGGTGGAATATAATAAGAAAATGAAGTAAACTGTTATAAGCATAGAACATACCATAACTTAACAATTTTGCAGAGTAATAGAAACATTCAAAGACATTCTTGACATCATATGAGCTACTTGATTTGATATACTTTCTTGATTCCTGATTACTAAGTGAACTTGTTGCAACAAGCCCTTCAAACTGTAATGTGAAAACTACTACAAATTAGTTTGAATTCGAAAGTATTGAAGTAGCTATTGATTTGATTGAATCACTGTTTCCTCATCCATTAAATGATGTCTCCATTAATTAAAAATTTCCTAAATGCATAAGTTTCCCTTAGATGTACGAGATACTTTGACATTTCTTTAGAAAATTATTTGACATGAAAACAAATAGGCTTCCTCTCCACTTGAAAAGAGGCTTCAAAATTGTTTGAAACATGAAATGGTGATAAAATACAAGAGAAATGTAAAACCGACTTTCCTCAATATTGACCTGTATCCCTGTAACTTATAGCTCCCAAACATGGGCTGAAATGGTACGTTCTGACATTAGGAAGAGGAGATTTAGACATCAACTGTAACTCATGTTGTATTCCCTTCTTATGAAAAGGAAGTTTGGATTCTTTAAATAGAACTGGAAAAGTTCCTACCCTCTTGACCAAATTATATTTAAACTGAGACTCACAACTTGAACAAGTATCCCTTAGATCCTTATGTTGTTCTTTTACACACATGTGTACAAATCTCTTATTTGAACTTATTAATCGCTTCATCTGATTAGCAACAACTAAATTCAAGTGAGTTTTACTTTGATGTGTCGTGATAATAAATTCTACCCTATCTTTCTTCAGGTGATATTTATGATTTCTCCTATAAAACACTGCATTACGATCATAAAGATAAGGACTTCCTAAGACAACTCCATGTATGTATACTGGAACCACATCTAATTCCACTTCATCAATGTAATTAGCTATAATGGAAAATCTTAACTCACACTACTTTGTGACATTTATCTGAGTTGATTTATTCAGCCAACCTAATGGGTAAGGTATTAGATGATTTAATGTCTCCAAACCCAAGTTCTTAACTAAATATTTAGATATTAAATTTGCATGTGATCCACTGTCAAACATTGTATCAATCTTGGTGTGCTTAGAAGTTATCCTTCTCTGAAATAGTTGAACTCTTTTATCCTCATTTGAAGGATTTTTGTTTGATGAAGATGCAGTAGTATTATAAATTGAACGAGTGCCGGAAGTTTTACTTGTCGAAACTATGGCAGTTATCCTCCTCTCATCATCTAAATTGGAGCCTACATATTGTTGGATTTTTGCATTTGCTTTCTTTTCATCCTTCTCCTTAAGCAAATTCTTTGGCTCAAGTTTGGGATGAAGTTTCCAACATCTAAATTCATCATGACCGATTCTCTCACAATGGGTACAAGTAGGTCTTTCCTTCCAAGCCGTCGGTGATTTCTTTCTCTTCAAATTGTTCTTCCCCTTACTGTCATTGGAATCCTTGATTTCCAACTCTTTGGATGATTGTGGTGAAAACTTGAATGGTTTACCACCTCATTCAATATGTATGGCTTGAACACACACTTCATAAAAATCATCACGATTAAACATCAATAATGTATACTGCAAATATGAATGTAAGCTGTCGATGTATTTTAATAAAGTTTCATGTTTATACAATGAAATACCAAGCGCCAATGATTTCATTCTGAACTCATGAGTAAACTCGTGAACGCTATACCCTTTACCTTACCTCAAGTGCTTCCAATCAATAACATCGTGCTACATGTATCCTAAAGGATAGAATTGTTTCCTAAGAGCTTTTAGAAACTTAGACCATGAAGAGATGACTTTACCTTTCCACTTTACATCTATTTGAGTTTTACTTTCCCACGAGATTAAAGTTGTTCCCCCCATTCTAAGTGTAACTAACTGAGTTTTGGTTTTATCGTGAGAAATGTTCTGAATACGACATTACGCTTGTAACTCCTTAATCCATTTATCTAACTTTTCACGATTCATTTCTCCATCATAAATAGGTAACTCAAATTTTACTTCAAGTTTCAAAAGAGATGATTTCTTCGATTTCTTTTCTATTTTAGATTCTGAACTGGAAGAAGAAGAAGAAGAAGACGATGGAGATGATGGAGGTTTATCAGCCTTACCTTTACCTCTTCCCTTCTTTGATGTATTTGAAGAAGAAGTTTCATCTCTCGCCTTCTTATCTTCGTAACTAAATATTCATATATTAAATTTTCCTGTGATCTACTGTCAAACATTGTATCTATCTTTGTGTGCTTAGAAGTTATCCTTCTTTGAAATAGTTCAACTATTTCATCCTCATTTGAAGGATTTTTGTTTGATGAAGATGCAGTAGTATTAGAAATTGAACCAGCGCCAGAAGTTTTACTTGTCGAAACTATCGCAGTTATCCTCCTTTCATCACCTGAATTGGAACCTAGATCTTATTGGATTGTTGCATTTGCTTTCTTTTCATCCTTCTCCTTAAGTAACTTCTTTTGCTTAAGTTCAGGATGAAGTTTCCAACATCTAGATTCATCACGACCGATTCTCTCCGAATGGGTACAAGTAGGTATTTCCTTCTAAGATGTCACTCATTTCTTTCTCTTCGAATTGTTCTTCCCCTTACTGTCATTGGAATCCTTGATTTCCAACTCTTCAGATGATTGTGGTGAATACTTGAATGGTTTTCCACCTGATTCAATATGTGGCTTGAAAACACACTTGATCAAAATCATAAGGATTAATCATCAATAATGTATGCTCTAAATATGAATGTAAATTGCAGATGTATTTCAATAAAGTTTCACGTGAATCTAATGAAATACCAAGCGTCAATGATTTCTTTTTGAACTCATGAGTAAATTCCTAAACACTCTGCCCTTTACCTTTCCTCAATTGATGCCAATCAATAACATCTTGCTACATGTTTCCTCAAGGATAAAATTGTTTCCTAAGAGCTTTTAAAAACTTAGACCATGAAAAGATGACTTTACCTTTCCGCTTTACATCTATTTGAGGTTTAATTTCCCACGAGATTAAAGTTGTTCCACCCATTCTAGGTGTAACTAACTGAATTTTGGTTTTATCATCAGAAATGTTCTCAATACGACAATACGCTTCCTACTCCTTAATCCATTTATCTAACTTTTCACGATTCATTTCGCCATCATAAATAGGTAACTCAAATTTTACATCAAGTTAGAAAAGAGATGTTTTCTTAGGTTTCCTTTCTATTTCAGATTCTCAACTAGAAGAAGAAGATGATGATGATGATGATGGAGATGATGGAGGTTTATCAACGTTGCCTTTACCTTTTCCCTTCTTTGATTTCTTTGAAGAAGAAGTTGCATCTCTCGCCTTCTTATCTTCGTAAAGTTCTCCCAACATCTACTGCATACTCAAGAATGATTCCTAAAACTGTTCCTCACTCATCTTAGTTTCAAGAGTTTCACCTGCATTAGATCTTGTCATGGTTGATTTATGAGTGACTTTTCTCTTTCCAATCTCTGGATCAATCTCCACGAGGATTCCTTCTCTATGTTACGACCTAGACCTAGTTAACATTCACTACAAAAAATCTACAAATGCAACCTACTCTGATACCAAATTATACGATATGAAATGATCATATGTTAAATTGAAGTAGAATTGATTAATACCAACAATGAACTGAATGTTAACTTAGAGTGCTTTAACTGTGAGAATCGATTGAAAAGGGATGAATTGATGACATAATTAAAACATAAGAAACATGTAAACAAAAGTAATAAGTGGAAAAACATTGCTATAACAGACAACAAGATTGATTAGAGAGTTCGTCCATGATGGACTACATCTTCGTGTCCTCTTTCAAGATGGGCGTCTGCTTTATTAGGATTAAATCTGAGGAGGTCGATTACACAGAAAATTAACGAGAATGATTTAGCATGTTGGCACTACTAGTCACCATCACAAGAAAGCTCTCTGAATTATCTTTCCAATTCCTATCGCGGTTCCCAATTCCGACTCTGGATGCTCGTGTTACACTGAAAACAAAACTGCGTGTAACCTCTAAAATCTGCACACTAAGTTCCAAAACCTCTCTAATGCCCTTCTTCATGACCAAAAGGTGAATTTATAGTTTTTTTTTTTTGGGTTCATTCGAGCTCTCCATTGCTAAGTTTAGGCGTGAATGAACTCGGTCTAACCACTAGGGACACGTCAGGCCTAGTCACAAGGTGGTGGCATTACTCTAAACCAATCTTAACAATAAAAACCCAAAACAACACTTTGGATAAACACAAAACTACTAGCGGTTTGCTATTTGGGCATAAAAAGGTGACAGAAACCATGTGAACCACTGCGTTCTAATTGCAGGTTTCCTCCTGTCGGATGATCCTTGGCAGTTCCTGCTACCAACACAGTCTTCATGTAGCATTTGGCAACCTCCGCCTAAAGTTCCACTCTCCATGCTGTTAGCAGCTACAGTTTGTGTGACTGTGTGAATAAACTCTGTTCACATGTTATGGTTACCATTGAGAACTTAAGCAACTGCAACCATTAACTCTGCACTGCTCACATGATAGTAGTTAGTTATAAATCCCCACATGGTGAGGCCTTGAAATAGTTAACTTTGATGGTTAATCTATGTCCACTCACATGGCGTGTTGTCACGGTGAGCTCCCCACGTGGTTAGGCCAACGATTAGGGGCATTTATAAGGCAATGTAATGGTTTATGTGGTTTTGGAATGCTTTATGTGTTGTAATGTTTATTACATGACCCAAATGGACTTTTAAAGTTAGGCTTTAGGTGTATTAGGATTTAGGACTTAGGTTTATGTATTACATCACTTTGATTTAGATAATAAAACCCATGCACACGTCTTTGTCACAAAGCAACATTTGTCAACATCACATCACAACAAACACATGTCGACAACCAAACCCAAGTGGAATTGACGACAAACACATGTCGACAACGAGGTACAAAACCATATCCTTTGAACACCATGAAAACCATACCAACCATTGACATCACCGACGAAGCTCAATATACCGGACACTGAATGTTGACGACTACCACTCGCGAAGTTGAGAAAGCTAAAGACCTCATTGATCATGATCATTTGAAGACCACTTCAACTTTGAACCACTTAAGACTCCACTCATGCTTGACTCACAAGATCCTCGTGGATGAATGGTAGTTTGGCACAATTTGCTTCATAAGATTGTTATAACTATTGTATTTTAATTTACAATCTCTTCAATGTTTGTAAAAGGGACATACACCTAAAAATCTACATACATTATTTGATATTATAAGAAATTATTACTGATTACTTGTGAGTTAATTGGGAGATCAACCTCCTCATGGCTCGGACTTACCTTGAAGGCTTCTTAGTTGTCTAAGGTGTGTCATAGGGTTAGCTAGTAAACTATGTTTTCCTTTTTTAATGTAAAATTTTTTACCATAATTTGGTTGTCCATATTTCTAGATAATTTTTAACAAAATTCAAGTTAACGCTTGAAAAGTGGAGAGACCACCAAATATTGGGGCCAAGATCCTAGACTCTAATTGGACATCTATCCTTTGAGAGTTACTATAAGTGATCATGTCACTAGAGCCTTGAACCACAATAGACAACATAACAAACCACCACAAATCACTCTTAACTAAAAATTATTAACAATTTAAAGTCTTATTTTAACACCAAAAAACATTGATAACAAAATACATATTTATTTCCCAACCAATTCATCATAAATAATAATAAAAATTTAATTTTAAAATCACATCCCAAAAAATAATAATAATTTAATTTATAATAATAAACTTAATACCCAATAAAACACTCAACCAATTTGAAACCCAATAACATCAAAACAAAACACTGCACTAAACCAACTTGAAACCCAATAACATCAAACCAGCGAAACACCAAATTGAGATCCAATAACATCGAACCAGCCAAACACCCGCATAACATAGAACCAGACCAAATACCAGATTGAAACGGCACGACTGGTGGTCCCTCGTAGCGCACAATACCTCACATGGTATATGGTGGCGTCGGTTTCCGAAAATACATCCTTCCAACCTTCGAGGTGGAAGCAATATATATTATTTTCATGCAGCTTTTACTTAGCCATTACTCAATCTTAGGATTCTCTCGCTCACTTTGCAGAAGAGATTTATATTGTTGTCGTTCTTGATTGGACTGTGGTCGAGTCATTGTCGCGATCTTGATTGACTGCGATTCTGGGTGTCGTTGTACTACATTAGTCTAATTGTCGCAATCTTGATTGACTGCGATTCTGGGTTTCGTTGTGGTACAGTAGCGATCGCTGGGATGGACCAAAAGACGAGTGTGGAGGTGCAGATGGATGGTGCCTGGACGGAGGCAGTGGTTGTCCATGCATATGGTCGTGGGCGAGGGCGTCATTACAAGGTACGCTACGACCGCCACCCTGACAGCGATGCACAGCGACCGACACAAGAAGAAGATGTTCCCTATACCAGAGTCAGACCCATTTCCCCTCAAGCACACCGCAATTACAATAACTCCATCCGAGACGCGGTTGAAGCTTCTGACAAAGGGTGCTGGTGGCCGGGCATCATCACCGAAGCTATATGAGCACCAATTCTGAGCATTTCCTTATATATTTTCCTCACAATCATATACAGAAAATGTATCATTACTCCAAATTAAGACCTGCTCAAGAATGGCTCAAAGGAAAATGGTACCCGGTACCCTCACAGGTAATATATTTACTATATTTTTATTATGCTTTTGGGTCTTCATGTACAATTCTTGCTAATTGGTTACTGCAATATTGGAGATTTAGTCTATTGTTTATGATCATTACCAATACAGTTAAGGCCTTCTTCCATAAGCGTATGTAGATGTGAATGAAGGGCTTTTTTGAGAAGAATTTTTCTGCCCATAGTAATTAGTATGTCTAAGCCGATTATTACTAGTTTATTATGCATTGAGTACATGCAGTTGCATTTAACTGAGCCAAAGCCTTCAAAAGCTCAAATTCATAGTTAAAATAGCATACATTCCAGAGTTTGCAGATAATTTTGAAATCCTTAATGTAAAGGTACTTTTTTTTTCTAGTTGATATAAGGCATTAATAGATAACATATGCAATTGACCATTCTTTTGGTAAAGTAGGTCTTATTATTATCCATCTAAATAAATACATAGGTAGACATCTAAAGGAGAGTTAGATGTACTTGGTATATTGCCAATCATTATATATTTAACATATGCATTACTTCCAACATTGCCATATAAGGTTGGTTGTGCTGCCCTAAATTATCAGTGTTTTCTATTTCCAGTTTGAGCTAGGACTCTACAAAATGATAAATATGAGTTGTACATTATTCTTGTACATTATGCTCTATTTTAATCCATCCACACAAATGGGCAATTAATTGACAAATAGGTAGCTAATTGATAAATAGAGTTGTTTTTACTTACAACATTGTATATTGTTGTATACTTGACCTAGGCATTGATCCCAACATGTGCAAGTGGGATTGACGGTTGATTTTTAAATTATAATTTCTTTTTATTTAGTGCTAGGGTTTTAGAATATAGCATAGATCTACTTGTACATTCTCCCTGTAGATTAGTTTTTTCTTGCAAATCCTCTACATGTATGAACTATGAACATTTTAAACCAGTACGATTGGTTATACCTATTATATTGCAAATTTTTGTATACGCATTTCTCAATGCATTGCCATGGAAGTAATACCAAATTCTGTGGCATAGAGAAGATCAAAGTTAAATTGCGGCTTTTTTTTACCAACTAAACTACTTTGCTTAGTTTTTCTAATTCTGTGGAAAATTTCATTGATAATTTGTCTTAGTCAATTAATTAATTTGTTTAGTGAAGTTGGAGATTCTGTGAGTCATTGATTAATGAAATGGCTGATCTATTCTTTTCCTTTTTTTTGCAGCAAACAAACAATATCATATATGAAGGAAGATATCCCATGGCTGCAAATAGTGAGACAATTTCGATAGCATCATCTCCCTGGGATATGCAAACTAATGCACAATCTCAAAGTAAGTTTGAAAAAAAAGTTAAAAAGCACAGAACGAATTATGATGGGAAAGAAAACAGGGCAACATTAGACGTTGAAGAATGTTCGTTTCAAGCAAGTAGAGATAAAGATTCAGGGAGGCCCAATACTTTCAATCACGCAAACGCAATATTGAAGAATGATGTAGCCCTATCTAGGAAGAAGAGAAATGTTGTGGAACAAAATCAGAAAGGAAATTTACTTGCTCCTCATTCGATAGGTGTTAAACGACTGAATGTTTATGATGATAGAAAGGATGGAAAGTATAGAGGCATTATAGCTACACCAGGTAATGATGTCAAAAGATTTAAAGTTACAGAGCCAACAAAATCCATGGATCAGATCTTAAAATACACGGAGACTCGTGTTGAAAGATGTACAGGGAGTGCAATACTTGGTTCTCCTAGAACTGAGCTTGACAACAAAGCTCAGAGGAATAATCCGTTGAACATGGTGGCAGAGGAAAGACTAGAAACACATGATGAAGAGTTACTGGCATATTATTGTGTGTTAAAGGCCTTTTATGCTCAGTCTCAGTGTCACTTATCCTGGGAACGTCATGATTTCTTGACCCGTCTCCGTATTGCATTGCATATTACTACCGATGAGCACGCTGACATGTTGAAAAGGCTGATTTCTCAGTCCTAATTTCTTATGTTTTTTCCATCTTGTAAAAATGTATTTTACGCAAACCGAAATATTACTAGGGCTTTCATCAAAATGCTCACTCTATTGAACAATAAAACACGATAAAATGATATTGATTGGATCTCCAATGCTCATGCAGGGCACTGCTGTACAGGAATTTATTTCTCGTGAACATCATCTCACACATAGTAATTCAAATTTGTCTTTGATCTTATTTGACAAACTGATGCTTACCCAGTGTAGCCTCAGCGACGTAACTATGGAAAGATTATCAGCGCTTTGGTGAAATTTTTTTCCCTATTGAACCATATTTCAAATTTTTTCCCTATTGAACCATATTTCAATACGAAAATTGAGGTCTATCGAAGTGGTCTTCAAAGTTCATGGAGGGCACAAATGTACAGAGATTGACATGAATGTTAGTTCTTATATAGTATTTTTAAATTTGTGCTTATATTCTCTGCTTTAATGGAAAAGAAAATAAATGAGTGATAAAACATTTCACTTCTTCTAACTTTATAGTGAAACTGGATGATTTTGTTACCTTTGTGATACTAAAAGGGTTGAAGATGAAAAACATTTTCTCTTTGATTGTCTAACTTATGTTGGATTAGATCTAATTTTCAATATATTTGTCACACTACTAACCCTCTTGACCTTTTAAGTTAGGAAAACTATGTTGATCTTGGAATGTTTCTCTAAATGTTTCTCAAGTATGGAAATAAAATCCTAAGGAATTATGAATAATTTCTAACCTTCTTAAGATTGAATAGAACATTTGGGTTTAGTTGATATTAATAATTGTTATCATTCTTTATTAGGTTATAATATTTTGATAATGCATTTGCATGTTTAAGCAATAATCCCAATGTTATAAAAAATGGAGCATGCATCAAATCAATTAGCCCAAAACTGTGAATAAGGCTGGAACAAGAAAAATATGGAACCAAAAAACTAGTTGACCAAAAAATACATGAATATTCATATGCATCCATATGAATCCAAACCATTATACACAAATATGCAAAGTTTCTCATATATATAGCAAGGATGCATGTAACCAAAAAAGCATATCTCAATAAATTTCTTCTAGAAGAGATCAACCATTTTTTCCATTTTAGAGCTAACATATTTTTGGGGCACCAACTTAAGGAAAGTGGTTCAAATATTAAATTTGGTGGAATGTGGGTTCACCCCTCAAGGAATACACACCTATTGGGAGAAAATTTAATTTTGTAAAGGGTGGACCAAATATTTGGCAGGATCCACAAGGAAAAGTAAGGTAGAAAATATAAATAGAAGGTTGGGGGCAGCAATTGCCATCTTTTGATAATTTGACATTTACACATTGTTGCTCAAGTTGTTCATCTCACAAGTTTTGTTTAGCAGAGTTCCCCAAGGGGAGAACTCACCTTTCTTTAGGTGGACTTCAAGTGCCACAGTAGGGAGGTAAATTTGATGCTACATTTGAATGGAGGCTTGTGGAATTTTGGGAGACCTTTTAGGAATTACCCTGAGCTAATTCATGCTCCAAGGATGATGTAGTATAACCTTGTTATGCTTATAAGAACCTCTCACTCCAAAGCTTATAAATATATGAACAAGCTTATGTTGACAATTGCGGAATTAAGTACTTGAAACGGGTGTACGCCTTTGTTTGTTTTTAGCTCTTTAAGTGCTTTAAGTTGATTTGTTTCTACTAATATTAGACACACATAATAGCCACATAACTTAGCAAATAATCATCAACACATAACATCAAATTTAATCTAGGATTTCACGAGAATATCATGGACTATGTCTCCTTGAGCTTCTCTCAATTTGACTTGGCTTTTTGGGATTATGGCTTCAATTCTTTTACAAGTTCCACACTCAACTCCAACGGTTATTGAGTGAACCAATGGGCTTAGAAACCATCTATATCCTTGTCATGGATGTCATCATTTTGCAAACGGATCTAAGATCCCTTAGAATTGATTCCTTCAATCGGTGCACTGAGCTTCCATGAGCTCCTTGATGGCGCAAACTCCTTTCGAATTCTTCAAATATCTTTGAAACCTATTCTGTTGTCTCAAGCACATATCAAACATCAACAATAGACCACTCATTTGCTCAAAATGAACATTGCATCCTCGATCTACGTCTTCCTCCACGGATGGCACTCGGTTGCCTCAAACTTTCCTGTAGAATATAAACCTTTATAAGTCTTTAGATGCTTCTGTAAACCCTTGCAATGGATTCACAAGTCTCATTACAATTAGGAATGACTATTGGCTCGCTTAGAATGGATACACGTAGCTCCTGCAACAGCCTCCAACCCGTGGTGTTCGTGAGCTACAAAATCTCCCTGGATGCAAATCTCCTTGAAGACGGCTTCTTGAGCCTCTATAGACTATTCCATTGGCTTCAGAAGGCCTCAATTATCCTATCTAGCCTCTTCATTCACTCTCTTAGGTCGAAAATCACTCTTGGAGTGCATTTAATGAGTAACTCATAGTGATCCTCCACTAAATTTGGTAACTGGAGTTAATTGTAACTAATTTGGCATAACCACCCCTTTTTAGTGCTCCTCCATGCATGACCATTGGGGCTAACTATAACTGTCAGTGTTTGGCGTGTATATGATAGGTACTACACTTGGCGGTTAGGGATAATGTTGGGCTAGTGGTTTGTTGGTAGTCAACCCCTTTTAGGGACTCGTGGTGGTCCTCACCCCCAATATACAATCCATTAAACCTGAAATAAAGAATTTTACTGTAGTTTGTTAAGAACCATGGTAGCGGAGTTAGTAGCGTGTGTTCAGGTCTTGCGAGAGGTCATGGGTTCAATCCCTCCGGACCCAAACATAATTTTACATGACCATTCGAGGGCCATGAGGCAGCCTCTCGGCTTTCCATGTGTTAGCTCCTAATTGGTCACCCAAAAGGAATATTGTGGGAAATATTCCGAGTATTCCTTGGAATATTCTTCTTTTTGTTATTTCCCAAAAATCAATTATTCTTGGAAATTGAACTTTAATGAACTTTTCAAATGGCGAATACTTCTCCATACGATGTCAGTTTTTCAAACTATTCATGTCGTTGGAATTAAGAAGATGAGATCTATCGAGTCACTCACGTTCGATACTCTTTCAAACACTTTAAATTTTGAGCTATCATTAAAGTCCTCGATCAATATGTAATCACTCCTCCCCATTGGGAATCTTTTGGACCCCAAAAGATGGATACACTAATTTGAAGAGTAGATGAGAGTATAGTACCCTGTTCTTTCAACCTTCATACACTTTCCTGCATGGCAGGTGGCTTTGAATCAATTCTCGAAGGTAGTCGACACTTCCCTTTGTGGATGCGCTTGTCCTCTTGTTAAGAATTGTCTTCCTTGAACTCATTCAGAATTTACAAAAGGTAGTTGAGCATCACTTCCAAACCACTTCCATGATGACCTTTGCTACTACAAATCTTCTTCAGCAGACGATGTCAAAATACAAGAAAACAAATTGACGACATGAATACTTTCTCCATCAAAAGAAACAAATTTCACATCATGTGAATCATCATCACGTCTTTACATCTTGTGTACAAATGATCGACTAAATCCCAAGCTAACAAAAAAATGCATTTTCAAACATTTGACCCTTCAAGTCAAGCATGTACAAAAAGAATTTTAATGATTCTTTTACCAAGATAAAACACTTCATCATTATCTCCCTTTTACAATCTTAGAGACCATATCAACTCTTCCAAGTCGACATGAAATTACATGCATGTTTAAACAAAACAATATGATGTTCGATAGATTTCCATCAAGTCAATTAGATACATGTTCAAATACAAGGAAATCGTTAACATGCATGTGTTCATACATTCCATCCTTATGCATGTATTTGATTATTCAACTTTCTCTAAAGCACAATCATAAGTACAAGATCCTCAATCACATGTATATGTACTTTCAAATCTGAAATGAATAAAATTTTGTTGCAATAAAGTGAGTCTACATACTCAAATTTTCCATCCTACAACTTGCAAACCATTAGCAAAGAAATGAAAATAGATGTGACAAATTTCTTTTCACATCAAAAGAAAACATGTAACTTTAATTGGATAAGAACTCTAACCATTTCTTACCAATCCACACCAAAGGTGCTTCCTTTACCTGCACGTCGACATCAACATGTGGATCATCCTGAATCACATCGATTATGGAAACTTCCTTTCCATTCTTACCATACTCTTTCTCCACTTTCTTCAAATTTCGTGGAAGCATTGTTGGATTCAGAGTCCAACACCTTTCAGAAATATGTCCTTGCTTATGGCAATGAGAACAACACATGTTCATCTTCTTGACAACATAATTTTCCTTGTCCAATGTACCTTTAGCTTCTTGCCTTCTTTCCTTCCAAAGTTTCTTGTATGTGGTCATTCTCTTCCAACATCTAGAAACACTATGGTTACCCAAACCACAAAAGGAACATGCAATTCTTTTCCAATGTTTATGTATAAATTTATCATGCTTAACATAATCAAAAGAAGTGTCATTGAAATCAGATTTACACCTTTCTCTTTCACCTTCATTACATTGATGAGGTGGTGAATCAAATGAAGAAGTAGCTCCCTTTGGAACACCATCAATTCCTTCAATGCTTTTAGAGCTTTCAAAACTTTTTGGTTCAATTGTATGTTTATGTACATCTTCTTCCTAGAAATGATGTTTCAAACAATTGCATTCCCCAAGAATACAATATTTACAAACTTGAGGTAGAGAACGTGAAATGAAACTCCTTCTAGGAACTGTTTTAATTGCCTTCATGACTTCTTTGGAACTCTTTCCATAAGATTGTCCATAGGCAAGACCCAAATACTTAGGTATTTCCTCAACCATTATTGGCTCAACAATACCTTGTGCATGTTTACCCAATCCTTTTCCTTCATAGCAGATTTTGGACATTATATTGGACCCTATGCCTCTTGTATGTTTTTGAAAAGAATGAACATAAAAATTCTTAGAGGAAATTGAAGGAAAAATAGAATTGATTACCTCTTCTTCAAGATGATACTTGACTAAGGCTTCTTTGGCAGCAAGGAGCTAGTCTCCAACTCATGCATCTTTTCCAAATCCATATTCACAATATGAAGTTGTCTCTCCATTTCATGCAATTTGTTAGAAAGCAACTACTTCTCTTTGTCCATGGAATTCAACTCCTCTCGAATTCCAGTACTTATTTCTCTCACCATATCCATCATGGTGAACAAATCTTGCTTCAAGTTTTCATCAAAGAATTTTTTGAAAGAGGAGGTTTTGAAAAACTCACTTGTAGAAGTTGTCATTATCAAAATGAACAAAAGCACTTCAACGAAATTCACAAAGATTTCAAAGAACTAATGACAAATTTCTGAACTAAATGGCAGTAGAATCAAATTCTTATTCAAGGAGCCTTTTACAAACAAACCCTCTTATGCTTGAAGGATTTTCTTGAGGTACTTGGGGTAAGGAGAATGCCTTTAGCCCTTATTCCTTATTGTCCTCTCCTCGACTTAGCTTATCAATAGCTTTCCCTTCACCTTTGAAAACTCAAACAATAGTCAGTTTACAAACAATCAAACAATAGAATTTAACTATTTGAACACCTATCAAGTCAAACAAATAAATAGATTGCTCTATCAATCAAGCATCCTACTTTGATACCACCTCATCTGAAATGACGGTTTAACAACTTGTTATGCTTACAAGAACCTCTCACTCCAAAGCTTATAAATATATGATCTAGCTTATGTTGACAATTGCAGAATTAAGTACTTGAAACATGTGTATGTCTTTGTTTGTTTTTAATTGTTTAAGTGCTTTCAATTGATTTCTTTATGCTCATACTAGACACACATAACAACCATATAATTCAGCAAATAAGCATCAACACATAACAACAAATTTAATCTAGGATTGCACCCGAATATCGTGGGCTATGTCTCGTTGAGCTTTTGTCAATTTGACTTGGCTCTTTGGGATTATGGATTCAATTCTTTTACAAGTCCGACACTCAACTCCAATGGTTATTGATTGAACCAATGGGCTTAGAAAACCATCTAGATCCCTGTCATGGTTGTCATCATTCTGCAAACAGATCTAAGACCCCTTAGACTTGATTCCTTCGATGAGTGCACTGAGATTCCCTGAGCTTCTTGATGGCACAAACTCCTTCATAATTCTTCAACTGTCTCTAAAATCTATTCTGTGGTCTCCAGCACATATCAAACATCAACAATAGACTATTCATTTGCTTAGAATGAACATTGCATCCTAGATCTAAGCCTTCCTCCACCATAGAAAATTTTAGGGGCAAATGTTTGTCCTTTGGAAAAATTAAGGGGTTTTAAATTTTTAGTGGGCGAATATTTTGTATCATAGTACATTTTTACAAATCACCTCAAATAGCCCACCTTATTTTAAGGGAGAGGGTAAAAAAGGTAAATTTAGCCCTTAAAATTAGGAGTTACAACCTTTCATTTGCCCATTTTCAAGAATATGTTTTATTTAAGTGAATCCATTCGCCCATTTTCAAGAATAGGTTTTATTTAAGTGAATCCTATGGGCCAAATACCATATTTGTAAAAGAGGTATGGTAAATTAATAAAAATATAAATAAAAGAGAGGTATGGTAAACCAATAAAACATTTTTTAATATTTACTCCATAAGTCACCTTATATTTACGAACACTCAAAAAATGCGTTATATTTAGGTGAAACCTATGGGAAAAATACTACGGGACAAATACCATGGACTAGATTGTTATTAATACCATGCAAAAAAAATTATTAACCCTAATATTAATATTAATAAAAATAAAAATGGCACATGGTATTGACCCATGGTATTCACCAAAATGTCACATGGTATTGACCCATGGTATTCACTTGGAATGTAGCCTATTTAAATGGGGGAATTAAACCAGCATAGATCCATCTTTACTCTATATCTACTAACCCCCGAGAGGTATCAAATATCATGATATGCAAACTAGCATAGAGTGAAAAAATATGTCATCCAATCAAGAGTAAAAATGGATGTTGTAATTTAATGTATGTTAAACATTTTAACGTGGTTAAAATAAAAAATAAAATAAAATTCAACTATTAATTTTATTAATTTTTATAAATTACTAATAGTAATTTTTGAGCTCCAGGTTTATGATAACCCATGGTATTGACCCATGGTAATACCATGGTATTCATGTGAGCATAGACTATTTAAAGGGGAAATTCTATCATCTTAGATCCATCTTAATTCTGGGTCTACCAAGTGCTTAGAGGGATAAATAGATTTCATCCCCCTAAGAGTGGTAGATGTGGAGTTAAGATGGATATAGGTTGGTTTTTATGATAATGAAGATATTAAATAGACTTAGGAAATTATATTGTAAAAACATCTTAAGGTGAATGGTTAAAGCATAGACATTGGACAAGTATATTTGTATACTTCTGTTTTAAACTGAAACAAATCGAGGGCTAAAAGGAATGGATTGATTTCACTAGTCATCCTTCTATAACTTCCCAACATATGCTAGAGTAAACAGATTGTAATTTGGGTAATTTTTCTAATTGTAAATAGGAACATACTTGTGTATTGGCAAGGTGGTTACGAGGTCCCTAGAAGTGATGAATTTGAATTTTTCCTGGTTTTATATATAGTATTAGGTTTTTTCCCATGCTTTCTGTGAATGGCACGAGTGAATTTTATCCTACACCCACTAGGTTATCGATATGTAATTTCGGTAATTTTGAATTCAAAAGTTTTTTTAAAGAAATGCAATGATTTCATTTGTGTATTCAATAAACACAAGATTTTATAATTGCGTAAATATTCGCCATGCCTAGTGAGAGACTCGCCAAAACATTATATATACATATCATATTATTGATAAAATCACCTTCCATTTTACCTATATACCATGGAGATTCGCCCATTTATTATACATGTAAATTTGGGGGGGTTCTTAAAATTTTCCCTGTCCTCCACGGATGGTACTAGGCTGCCTCAAACTTGCCTGTCACATATCGTCCTTTAGAAGTCTTCAAATGCATCTGTAAACCCTTGCAATGGATTCAGAAGGCTCATTATAGTTAGGAATGACTATTGGTTCGCTGAGAATGGATACTGGTAGCTCGTGCAACTGCCTCCAACCCCTAGTGGCCTTGAGTTCCAAAATCTCCCTGGATGAAAATCTCCTTGAAGATGGCTTCTTCAACTTCTCTGGACTATTCCATTGGCTTCAAAAGGACTCAATTATCCTATCTAGCTTCTTGGTTCACTCTCTTAGATCGAAAATGACTTCTGGAATGCATTTAATCAGTAACTCCCAGTGATCGCCATTGAATTTGGCTCACTGTAGTTAACTGTAACTAATTTGGCATAACTGCCCTTTTATAGTGCTCCACCAAGCTTGAATGCTAGGGCTGACTGTAACTGTTGGCGTTTTGCATGCATGTGATAGGTACAACACCTCGCGGTTAGGGATAACGTTGGGCTCGCGGTTTGTTGGTAGTGAACACACAAACTGCAGGTGGTTAATTTCAATTGGCAAATATGTGACCACTTTTGGTCACCACTAGCAGTACTGACCCCCAAATGGCAATCCATTAAACCTTAAATAGAAACTTTTACTGTAGTTTGTTAAGAACCACCATAGTAGAGTCGGTAGCACACGTTCAGGTCTTGTGGGAGGTCACGGGTTCATTCCCCCTAGACCCTAAACATAATTTTACATGACCATTCTACAGCCACGTGGCGGCCTTTGGGTTTGCCACGTGCCATCTCCTGATTGGTCACCGAAAAGGAATATTTTGGGGAACATTCCAACAAATATTCCTTGGAATATTCTTTTTTTTATTATTCCCAAAAAACAATTACTCTTGGAAATTGTAGTTTATTGCTTTTCAACTTTTCAAATGGTGATAACTTCTTCATACAGTGTCAGTTTTTCAAGCCATTTGTGGCACAAGAATTAGGAAGACAAGATCTATTTCATTGCCCAGGTTCTACACTCCTTTGAACACTTTGAATTTTGAGCTATCTTTAAAGTGCTGGATCAATATATGAGCAATCTAGTGCCACTTATTTCAGCTATTTTTGAGTGGTCTTTGTTGGGAGAAATTTAAAGAAGGTTCTCCACAGGAAGACTAAGCTTTGTGGAGAATTTTAGGGTTGGATATTGTTTCCTTTTAGAGGGATAAATTTCTCTTTCGAGGGCTTGCGTAGAGGGAACACTGGACAAATTTGTGTGCTGTTGGGCTCAGCTCTTAAGTGCTGAAATTTCTGGTAGGACACCTATCCTACTACACAGAAAATTTCCTAAAACACTTTTGTAGTAAAGTGAGTAGGCATAAGGAGGATTCTAGAAGATTTCATGACTCGGGGATGCAGACTTTGTTTAGGAAGGCCTAGTGCCAAAATAGGGAAATTTTGGAAGGTCGGCATTAGCCAAATCCCTCCCTGGTTTTCTGTGGGTTTGTTGAGAGGAGTCTAGGGTTAAATTTATAGAATTTTCTAAGTAGTATTCAGGCCACAAGTATCCTTTTTTTCAATAGTACATTTTATTATTCAAAGGGTAATTACATCATTTTGTGGGTTTGTGGGTGGTTGGTTTGGGACAGATCCCTTTCTCGGTTTGGATGAGTATTTTTGGGAGAAGCTACTGTTATCACCCAGGTTGTTCCCTATGACTCCCAAGGGAATACGGCCGGGGTAACCACTAACCAATCTTTGGATCGCAGTTTCTAGCCAAACTGTAATCAGAGAGGGCTCTCTCTTTATAATTTGTCTATGTTCTGATAGTATTTTAGGCTAGTTATGTTGTTCAAACTTTTGTTTTCTGTGTTTGGTTGGAAAATGTTTCAGTCAAGATATGTATGCTCTCACTAGAATGTTATATGTCATTGGGCAATGGAGTCAGTGGTCCTTTAGCTGTTTTGAGGTGCTCTGTGATGCTGTAGTGATGTTGCAGAGCAAGGTTAGTGTCTGAGAAATAAAATTTCGTAAAGTGATTGGGTGGGTTGTGTCCAGTTTATGCAAGGCACTCAAGAATCTTACAGTAAACTACTAGAGAAAGACAGTGAGAATATTGACCTAGGAGCATTTGAGAATTTCTAGGTAATATTTATACATATAGAATTAACAGCTACATGAGCAATTAAGAATTCATGTTCATGGTTAATTCTGAAGACAAACATTCACAGTAGTAAAAATTGAGTACAAGGTGTAGTAAACAAATCCTGCACTATTCTTTTTCTTTACTGCTAGTTTAGTGTAACATGAATATGATTTGATAAACACAAGAAAGATAAGAACAGAGATTAAGGAAAAAAACTTGTTATTTCATCAGACAGCACAGGAATTCTGCATCAACACATGAAACATCAGCAAGACACCATAGTTCCAGGAAATCATTGAACTGATCTAGCTCTTTGTATTAAACAATTCTGAAATACAGTCTAGATGCCTCAGAGTGAAAAATTCCCAACCCCTTATGCGTTACTAAAGGGAGTATATATACAAAGTTTACATAAGAAAATATCTGAATGGAGAGTACATGCTTCATTAATAGCATGCCAACCGCTGGAGTGTAGCAGGTGAGAAAGTTAATGCTGCAATAACTTTTGTTCCCTTAGCTGTCAAAAATGGTCAGAGCCTGTTGACTTGGTGGCAGTTGGAGTCAGCTGAGGATATGCTGTCAAAATTTGTGCATTTCTTTACCTTTTGTGCTAGCCATCATTGTCTATGTGCTGAGTCATATTTCAGCTGCTTTTAATGCTGACTTTATCATGCTGTTTGTCTTGTAGTGACCTGGAGCTGGCAGTGACCGAACAGCTGAAGCTACCGTGGCAGAATTTGAAGCATTGCTTGCCACCAATCCTCTTTTGGCATTTGATGCCTCCTAATCTTTATCAAGGTCTCATCGTCCTCTGTATATCTGTAGAAATTAGGAGGAGTCTCAAAAATATGATTCACTTCATTCTCAATAAAGAAGAGGCCTTCCAATTTGTCATACAAGCTTTGTCCTGAGGGAGGTCCTGTTTGTTCAGATGTACTGCCAGATGCAGTAATCTGATTCTCAATGTATGTTTCCATTCTGTTGGCAAATTGATCCCGGGAGACTAGTTTTCCTGCACCAGTTAGGAGGCTGGGCAGGCCTTTTTCTTGCAGCACTGCCAATTTGACTTTGAATTCCTCCACATCTGCTGTGATCTCATAGCACTTCCTCTCCACAGTTTGTACATAGTTTCTGAGAGTTAGCACCTTCTTGGCAGTGAGGACAGCCTCTGTTCTGTTGGGAATGCCTATGGCTACCAGTTCCTCCTTTTCCTGCCTGTTTAGGAAGTCTATCATTCTGTTGGCCTGCTCTGGTCTGTTTTGCAGCAGTGCTTTGGCCTTATTGATTTCTGTTTGTGCTTGGCCCAACAAGTCCATCTGTTCATGCATTGTTTTTATTGATCTCCATTGTTGAGTGATGGATTGGCCTATTTTGGCCCATAGAATCCTCCTTATGTCGGCCATGGCAGTTTCCAGATTTAGCTCTTTTTCTAAGGCCTTTATCTTATCCTTTAGGGCCTTAATCTCTCTGCCCTGTTCTGCCACAGTTACCTTCGATTTGTCATATTTGGCATCCAGTTCTGCCAATTTTTCCTTGGCCTTCTTTATTTCATTGGCTTGGAGCTCCATTTCTTTGATGGCCTTGGTCAATTCCTCTACACTTTTGCTAGTTTCTGGTGTTGTTGTTGTTGCTGCTGCTTCTGTTGTGGGGGCCACTGCTGCCCCTAAAGTTGCTGCTATTGTGGAAGTAGTTGGAGGAGCTTGGGAAGTGGATTCTCCCTGTTTATCTTGTAGTGCTCCTTCCAGCTCTTTCTCCAATTCCCTGATCCTCTGGTCTTGCTGCATTAGGAGGTCTAGTTGGTCATCAGCCTGTTTTTGCTTTTGAAGTTCTGCTGTTTGAGGGTGCTCTGTGGGCTGCAGCTTCAACCTTTTCTTTAATGCGTTGAGGTCATCATCTTTCTTCTTCATAAGGGCCTTCACACCCTTTGGATCACTAGGATCATATCCCAGATCAATGATGATCTCCTCAAGAGAATTTATTCTATTGTCTTTGGCCAGAGAGGACATTCTCTCAAAATCCAACTGGGTATTGGTGTTTTTCAGGGACTCTTTCAGCTCATGGGCCATGGTGGCCTTCTCTACCAAGGTTGCATAAACCATCTCCCCAGCTTGCTTGTGGAGTTCAATCTGGTCCATGGGATGTATATCTCTGGCTAGGACCTCCACCCTTGTCTTCACAAAATCTGCAGCTGACTTAGGCTGCGGCCCTTTGGGCTTAAAGTGGCTGAGGAGAAATTTTTCCTCCTGAATGTCATATACCGACATTAGCCTTTCTTGCTGGGCTAGTGTTGCATCTATGAATTGCTTGTAGACCTCAGCCCTTAGCAGATCATTCTGAGCTTTTATTTGTTTGAAAGAAGCCTTAGTGCTCTTGGGCTTCTTGTTCTGCTGGGAGGAGGAGGACAGCTCTAAGCCAAGTTGTAGACCTTGCTCCTGCTGAAAGGAGCTTGTTCCTGTATGCTGGCTGCCCTCCCTATTTTTCCTTGAGCTGTCAAGGAATTCTTCAGTGATGTCTTCCACCTCTGGGGAGTCTAGCCTTTGTCTTTTGGCTTCCGGTTGCTGGGAGGATCCACTAAGAGGAGTGGACTCTTCTCTATCTCTTTTTGTACCCCTTTCCTCATGTACTGGGGTCTGCAAAATTGGGGCAGTCAATGGCTCAGTTTGAGGTGGTGGTGTTTGCATTATTAGAGCTGCTGGCAGCCCAGTTTGTGCTAGGACAGTTTGCCCTTGCTGCTGTTCTGGCTGCTGCTCTGTTTGCTGCCCTGTTTGCTGCTCTGTTACAGGGGCAGGCTTTTCTTTCACTACTTCCTCCTCTGCACCCATTATGCCTTTGCCTTTGTTTGTCGCCGGTGCTGATGTAGAGGGTGCCTGTGGTGCAGTCCTTGTGGCCGAGGTCCCTTCTCCTGGTGAGTGAGGCCGTTTGAGGGGTACCTGCTGCACAGAGTCTAGGTCAAAGGTCTTTTCAAGCTCCATCATATTCTTAAGCATTATTTCTTCTTCAGTTAGTTTTTCAACTAAAGTGCCTTGTAGCCATTCTTGCTGTTTGGCATATTTCTCAATATGTGAGTATTGACAATGCCTATAACCTAGAAGTCTGTATTTGGTTCTTCTTGCAGTGATGAAGCCCTCAGGGTCATAAGGGACCCATCAGAAACTGTATTACAATTTATATTTGTCCTTGAGGATGAGGTCAGCATCTTCCCATCCTTCTTTTTTATTCATGATGAATGGGCCCAACCGGTGTTTGAACTTTAGGTGAGCCTTCTTCCTGGAGCTATGGAAATGGGTGAGGTCAGACTAAATCAATTGCCTATAATATTCCAAGGCAAATATCCTCATGGGCACATACTTTGGGAGTCTTAAAGGACAGAGCTCACAGCCATAGACCCTGATGACTGTGTGTTCCTCATATAGGTACCAATCACCTATTTTACATTTTTTAGAGAGCTGCAGAGCCTTCTATATCTCTGTTGACATTCTGGGAGGAGGGGACCTCATTAATAGGCAAGAGACTGGATACACAAATTGGTCAACAAACTCACAATAGGAATAGGGCGAGTTTGTGACATTGTGATAGACAGAGGTCCAGAAGATGACAGATCTTCTTCCCCTCTATAATCCAGCTTTTTGATATAGCATGGAAAGGCCTCAGACTGATAATACATAAAGAGATGATAAATATAGGCCGAGTACCTGAAGACACCCTGCCTGTCCACTTTGCTCAGCTGATCATGAATCTTATTAGCAATGAACTTGGCAAAGTTGTATTTGCGGGCAGGGGGTTGGCCTGGGCTGTAAACAGCCAGCAATACTAGCATGGTTTGATCCACATGCTCACTCGTGCTGTAACCCAGTACATAAGCAATCATGTCCAGGAGTAATCTGCCTACTTTAGTGAAGTGGACATTTAAGTAAGGAGGTGGCCCTGTAGGCTGGCACTCAGGTCTCATGAATGTCCTGGTGACCCTTTGAATCTCCTCACTGGTCATTTTGGTACTAGTGTCCAGCAGATAGTTCATAGAGAATGGGAACAACAGCTCTGTTTGGTCAAAATGTAGCATTTTGTTGATGGTCTCAGGATTAATGTAGAAAAGGACCCTCCCAGATGGGGTGTTGATGGCCCTGTGGTGCACATCATAGTTCTCAGCACATAGGCGAATGATTTCAGGAAACACATTTACAGAGGGGAGAGAATAGTATGGCACGTTTGACTCCCAGATGCCATATGTGTCATGACCCATCAGATAGTCCTCTCTCAACTGTCTGAAGGTTTGCAGAAAATCTCTGTCTCCCACATAGTCTTCAATAAGGTAGTCCTGGTCAGTAAGAGATAAAGACTGCAGGTCTTTATTGGGTGGATTCAATGGAGCAACATTGAGAGTTGTGGGTGCAGGGGCAGCCATTGTATGGTTTGATTTTGAGTGATATGAGTGCACTGGTTTGCAAAGCTTTTAAGAGCTTAGGTGATAGGCCAACTGTGGACAAAGTCTGAAATGCTTTTTTATAGTCAAAAACAGGCTTGTTTCTGCAGTCTTGGTAGGTTCACAGAGATTGTGAATTGCTAGGGATGAATTGCAGAGGATATGAGGTTTTCTTTAGTGAAAAAATTGTTGTTGGTCTATACCCGGCAAAAGGGAACAATGCCGGGCACCTCGAAGATAATTTCACAGTTTTGGCCCGCGAATTGACTGTTTGAATGCTGAATTTATGGTTCTGGGGGTAAAAAGGTTAGCTTGGTTCACCTTAGGTAGTAGGTGCAGAGTTTATATGGAATTCAACAGGTATTTTAATGGCAATTTACAGAGAGATGGTATGCATGGGTGAAAATGGGGAATTACGGTGAATACCTGGATAGAACGCTTAAACAGCCTGCGGGCCGAACTCTAGAGGTTGAATTGATGAATTGGAACGGTTGGAATTTGAATTTGGAGGTGTCGAGGCGCTTTGGCAGCTGCAACGGCTATCTCTTCCATTACGCGAAAATGACATAAAAACTGCCCAAAACATGACTTTAACGACCAAATTCGGAAAAAAATGGGTAATTGGCGCCTTTCCGCCGATGACGTCAGCATGACGTCATGGCGGGCCCGGGTACGGAGGATGACGTGGCTGCTGAGGTGTAGGCTAGGGTGGCAGGACACGGTAGCGGGTGGATGAGGTGGCAGGGCTACGTGGAGGGCCATACGGCGTGGGGGCAGGGGAGGGCGCTACGTCATGCTGACGTATTGATGACGTAAGGGAAAGCGGTAAGGGGATGGTGGTAAGCGGGTTCCCCGCACCACCTTTGGGCAAAGGTGGTATCGGGGAGGGGGGCTCCGAACAACCTCACCGCCTGCCACGCGTCCCTTGTACGGGGCGGAAAACCACTTTCCCCGGACGCTAAAGGTCGGCAGGTCGGGGAGCGAAAATTACCGCCCACCGTTAGATCTGGGCGGCGGAGATCGGACGGCTGGCGGGTCCTCCGACGGATCGTGCAGGTTGGGGGGGTCCCGCCGGCCTATTAAAATATTCAATTAAATATTTTGGGCGGAGAACCTTAGGGTTAGGGGTTTTTGCATGTATTTTCGGGATTTTTGGGTTTTTCAAGGGTTTTATAAGGAAAAAAGAGGTTTAGGAGTGGGTTTAGCAGGGGGAAAGGGGTTTTCTGTGCTGTCTTTGAGCAGAGGGAAGGTGAGGGCTTAGGGGAAAGGTTGTTGCTCATAACCAGAGGTTAGAGCAGCCCCAAGACAGGGTTGACCACAGCCCCTGGTGGACTGAAGTCTCCCTAAACAACTTATTTAGCTATAGTGCCAAAAAAGGGGGGGGGATATTTATAGCATGTTTGGGGTTTATACACCATGGTGTTATAATAGTAGGGAAAGGGCAATTTAGGGGATTTAGATAATAGAAGTTAGGGGTTAATGTGAATAAGGAAAGTGAATGAGGAGTGATTTCATCAAGTGTATTTGAAAGTTACTTAGTTTTAGGGAGTAGATCAAAATGAAAAGTTTTTTAGACAAGAAATGTCGCTTTTAAAGGAACAAGAACCATCATAAAACCTCAGATCTTTTCATTAATCTCCATAGATGAAGGGATGTTAGTAATAAGAGTGAAAGGGGAAATTTGGGAAGTTAGACATGCTTCCTTTCTTTGCTGCAACCTGATGGAGAAGAGGAGCTTCTCAACCATTGATTTTCCTTTGTGGACATTTCAGCACACATTTATTTGCAAGGAATGATATTTCTGCAACCCCAACTGCCTACCCATCTACTTGCCTAGCATTTTTTGTTTCTTCTTGGAGGGTGCACTTGGACTTGCAAACCCTTATTTGCCTTTTCTTTTCTTTGGCCTTTTCCTTTTGATTTTCTATCTACTGCTACCCTTATTGCTTCCAAGGTCCCAGATTAAGCAGTTGGGAGCCTTACTTCTCTACCTAAGCTACTTTTCTGCCAAGATTAAACAGTTTGGACAGACTTCTTTCTCTATTCTACAACTGAAAATTTAAAACATGGCATGATCCAGATTAGGCTGTTGGACTATCCATCAAAATTTAGACAACATCAAGCTATATACACAGATTGTTTCCTCTTGGAAATATTTGATCTTTGCATGATCAAAGCAGAGCATATTTGGAACTTTTCATTGTCAATCATGAAATATGAAACCTATTGGTATAGGTAGCTAACAGTGGCTCCACATGGGGATGGTTTTTCATTTGAAAGACCAAGAACAGCAGGTCAGACTGCCTTGGCCCTTGACTGCTTTTACCAAACTTGAAGTATGCTGCTTTGAAATGCAAAAAAAAAAAATTGAGCACTTTCCTTCTTGGTAGATCTCTGAATCTATTTATCTTTTGCTGATAGTTAATAAAACTTGAGAAACTGCATTTTTACATTTTCACAGAAAGTAATATATACACTTGAATATGTACAATGGAAACTCAGGCTGCACTTATGGGTGATAGTCAAAATAGTGCTTCAGCATCCTGCCATTCACAGGACCTTCATCCAAATCAGTTTTATTAAGACTTTTAAGGAAATAAGTGTTGTTTCCTTGTACTTCTTGGACAGCAAATGTTCCTCTCCAAAGGGAATCAAATTTTCCATGTTTCCCTTTATCTTCCCTTCTTGAATCCCATTTGAGGACTTTGTCACCAATGTTGAAATCTTCTGCCTTAGTCCTTCTGTCAAAGGCCTTTTTTAATTTTTCTTGTAAAACTTGAGCTCTGCTGAAAACTTGGTCTCTAGTTTGCTGTAAACATATTATTTGATTGATCCTTCTTTGCATATCATTTGGTTCAGCTTGGCTTTCTTGAAGAAGTTTCATAACAGGCACCCCTAGTGATGAAGGAAATTTGGCTTCTAATCCATAAACCAACTCATATGGGCTGGTCCCAATGGATCTCTTGGTTGTTAGTCTATCTGCCCATAGAGCATTCACAAGCTTCTTATGCCAATTCTTTTTATTCACTTCTAGTACTTTCTTTATAATGTTTACCAGGCTTTTATTTGATGACTCAGCAAGGCCATTTCCTTGGGGATAGTATGCAATAGAATGGCCTAAGGTAATGTGAAATTTGTGGCAAAAATTCACCATTTTCTTGGATCTGAAAGCAGCAGCATTGTCTGTTATTATTTTGTCAGAACAACCAAATCTAGCCAAATATGTTATTCTCCAAAAACTGAATGATTGTTGAATCATTTGCTTGTCTGCATGGAACAGCTTCAATCCACTTAGTGAAGTAGTCCGTAGCTGTCAGAATCCACCTATGTTGTCCTGAAGATGAGGGATGGATTTCCCCAATGAAATCCAAGCCCCATTGTTGAAAAGGTCTCTCTATTGCAATAGGCCTCAAAGGAAGTGGCAGCAACTGTCTCTTTTCCTCAAACACTTGACACTTATGACATGAGGTGGTGAATTTCTTGACATCAGAGAACATGGTGGGCCAGTAGTAACCAGCTCTCAGTATTTTGTCCACAGTGGACTTCCAATACAAATGTCCACCACAATCACCTATATGAAATTCTTTTATGATATTGTTAGTTTCATTCTCAGTTAAGCAGTTTAACAATATCCCTTCATGGTTTTTCCATAGTAAATTTCCATCCATAACACAGAATTTAGAAGCTTTCATTTTTAGGAACCTACATTTAGTTCTGGACAGTCCTGGGGGAGCACAAAGGTTTTGCAATACATAACATATATCCGAGTACCAAGGGGATTGTTCAAAGGCTACATTGATCTTTGGAGTCGCCAGCTCTGGTTCACTGTCTAGCTGGTTGATGTCTAAGGCTTGGAAGTTTGCTTCTGTCATTAGTTTGGCCAAACCTTGCCCTTTTATTAGTTTTGTAGGTTTTATCTCAATATCAAGTTCCAAAATGTTGGCAATCCACTTTCCTCTTCTGCCCTCTAAATTTTCTTGGGTGAGAATGTCTTTGACAATAGGACTTGGTACATAGGCTATAACATGTGAATAGAGGATGTAGATCCTAAAGTCTTTGATGGCCTTAACCAAAGCATAAGCTTGTTTCTCCATGATTTGGTATTTTAGGGGAGCATCTCTAAGAGCTCTACTAAAGAAAGAAATGGGTTTCTCATTTCCTTGGTCATCTTTCTGTAACAAAACTGCAGCAATAGTATGCTGGGAGGCAAAAGAGAAAATGATAAATTCTCTGTCAAATTGAGGATTGGTCAAGACTGGGGTTTGGGTAAGGGCCAGCTTTATACCTTCAAAGGCTTGGTTTGCTTCAACTGTCCATTTTACTTTTGTATCTTTCTTTAGCATGTTATTTAGTAATCTGATTAGTTCTGCTAAGTTTGGGATAAACCTTCTCAAGAAATTGATTTTTCCCAAAAATCCCTGCAATTCTTTGATATTTCTTGGGTGGGGCATTTTTAGGATAGCTTGTATCCTATCTGGGTCAATTCTTATGCCATCTTTAGAAATGATGTGGCCCAATAATTTACCTTCCTCTAAACCAAATAGGGATTTCTTGGGATTCAGTGAAATTCCATATTTCCTGCATGTTAAGAAGATCTGCCTCAAGTGTTTCAAATGTTCTTGGTCAGATTTTGAGAAGGGTGTGAGGTCATCCAAATAAATGACTAAAAAGTCATGGATCTCCTTTGCAAAAGCAATATCCATTGCTCTTTGAAAAGTTGCCCCTGCATTTTTCAATCCAAAAGGCATTTTTACATATTTGAAAGTTCCCCATGGGGTTGTAAATACAGTTTTGTCTTGGTCATCAGGGTGTACTAAGATTTGATTGAAACCTGAGAATCCATCAAGTAATGAGATCCTTGAGGCCCCTACCACTCTTTGGAGAATGTGATCCATCTTGGGTAAGGGATAGTTGTCTTTGAGGGATACTTGATTCAAGTTCCTAAGATCCACACACAGCCTTATTTCACCAGTTTTCTTTCTTGTAGGGACTAAGTTTGAAATCCACTCAGAGAATCTGATTGGTGCTATGATGCCTGCCTTGAACATTTTTTGTACCTCTTGTTCCATTGCTGGGAGAAGCATAGGATTGATTCTCCTCAATTTTTGTTTAAAGGGTTTTTGATCAGGCTTGAGAGGGATAGTGTGCTGGATAACAGAGGTATCATAGGACTTTAGATCCTCATAACTCCATGCAAAGACATCCTGGAACTCTTTAAAGAGGTCAATGTATTTAGGCTTTTGATCAGGAGGTAAAAATGCAGACAATTTTATTATTTTGGATTTGTTAATGGTACCAATGTTGCATTCTTCAGTGGCTGCATTTAAGGGCTGCATTTTTGGTTTTCTGGGAATATCATTTGAATCGAAGATGTCCTCTAGTGGGGTTAGGCCTGTTGGCAGAAAATTGTCTTTCAGCTCTATGATTTCAGTTTCAGCATTGGCCACTTCTTCACAACTGATTGGTTGAATTTGCTGAATGTTTTCCTTGTTGAAAATAGTTGGGTTTAACATTTGTTTTGCTGTTTTGGGTGACATTGGGTGGTTAGTCTGTTCAAACTGTATTTGTGATTGACTTGCTTTGTCAAGTATTTGTGATTGACTTGCTTTGTCAGTGTCAATATTTAATCCTGCAAATTCTTGTTGCAGCGTTAAAAAATTGTTTATTTGCATATCATCCTCAAATACTTGCCAATTTTTAATATTTTTTGGAATGGAGGGTCTATGTTTTATCTCAGCTGTGAAACAATTGTTAGGTTTCAATGGTAATTTGCAAGTACCAGCAAATGTGGCCAAACTATGAGCATGCAGATTGTGGGTTCTAGGAATTTTAGTGATCTAGAATTCAAAGAAAAAGTTTAGTACTTCAGTAACAATAGACCTATAAGACCTTAGTCTTTTGTCATTGGTGACAAAATTTCCCTTCACTTGTTGGATAACTAAATCTGAATCTCCCATGATTGAAACCCTGGCAGCTTGCAAGAACTTTACTAACTTGAGGCCTAGTAAAAGAGCTTCATATTCTGCCATGTTATTAGTACATCTGAAGTTTAATCTATAGGCTCTGACTTCTGCATGACTGTTTTCTTTATTGTATACCCAAACTCCAGCTCCTGCCCCTAATTTGTTGACTGAGCCATCAAATTCAAGGAACCATAGAATATATTGTTGTGAAGGAGACTTAATGATCTGTTCATGGGCTGGCAATGTAAGTTGAAGTTCTAGTTTTTCATCTGGCTTGTCTTCTAGGACAGACTCATCATTTGCTTGAATATGCTTGACAACTAGAGCAGCAGCAGTTTCTAGTGATTGATTGACTGTTGTTTCATGGGTGGTGGTTCCTTCATTAGTGTCTTCCTCTTATATGAGTATCTTGGTTTCGACATCATTTTTTGAGAGAGTTGTGCTATGATTGAAGAGAATGTATGAGTCTATGTCTGAATGGACAGCATATATGGGAACGTTTTGAGGCTTTTCTTCACTGCTGACCATGTATTTCATGAGTGTTTCTCTATATAGTCTTTTTGGTTGCCCAAAAACAGAGATGGTGGCATATGACATGTCTAATTGTAGGGAACCTTGGAGCTTAGCTCCCCATGATCTTGATAACAGCATCCCATACTTAGGTGGGATATCAGCAACTACAACATCCATTAGAATTGTTTTGTTTGGGTATTGAACCAGAGACACACATAAATCTTTTATGAGACCTAAACACTTGACTTGGCTGGAGTCAAAGGAAAAAAGGTCCTTGTATGGTCTTGTTATATCCAGATTCAATCTCTCCATGACTGCTTTTGGCATGAGGTTGTGAGAGGCACCTGAGTCAAACATTGCATTATGTAATATTTTATCATGAATATGTAGGCTGACATAAAAAGGTAATACCCCTGTGACTACTGTTTTTCCATCCACTTCTGGGCCAAACAGTAATTCTGGGGTGTCATCCAACACATTGACATCATCTTTGATGCTGGTGAGTTGAAGGGACTTCTTGATCTGTTGTTTATAAATGTCATGCTTGGCTAGTTCCGAGAGAGGAATTGCTATCTTTAGTTTGCCAATTTCAGTTTCTAGGTCAAAGGGTTTTTCAGATTGGGTCTTAGGGTTATGGATGACAGTCCTTTCCTTGTTCACTATATCTTCTTCTTGATTCTTATCTTGATTTTGGGACTTGTCTTTTTTACTCATCTCTTGAGGAGTAACATTTAAATTAGGGTGAGAGGATGAAGTAGCCATAGGCTGTTGTTTTAAGGACAATGGTTCAGTGATCTCTTCGATAATTACTTCTTCTGCAGGTGAACTTGTTTTGTCATTAGGCTATGTGACTATGGCTCTTTTAGGCTGCTGATTATCCTATATATTTTCAGGTTGATTTACATTCACAGTTCTACTCCTTAGCTTGTATTGTTTATGGACTTCAAAAACAGTAGTGTCATAACCTTGTTTAAAGTCAAAGGATTCACCTGATTTAGTTTGGAATAGTTTGATTTCATCATCCTCATGATCTTCTTGTGTTAAGAAAACTTGGCTTTCACCATCTAGACCCATCAAATTAATTTGAGAATCTTCATTGGGTTCAGTTGATGTGGAAGTCTCTACATAATTTTCTTGGAAAGGGGGTCTTATGTCTTGGTCAGCACTGGGCTTGCCAATGCCTGGGTTTTGAGTTCTCCTAAAATTTGGGTTCCTAGGAGGATTGTTTTGTGGTGCTTCCCATGATGATTTTCTCTCAACCGATTCCACTCTATCACCCAATATTTTCATTCCATTGAGTATTGCATCCAGATTTTGATCAAAAGCAGAGGGTTCTTCTTTGAAGGTTGTCCTCTTTTCCAACCTTGCTTTGTTTCTTTTGGCAATCAGGTTAGCTTCCACTGTGACAGCAACATTTTGGGCCTCTGCAAGGGTTTGAGGGTCTCTTTCCTTTAACTGATAGGCCATGTCAGGGTCAAAACCATCAGGGAATTTGTACAAAGATAAATCAGGAGGGGGTCTTAAATTTTGTGGGATTGCGTTATATACATTGTTGAATCTTGTACAATACTCCAAAACAGTCTCTTGGGGACCTCTTTTGATAGTGTCATATTCCCCAAGTATGTACAGAGGATCCTTCTTCTTCTCCCATCTACTAGTAAAGGCTTGATAAAGCTCATCAGGAGTTGTGATGGAATTTTCATTCAGGGATCTAAACCAAGTTCTTACATCCCCAGTTAGGCTTTGAACAAACATCCTCATTCTCACACTGTCATCATCTATTTCATAAGTTTCAAAATGGTCTTGCATCCTTTTGGCATGCTGAACAGTTGTCAAAGGGCCAGTGGAGTCAAAATATGAGATTTTGGTTTGGTAGTCTTGGGGTAGAGCTGCAGCGTTAGCTGGTATCTGCAAGGGTGCATATCTGTTAGCCATATTCACAAGGTTTGGGGGATTTACAGGGGAAGCTAGGATAAAAGGAACGGTGTGCACCATAGGGGTAACAGGTGTGGTAGAACCTAGAGTGTTGGTCAAGGGGATATGTGCAGTGGGTGAAGATGTGCCGGGAGGGCTTTGAGATGTAGATGGTGAACTGGGGGAGACAGGGGTAGAGCGAAATAGAACCTTAATAGGGGTTGGAACTGATTCAGGATGGGCTGTCTCAGGACTCAAATCATTAGGATTTCCCTGCATTTGCTGCTTCCTAATTATTCTAGGGATTATATTAGGATTCTCAAAAACTGCTGGATTTGGGTCAGGGTTTGACCTAGTGTGTCTGGTTTCCCTTTTAGGAGCCAGCTTCTGAATTTTCTTTTGGTATTTTCTAGGATATTTTAGTGTCTACAGAGGCCAGACAAGATTTTGAACTTACTGTATATTTTCCAAAGCTAGCAGCAAAGGAAATGAGCAGCTTTCAAGAGATAAACAGAAATTAGAAAATCTTGAGGAAGTCCCCAGTGGAGTCGCCAATCATGTTGTCACCCAGGTTGTTCCCTATGACTCCCAAGGGAATACGGCCAGGGTAACCACTAACCAATCTTTGGATCACAGTTTCTAGCCAAACTGTAATCAGAGAGGGCTCTCTCTTTATAATTTGTCTCTGTTCTGATAGTATTTTAGGCTAGTTATGTTGTTCAAACTTTTGTTTTTTGTGTTTGGTTGGAAAATGTTTCAGTCAAGATATGTATGCTCTCACTAGAATGTTATATGTCATTGGGCAATGGAGTCAGTGGTCCTTTAGCTGTTTTGAGGTGCTGTGTGATGCTGTAGTGATGCTGCAGAGCAAGGTTAGTGTCTGAGAAATAAACTTTCGTAAAGTGATTGGGTGGGTTGTGTCCAGTTTATGCAAGGCAGTCAAGAATCTTACAGTAAACTACTAGAGAAAGATAGTGAGAATATTGACCTAGGAGCATTTGAGAATTTCTAGGTAATATTTATACATATAGAATTAACAGCTACATGAGCAATTAAGAATTCATGTTCATGGTTAATTCTGAAGACAAACATTCACAGCAGTAAAAATTGAGTACAAGGTGTAGTAAACAAATCCTGCACTATTCTTTTTCTTTACTGCTGGTTTAGTGTAACATGAATATGATTTGATAAACATAAGAAAGACAAGAACATAGATTAAGTAAAAAAACTTGTTATTTCATCAGACAGCATAGGAATTCTGCATCAACACATGAAACATCAGCAAGACACCATAGTTCCAGGAAATCATTGAGCTGATCTAGCTCTTTGTATTAAACAATTCTGAAATACAGTCTACATGCCTCAGAGTGAAAATTTCCCAACCCCTTATGCGTTACTAAGGGGAGTATATATACAAAGTTTACATAAGAAAATATCTGTATGGAGAGTAAATGCTTCATTAATAGCATGCCAACCGCTGGAGTGTAGCAGCTGAGAAAGTTAATGCTGCAATAAATTTTGTTCACTTAGCTGTCAAAAATGGTCAGAGCTTGTTGACTTGGTGGCAGTTGGAGTCGGCTGAGGGTATGCTGTCAAAATTTGCGCATTTATTTACCTTTTGGGCTAGCCATCGTTGTCTATGTGCTGAGTCATATTTCAGCTGCTTTTAATGCTGACTTTATCATGCTGTTTGTCTTTTAGTGACCTGGAGCTGGCAGTGACCGAACAGCTGAAACTACTGTGGCAGAATTTGAAGCATTGCTTGCCACCAATCCTCTTTTGGCATTTGATGCCTCCTAATCTTTATCAAGGTCTCATCGGCCTCTGTATATCTGTAGAAATTAGGAGGAGTCTCAAAAAGATGATTCACTTCATTCTCAATAAAGAAGAGGCCTTCCAATTTGTCATACAAGCTCTGTCCTGAGGGAGGTCCTGTTTGTTCAGATGTACTGCCAGATGCAGTAATCTGATTCTCAATGTATGTTGCCATTCTGTTGGCAAATTGATCCCGGGAGACTAGTTTTCCTGCACCAGTTAGGAGGCTGGGCAGGCCTTTTGCTTGCAGCACTGCCAATTTGACTTTGAATTCCTCCACATCTGCTGTGATCTCATAGCACTTCCTCTCCACAGTTTGTACATAGTTTCTGAGAGTTAGCACCTTCTTGGCAGTGAGGACAGCCTCTGTTCTATTGGGAATGCCTATGGCTGCCAGTTCCTCCTTTTCCTGCCTGTTCAGGAAGTCTATCATTATGTTGGCCTGCTTTGGTCTGTTTTGCAGCAGTACTTTGGCCTTATTGATTTCTGTTTGTGCTTGGCCCAACAAGTCCATCTGTTCATGCATTGTTTTTATTGATCTCCATTGTTGAGTGATGGATTGGCCTATTTTGGCCCATAGAATCCTCCTTATGTCGGCCATGGCAGTTTCCAGATTTAGCTCTTTTTCTAAGGCCTTTATCTTATCCTTTAGGGCCTTAATCTCTCTGCCCTGTTCTGCCACAGTTACCTTCGATTTGTCATATTTGGCATTCAGTTCTGCCAATTTTTCCTTGACCTTCTTTATTTCATTGGCCTGGAGCTCCATTTCTTTGATGGCCTTGGTCAATTCCTCTACACTTTTGCTGGTTTCTGGTGTTGTTGTTGTTGCTGCTGCTTCTGTTGTGGGGGCCACTGCTGCCCCTGAAGTTGCTGCTGTTGTGGAAGTAGTTGGAGGAGCTTGGGAAGTGGATTCTCCCTCTTTATCTTGTAGTGCTCCTTCCAGCTCTTTCTCCAATTCCCCGATCCTCTGGTCTTGCTGCATTAGGAGGTCTAGTTGGTCATCAGCCTGTTTTTTCTTTTGAAGTTCTGCTGTTTGAGGGTGCTCTGTGGGCTGCAGCTTCAACCTTTTCTTTAATGTGTTGAGGTCATCATCTTTCTTCTTCATAAGGGCCTTCACACCCTTTGGATCACTAGGATCGTGTCCCAGATCAATGATGATCTCCTCAAGAGAATTTATTCTATTGTCTTTGGCCAGAGAGGACATTCTCTCAAAATCCAACTGGGTATTGGTGTTTTTCAGGGACTCTTTCAACTCATGGGCCATGGTGGCCTTCTCTACCAAGGTTGCATAAACCATCTCCCCAGCTTGCTTGTGGAGTTCAATCTGGTCCATGGGATGTATATCTCTGGCTAGGACCTCCACCCTTGTCTTCACAAAATCTGCAGCTGACTTAGGCTGCAGCCCTTTGGGCTTAAAGTGGCTAAGGAGCAATTTTTCCTCCTGAATGTCATATACCGACATTAGCCTTTCTTGCTGGGCTGGTGTCGCATCTATGAATTTCTTGTAGACCTCAGCCCTTAGCAGATCATTCTGAGCTTTTATTTGTTTGAAAGAAGCCTTAGTGCTCTTGGGTTTCTTGTTCTGCTGGGAGGAGGAGGACACCTCTAAGCCAAGTTGTAGACCTTGCTCCTGCTAAAAGGAGCTTGTTCTTGTATGCTGGCTGCCCTCCCTATTTTTCCTTGAGCTGTCAAGGAATTCTTCAGTGATGTCTTCCACCTCTGGGGAGTCTAGCCTTTGTCTTTTGGCTTCCGGTTGCTGGGAGGATCCACTAAGAGGAGTGGACTCTTCTCTATCTCTTTTTGTACCCCTTTCCTCATGTACTGGGGTCTGCAAAATTGGGGCAGTCAATGGCTCAGTTTGAGGTGGTGGTGTTTGCATTATTGGAGCTGCTGGCAGCCTAGTTTGTGGTAGGACAGTTTTCCCTTGCTGCTGTTCTGGCTGCTGCTCTGTTTGCTGCCCTGTTTGCTGCTCTGTTATAGGGGCAGGCTTTTCTTTCACTGCTTCCTCCTCTGCACCCATTATGCCTTTGCCTTTGTCTGTCGCCGGTGCTGATGTAGAGGGTGCCTGTGGTGCAGTCCTTGTGGCCGAGGTCCCTTCTCCTACTGAGTGAGGCCGTTTGAGGGGTACCTGCTGCACAGAGTCTAGGTCAAAGGTCTTTTCAAGCTCCATCATATTCTTAAGCATTATTTCTTCTTCAGTTAGATTTTCAACTAAAGTGACCTGTAGCCATTGTTGCTGGTTGGCATATTTATCAATATGTGAGTATTGACAATGCCTATAACCTAGAAGTCTATATTTGGTTATTCTTGCAGTGATGAAGCCCTCAGGGTCATAAGGGACCCACCGGAAACTGTATGACAATTTATATTTGTCCTTGAGGATGAGGTCAGCATCTTCCCATCCTTCTTTTTTATTCATGATGAATGGGCCCAACTGGTGTTTGAACTTGAGGTGAGCCTTCTTCCTGGAGCTGTGGAAATGGGTGAGGTCAGACTGAATCAATTGCCTATAATATTCCAAGGCAAATATCCTCATGGGCACATACTTTGGGAGTCTGAAAGGACAGAGCTCACAGCCATAGACCCTGATGACTGTGTGTTCCTCATATAGGTACCAATCACCTATTTTACATTTTTTAGAGAGCTGCAGAGCCTTCTGTATCTATGTTGACATTCTGGGAGGAGGGGACCTCATTAATAGGCAAGAGACTAGATACACAAATTGGTCAACAAACTCACAATAGGAATAGGGCGAGTTTGTGACATTGTGATAGACAAAGGTCCAGAAGATGACAGATCTTCTTTCCCCTCTATAATCCAGCTTTTTGATATAGCATGGAAAGGCCTCAGACTGATAATACATAAAGAGATGATAAATATAGGCCAAGTACCTGAAGACACCCTGCCTGTCCACTTTGCTCAGCTGATCATCAATCTTATTAGCAATGAACTTGGCAAAGTTGTATTTGCGGGCAGGGGGTTGGCCTGGGCTGTAAACAGCCAGCAATACTAGCATGGTTTGATCCACATGCTCACTGGTGTTGTACCCCAGTACATAAGCAATCATGTCCAGGAGTAATCTGCCTACTTTAGTGAAGTGGACATTTAAGTAAGGAGGTGGCCCTGTAGGCTGGCACTCAGGTCTCATGAATGTCCACGTGACCCTTTAAATCTCCTCACTGGTCATTTTGGTACCAGTGTCCAACAGATAGTTCATAGAGAATGGGAACAACAGCTCTGTTTGGTCAAAATGTAGCATTTTGTTGATGGTCTCAGGATTAATGTAGAAAAGGACCCTCCCAGATGGGGTGCCGATGGCCTTGTGGTGCACATCATAGTTCTCAGCACATAGGCGAATGATTTTAGGAAACACATTTACAGAGGGGAGAGAATAGTATGGCAGGTTTGACTCCCAGATGCCATATGTGTCATGACCCATCAGATAGTCCTCTCTCAACTGTCTGAAGGTTTGCAGAAAATCTCTGTCTCCCACATAGTCTTCAATAAGGTAGTCCTGGTCAGCAAGAGATAAAGACTGCAGGTCTTTATTGGGTGGATTCAATGGAGCAACATTGAGAGCTGTGGGTGCAGGGGCAGCCATTGTATGGTTTGATTTTGAGTGATATGAGTGCACTGGTTTGCAAAGCTTTTAAGAGCTTAGGTGATAGGCCAACTGTGGACAAAGTCTGAAATGCTTTTTTATAGTCAAAAATAGGCTTGTTTCTGCAGTATTGGTAGGTTCACAGAGATTGTGAATTGCTAGGGGTGAATTGCAGAGGATATGAGGTTTTCTTTAGTGAAAAAATTGTTGTTGGTCTATACCCGGCAAAAGGGAACAATGCCGGGCACCTCGAAGATAATTTCACAGTTTTGGCCCGCGAATTGACTGTTTGAATGCTGAATTTATGGTTCTGGGGGTAAACAGGTTAGCTTGGTTCACCTTAGGTAGTAGGTGCAAAGTTTATATGGAATTCAACAGGTATTTTAATGGCAATTTACAGAGAGATGGTATGCATGGGTGAAAATGGGGAATTACGGTGAATACCTGGATAGAACGCTTAAACAGCCTGCGGGCCGAACTCTGGAGGTTGAATTGATGAATTGGAACGGTTGGAATTTGAATTTGGAGGTGTCGAGGCGCTTTGGCAGGTGCAACGGCTATCTCTTCCTTTACGCGAAAATGACATAAAAACTGCCCAAAACATGACTTTAACGACCAAATTCGGAAAAAATGGGTAATTGGCGCCTTTTCGCCGATGACATCAGCATGACGTCATGGCAGGCCCGGGTACAGAGGATGACGTGGCTACTGAGGTGTAGGCCAGGGTGGCAGGACACAGTGGCGGGTGGATGAGGTGGCAGGGCTATGTGGAGGGCCATACGGCGTGGGGGCGGGGAGGGTGCTACGTCATGCTGACGTATTGATGACGTAAGGGAAAGCGGTAAGGGGATGGTGGTAAGCGGGTTCCCCGCACCACCTTTGGGCAAAGGCGGTATCGGGGAGGGGGGCTTTGAACAAACGCACCGCCTGCCACGCATCCCTTGTACGGGGCGGAAAACCACTTTCCCCAGACACTAAAGGTCGGCAGGTCGGGGAGCGAAAATTACCGCACACCGTTAGATCTGGGCGGCGGAGATCGGACGGCTGGCGGGTCCTCTGACGGATCGTGCAGGTTGGGGGGGTCCCGCCGGCTTATTAAAATATTCAATTAAATATTTTGGGCGGAGAACCTTAGGGTTAGGGGTTTTTGCATGTGTTTTCGGGATTTTTGGGTTTTGTAAGGAAAAAAGAGGTTTAGGAGTGGGTTTAGCAGGGGGAAAGGGGTTTTCTGTGGTGTCTTTGAGCAGAGGGAAGGTGAGGGCTTAGGGGAAAGGTTGTTGCTCATAACCAGAGGTTAGAGCAGCCCCAAGACAGGGTTGACCACAGCCCCTGGTGGACTGAAGTCTCCCTAAACAACTTATTTAGCTATAGTGCCAAAAAAGGGGGGGGGATATTTATACCATGTTTGGGGTTTATACACCATGGTGTTATAATAGTAGGGAAAGGGCAATTTAGGGGATTTAGATAATAGAAGTTAGGGGTTAATGTGAATGAGGAAAGTGAATGAGGAGTGATTTCATCAAGTGTATTTGAAAGTTACTTAGTTTTAGGGAGTAGATCAAAATGAAAAGTTTTTTAGACAAGAATGTGGCTTTTAAAGGAACAAGAACCATCATAAAACCTCAGATCTTTTCATTAATCTCCATAGATGAAGGGATGTTAGTAATAAGAGTGAAAGGGGAAATTTGGGAAGTTAGACATGCTTCCTTTCTTTGCTGCAACCTGATGGAGAAGAGGAGCTTCTCAACCATTGATTTTCCTTTGTGGACATTTCAGCACACATTTATTTGCAAGGAATGATATTTCTGCAACCCCAACTGCCTACCCATCTACTTGCCTAGCATTTTTTGTTTCTTCTTGGAGGGTGCACTTGGACTTGCAGACCCTTATTTGCCTTTTCTTTTCTTTGGCCTTTTCCTTTTGATTTTCTATCTACTGCTACCCTTATTGCTTCCAAGGTCCCAGATTAAGTAGTTGGGAGCCTTACTTCTCTACCTAAGCTACTTGTCTCCCAAGATTAAACAGTTTGGACAGACTTCTTCTATTCTACAACTGAAAATTTAAAACATGGCATGATCCAGATTAGGCTGTTGGACCATCCATCAAAATTTAGACAACATCAAGCTATATACACAGATTGTTTCCTCTTGGAAATATGTGATCTTTGCATGATCAAAGCAGCGCATATTTGGAACTTTTCATTGTCAATCATGAAATATGAAACCTATTGGTATAGGTAGCTAACAGCTACAACTACATTTTCAGGAGATTTTGGGCATCATAGAGGGTCATTTTTAGCATTTCTAGTGCAAGAGTACTTGCTAATCTCTAGGTTTCCGGAAAAGGATTTTGCGGCAAAGTTTTAGCTCTTGGGGTCATCTCCTTCACTTGGGTTTGCTCCAACTTTCTTATTCAAGCCCAAGTTCACTTGTTCCTTCCTATATGTACTCCTTACAGCTCATAATTTAATAAAATGGCGCAATTTATTTTCCTAGCTTCTTGATGTTTTTGATGGTGCATGCTTATTCATGATTTTATTTGCTATATCGTAGTTCATGTGTCCTTTATTAGTTGTAAATTTTAGTTTGGAATACTACAATGGTATTTGAGCCATCATCTTGGTTAGCTGTGGGATAGCTAACTAGATCATGGGCGATTTGGGCTTGTATGCATGGTGACAGGTTGTTTGTGTATCCTGTAGTAAAAGAGAGCATCCTGTAGTTTTTTACGACAACAAGAAAATTGAATGGTAGAAGCTTGAGAATGATTGGTGGATGGTGGAAATAGATGAGGGTGATGGATTGGCATGGCCTTGGCCTTTCTGGAGCATTTGAGCAAAGGAGGAGAAAGTCAAATTTTGACTTCTTTTGACTAGGATTGACCAATTTTCCCTTTGGTACAAACTTATTCTTGTTGCGTGCAGATATTGGAGAGTACATGCATTCATCAAAGATATACATGGAGTAATTATTTTTTATTTTTTTCTCTTTTCTTTTTCTTCTAGGCCTACTAGCCACCTCGAGGAGGTTTTCAGCTAGTAGGTCTACCTCGGTGCCTCAAAGGAGGTTTTCACCTAGGATCTTTTATTTTTTATCTCTTTTCTTCTTTCCCAACCAATTGACCACCTCATGGAGGTTTTCAATCAATGAGCCAATCTGAGGTGCCTCCAAGGAGGCTTCACCTGAGATTTTTTTTTCTTCTTAATTTTCATTTTTTTTTCTACCCTAGCCTACTTGAAAAACAAAATCACTTTCAAGTATAATAATACTTCCAATGGAGCCATGTGCACATCAACATGACACTCAAAATGATGTGGAGCCTTTAAATGTATGCATTGACATGTACCTAAATTTCAAAGACCAAAATGATTTGACTTTGAAAGGAATAAGCACAGTTGAGGAAGAGAGTGATGCTGCAACTTAGTGACTCTCTGGAACCATATTTCAATACAGTTGTGATGTCCTTGGTCCTTTTGATGATATGGATCATTCTTCCTGTCTTCTTCTACCATGACCTTCAAATCTTCCTCTTTTTGGTGATTGTTCTCTTGAATACATGGATGATTTGATGGTAACCATGTCGGAGTTCTCTCAAGCTCTGGTTTTGATGTCTACTCTTCATCAAGTTCAGTCCCTAATTCAGTGGTCTTCTCATTTGAATCTTCTTCCTCTCGATGTGGTCTTTCAATGATATCAAGAGAATATTCTTTTTGCAATACTCTTCCCGATCTATGGTGAATACCATTGATCTCAAGAGGAGTTCTTTGGAAGTGTTGTACCTTAGCATTGTAAGTGGGTTGAGCTACTTCAATGTGTGGGTTAGGAAATCGTGGTACAGGTAGTTGAGTGGGAGTGTATATTTAAGATGGATGTGGATGGGGTTGAGGTTGAGGTGGAGGTGAATGGGAAGGATAACATGGAGTTTGGTATGGAGGATATTGAGGAAAATATCGAGGATATTGTGGATGGCTCCCATAAGTTCCTTGCCAACCTTATTGCCAAGATTGGTTTTGGGGTTGAGATGGCCAATGTTGCCAAGGAAAGGGTGTGTTCCAAATACTTTGAGGTGGATGTGCATAAGCTTGAAAATGTGAATTAGCCTCTTGCATAATATCAGGCTGAATAGGTTGCCATGGTCCTCTTGGAGCTACATAACCTTGTTGCATTGGTAATTGAATTGCTCCATTGTTCTCTTGGTGAACTTCCTTCAACCTTGGTAATGATGGAAAATTTTAACATCCTGTGATTCTGCAACACAAATATCAAAACTTTTGTTTCCTTCATCTTGCATTCTCAACATTTCTACTCATTTTTTTAGATTGATAAGAATTTATGTTTTAAAATCATCAAACAAATTTCCAAGTTTAGCATGACTTACTGATCTTGATGCTCATTTACCTACTCTTGCTTTTCCTCTTGATATGTGTTTGCATGTTTCAAAAATTTCCTCAAATGGAAATTTATATATATCACCTCTACTCATGAGATTAATGAGATCAATCCATTCATCCCTAATTGTTCTAAGTAAGAGGGTTTTTAGTGTGTCGGATCCTAAATGATGTAGTTTTCCCCTCTTAACATTATACATGAACCTCTCTATTAGATCCTATAGACTCTCATCTTCTCTTTGATTCATTCTAAATATTTCTTCTTTAAGATCACAATATTTATATTTTTCTAGAAATATATTTTGCATATCATTCCATGATCTTATTGAATTAGTCCCTAAAATCGTGGACTATTTAAGAGCTCTATCCTTCATTGTTGCTGGAAAAAATCTCAATTTTTGAGTTTTCAATAAGTAACCATAAGATCTACAAACATTTTCAAATTCAAAAAGAAAGGTTTCTGGATCCTCTAACCTTAGACCATGAAATTTTGGAAGAAAATATGGAGAAATGTTCTTCATGTGCACATTGATATCCATATCTTGAATGGGAAATCCAAGAGCATCTTCCTCAATGTCATCTTCTCCATCCTTTTATTCTACATTCTTTTCCATCTCTTCTTCTTCTTCTACCTACAAAAGTGGATGATGATATGGCTCTTACTGCACCATGTGATCAAGGGGGGGTGGGTTGGTGTTGGAGATATTTTTGTTTTTATGATTGAATGAGAACTATAATGCAGTGAAATTTTCTACTTTTGAAATTAAAGATGCCTAATGCAAATATTTTTTGTTTTTTTCAAAAAATAAATGAATAAACTAGGTAAGAAAACAATGAATACTTTGACACCTTCCTCGCAATGGCACAAAAAAGTGATCAGCCTTGGTATTGTGACAAGAATGCTGCAACTCCCAAGGCTACTAACTTTAATTATCAACCCGGGGTTCGTACAAACTTAAGAGGTATCAGCACTATGTGTGTAGCATACAATGTGTCCTTCCTTTGCTGTCATGATGTAATGGAGTGCATGTGCTGAAGTCAAATCCTAAACTAATTGCATAAAATTAAATTCTCAAAATGGAACCTTAACCTATTGCAAGAAAGAAAGTACAAGGAAAGAGAATGAAATCAAATGCTAAAACACACCATTTTCCAATTATCTCCTAAAAGGATTTTCTTCAAACGAATGCTAAGTTAACATGTATGCAACCCTACTATCCTAAGCATTAAGATTCAAACCATCAAACCTTCTATTCATGTGCATGTAAATGAATAAAATAAATTTCTTTCGCTTTTTGTCTTTTTGTCTTGACGAAAATGAGGTGGCAGTTTGTAATTCGACTACGTGTTAACTTTGTAACCAATCATTTGTGCACAAACGGATTCTGTACGTGGATTTTCACCCTGAGGGTCTCGCTCATCTGACCAATCATTGTCAGTCCCTTGTTGACTTCTCCTTTTTTCAAGCACTTCAATTCGTGTTGTTGATCTCACTTCTCCAGGTCCAACGAATATCGCGTCGTCCTCTCACCAACTAACCCGAATGATTTCCACTATTGATGTGATCCATCCAATTGAACGGCTATCAAGAAATCTCGTGCAAAATCTTGCACACCTAATATTAGGTCAAGAATGTGTGAGAAAAGTGGTTTTCCTATGCTACGTGTCTCCTGCTAAGGTTAATTGCCTGAATTTTAGGAATACCATTTACAGCTTTTGGGGAGTGCGAGACACTGCTTCCCACTTATCAATACCACCCATGTGCTTAATTCATACTTTTAATAAAGGAACTTAAGGAAAGGTTTAGCACTTAAACTTAGTATTTCTGCTTAACACTAATTGACTGTAATTTATAAATAAAATGCATGAACAGAGAAAAATACTTGATTAGGGTCCAAAATGTCGATACACAGTCATAAGAGAATTTCTACACCAGAACAGTGTGTCCACAACACACTTCAATCAATTAATCAACAAAATAGAAATTACAGAGTCTCTTCCCTCTCAACTGAATTACAATAGTTTTTCTGACCTATGTTTCAATTTCAGCCCCTATCTCTATCACACCTCTCACTTTCTCACTCTATTCTCGATAATCTCTCTATCATGACATTCTTTCCTCTTTTATGAATTAAATCCTATCCTAACTGCATTGACAAATCAATCTCTATTTTTATCACTCAACCATTAAATCCCTATTCTCAAGCTTCGATACACATCTATACTAACACTCATCTCTTAGTCTAAAAACAATACAATGATCTAATTATTACAATAATTAAAGCAAAGATAAATTCGAGAGATCCAACAATCTAGATTTGGGAATAAGAAGAGTAATCCAAGCAGCTCAATGATTATTAAGAACTTCCAAATCTTTTCCAAGGATGAAATAATGCTTGTGATCCTGTAAGAGAACTTACAACAACCATTTAACTCAATCCTACAACAATAAATCATTGATTCTAAATGGAGAAATAGAAAGAAATAAGAACAAGAGACGCATGTGAATAAGCAATGAAAATAAGGAAATAAAATGATACAAAAGGGCTCTAAGGCTCTTGGGATGGCCAAGCCCAAGGAAAATCAGAGACCTATAAAGGAGAACAAGATTTAGAGGTTGAACATGACACCAATCTTCGTTATTTTCATCAATAGAATTACATCCCTGCAAGAAAATACAATGGAGCTGCAAAAATACAAGCTCTCTCCACACTAATATTAATCCCAAAAAAAATAGTCCTTTAGAGGCAAATTCGACTTGGTACATATAAAATCTGATTAGGAATCATTCCCCGCGATTGGAGGAAGCTTTACCCTCCAAAATCCCTTGATTAGTGGATCTAGTCCCCTTGATTGGTGGAACACATTCCTAGATTTTCTCAATCATTGGAGTTCCACAATTTGTGCCATAATTCTGTAATACTTTGTTGACTTATTATTTATTATTCATCCTCGAGTAGTAGGGAACAATTCCCTAAATTATCTCCTCCTCCAACTATTCGTAATCTTCCCAATATTCTCATAATATTCCACAAAAAATAAATAATATTAGGCACAAATATTCAATTATTCATAAAACTTCCTACCGAATATAATAAAGTTGAAAATAAATTATCTAATGCAAAAAGATAGGTTTAATGTGTTGAAGGACAGTCATAGGCCTTAATTTATGGTTTAATTTAGAGGCATGGGGCTTAATTATGTCTAATTCAGAGCTTCATCAGGAAGTACGTTAGATCCTGCACTACCTGTGTCATTTCCAAACCAACCATCAAGAAACAAGGCATGTATACTCCACTTCTAACTCCTAGCCAGCCTTGGGAATCTATCTCCATGGATTACATGTTGGTCCTTCCTTCTACTAAGCACAACACTGACTGGATTTTCAAGGTTGTCAACAGATTCTCTAAGATGGCCATCATGGCAGTCTACAAGAAGATTATCATAGCAGAGGCCACTACTAAGATATTCTTTCAGAGAGTATGGGTACATTTTGGGATCCCACAGTCCATTGTCTCAGATCAGGACAATAGATTCCTGAGTGCATTTTGGTCAAGTCTCTAGTTGATGTTGGATAGAAAACTTACTAAGTCCACAACTTTCCATCCCCAAACTGATGGCCAAACGGAGGTTGTCAATAGGATGAGTGTACACATTTTGTGCATGTAAAACTCAAAGCATCCATGCACTTGGGATGAAAGTCTCCCCTATGTCCAACACAACTACAACAGAGCTCTCCACACGTCAACATGCCACAACCCCTTTCAGCTAGTGTTGGGATTTCAGCCATTATGCCCCATTAATGTGGCCATACCAATTGGGACCACTTAGGTAGATTTCGCTCACGTTCATTTTGAAGATGAAAGGGATAATAGCTTCATTGAGCACGTTCAACACATCTGCTAGCAATTCCATGATATATTGGACATAGCTAATGCTAAGTACAAGAAACTTCATGATCAATATTGAGTGGTGCACAAGATCAAGTGGTGCACAAGATCAAGGTGGGAGACAAAGTTTAGCTACATTTTTAGAAGGAGCGCCTTGCTGGACCACACCAAAAGCTTTGCCTACTTCGATATGGACCATACATGATCATCAAGGTTGTCAGTGACAATGATTTTGAGCTCAACATCCAACCATTCCTTGGTCTGCACCTGGTGTTCAATGTAGATCGCCTTCGACCATACTTTTCACCATTGTGGGACACATCTAACATTGTAGAACAGCTCACACCAGCAGAGCTAAACCCGGACTACATGGAACAGGCCACAACTAATCGTATCATGGACACACAAATCAAGAACAATTACCAATAGAGTATACAACTATATCAAGTTGTCAAAGCAATCTAACTCCTTCACCAGGGAAAGTGGCTCATGAGGGACCAAGTTCAACAGAAATTTCCTCACCTCATGGAGGCTCTACACGCAATGGGGAACCCTGCTTCCTAAGGGAGGAGGAATGATCTAGGTGGATATTGGTGGCCACCCGCCTATTACACCTAGACCCCCCAGTCAATTTCATCGGTTTCCCTTTCATTTCATCATTTACTAATTTTAGTAGTTTTTTGGGTCTTGAACTTTTGGAGTAGTTTTGACCCCCTAAATGACGTTTTTTGGGTTTTGTGATAGGCCCATGGCCATTGGCAAGTGCTTATGAGAAACCTATAGTACTCAGAAAGACCTTTCCAATAAGTATCAGACACACCAAATGGAGATAATATTACCAAGTTATGACCGTGGGAAGTTGGCTACCCAACTAACTCGAACAGGGCCCAAAAATGCTTGGTGTTACATCTCCTGGGTTAGGGTTTTTTGATGTTTTCCAATAGTAAATAGGCCCTTGAGCCTCATTGTAACATAGTTTAGAGGCACATATCCACCACATCTCTTCTTAGAGATAAGCAACCATTGCCCGAGCTATCTTATTTCCATTCTATTTGTAAGCTTAGTTCAGTATTTTTCTATTAATGAAATGAAGCGTTTTTGTTGGGTCCCTATAATACTAGTGATTACCCCATTACTATTCTAGTTATACCCCTTATATATATTGTTGTGCCCCTATTACCCCCATATTGTTATTTATGTGCCCCATAGAATCCCTCTATTGTTATTTTTGTGGCTTTATATTATTATTGTTAGGTCGGCTGGATTATATTATGACTCCTTAGACTCCTATATATAGAAAGGAGGTTTTGTCATTTGTATCATCCAAGAATTGTTCATTTATGTAATGTAAAGGAGGTTTCCCCCTCGAAGAGGCTGAATTATAAGGCGTTGATCTATCTTTTCTATCTTTTCTTGAGCTGGTTTCATAACATTTGGTATGAGAGCTTTGGATTCTAGGGTTTCGCTGCTCCAAACAGGTCATCATGGAATTTCCGCTATAACTTTTTTTCTGTGACGTTTCAGAAGTCACAAAAAAAAAAATTGAGAATAAATCGTGTTGAACCTTGGATCCGAATTTCAGAGCTTTTCGCGTGATATTTGCCGAGATATGATCTAAGGAAGTTGGTGTTTTTGCAGACTCCTGAATTAAATTAAAACAGGTGACCTGGGGAAAATCATCATAACTTTCTCTCTGGGGATCGGATTGAAATTTCGTAAGAAGGTAAAGAAAGAGGATGGACTTTAGTTTCTTTTGTGTGTGTTTCAGATTGAAAGGTTCAAACAATGACTCGTGGCACGTCGTACAAGTTCGCTCTACTGAACAAGTCTAAAAGCAAGTCACTGTGGGAGATTTCACATAACTCTTCCTTGGAGAATCCAATTTGGCTCAGACTTGTGGCATTGGAAAGAGGGCGCAGAAGGCTACTACAGGTAGAAATTTTAGAACTGGATGATCCGAAATTACAGAGATACATCAGATTCAATATCAGGCTTCTATAAAGTGAAAAAAGGTGTGTAGTTTTTTTTTTTAATTTTTGTGTAAGCTTGGTTTAACGGAATTCAAAGGGCATAGTAAAGCATTATTATCGGTAACTGATGCCCCGAGAAAAGAAAATGCAAACACCTAGTAAGGAACCTGAAAGCTCTAGCATGACTCATGAAGAACATGAAGAAATGCTACAAGATATATCAAAATTACAAGAACAAGTGCAACAAATGTCACGCTCACAAAAGCTAACAGAAGCTAAGATAAGTGGCGTGGAATATAAGATAAATGGCGTGGAATCTAAGATAAATGGCGTGGAATCTAAGATAAAGGGCATGGAAGCTAGGATGGAGGATTCGATGGCAAATTTGAAGATAGATTTGAAGACAGACATGGAATAATTGAAGAAGTTGCTACAAGAAAGGGTCACTAATGGTGAAAAGGTAGTAAAGGAAACTCATGATGAGAACAAAAGAAATGTTAATCATGATTCCATAGACACTAATGTTGGATCGAAGAATCACCATATTCCAAAAATCGATATGAGGAAGTTTGATGGCAAGGATCCCGCCACATGGATATTACAGATGGAGCAATTCTTCGATCTCAATAATGTGCAAAACGCACAAAAGGTACATATGGCAACTGTATATTTGGAACCAAATCAGTTTGTATGGTATCAATGGCTTTGCTCTCGTAAACAATTTATCACTTGGGAAATTTTTATGGAAGAATTGATAGCACATTATGAAGATACAAAAAGCAACACTTTTTTTAGCCAATTGATAAGTCTCGAACAAAAGGGTTCAGTAATGGAGCACATTGAGGAGTTCCAAAAATTGAACATAAGGGTAAAAGATATTCTAGAGGAGCATAGGATTGATGTGTTCATAGGGTCTTTAAAGGATAATATCCAACATAATGTTCGCCTTTGGGAACCTAATTCATTAGAGAAGGCATTCAGGTTAGCAAGAAAAATGGAAAGCAAAATTATGGCAACCAGGAAGCATACCACTCACAAATATAAAGACGGAAGTGTTGTTTCCCTTAATCTTCCACAACCTATAAGGTTGACACCACAACAATTGGAATAATAAAGAGCAAAAGGGATTTGTTACAGTTTTGATAGCAAATACACTAAAGGTCATAAGTGTGCTGAGAAGAAATTATTCTACATAGATTGTGAAGAGGAAGAAGAAAAGGAGCAAGAAAGGTCAAAAGAATAAGATATACTCCAGGAAAAAAGCCTAGATGAAGAAAAAATAAATCCGACCATATCTTGTAATGCATTGGCAAGAATTACCACTCCTCAAACCATCAAGATAGAAGGAAAAATCAAGAAGAAAAAGGTAATAGTGTTGATTGATTCAGGAAGCACCCACAATTTTATTCATTGTAGGGTAGCAAAAGAATTGAATTGCTTCCTATATCCAGCACCAGAGTGTCAAGTGATGATTGCAAATGGAGGAGCAATAAATTGCTCTGGAAAGTGCCATAATATCAAGCTATCCATGGGAGAATATGTATTGACTAGCCCAATGCTTTCCATTCCAATGGGAGGTGCTGATGTTGTATTAGGAGTCCAATGACTACAATCCTTGGGTACAATAGCTTTTAATTTTCAAGAAATTTTCATCAAATTTTATACGGAGGGAAAGGAAGTTGAATTAAGGGGTATTGCAAGGAAACCAGGAAAGATAATCAGCTCTAATGGCATGACTAAGCTTCTTAAAAAGGAGCAAAGAGGTGTAATTGCACAATTATGTTCGTTGGATGTTTCCACATTGGAATCATCTATTTCTCCAGATCTCCAAAATGTCCTGGACAATCATTCCAAGGTATTTGAGACTCCCAAAGGTCTCCCACCTATGCGTGATCATGATCATGCTATTCATTTGATTCCAGGAAGTGTTCCTCCAAACATCAGGCTGTACAGATATCCCTATGCCCAAAAAAAGTGAAATTGAAGGTATGGTTGCAGAAATGCTAGAGGCTGGTATAATTCAACCAAGTCAAAGTTCTTTCTCAGCTCCAGTAGTATTGGTGAACAAGAAGGATGGATCATGGCGCATGTGTCCGGATTATAGGGAGCTCAACAAGATCACCATTAAAGTTAAGTTCCCCATTCCTGTTATTGATGAATTATTGGATGAATTGCATGGATCAATTTACTTCACCAAGTTGGATCTTCGTTTGGGATATCATAAAATCAGAATGAAGATTGAAGACATTCTGAAAATGACATTTAGAGCTCATGAGGGTCATTATGAATTTTTGGTCATGCCTTTTTGCCTTACCAATGCACCTTCAACATTTCAAGGTTTGATGAATTCAATTATCAAACCATTCCTTAGAAAATTTGTGTTAGTATTTTTTGATGATATACTAATCTACAGCAAGTCTTGGAAGGATCATGTTGAACATGTTGACAGGGTGCTACAACTATTGGAGGAGAAACAATTATATGAAAAAAGATCCAAATGTTTCTTTGGATTCCAGGAGGTGGAAAATTTGGGTCATATTGTATCTCATGAAGGAGTTAAGGTAGACCCTAGCAAAATTAAAGCCATTAAGGAATGGAAAATCCCCACATCCATAAAGTATCTGCGAGGATTTCTTGGGTTGACAAGGTATTATAGCAAGTTTGTTAAGAATTATGGGAGAATAGCAACACCTCTAACAACATTATTGAAGAAAGATTCATTTTCATGGACTCCAGAAGCAACAAAGGCCTTTGAACATCTTAAAGAGGCAATGTGCCAAGCACCGGTTTTAGCTACGCCGGACTTCACAAAAACCTTTATTGTGGAATGTGATGCTTCAGGAAATGGAATTGGTGCTGTTCTAATGCAAGATGAAAGACCCATTGCTTTTGAAAGTCGTCCAATCAAGGGAAATTTTTTAAGCAAAGCTATTTATGAGAAGGAAATGTTGGCAATACTCCATGCACTTAAGAAATGGCGACCCTACCTAATGGGAAGACACTTCAAGGTAAAAACGGATCATGATATCCTTAAATACATTTTAGAACAAAGATTATCCTCTTAAGAGAAAGAAAAGTGGGTCACAAAGATGTTGGGTTATGACTTTGAAATCATCTACAAAAAAGGGAAGCAAAATGTGGTGGCAGATGCACTCTCAAGAAAGGATGAGGATGTGGAAGCATTGTTGTGTGCCATTTCTATTATCCAACCAGATTGGATAAACGAAGCAAGGGAGGAATGGAAGAACGATGAAGAAGTGTGGGCACTTATTCAAAAGCTACAACAAGATTCCAGTTCTTCTGATACATTTAGCTGGAAAAATGATTCGTTATGGTACAAAGATCGCTTATACCTCTGTAAGAATTCCCAGCTAAAACAAAAGATTCTTATGGAATTGCACACTTCTCCCTTACGAGGGCACTCAGGATTTTTAAAAACTTACCACAGGGTTAAGAAGGAATTTTTTTGGGATGGCCTTGAATCAGATATTCAAAAGTTTGTGGCGGAATGTTTGGTTTGCCAGCAAAATAAAGTTGAAACAATTAAGACACCAGGTCTATTACAACCTTTATCCATTCCAAGCCAACGTTGGGACGAGGTTTCAATGGATTTTATCACAGGTTTACCCAAGTATGAGGGAAAGAGTGTCATCATGGTGGTAGTTGACAGACTTACCAAGTATGCACACTTTTGTGCATTATCACATCCATTTAAAGCTAGTACAGTTTCTACTACATTTATGGAAACAGTTCAAAAGCTACATGGAAACCGAAAGATTATTGTAAGTGACAGAGATACCATTTTCACTGGAAATTTTTGGACAGAATTATTTTCTTGTCTTGGTACTCAGTTAGCTCATAGCTCATCTTATCATCCTCAATCTAATGGGCAAACTGAGATAGTAAACAAATGTTTGGAAGGATATCTTCATTGCTTTGTATCTAATAAACAGACACAATGTGTCAAATGGTTGCCTCTGGCTGAATGGTGGTATAACACTTCCTTCCATACAACAAAAAAAATTACCCCATTTATGGCACTTTATGGGTATCAACCACCATCCATCACATGATATTTAAGAGAAAATTCTAAGGTTCAGGAAGTGGAACATCACATCAAACATCAACAACAAGTCCTCCAACTCTTAAAGGATAACCTCGTGTTGGCACAAAATAGAATGAAACAACAGGCATATCAACATCGCAGTGAAAGAAGTTTTGATGTAGGTGATTGGGTATTCCTACGGCTACAACCATATAAGAAAATGTCCCTAAAGCAAGCTAAGAAGGATAATAAATTATCACCAAAGTATTATGGTCCGTACAAGGTGTTGGAAAATATTGGTACTATGGAATACAAATTGGAGCTTCCTGCAGCTTCTCGATTGCACCCAGTTTCCATGTTTCATGTTTAAAGAAGGTTATAGGTGACAAGCTCCCAATTCAAACAATATTGCCAGAACTTGACGAGGAAGGAAAAATTGTATTGGAACCGGAAGAAGTCACAGAAACAAGAACTCGACAGCTACGAAATCGATCAATTTCAGAGTATCTTATCAAGTGGAAGAACTTATCCGCTGAAGATTCCACATGGGAGGATGAGAATTTTATGCAGAAGTATCCAGAACTACTCAAGCATTGAGGACAACACTTTTTTGAAGGAGAGGGGAAAGTTGGGTCCCTATAATACTAGTGATTACCCCATTACTATTGTAATTATACCCCTTATTTATATTGTTGTGCCCCTATTACCCCCATATTGTTATTTCTGTGCCCCATAGAATCCCTCTATTGTTATTTTTGTGGCTTTATATTATTATTGTTAGGTCGGCTGGATTATATTGTGACTCCTTAGACTCTTATATATAGAAAGGAGGTTTTTTCATTTGTATCATCCAAGAATTGTTCATTTATGTAATGTAAAGGAGGTTGCCCCCTCGAAGAGGCTGAATTCTGAGGTGTTGATCTATCTTTTCTATCTTTTCTTGAGCTAGTTTCATAATAGTTTTTATGCTGCATCTTTGTGCTTATGATTATATCTATAAAATGTTACCTTTATGTTTAAGTTCAGAGCATCACTATTGTCTAGCACATAGATCTTGTTCCTGAACTTGACCAAACTATATGTCGTGAGGCGCTACACCTCATCCCTATCATTTTCATCACGTTGTTGCAACCTTTGCTTCGATTGTTGGTACATGTCATCATGTTGCCCTACCTGGAAAATCCGCTCCTATAAATATATCCCATAAGAGCTCACAACTGAAATATGATTCACATGCACTCTCCTACTGAGAGCATCTACAACCCTATTCTCCTTGCCCTTGATGTACTTGATCTCAAAGTCCAACTCACTAAGCCTATACAACCATCTAGCTTGCCTAGCATTCAAATTTGGTTGGTCAAACAAGTACCTCATAATACTATGATTGCTCATTAGAACAAACCTACTACCAAAAAGATAATGTTTCCACATCTTCAACACACGAATGGTAGTTGCTAACTCAAGATCATGAGTCACATAGTTCCGCTCATGCTCATTCAACTTCCCTTACTCATAGCATATGACCTATCCTTTCTATATTAAGAATCCACCAAGTCCTTCCTTGCAAGCACCTATACATACCATGAACTCTTTATCTAGATATGCCATATTTATGGCTAGACCATTTGTAAGAAAACACTTCAATTGATCAAAGTTGATTACACACTCCTCTATCCATTCAAACTTCTTTCCTTTCCTTTGCAAATATGTGATAGGATAGTCAATATTTGAGAAATTCCTGATGAATTGCATGTAATAACCTACTAATCCCATGAATGATATGACCTCATCCACATTCTTAGAAATTGGCCACTCTATGACAACTTTAATCTTTTCTAGGTCCACTCCTATGCCTTCCTTGGAAACAACATGTCCCAAGTAATGAAATTCAGTGTGAAAGAAACTATACTTGTTGAGCTTGACATGTAATGGCTGATGCTCTCTCAATAATCTCAATACTGTTGCTAGGTGCTCTACATCCTCTTCCTCATTCTTAGATTATATCAATATGTGATCAATAAACAATATCACAAAAATTTTCTCGTAAGGACACAACTCATTCTTCATCAAACATATGAAAGTAGTTGGAGCATTAGTAAGACCAAAAGGAACCACTACGAATTCATAATATCCATACCTTGTGCCAAATATAGCCTTGTAAATTTATTCTTTTCTAATGCCCACCTGATGATATCATAATCTCATATCAATATTTGAGAACATTGTTGATTCCTTCAAATGATCAAATAAGTCATCAATCCACAACAATGGATACATATTCTTGATTCTCACCTTGTTCAAATTCCCATAGTTATTGTGCAATATGAGAGTACCATCCTTCTTCCTGACAAACAATATCAGTGCACCCCAAGGCAACACATTTGGCCTTATGTATCCTTTATCAACCATCTCCTTAATCTGGAACTTTAGTTCCATCAACTTAGGAGTACTGATCTTGTACGATGACTTTGATGTTGGTGCTGCTATTGGTAGCAACTCAATAGGGGAATACACTTCCATATGAGGTGTTAACTTTGGAATCTTTGCGGTAGAAACATCTTAAAACTGTTGCAACACTAAATACTTCTTCAAGACTTCATCATCCTCAACATACTTCCCTTTATCACTAGAAATATGCATTGCAAATAATACAAATCCTTTTCGTCAATTGTACTTTGCTTGCATAGTTATAACCATCCTCATTGATGTATGCTTCTTCTTTCCCTTCAATGTTCTCCTTTCCCTGACATCATCCAGGAACTCAATATCCTTTTCATAGAAATCCACTTTAGTAATGTGAATGAACAACTATTCCATGCCCAAAAGAATATTATATTATGCCAAAGGGAACAAATTTAGATGTACTAATGTAGGCCTACGATTTGGCTCAAATGCATAAGATCTCACCCAATGATGAAATATTTTCTTGGTCCCTATAACCAACTACACCAACTAGGATTTTGCATGCACTTATTTATTGAAGCAACACTTATTCACTAGGTCAGGACTAATATAACTATAATTAAATACAGGATTAATCAAAATCAAAACAGCTTGATCATGAATCTTAACTTCCATCTCAATAATGGATGCCTGATGATCAACCTTCATGTTGTCCACCACTGCACAAATTCGAGGAATTCTCTGCCAAACATCCTAATTTGTTTGTTCGTCGTAAGTACTGTGAATATGAGGTTGCCACCTTGATTTTGTAGACAATCTCTCCTGTGATGCTCTCCACCACAAGTCCAACACCTCAAACACTGTTCGCCATCGCCTTCATTCCGATCCTTAGGCTAGAATCCATGTCTTCTATCAACTACATTGAAATTCTTATAAGGTGTTATGTTCTCCTTATTACCTGCATCCTAGGGTCTTCCTCACTTCTTAGCCCACTTTCCTTTAGTCTTCTCGTTACGTTTCCAATCCCGTTTAGGCTCAGACTTGCACTTAGAATTCTCATAACAATTATTCATCTTCCCAATGACTTCCTCCAATGACCGAGGGTCATCATACTCAATATAATTTTTAAATGCTAAAGGAAATGCAATGATGAATCTTTAGACCTTTGTCTTCTCATCTCTGAGGGGGCACATACCTCAACAACTCTAGAAACTTGGTCATCTACTCTTCATCTGCCATGGAACCCATCTTCAAATCATAGAATTCCTTGGCTTTTCCATCATAATATCTCTCTCGCAAGTACTTCTTCCTGAAGATTCTTTTAAAATCATGCCAACTCAGCTCCTCTATCTTGAAGCCTCTAACACGCTTCACATGTTTCAACAAGATATCTTTTCTTCCCTTGAGACTGAAGATCAGTATATTGGCTTTCATATTCTTTGAATAATCATGCAATCTGAAGAACTTACTAAAACCAAGAAGCCATGCTTCTACATCTTTTGGTTTCTACACATCCCCACACATCACCATCAAAAGTAGGAGGCTTTTATAATGTACTCGGTCCCTTCGATTCATATTCAAGGGATGGCATCATAATTTTTTTTTATGACTAATTCGGTGTGGCTCCAAGACCCCAGCACACGAAATTCCAATCGGATTCCCCTCCAAAATCCAAACCATCCAACTAGCATGCCATGACTCTAGGATCCTCAGACCATTTTGAACTCTCAAGTTGAGGCCCGCCAAAACCTAACCTTATAGATGGCGTGTCATTACTTCGGGACCCTCAGAACATCTCGAAATCTCAAATTGAGCCCCCCCTGAAACCTGACCTTTCATCTGATGTGTCATAACTCTGGGACCCTCAGAACATCTCGAATTCTCAATTTGAGGTCCTCCCCATAGTTTGACCTTCCGGCTGACGTGTCACGACTCTGCTATGATGGCCAACTCTCTTGCCAATGGCCTTCCATGTTGGTTTGGATCCAACCACCCATTCTTTATCCATCCATTTGCTTGGGTCCAAGAATACACATCCCTTTCATACAAATAAAAATTGCAACCGGTGTTTAACAAGGTTTTGAATCAACAATCGCTCATGAATTAACCATGGTAACAAATCATATTTGAATAACAAAGACTAGTCATGAACTGTTACTTCTCAATATGCAAAAAAAAAAACACATTTATATTTATGCCAACAATAACACCCTAATTCTAAATAGGTGAAAGAAGAGGAAAATAAATCTAAAAAAAGGCTCCTTCTTGACCCAAACAATCTCCTTTATTAGCACAATCAATCAAAGTTGTTCTGCCCAAAAAAAGGTCCTCCCTCTATCTCCGGAGGTAATACTTATACAGTGAAGACCAGCCCTCCGCCTCCTCCCTGCCTTTCCACCTCCCTCCTCTTTTCAATATACAAATTAAAATATACAGGTGTACAATCGATCAGTGAAACGACTAACATGTAAAGGCCACATCTGTTGGAGTGTTTCATTTGTTGGGGAAATGAATAGATTCTGATTGAAAGGAGGAGGTATGCATGTCATTTCTTCATGATAAGGCACGAGACCACATAACCTTCGGAACACACAGGTAACACATGGAAATCTGACTGCCAAAACCTAAAGCTGGATCTTTAAATATAACACACGTGCATATATAAACTCTTTAGATCCGCTCATGCATCTTTTACTCGGAGCCATAATTGATGCTTATACATCTGTTCTTTGACCTCGCTTGCCTTCTCTCATTCCTCACCTGTAGAAATAACCAACACCAACTATGCTTATGAAAATATGATAGAAATGTCTAAAAACACAAACCTTGCCTTCATTAAAACGCTTATAAAATCACAAGGAACAAATGTGAAAGAATTGGCCCCTGGTTCAACTAAGGTTATGATGTGATCATGTCACAATCACTCACTACAGCAGGCAATCACATGCAACATCACCCCTATCAGATTTTCCTTTGAAATCCTGGACCACAACATTTTATCAGAATACACGGGAAAACTCGCAGCTGAACCATAAGGCTAGACTTCAAATACTATACAGACGGACGTATAATTATCGCCGGTGTCAGGCGGAAAGAGTCGATTGTGCGGACACAACCAACCTCCCTAGGAGCCTAAGACTCTCTAGTGACAAACAAGACAAACAAGAGCAATCCTTCTCTAAACATGCATTTACTATACGGGAAATCAAGTGTTTAGATCCTACCTGTAATCCAACGCTGTTGTAGCAGTCCAGCTCCGCAGATCCGGATGAGCTCCTCCTTCACTTTGAAACCTGCATACACTAACAATAAAACGATTAAATAGCACTTGATAATCTCATAGAATAAAACATATTTAACACATAGACCAAGGAGTACATGAAACAACTCATAAATAACAAGTTATTGAGAAGAATGGACTCATTTGTATTAATAGGTAACAAAAGGAACAAATACAACCTGAGCCTTGGTGTTGTGCAAGTCCCTCCCAGGGTCCATCAAGAGTTCTCCTTTACTTTGACAAAGCTCACCCACTTCCAAATAGAACAAGCAAAGATGGCAATCTCTCCTCACAAGCTTCTAAATGGGAATCCTAATTCCTGCAGCATTTACCCTTAGAAATGTATAGCTTTCAACCTCTTCTCCTTCTGGCCCAATGCCTATATTTATAGTGCTCAAGAGGAAGTTAATCAGGTCCACCATCAATGGGATAATCTCCTCTTTGGATGGGATAGCTCCCTTATTGATGGGATAAGTTCCTCTTTGGTAGGAGTGCATGAACCATCTGGAGGCGCTCAATACACGTCGAACAACCTTCTAGAATGCTCTAGAAATGACCACAAGTGACTTTTTAAAGATGAAACTTGCGCATTTTAACCTTTTCAGGGGGACGCACCTGCACCTTTACATACAGAGCGTCCAAAGACGCAGCTTTTGTGAACATTGGGTGCGTCCCCGCAGGTAAGGTTGAGAGAACCTGCGTCCCCAGAGATAAATACATTTAGAAAGAATTTCTCTCTTTTTTAGAGTTTGACATGGAGAGCAGAGGCATAAGACTTGCCTAAGAGGGTAGCATGACTGTTGATAGAGTCATCCTAACTGTAAATAGTCAGTGTGACATTTTTTAGTGTAACAGATTGCCCCCTAAAGTGCGAAGCCTGAAATAGATTAGGGTTTTGTATTATCTAGGAAGGGTGAAGCACTTTATCATTTCAAGGATTATCTCGTGGAGAGCCTGGACAGAACCTGCAATTTTCAACACAAAATACATGTATAAGATTATATCATCACTGAGGTAGGCATTCCCATACTCAGATTAAAACTTTAACTAACAGACTAACTACTCTGATACAGGAATGATTTTGCAGTACATCATAATCATAGTCTTTTGTGGACACAGTATGGGCGCAGCCATCTGTTTATGATTATTCTCCTTAGATAATGAATACAAAACTCCTCGCAGCCTGGATGGTGGAAACTAGATCTAGGGTCTTCATTTATACTTCTCGAATTGGTACGATTCTAGCCATGCGAATAAATGAGTTGATGTCGAACATGGTAGAAACCACTTGATTACCAGTCGATGATGTAAACTGTTAACAAGCGTGAGAGAGACCACCAGTAATGTTAATGGTTCTCAAAGTACCCAGTAGAATCCATGAGATGTGAATGAATGAGTTGATGTCGAACATTTCACGGAATCCTTTGATCGAAAGTCAATGATGTAAACTGACGTCAAAGGCGAGAAACCTGCCATTGATGCATGCAGACTTCAAGGTACTGACGATTTCTAAGTCATCTCTCTAGATAATGTGCTGATGTCGATAGAAAGTGACCCGTTGCAGGCAAGCCTGCAACACGAAATCATTGTTCAAGTTGAAGAAATGTTGCTGTAAAGACTGACTCAGGGATGGTCAAATGTATGACAAGTATTTTGCAGATGAAAGTTTTCCTTGCAGACCTCTTGAACACATAACGACATGACAGATGGCTTGGTGCTGAATAACTCAAAGTTAATCCCCGAAACCCGGCTAAAGACATTCAAAGTGGTTTGATCAACTGTGAGGTAAAGGATTTCCCAACCCAGGTGAATGAAAAGTGTCGTGTTCAAGAGTGGTAATAAAGTTTCTTCTGAGACAAAAGGTAACAAATAGGCTCATTCTTCTCTCTTTTCCCCCACCATTTCTGGCAAGTACCTCTTTATTTTTAACAAGCTTGAGGAGGATAACATATGCTTGATTATAAGCTCATCGTTCGGATGAGTCCAACCTAGTTTTGATTTGAACCCTAGGAAGGAGTGGTTCGTTCCTATTTGTAATTGAACAGGTCCTTTACTGTGAAATGTTTAACGAGCCCAGTATAGGAGAAACTCGACGTTTTTCAATTTTAGAGAGTCTGGAAAACTTAAGAAGACTCCAAGTTGAACTTTTTCGTAGATTTGTGTCCCTCAAGCCCGAAAAAGTATAAAATAATACCTGGGGGAACCGCTCGATCTTGCGACCAAGGAGTACTTTCATAATTAGTGTCACTGACCTGAAAAGTAAAAAGCGATTGAGGACACGTCGTTTTATTTCCATATCGAGTTTGAAACGACAAAAACCCGGCAATCTTTTCCTGATTCTACGGTCAGAAAAGAGCTATAAGGGGACCGTCTTTTAATTCCGTTTTAACGAGTGTAAAAGAAACGCTCGGCAATATTTTCATTTTTAGGAGTTAGAAAAGGGCTTAAAAGATGACTCTGATATTTTGGTTCGTGAAAAATGACAATTTTCCTTCTAAGTCCCTTTGTCCTGCACAAAAACAACACATTACTCATACCTGTTTAAGATAGGCAAAAATACATCGAAAAACATCCTTTCATGGTGAAAAATGAACAAATTCATCCAAAAAACCTATAAAAAGACTTTTTACAATGTCATTTTTACCATTTTACTGTTGAGGTTGAAAAAAGAGCTTTTGGCAAGAAACTTCCCGTGGTCGCTGCGAAAAATCCGACCCTCAGAATCGAACGTCGTCTCTTCCAGGTATTTTACAACATCCTACTCTTCAATTTCATCCGATTAAAATTGTATTTTAGGTTTTAGTTTTGTTTTTTGGGGGGGTTTAGGTTTCAAAATGCGCTCCTCGGTGGACGCAGGTGCCCTTCAGGTGACCTGCATCTCCCGACTTTTTCCTATACAGGAAAATGGTCGGGGGATGCAGCCCACCTTCAGGCCAGCTGCGTCCGGACGCCCTGTGTTGTAAACGCGGGGTGCGTCCTTCGTGGAATGCGGAATTTGAAACCCCAATCCTCACAAAGAACCATTCAAATTTCCCCAAATTAATTCTAATCATTGTTTCTTGGTGTGTAGGGCACTCACCATGTTGGATTGGAGAGAAAGAGAGCACGAGGACGTTGATTTAGCTGCAATTGAACATCAACCTTCCATTGATGCCCTAAAAGCATGCGGGCTATATAAATACTGGGCCATACCTGGCATGAGGGCTCAGGTGAGATTCTTAGAATGGCTGGTTGAGAGATGGAACGTTCAAGAGCAATGCTTTTACATAGGAGGGCACCAGCTCGAGATAGAGCCCTCTGATGTATACTTTCTCACTGGCTTGCCAAATAGAGGTGAGCAACTCAATCTAGCCGGGACTAGGCCGGGTGGCCAATCCCTTGTTAGTCTCCGGGAAGATTGGTGCACACCCAATGCACACCATGCGAAAGGCGTGGAAATTAAACACATCTCTCTGCGTGAACTGAAAGTTATAGCTTTCACGGTTACCAGAATTTGCGGCGCAGCCGCTTTACATATCGCTTCCGGGTCCCAAATGCGGATGGCGATTGACTGTTACCAAGGCACCATTTTCAACTGGTGTGATGCTGTGTCGACTAATATGAAGAGCCAACTGACTAAGGCAAAGAACGGACGACTGAAAACTTTTGGATATGGGCCTTTAGTTGTGAGCTTTGCCTTAGAGAGAGTTCCGATGCTGATCCCTCAGCAACTCACTGTTGATATCTTGGGTCCTCGGGAGCCAAAGCTGGTACGATGGGTTGCGGTGATGGCCTGGCATCCTGACGAGGGCGCGGCAGTTGTTCGATTTTTTGATAGTTATTTTCACTGGTTAGAGGACCAGGTTTTCTCGATCCAGGACTTTCCGTATGCCGGAGTAGATTTTCGAGGTGATCCGGACACGGTTCTTCCATAGGGAGAACAATGGGACGACAGAGGTACTTTATTTTTCACAAGTTTTTAAATTATGTATTTTTTTGTTTTTTATATATATCGTCTCAAAACTGACAGTAAAAATTTTCAAAATGCAGATGTTGGTCCACAGCGCCCAGCCAACCTCCGGCCTTTTGAGAGGAGACATCCAGTTGCACTGGTACTGGCCCCACAGGACGCGGCTGCAGAGGTACTAGCTGAGTTGGAGCATGATCTAGAGTGTCTGACGGCGGATATGCCTGAGACTACTATGGATGATATTCCTATCAGGCTTCAACGCTATGTAGTCGCAGTCCCTGGACCGTTTAGGAGATTTTTGCGTAAGGTAGCCCGTGCAGTGGTGTCGTATAGGGAGCACCACCAGTGATTGGCTAGTCACTTTGTAGACACATGTGACATTTTTGACTTTTTGTACTTTATCACTTTTGCCGATCATAAGGTGTTTTTCAACCTATGATCGAAGACGATGTATAGTTTTTGACACACTCCTATCTATATATATATATATCACTATTACCGGCTTATCTTGTTTAACATATGTGATGTAATGCTTTTAAATTTACTTGCATGATTTATCGTAAATGTCTGTCCAACACTCGAGAAGCAATTGCATCTGCTAATGTATTTGAAGACCTTGGAATATGCTGATATTCAATGTAATCAAATTCACGTTCCAAGAGACGCACTCTCAAAAACAACCTTAATAACACAGGATTTCTAATGGCATAAACTCTATTAAGCTGTAATACAACAAGTTCAGAATCTAACCTCACTATCAAACGTCGAATTCCAAATGAAATAGATTCGGATAATAATTCAACCACTGCACTGTATTCTGCAATGTTGTTTTGTTGTTTGACCGAGGCCTACCCCATGCATAGAAACTAACTCGTCAGAGGGTGAATAGATAACCCAAGCTGCGGAAGAGATATTCCGTGTACTACGACAAGCACCATCAGCAAATCCAATGTATGTTTGGAGAGGCGTCGACATCTGCAATATCAAGAGTAAAACCAAGATAAGCCAGAATAACGACGAAAAACACACTTGCTAAGCTAAGCACACTGACTAACTAACAAACATACTAGCTAGAAAGAAAACCTAACCTAACTAAAACTTCTCCATACCCACCATTTAAGCATAATACCTCTTTAGGTAAAGTCCATTTCTGGGTTTACCCAAAGAGTCCCCATCAAAATCTACCAGCTCATAAGCCCCTTTTGCTAGCTTTCGCTTTACAATATAGGGTCCATGCCACATAGGAACGAATTTTCCAGCACCTAGATTATCGTTAGCTTGATCATATAATAGCACTAGGTCTCCCTCCAAAAAACTTCGAGGGGTCACATTTCTATCATACTGAGCTTTCATTCACTTTGCGTGAGTCTCGATTGCCAATGCAGCGTCACGTCGAGTCTCATCTAATTTAGCTAAGTACAATAAACGTTTCTCCTCTTCGGAAGTAGCTGGGAGTAATTCGACAGCCATTTGAAGTGATGGGATTTCGCATTCAATGGGTAACACAGCTTCCAAGCCATAAACTAGCTGGAAAGGAGTGAACCCTGTTGAAGTTTTCACTGAGGTTCGGTATGCCCATAGCGCTGAAAATAACATGTTGTGCCAATTCGACCGATGAATACCAATGGTTCGTCGGATCATGATAACCAGAACTTTGTTGATAGACTCAACCAAACCGTTGGCTTGCGGATAATAAGGAGTAGAGCTATCGTGGCACAAACCAAGCTGGCTTGTAAGCTCAGTCATCATGATGTTTTGAAAATGGCTCCCATGGTCAGTAATGATTGCTTGTGGGACACCAAACCTACTTATAATATGATTGAATATGAAAACTGTAGCTGTTTTGCCGCTTGCGTCGAATGTAGGCATCGCCTCGGCCCATTTAGTGAAATAATCAACCGCGAGGATGATATACGCATGCCCCCCGGCCGTGTGAGGGTTACAAGTAACAAAGTCGATACCCCATTTGGCGAATGGACCAACAGAAATTATAGGGTGGAGAGGAGCAGGTGGTGCGTGCATCTTTCGATCAAACACTTGGCAGTTGTGGCACTTCCGGACTGCAATGATACAATCTTTAAACATAGATGGCCAGAAGTAACCAGCGCGCAACACCTTCGGAGCTGTGGCATACCCAGACATATGACCGCCACATGCTCCAGAGTGACAATCATTCAAAACCCTCTCAGCCTCTTCGTGAGTTAAACAATGTTGAAAAACTAAGTCTGCCCCCTGGCAATAAAGTGTATCTCCAATAATTTTGTATTGCTGGGATTGAAACCGAATTTTTCGACGTTCCGCCTTTGAAGCTTCAGGCCGAAAGGTTTGGGTTTGGAGATAGATGATTATATCCACGTACCACGGATCTAAAGTACTGATAAGAAACAAAGATTCGTCCGCAATGGACTCCTCTGCCACAGTCTCTGTGTCAGTATGCGGGAAATCACACATCAATTCCGCAAAAACTAAGGATTTCTTAGACTTGGACTTCTCGAACTCCAAGTCGAACTCTTGCAGGATAACGATCCATTTAGAGTACTTGCCCCCTAGCAGTTGTTTTGTCAAAATGTAAATCATAGGTTGCAATCTGAAATAACTGTAGTTTTACGGAGAAGAATGTAGTGACGAAAAAGCTGGACAGCTTGAACGGCTGCCAGGGCCAATTTCTCCACATGCGAATATTTTAGCTCAGTGGGATTTAAGGTCCTACTGAGATAATATATCACATGTTCCGCTCCGCATTCATCTTCTTGAACTAACACCATTCCAATGGTGGAATGCGAAGCTGCGAGGTATAAGAAGTAGTCTTGGTTGTAGTTGGGAGGATGCAACAACGGTGCATGGGTCAACGCGTGTTTAAGTGCATCAAAAGATTGTTGGGCAATCTCGTCCCAAAAGAATTGTGTGTTCTGTTTCAACAACCGTGTAAAACCTTTAGTGACCTCGGCGTAGTTTGGGATGAATCGGCGTAAAAAGTTCGCTTTCCCTTGCAAACTTTGGAGTTGGCGCAAACTCGAAGGAGGAGGCAATTTGATGATAGCTTCGACTTTCGAGGGATCGACGCGAATGCTGGCTTTTGAAACAACAAATCCCAGCAATCGACCTGTTTCTATACAGAAGACACATTTGTGGGGATTCAACCGAATTCGATAATGCCTACACCTCATAAAGATTGCGCGTAAGTGGACAAGGTGATCAGCTCGATGTAATGAATGAGCGAGAAAATCATCGAGATATGGTTGCACAATGTGCTTGATGTCATGAAATGCGTAAGACATTGCCCGTTGAAAAGTGGCCCCGACATTCTTAAGCCCAAAAGGTAATTTGCAATACGCAAACGTCCCCCATCGACAAATGAATGCCGTTTTTGGTTGGTCGGCAGGTAGAATATTGATTTGATTATAGCCCAAAAAACCATCCATGAAGGAAAACATTTCACTTCCGGCACAATCATCAATAATTTGATCGATATAAGGCGTAGGATAGTTGTCTTTTGGACAAGCTCGATTGATATCCCTATAGTCGATACAGATTCTTATTGTTCCTTGTTTCTTGTTGACTGGAACAATATTCGATACCCAATCCGTTAATGAGATCGGATAAATGAAACCTGCTTTCAACAGCTTTTCGACTTCTGCTTTAATCGCAGCCGCTTTTCGAGGGTGAATCTGACGCAACCGTTGCCGGACGGGTTTAGCATCCGGGTAGGTCTTTATTTCATGAACAACAATGGCAGGATCGATTCCCGGCATTTCCTCGTAAGACTAGGCAAACACATCGCGAAATTCTTGGAATAGGGCCTTGTAAGTGTGGATTTCGTTTTCTGTACATGCGGCACCTATATGAATGTTCTCCTCAATTCCGGGCTTCACTGAAATATCAATGGGAATAGTGCGAGAAATATTCCCTAAATTCAACTCTGAATCAGAATGTTTCTTTGGATCCTGAGCATCTTTGACATATTCAGCGGTAAAGATAGATGAAAAATCATTTTCAAATGCATCATCCTTAGGTGAAAATGAAGATCTGTGATGGAGATCTTCCCATGGTAGATCGTCTACACTTAGGATTTCGCGAAGTTGTTTGTCAGATGACATGACTTCGGGAAACGTTATCCGTTCTAAGGTTGAGGTAAAAAGTGATTCTTCACTGACCACATTCATTTGGTCGATCTCGGTTGAATGAGAGTCGGTAAAAGACATGACAGCTTCATAAGAAATTTCATATGGACTCAAAGGCATAGCATCACCGAATGAGTCTATCTCAGAGTCAGATGGGACAATCCAAGGATCATCATAAATAATGCTTTCTGATGTAATCATATGAATTGTTGCAAATGAAGGTTCTACGCTGAGTGGAGGGAGAGGAAAAGTTCCCAGTAAACCGGAATCCTTAACTAAACCTACACCAACGTCCCTATAAGGGATTGTCATCTTACCGACATGCTGGATACTCTCTGAAGAGGCTGGGTCGGATGAAAAGTATGTCAGCTGATCAATAGTCACGATCTTGCCGTTATGTGGAAACTTAATTACTCTGAAGACCGATGAAACGACCGCCGTCATAGCATATGACCAACTTCGACCCAGAAGAAGGTTGTAGTCTAGAGGGGCATCAACCACTTCCACATCCAGACTAACGGTTTTACCTTCTACCTCTATAGGCAATTCCTGTAGAATACCAAACGGACGGAACCCACGGCCATCAAAGGCCTTAAGGATGGTGGGGGATTGGTTCAACGAAGGAGAACCAAGGGATCTCCAACATTGAATCGACATAATACACGTAGAAGCTCCCTCATCAATCACAGTCCTATGAATAGGCCTGTTTTTGACTATCACTGGAATTTGGAAAGCCATTTGATGGGGGAGACGCGGTGTACTATTTTCTAGATTGAAGATTATTAGATTCGGGTCCTGAACATCAACAGCTCCTATAGCCGACAAAAGTAATTTTCGTTGTGTTGGGCATGATTGCAGCACTTCTAACGCCGACATTGCTGAGGGTGAAACAGCTAAGTCCTCAACAATGTTGTAATTCTGGGCTGCTCTCACATGTGGATTGAAAGCAGACCTTCGAAGTACACCCTTGGCGGGCGGTTTAATTACTAAGTCCGGGTTAGGTTTCTCGATCTGTAGTGGATCGGAACCAGGAGCTGAGGTTGATGGGTTAGAGTGAGAAGATTCTGCTTCCTTACCATCAACAGGATTCTTACTACCATAATCTTGCGATCGAGTCGCAATCCTCACATGAGACATCATCAAAATGGGTTCTTCACTGGCGTTCGAGGAAGAACCTATCATCTTATTCTCCTGCTCTGGAAATGGATTTTTTAACACAGCAGGAGTGGGAGAACCTTTGACTAATTTCACAACCTCGGCCCGAGGAGGGCAATCTCTCGTAAAATGATCCTCTTCACAAATAAGACAAGGATATCGAGGTTTGCGCTTTTCGTCATTGGTTTCCGACTTTTCCGTTTTCTCCTTCGGAGCCTTGTCTGCTTTAGCCTTCTTCTTTTCTTTCTTCTTTCCGCCATTTTTTGATTTGGCCGTAGATGACTCTACAGCGTGAATATCGGCGGTAAGTTCAGGAGAAGACTCTCCTGTCGGGGAATCGGGCAAAGTGATAATAGGAGTAGTTGAAGCCTTGGAAGACTTCTTCTTGCTCTTTGTATTCACGATACCAATCATACCATCAGCGGCATGAGATCCCGAAGGAGCAGCAGCGATTTGATTCGACTTTGGAAGATCCGGAATCTTCTCGTGTAACGTACCCGACTGAGTGTAAACTAAGTCAAGGTATTGCGCCTGAGCAATGACTTGCTCCTCAGTAACTACTCCGGCCTTAGCTACATCTTTAGTAATCTTCGGTAATAATGATTTAACAAACCATTCAGCTAGGATTTGGTCCGGGATAAAAACTTTCACTAGCCTTCTTCGACGTCTCCACTCATGAATGTGATCAGAAATATACGTGGACGTTGATTGTTTTAGTGAAGTTAATAACTCCGTGCCGTTATCGTATCTGACCGGCAACTGAAAGTGAGTTAAGAACGAGGTAGCTAACTGGCTAAAATTATAAAAAGAGGCCCGTGGTAACTCAATGTACCACTTGGCCGCGAGACCAATGAGTGTACGCTGGAAAAGAAGTAAGCGGATCGAATCATCCGAGATAGAATTTGAAGCACACCAGAGGTGGTAAGTCATCACGTGATTGGACGGATTCTCTCCAGACTTACCTTCGAACTTGGGTATATCGCTGGGTAACTTATTTGGCATTGGCGGCCAGAACGGAAGATATTGAATTGGATCGTTCGTTAGGCGCGTCAAGTCTGGTAAATCCAAAGTTGCGATAAACGGTAACTGCTGGTTAGGATCTCTAAAACTCTGGGTCACAATACCGGCCCCAGGAGGAGGATATCCAGGATAACTAGGAACAGGAGTCGCATTTGGGATATTATATCCTCCTGGAAAACCAGGATTAACCGGACCGTACTGGGGTTGTTGAGGTTGTTGATAAGTATACCCAGGATACGGTTGATACTGGTAAACTGGTTGTTGGACAGCTTGCCCAGGTTGGTACTGTCCCTGGTACGGTTGGTGAACAAATTGAGGTTGAGTAGTGACAACCGTACTTATACCAGGCTGGCCTGCAGGCATCTGGACCGTGGTTTGAATCGTAGATCCAGACAATGGTAAAGATGTCTGAGGAGTGGTTACAGAGACAGTAGAAACTGGATCCGTCGATACTCCAGAAGTAAGTATGGTAGATGTGGCGGTAGTTGCAGCAGCTGTTTGAGATGGAGTAATAGGTGCAATTGGCGGCTGAGTAACTACCGAAGTTACAAAAGTTTGAACACTTGACTGGATAGGTTGCGGTTGCTGGGGTGGACCAGAAACTACAGGTTGTCCAGCTTGAGGTACCAACTGTATACTTGGCTACAACACCTGTTGACCCTGTGATGGATCCCACACTAACATTCCAGGGTATTGACCCGTAACAGGTTGAGGATACTGAGATCCATAGTCGGATTGAGGATAGGATTGATAATTGTAAGGTGCAGTTCCCATACCTTGACCATATGATTGACCTTGAGGTGGTTGATAACCTTGACCTGAGTATTGACCTTGAGGTTGATAACCTTGAGGTAAATACGGATACTAGGGTTGACCTTGTCCTTGAGGTTGGTACCCTTGAGGTTGATACCCTTGGGGTTGATACCCTTGGGGTTGCCATCCTTGAGGTTGCCATCCTTGAGGTTGATATTGATACTGAGGTTGACCTTGGGGTACATATTGAGGCTGGGGTTGACCTTGAGGTATGTATTGCCCCATAGGCGCGTACTGACCTTGAGGTTGCCCCCCAGACACAAATGATGTACCTTGAGGTTGCCCCCCAGGCATTAACTGAGGCTGCCCCCCAGGTGGTAATTGGCCACCTTGAGGTTGGGAAACGGGAACTGAACCTGACATCATGTAAATGTCTCCTACACCCAATGGTACATTACCACTGTTTCCAACTAATAACCCATGATCAACGGGTTGAGGAGATGCCTCTGCAAAAGTACCTGAAAGAGATTGATACCCAGTGGGAACAGAAGGACTGCCATGTAAAAAAGATTCAGGACTTTGAGAAAACACGGACGACGAACCAGCCATATTTACAGGAGTGTGAATACCTCCAGGTGGAAAAGGAGTACGAGGTGTAGAAAAACCTAGCCCAAAGTTGTCTAAATAATTGGTTAACGAAAGGTACCAAGTAGTACTTCTAGGAGGACTGTAAAAGATAGATTCACGCTCCCTTAGATCAATAGTAAGTTGATCTTCAAGGTTAGAGACGCCTATTTCTTCCTCTGCAACAAGTTCTTCGATAGCAATCAAACCAGTAGGAAGATTTTCGGTGATAATTCTTTCTATTCTCGGTGAATCAGGAACACTAGAAGTCGAAGTAACAGGTTCAGATATTTCTGGTTCTTCGCCTGTATCACTAGCAGACGAAAAACTACCAACAAGCTCAAAAACTGTAACAACTTCGGGATTATAACCTGTCTCTAAGCCTTGGTAATCTGAATGGACTACCAAGGAAGATTCTCCTTCTTCAGGTGAACCTACTCTATTGCCACTAGGAGGAGTTACAAGGACCTTTAAACCTTCTAGATTACCCGGGTCGTCTCGAGGAGGTGATCCCCTAAGCCTACGGGATCTTCTCAACAATTCGGCCACAGAAACAACTTCAGGAGACTGGCCCCGAAGTCTACGGGACTGTCTCGGTAATTCCACCACAGCTAAAAACTTTTAACTACTACACACGAAAACAAAATAAAATTTCAAATCAAACCACCTAAAGTCTCTAAAGAACCAAACAAATGTGAATCACACGCCTAAAGAATCTAGAGCGTCAAACCAAGCACAAACAGTAGCCTTCCAGACCGAAAGCGCTAGTTGGTGATGAAGCCCAACATCGCTGGATTCAGTACAGAAGTGGCGGGTGGAACAGTTACCCCGGCAACCTGCTTAATGAATAGACTGGACCAAGTTCCTCCACTTTAACCGTCTCGAGTGAAGTGAACCCCCCAGAAAATCCAAGTGAGTCTAGCCGACGTCTGCTCCAGGTACAGTGGGACCTTCCCTCCCCTGTCACCTCGGTACAATCCTCAAGATAATGGTCACTAAGGTTACCAACCGCAACAAATGCACCTGGGGGAACAGTCTAAACTCCGACAGCACGCAAGGGCAGAGTAGCAAGCTCAATCCCCTTGCCGGCTCCTTGACAATAATCCAAGGTTTACCGACAAGTGACCCCTGGCTCCTCGACAATGGTTAATCCGAGGTTTACTGTTTGTAATACGTGCGTGTCTGGCGTCGTTCCCAATGAGGGGGGATTGATCCCCTCACTGGTTCGGACACGAGCTCGTGCTTCTCCTTTAAGAGGAGCTTTCCCAGAGTACAAGTGAGACAATTGGATTTATTCTATCACAAGATAAGCTACTTGTTTGGTTTTGTTGTCTTGGAGAGTTAATTACTCACCGACTCCAAGACACTAGCCTGATCTAAATTGGTGTTTCAGATCCCTAGTAAATAAAAGTTACTGCGTCGATTTTACTTTAAGCGTTAATTTTATGGTTTTTCTTAAAGACAAAGGGTAGCGGAAGTGAAACCAATGGTGTGTAGACTCGACTCAAACCACTACAAAGATGCACCTAAGATGATTTACGCTACTTTCCTTTTTCAATGAAATTCTTAACTAAGAGAGTTGAGAGATGCAAATTTTATAGAAAACCACTTCCTTAGAAGAGACAATCAAAGAAACAATTCTCTTTATCTTTTCAAGCATACAAACATGACCACTCCTTACGTGCACAAAAAAACTCTTTTTCTTTCAAAACTTTTCAAAGCTACTTGAAACAAAACTTTTCAAAGGAGATGTTTTTGTATTTTCTCTTTTTAATTAAGCATATAAACCTATCTTAACAAAAAACAATCTCAAAAGCTATAAAATCTATGAAAACTGGACTCACAAGCAAATAAAAAGGGAAATTACTCTAAGCAAACCTAACAAGGCAAAAGCTCACAAAGATGATTCTAGGTTGTTTTACTTGACCAAAATCAAATCAAGGACCAGCTAATGCAGAATCAAAAGACTAGTCAAAATAAAACTCAAATCTTTTTGTTCATTTTGTAAAATGGAATTCAAGACTTAATCAACAAGTACTTCGAACTTTGCCCAAAGAGGCAACTCAATGGTAAGTTGCTCTCACAAGTAGACTTTATGACAGGTCTGACTTCTTAGAATGCTGACAAAACCAGAGAGATCTAAGGCTTGACAACTTCTACCGCCAAAGTCACTACAAGACCTACTCAAAATCAAACCCTAGGGCTTACACTTCGATGAAATCCACTAAAACACTCAATGCTATCGAAACAAGTTCAGGTGAAGATCTTTGACAAGGGACTAATGAATCTGGGCAGTAAAAACTAAGAAAAAACAAAATCTAAGAGTAAAAATGCAAAAAATGGAATTGTCTCAAATTTCAGCAGGGGACGCAGGTGACCCGTTAGCACAGGTGCAGGCCCGCTCTGTGCACACAGCGACAGTGCGTCCAGGGACGCACTGTGCAACACTCAGAGGGTGCGTCCTACTGAAAAACTCAAGAAAAACCAAAATGAATCTAATCCTAAGCTAACCCACCCAAAGACAAAGTCACAGAGCCAAAACCAGAAAAATAAACCAATTTTCTCAGAGCAAAGTTCACACAAAGGAAAAGACTTTTCACATCAATGGAGTCCCCAGCGGAGTCGCCAATTTTTCAGGTGGAAAGAGTCGATTGTGCGGACACAACCAACCTCCCTAGGAGCCTAAGACTCTCTAGTGACAAACAAGACAAACAAGAGCAATCCTTCTCTAAACATGCATTTACTATACGGGAAATTAAGTGTTTAGATCCTACCTGTAATCCAACGTTGTTGTAGCAGTCCAGCTCCGCTGATCCAGATGAGCTCCTCCTTCACTTTGAAACCTGCATACACTAACAATCAAACGATTAAATAGCACTTGATAATCTCATAGAATAAAACATATTTAACACATAGACCAAGGAGTACATGAAACAACTCATAAATAACAAGTTATTGAGAAGAATGGACTCATTTGTATTAATAGGTAACAAAAGGAACAAATACAACCTGAGCCTTGGTGTTGTACAAGTCCCTCCCAGGGTCCATCAAGAGTTCTCCTTTACTTTGACAAAGCTCACCCACTTCCAAATAGAACAAGCAAAGATGGAAATCTCTCCTCAGAAGCTTCTAAATGGGAGTCCTAATTCCTGCAACATTTACCCTTAGAAATGTATAGCTTTCAACCTCTTCTCCTTCTGGCCAATGCCTGTATTTATAGTGCTCAAGAGGAAGTTAATCAGGTCCACCATCAATGGGATAATCCCCTCTTTGGATGGGATAGCTCCCTTATTGATGGTATAAGTTCCTCTTTGGTAGGAGTGCATGAACCATCTGGAGGTGCTCAATACACATCGAACAACCTTCTAGAATGCTCTAGAAATGACCACAAGTGACTTTTTAAAGATGAAACTTGCGCATTTTAACCTTTTCAGGGGGACGCACCTGCACCTTTACATACAGAGCGTCCAAAGACGCAGCTTTTGTGAACATTGGGTGCGTCCCCGCAGGTAAGGTTGAGAGAACCTGCGTCCCCAGAGATAAATACATTTAGAAAGACTTTCTCTCTTTTTTAGAGTTTGACATGGAGAGTAGAGGCATAAGACTTGCCTAAGAGGGTAGCATGACTATTGATAGAGTTATCCTAACTGTAAATAGTCATGGTGACATTTTTTAGTGTAACAGCTGGGTCTACTCATTACCCATTTGCATATTGCATGGGCTTCAGTTTCACCGACTACCGATTGTGATTAGCGATAGGCCAAACCTGAAAAATATATATGTTGTGTTTAATAGTCTCAGGAGGTCGTATATATCGCATTGCACTTTACGTATAAGCCCTGGGCTCCCCCGAATGCGATATACGATTAGGCCGTAGCCAAAAGATATATATTCCGCATTTAATAGTTCCGATGGGTCTGGTATATCACGGTGCACCTTATGTAAAAGCCTTGGGCTCCGCTAATTATGACTTGCGATTGAGGGGAGCAGACCCCAAAATATATATATTTTGGTTAATGATCTCGACGGGTCTGCCATATCACAAAATGTTTGAAGCTTGGGCTTTGTGTCTTAGCAATGTGCGATTGCGATTTGCGATTGGAGGCCTGATCGTATTGCATTTATTCATGAGAGATAGGCCTTACCCTTGATCAATGCAACCTGCGATATACGATGAAAGTATGCAAGGAGGATGTGTAAAGATCGAGGAAGTGTGGAGATGTTAATTCATGCATGCTTTGCAAAGCATTTCTATTATAAAATAGTTATAATAGGAATAAAGATGTGATAGAATATTTTGTGGGTCGAATCCAAATACAGCCATAATAGACAGTGGGGGTTGGTTATATGCGTGGGAATAGAGCACCATGAAGTTTTATGAGGATTGAAAAAGTCCCGATGAAGGATATGAATGAAGGACTAGACTAGGTTATAAATGAATCATGTCGTAGAGATTTATTCAGGGGGGTCTTAGCCTTTATGAATTGAAGATTTGACTCTGCAGAAAGTTAAAATACCTAGGACAAAAACAGATCATTCAGAGAGTTATCATTTGGAGAAATCAAAGATCAAACTTCTAGGGGACCCATTCAAATTTGCTACCAGAGCAGGTTTTAATAGGGTGGTGGTTGTGGCCACAATAGAACTCTAGAGGACATCCTTCCTCAATCCCACCAAGTGACAGTTACTTTTTGGAATCACACCACGAGTCCAAAGGCACCTGACCTCACCCCAAAGTGCACTCGCAATGATTCAACCCCATTCTGGGGTGTCCAAAATTCACTGTACCATCAGGGAGGTAACCAAAAGTCTTCATTTTGGTCTTCCTTTACTTCTTCTCTAGAATGGTCCCTTCCCAAGTTATTACAGGGCTCTATAGATTTCATCACAACCCACAGCGTCCAAGGACCTAAGTTGTTATAGGGCTCTAGATACCTTTCTCTCAACCCACAACCTCTAGGGACCTAAGCTGTTATAGGGCTCCAGGGATCCTATCTCAACACATAGCGTCTAGGGACCCTAATTTGTTCTAGGGCTACATAGACTAGCAACTAAACCCACAACCTCTAGGGATGGAGAGTTAATCCCCTTCTCTTCTCTTCAATGTTGTCTTCTGGAAGCTCTTTCTAAATATTCCCCTCGATGCCTCATTTTGTTCATCTTTGTATATCCTCCTCTTTTCTGAATGTGTTCCCCCCCCCGAATATCTCCTACTGCCTCTAGATTTTCTTGGCTTCTTCCTCAACCACAATTGTCCCTTTTCTTGTGGTTTATTCTCCAGAAACATGGGCCTACATACTTCCTTTTGTAAATCATTTCATTTCAAGAACTCATTCATCAATTCATGGATCAGACAACCATTATTGGTTGTTCTGCATTTCAGGTTTCTTCTCTGCACAAGAAACCATAATGTCCCAAGCAAGAAACCTCCCGCCCAACTCTGGAATTTGTGTCCCTTGATTCAGTCCCCTTTTCTTGATTTCAAATGTTGCAAAATATGTACAATCCAGCTTATATGAGGACTTTGGGTGGGGTTCTCCCAACTTGCCTTTCTTGAACTCCTATGGAAAATATTACTTCCCACTTCTCTTATAGGGATGTTAGTGGTAATGAAAATGATGTCTCTTAGAACCAAAACTACAATAGAATATGTGAGTGCTATCTCTCTTGTCAGATGTATCCAAAGACTTGCCACCTCTTACTATGTCGTCCTTATCGAACCCGTGTCTTGGTCGAGAACTGTTGCCATATGCCCCATTTGTATTTTTTCATGTTCGTGCTTCTACAAATATGTAAGGTTGTAAATGGATGACTGCATTAACCTCTAATTGATTTTCCTGAGCTTTGGAAAGCCTTTATTGTGCCTCAATCAACCTACTATTATCTTCCTTACAAATTCTGATTCTACCTTTAAAATTCTAAAAGTATATGCTACATAAGGAGAATACTTTTCTCCTTGCTTCTCAACTGACCTGCCCCATTCCATTAAATTCTCATCGGGCCTATAAGGGGAGTCTTGTGAACTGTAGTCCACCATTCCTCTCATCATCTCTAATCTTCTATCACCTGCAAACATGTCATGTTAGATAAACTAAATATAGACATAATCAAAATCATACTTGTGTAGCTTAGAGGAGGCTATAATGTTTGCACAATCAATCCAAATTATCTTGATATAGATACATAATGACATTAACATATCAATCATCTCAACATCATAACATGATGGTGTAAAACTATAACACTAACTATATAGATGATGACCATAGCCACTACAATTCATGCATAGTAAACATATATACAGTTAACATACATGCATTACAACATGCACTAGCCCATCTAGTCCAAGTGTTTGAACCTGGAAGCTTTGATACTACCATGTAATCACCTTTTCCCACATTTACCCACTTTTACATGTTCTCCAGGGTAAACATGAGATGAGTGTGACTGTGATATGACCCGACCTCCAAGTTTAGTTTATGGAAGTCAGGCTAACACATCGACAACTTAAAGACATCCCTCAGGAACTGCATACCAATTAGGAGCTTGAATACCACCTTAGATGGCCAATCCCTGATTTAGAACTCATTTTTGCTAAGATTTCCCCTTAACCACACCCATAATATTTCTTTCAGGTTGTTGGGGATCTATAGATGCACCCATAAGACTACATCCATGCGGTTACGACCCAAAACCTCCAGTTATGTGCCAACAGTTCCGAGATCTGAGCCACTTTTTCATGCTGTCCTCCAGACCACTACCTATAACTTTCCAGAATGTATTCAAAGGTGATTATATTTCTAATCAATCAAAACCAAAGAAAGAACTTGACCTAGACATTCCTAATCCATGATAGACATTTTGTCCATGAAAGGTACAAGTCATGAAATCATATCTCATCATAAACTTCTGAAATTCATTTGAGAATCACCAAGAAGGACCTATGCCCTCTCTAGCTAGATGCAATAACACTTGTTAACTCATGCATTCATCAACCATTCAATAACTTTTCAAAATGTGTCAAGAGTCATAGATAGAATGCATCATATAACAAGATATATAACCAAAAAATAACCAGAGTAGAAACCATGGAAAATCAACCATAATGTCACCAGGATAACTATTACAACCACTGATATATTACAGTAGGAACATAACTCTTATTGAAATATCAAATTTCCAACCAAGTCAGGGACTTCCAGGTACCACCTCACCATAGAGTGGGATGAACCAAATCTCTATTTTAGCCAATCACCCCCGTGCCATATTCCAAGCATGAATGTGGGATCATAAGATTTAAACCAAGACAAACCAACTAGATATTCCATAGGCCAAGCCACCTCAACCCTCAACCACAATGATCTCACATATACGGTCCAAAATTCACTAAAATCAACCATATCAGTCTCTACCCATGTTATCTAATCTCCAGTAACTAGTAATTCAACCCACAACTAAATCAAGGCTCCAGAGAGTTTGTTCCAACCTACTGGCTCCTGGGACTAATAAGTCAACCCATAAGGCTCCAAAGAATTTGTCACAAATTACATGTTGCAGGAACTAGTAACTCAACCCAAGTTGTTTCATGGCTCCAAAGTGCTTTTTCCAATCCACAACCTTAGGGAACTTGAGAATCAATCAGAAAACAAGTGGCAAACCCACAACACCATTTTTATCCAAGAAATGGAAAGGCAAGGTTGAAAGCCACTATCAATCCAGAAAAATCTATATTCTATTGAAAACACATAACCAAGAAATCACATGCATGCACCATGCATCCAAAAACCAACAAGGAGATCATACATGCAACCTCTTACCTGAAAAGCTATCCAGTTGTAGTTTTTGATCCAATTGTATCCTTGTGATTTTTTTCTTTCCTTTGCTTTCTTTTCAAATCCAAGTGAATGTTAGAGTGCTCCAAGCATGCTCTAACAATGCTCTAAGTGTGCAAGTGTGTATGAGAGAAAGAGAGATAATGAACAAGAGCTCAAAAAAAAACTTTCAAAAAGATAGCAATTGTTTATCGATGTCAATATTTTCTTCATTTTCCATCATTTTTCCTCTAATTTCCTTTACATGAAAATTTGTGTCTTTTCGTCTCCCTTTAATCCTATTTTCCTTTATTTTCATAATTAAATGCTAGTTATTTCCTCTTTTCCATTTCCAATACCTTTTCCAATTTCCATAGCCATAAATAAACCACTAGTGATTCCAACTATGATTTGATTTCCCACCATTTAGCTTGGAATATGTGTCCCATGACCTTGGTCATATTTTATTTACATGGAAAATCAACCAAGGGTTGTTAAACCATGCAATACTTCTTAGGGAAAATTAACTTCCGTAAAAAATGCATCTTATATTATGCACAAATTGTTAATTCATTACAAGAGATGATCATGAAGGATGCAGTTTACAAGTGGGACCAAAGGGAGAGAGATTCCTTCACTCATATTAAACAAGTGAATGTTGATGCCCCAACACTATATAGTCTAGATTTTAACAAAGCTTTCTTGTTTTATAATTTTTCTTCTGACACATCTCTTGTAGCCATTCTTACTTAGAAGGATAATGAAGGAAACAAGTGGCCAATATCATTTATGAGTGTTGGCCTACAAGGATCTAAATTGAATTATCCCACCATAGATAAGAAAGAATATGTAGTATACAAGGTGGTAAAGTACTTCATGCCTTACCTCTTGAAATTCCATGTTATCATTTTTGTGCCTCACTCAATGGTTAGATAAGTATTTGTGAAATAAGAGCTGTGAAGGAGGAGGGTGAACTGGACGACAAGCCTTCAAGAATATGATCTAGAATTCTAGCCACTTGATACAATAAAATTCCATGGTCTTTGTTTCCTTTCAGTAAAAGCATTCAATTTTCCAGAAGAGGATTCTTCTAGATGTGAATAAGAAATTGAAATGTATAACATTGAGAAATCTACCGTTACAGAAAAACCACATCTTGGTACACGAATTTACATCGGTATGTAGAACAAGAATATTTCCTTCACACTTATCAACAAAATAAAAGAGGGAATTTCGATTTAAAGCTTTATCATACCAGCTTCTACATGGTGTGATTTTTTGTGAGCACCAAAATGGTGTCCTGCACAATGTCGTGTGGGCCAATTATTGTTGGCCTACATTATTCAAGGATGCACATGCCTACACATATAAGTGTATTGTATGTCAAAAATGTCCTAGTCAACATAAGAAGTCAGTTGCCCCATTGTAGCCCATTTCCATTGAAGAGTTTTTCAACAATGGGGATTAAATGTTATTGGTGAAAATTTTCCTCATTCATAAAAGAAACACCAATATATATTAATTGCCACATATTAATTTACTTTGTGGGCTAAAGTAGTTCCATTGAAGCAACTAAATGAGTAAGAAGTCATCCACTTCCACAAGAAAAATATTATCACAAGATTTGGCATTCCCACATCACCTGTTTTCGATAATGAAACTCACTTTTCATTGCAGAAACTTTATGATTTTGCATTAGAGAATGGTATTTTTTTTTTATTTTTTTTTTACTCATCTAATTATTACCCTCATGGAAATGGTTTAGTTGCATCTACTAATAATAATTTAATTATCATCATCAAGAAAACCATTTACTTTAAGAAAAGCAACATGCATAATGCATTGGTGAATGTGTTGTGGGCTGACTGTGTCACACTAAAATCCCCTTCGAATACCTCACCTTACTTCCTCCTGTATGGAAAAGAAGTTGTCCTTCCTCTGAATTTATACCTCTCGGCCCTTCCAATTTATCAAAATTCCCATGGTAAACCATACCCTATTGCTCAAAGTAGCATAGGCACCCTCCTCAAGTTAGAGGAAGAAAGGAGAAAAGAAAAAGAAGAGTTTGTTATGAATCATAACCATATCAAGTGTTGGTTTGACAAGAAATTTTTGGGGAATAAGGAATACAGTGTGGGAGACCTAGTATTGAAATGGAATAAATCCCACGAAGAGAAAGGTAAACACACCAAATTTCAATCAGCATGGGTCGGACCCTCTATTGTTCATGAAAATCTTGGCCATCATACTTATCATCTCCAAGCCTTGGATGGGAAGATGGAACCTCTTCTTGTTAATGACCAATATTTCAAACATTAATTTCAATAACAGCCTAGAGTTGTGTTTCTATCTATGTACATATTTATTTCCTCGTCCATTTTGTTTCGTTCATGTCATGTTTTTTCCTCTCCTTTGTCCTTTTGGTTTTGTCAGCCTATGTAAATAAAGCCTTTTGTGGAAGTGTTTTGTTTGGTTCTGACAAATGTGGTGAAATTTTTAAACGGTTTTGTGATAACGAACAACACTTGGTTAATTTTCAGTCCTTCTTCTTTGCTTAGGTCTGATATCTTTAAGGTTAATGATGTTCAAATAAAAATATGATCCATTTGAATAAAAATATTTAACTAGAACCATGATACCCATATATATTTTAGGATATTCATTCCTTGACTTAGTAGTGTAATTGAATGGTGTTTTGCATGTGGATCCAATCAAGTAGAGAAGGGAAAGGAGAAAACTAAAAGTGAGCATATTAATTTCAAAGGTATATAAGAGTATTTTTAATAGGAATAACCTATCTTTATCTAAATAACTCGGGATCCCTCTTCCACCATGATGGTATAAACACAGACAAAATGCCAATGAGCATATTGAAAATAAATAAGGGTGAAAGAAGAGAAAGGCTTCTTGCACAGAAAGGTGACACAAAAAAATCTTCCGTGGTACTTAATCGGAGTACTGATAGTGAAGAAATTCTTGTGTTTCCTGAAAGCAACTTTGTTAGGGTACTAAATAGTCCTGCTAATAGTGGAGCAACACCAGAGATGGAACTAAAATTTAGATCCTTCTAAACTCATGAATATATACTATCATTCTCTCGGATCGAAAAAATTGTGATATCGTAAGATTTGCAAATGTGTTTAAGCTGAGAAAAGGTTGGGATATACTACATCTATTACTAGGATAAGTGGGTAAGTTGATGTAATCCACATGATGACTCAATACTTCCTAAAATACTAGACCCTATGCATAGAGTTATTCATGAACAAAGAAGATGTGGTTCATCTAGTAAATCGGCAAGTGCTGTTGTTGCCACAACACCATCCAAGTTTTGGCATATATTCAAATTTTGGAGCCTCCCTTTGATCATGTGAGCCATCATTTCTAGTTATTAGAGTCATCCCATACTTTTTTTTTATGTTTTTGAGTCCCTTTCTATCAAAATTCAAAGTATATCGTCTTTTCTTAAGGAAAGTATCGTTCTTCATGAAATGAAATTATGGTACACCATAAAGAGGTAGCTCTAGTACTCTATCTTTCTTTAATGGGTTCTATCTATCATGGATATATGCATTGGACTCATCCTCAAGGTATTGTGCACTCTCTTGTTGTAGTCAACACTTCTGTCGAAATCTATATCCTAAGTGTCGCATTTGGAGATAAGTGTTTTCTTGTTGTTGTTTCAATGGATGCATTTTTATTTGCATGTGGTTGGATGTTTATTAGTGTGTGATCATGTTCAAGTCTTGTTACATGATTTTACTCTCATCTTTCTGCCTTACTGATCCCACACTTAGTCAATTTTGCAGTTTTCTCTGTCTCTACAACTTGTTGAATCAAGCATCAACCTTTCTACCTCTTTAAACTATGCACTACACAATCACAAGCCTCAGTGAAGCACCCTTTTACTCCTATAACTATGCACTATGTAGTCATAAAGAACTTCCTCCATCAATTGGGCATTGTGCAATCTTAGTGCTTAGTCACTCCAGATCTATAATTTGGACTTGTCTAATGTGCAATCCTGATCAACCTTGTCTTTCCCTGCACACTGCACAATCACAGTGGATAGTGGAGCCTCCCTTAGACCCTTGTAGTGCCCATCTTCTTAGCCCCTTGAGCCTCTCATCCTACCACAACACACTGCACAGTTACAGTGCCCATTCATCCATCCTTACCTACTGTGAAATCCCTGACTTGCCTCTCCCCCGGCTACTATACGTTGCGCAGCTACAGTGCCTAGTCCATCACCCTTTGCCTCTTGCTACTGCGAACTACACTCAAGAAGGCCTCTCTTTTCAATATTGCACATTGTACCAACTCAGTTAGCATGTTGCATGAGAAACATGATAGACCGAGAGATTTTGGGACTGATGTCATCTTATCATGAGTGAACTCCATTTCTAGGTATTATTACCTTGACATGCTAAGATAATGCTCAAGGAGGATGTCAAGGAGATGATGCAAGATGACACTTGTGTAGATGAAGACATAAATATATCATCAAGAAAAGAGATAAAGGGACATTAGATCATGACAGAAGAATGAAAGTGAACATCACAAGAGGACTCCATATCATAACCAACCCCTTGGATGATGAAGATGAAGAACATGCAATACCTATCATGAAGATGTGAAGACAGTAACAAGAAGAAAAACTTGACATTGATACTCTAAAATGGAGTTCCACATCAACATCACCAAGTCATGGATTATCAAAGTGTCACCATAAAGTCATATGTTTTAATTGCCACATATTTGTGGAATTTTAATATTATATTTTTTAAAAATGAGACAATGTAAAATGCGTGGAATCCAAAAGGTCATAAATAGAATGTGGAAAGTCATGTAGGAGCTCAAAGGTCTCATAAGAATTTGAAAAGTCACATGTGAGCTCAAGAGTCACGAGGGAAACTCAAGGGTCACCTCATTTGTTATATATACACCCTCATAGCTTAAGGAAAGGACTTTTCACCTTGGCTTCTCAAGCTAGGCATAGGAGAGAAGATTTTTCTTCTGAGAAGCAAGTAGTGGCTTAACGTTCCACTAATGAAATTAGTGTTGTATTATTATAATGGTGTACATTGGGACTTTCACTTTATAACTTGACACTCTCTTAGAGCTGGTGCACTCTCATGCATATGTCGTGAATGATTGTAAGACTATTTTTTCATTGTTTGTGGTGTATGCGTATGTTTCTACATAATAATAAAAATGAACTATTTCATTGGCTTTTGTATGCATATTTGAATTATGCGTCTCTTTTTTTCATGATCGTAATTTCTTTGTGAATTATTTTGTAAGATAACTAACAATTATTTTAGATATATGTGTGTCTCTTTATTAGGATAACACTATAATTTTTCTCTTAAAGATTCACTTTCCCTTCCCATTCGTGAAAGAACCTTGAAACACTTTGCGTTTGAATACATCACACTTCCTCATATCGAAAGTATATGTGCTCTCTCGTGTTGATTATTGTAGCCAAGGAAAATCATTAAGGATATGGGTGTCAGGTCTCTTTCTCAGATGGGGCTCTTTCTCCAAACAATGTGAGGTCTAATTGGGACAATATTGGGAAGACCCCATAAATTGTTGGTGGCATCAAACACTGCCAACATATAGGTACATTCCTTATGCTTGTATATGCATTTATATTAACACATTTGAACCCTTTCTTGTATCAGTTGGCATATACTACCATGATGATGTTTTGAAGAAAAACTAGGTTATGAAAACATCACATTCAGAAGTCACCATTGTCGAGAATTTGGAAATCTCTATAGGAATTTCCCTCTTCTTTATGTAGCCACTACACCTGATTTGGTGGAAAGAAAGGACCCCAAGGGATTCACCAAGTCTATCATCTATCGTTGAAGCTCCCTTAGCCCCCTGCACCTCCATACATTGGAAGGATACCTAATGCCATAAATGGATTTATCCATTGATAACGATACCTTTTGACCATGATCACATAGATATAGTAATGAAGGATTCACTCAATTCCTTGGAGTTTGAATTTAAAACAAAAACTATCTGTATTATCCCTAAAGAGATCTTGGAACTACTTCTTAAATAAATTCTCTGTTGGAAATAATAGTGAGAGGGGGGGGTGAATCAGTATTATCAAGTTCTTTTAATAAATCTTCCTTATTTATACTTTGAATTATTTTTGCATGTCAGTACCATAAAATAATGAGCATGAACAAAGAAAACAGATAGTCACACCAAAGAACACCAGATGTAAGGTGGAAACCCAATGTGGGTGAAAACCACCTGCTGCAATATGTCTCTATCTTCTTTCAAATTAGAAACTCCTTTTTCAATGGTTTTGTACTGGTGCAGTCCTTTACCAGTACGCAGGCTGCAACCTGCAGAGAGCTACAACTCTCTCTCGTTTTCCAGTCTCTCCTGGAAGGGAGCTACAACCCCCTACTTCTTTTCTTTCAAGGAACATCAAGTACAAGTAAATCACCGAGTCAACTACAGTAACCAGATCAATAATAACAGTAAACTAAACCCAGAACCCCTTATCAACAGAAAAATTCAGCCAACAAAAGGTCTTAAGACAGATCCGCAGTTTTCCTTTATCTGGCCTGCGTGGCCATGCACTTCACCTTCTGCTCTCCTGCGTATACCTGCAGAGAGCCTTCTGCTGCACCGCGTACCCACGCACTATTTCTTCAATCACGCCACGTACTGTTAATGCAGGTACGCACCCACAGATGTTATCGCGTCGCGTACTGCTACTGTAGCCACGCACCCACAACTGCTATCGTGCTGCGTATGCACGCACCTGCGGCTTCTGAAGCGCCGCGTACTTTCACTGTGCCTACGCACCTGAGCCTCTGTCGCGTTGCGCACCCACGCACTGCGCCTTCTTCTGTTCTGCGTACCCATGCACTTCTCCTTCTTCTGCTCTGCGTACCCACACACTTGCACCGTTAATCACCTGCGTACCTCTGATTAGGGCCAAATTGGAAGTCCCCCAATGTGCCACAGATAGTCAGATGCTCAGATCTGATCATGCGCTCGAGAGATCACCCTTCATAGATTCGCTTTCAACTTCACTTTTATATAGATCAAGCTTTTAAAACAATAACCCAATATTTCAAATCTTAAGATATTCAATTTGCAAAAGATACTTAGCCAAGTGATCTCCTTTGCTTTATATAGGCAAGCTCTTCCTAAATTCATGGATAAATACCATAGATAACCAATACAAGGGGCCCAAAAACATGGGGCTCAATAATAATAATATAAAACAATACCACAGGCCAAAACCATAGAATCAAGAACGGCAGGCTAAATACCACGGGCCAAACATAAGAAACCCCACGTGAGCGCGCTTCTCTGCCTTGAAGTAAGTGAACTGGGGGTACGCACCTTCTGAACGGGTGACTTGCGTGTGCGGCCGCAATCCCTTCATGGCGTACCTGCAGGTACGCACCTTTTGAACTATTCTCCTGCGTACCTCTTAATTTCCAACATTTTGAGAGCCTGATCAGAGCATTGCCACTTGAGGGTGTTGCCATCAAGTACAACATTTGTATCATAGAGCCATACTAGAAACATAATGCCAACAATCTCCCCCTTTGGATTTGATGGCAACCTCAAGATCTTCAACGTCATTCTCCCCCTTTGACATCAAGGGCAAAGGGTTATGCTCCCCCTAAGAACATGCTCCTCCTGAATATAAACCAGATCTACAAAGAAGAACCATAATCCACCAAACACCATAAATGACCATGAAAGAGATAGAGACATATTGCAGCAATATTCAGACCAGCATCCATGATCTCCTTCTATACGTCCTCCATAATGCCAACAATGCATTATATGCTCCCCCTGAACCTGTGCCATTCAATCTTCATCCAATCCGCAATCCAGAACATGTACGCATATGCCCCAGATGAGCCTTGTGAATAACCAACTATCAGAAGAGATTCAACAAGATGATGCATCAACAAACCCCAGCTTTTGCCTGAGGTATTCAAAGGTCTCCCTGGGCAATGGTTTGGTGAGTATATCAGCAACTTTTTCCTTAGAAGGAACATACTCCAACTTGACCTTTTGTTCAAGTACTTGTTCCCGGAGAAAATGATACTTGATCGGTATGCGCTTGGTCTTTGAATGCATGACTGGGTTCTTTGAAATGTTGATTGCACTTGTGTTATCACATAAGATGGAGATAGGTGGTGTACAAGTGATTTGAAAGTCCTGCAAGGTCTGCATCATCCAAAGGAGTTGAGTGCAGCAAGATGCAGCAACAACATATTCTGCTTCAGCTATAGACAAGGCAATTGAACTCTGTTTCTTGCTGAACCAAGATACTAATCTGGAACCCATAAAGAACGCACCACCACTTGTGCTCTTCCTGTCATCCACACTTCCTACCCAATCTGCATCTGTATAAGCATGTAGTGTGAGATCTGTATCTCTAGGATACCATAAGCCATAATTTTGAGTCGCTTGAAGATATTTAAAGATTCTCTTCACTGCCCGAAGATGAGTTTCCTTCGGATTTGCTTGAAATATTCCAACTATTCCCATTGCATGCATGATGTCTGGTCAGGTACCTGTCAAATAAAGTAGACTTCCAATCATAGATCTGTAGGTTGGTTGATGCACTGCTGGTGATTCATCATTTGTACTGAGGCTACATCCTGTGACCATGGGTGTACATACTGGTTTTGCATCTTCCATGCGATATTTCTTCAAAATCTGCTTGAGATGCTTGGTTTGAGACAAAAATATCCCTCCTTCTTTTTGTTGGATTTGCAAACCAAGAAAATATGTCAGTTCTCCCAGCAAGGACATTTCGAATTCTTTCTGCATCACTAAGGCAAAACTTTGACTCATAGCTTCTTCATTGCTGCCAAAGATAATGTCATCTACATACACAACAAGTATTAGCAATTTGTCATTTTCAACTTTTATATAAAGATTGTTGTCTGCTGATCCTTTTGAAAAACCATGTTGATGAAGATATTTGTCCAAACGATAGTACCAAGCCCTTGGAGCTTGTTTGAGACCATAGAGAGCCTTTTTCAATCTGCATACAAGATTTGGATCATTTCCAAGAATGAAACCATCTGGCTGCTCAATGTATACTTCTTCTTCCACGTCTCCATTTAGAAAGGCAAATTTCACGTCCATTTGAAATACTTTGAAGTTTTGAAAGCTTGAGAGAGCAAGGAACATTCGGATGGCCTCAAGTCTTGCAACAGGAGCAAAGGTTTCTTCAAAATCTATTCCTTCTTGTTGCGCATACCCTTTACAAACAAGTTTGGCCTTGTTTCTAATTACTTCTCCATTTTCATTCAATTTATTTTTGAAGACCCATTTTGTCCCTATAACATTCTTATCCTTTGGTCTAGGAACCAGCTCCCAAGTGTTGTTCTTTTCGATCTGCTCAAGTTGTTCATCCATTGCTTTCACCCAACATTCATCTTTGCATGCCTCTTTCACATTTTGTGGTTCAATGGAAGAGAGTAATGCCAAATAGCTTGAAGCTTCTGCAACTGTTCTTCTTGTTTGTACACCTGCTTCTTTTTGCCCCAAAATCTGAGATTCTGGATGATTCTTTTGAACATATCTAGATGGAGTCTTCTCTTCTATCCTTATCTGCTCCTCTGGTTCTTCTTGAGTTTCCTCTTCTTCATCATTCTGTCTTTGAGGGTAGTCTTCATCTTCTTTGATATCTTCAAGATTTACTTGCCTAGGAATGTATCCCTTCTCATCAACCACTACATCGATGTTGTCAACAATTCTTCCAAGTCTTTTATTGTAGACTTGTATGCTTTGCTGTGTGGAGAATAACCAAGAAGAATGCCTTCATCTGCTCTAGGTTCAAGTTTGCCAAGTTTCTCATCAGTATTCTTAATATAGCATTTGCTGCCAAAGATTTTGAAGTGCTTTACTAAAGGAGTCTCACCATACGAGAGCTCATGAGGAGTTTGAGTGCTGTTCACCTGGACATTTGTTTTGTTGAGAATAACAACTGCAGCATATGCAGCTTCACCCCAAAAAGTTGCGGGAGTTCCAGACTCATCAAGCATAGCACGAGCCATTTTTTGGACTGTTCTGTTCATTCTTTCCACTACTCCATTTTGCTGAGGAGTTCTAGCTGTAGAGAATTCTCTTCTTATCCCATGTTCTTCACAGAAATCAAAAAATTCATTTGAGGTAAACTCCCCACCTCTGTCGGATCTGAGGCACTTAATTTTGTATCCTGATTCATTTTCAACCAAGGCTTTAAAGGATTTGAATTTTTCGAATGCTTCATCTTTGTGCTTCATAAGTCCTAACTAGCCAAACCTGGAGAAATCATCAATGAATAATATCAAGTATTCTTCTCCTTGAGGTGTCCTTTTCCTGAATGGTCCACATACATCTATATGTACAAGTTCAAGAGGCATGCTAGCTGATCCTTCCTTCTCTGGAAAGTTAGTTCTGGTTTGCTTTCCAAACTGACATGATTTGCATATGGTGTTGTCTGGAATTTTGATATCTGGAAGACCGCGAACTGCCTGATATTTGCATGCCTTCCTTATTTGTGAAAAGCTTAGATGCCCCAGCCTCCGGTGCCATAACCAGTGTTCATCATACTTTCTTAGATAGCATTGTTGTTGTCCTTCTTCAAATATGTATAGATTATTTGGAGTTCTTTTACCTTTGATCACCGTTTTACCTGTATCAAGATCACGAACAAGACATCCATTTGATCTAAATATCACCTCGGTTCTTTGATCACACATCAGGCTGATGCTCAGAAGATTATGCTTCAATCCATCAACATACAAAACATTTCCATCTTTGACTTTTTCTTTTAACTGAGCAGTGCCTTTTCCTTTTATAACTGCAGGAGTATCATTTCCAAAAGAAACTTTCTTTCCCTTTTCTAAGGCAGAATATGGTTCAAGTTTTTCTTTATCACCTGTCATATGCTTCGAACATCCACTGTCAATGTACCATAGATTTTCTTTCCCCTCTGCATAAAATGCTATCCCACATCTTTCTGTTTGTGGTTCCTTTATTCTCCATGTTTTGGTGCTTGAGGCTTGTTCCTTTGTCTGCTGAAACCTGCTCCTGCATTCAGAATCTTCATGACCAAAGTTATTGCAAATAGAACATTCAACTTCATTTTCAAGAACTGAAAAGTTGTTATAGGTCCTTTTTGTAATCCCGGTCATACTTCTTTGTTTTTGAGCTTCTCTAGTCATGATCGTTTTATATGCAACACATTGAGTTGCTTTGTGACCAAAGTTATGGCAAGAGAAGCATTGTCCATTGAAGAAACTTCTGCGGTTATCAAATCTTCCAGCCAAACGATTGTAATTTCTATTGTCATTCATTCTTGAAGCAAATTGAGAGGATTTTACCTGTGGATGGTTGTAGCTTTTGTTCATCCTTAAGATGGATTGCCCCTGGTTTACCTGATAGTCTTTGTTTGTAATTGGTCCCTGCTTTACCTGGTGATCTCCATTGTGCTTTTTCTCATTCCTTCTTGCTGCATCAAGATAACTCTTTGAGGTGGATGCTTGAGAAGTTTCTCCATTATAACCCAAACCTGTCTTGTTTAGTGGAGAACGTTGTACATTGATGATCTCATCCAGAGTTTCAGATCCTTTGACAAACTTAAGATTAATATCCTTTGTTTTCTCAATCTCTTTTCTAAGACCAACAATTTCACCTTCTAACTTTTCAAGATAATTTTCTTTTTCATCAATTTGAAGTTGTAGAGTATCAATGATCCTATTCTTTTCTTCTATACATGTCTTGAGTCTAGAAATTTCTTCATAAAAGCTATCCACATCTATAGCATCCATGTAATCATCATCTTCAAATGCCATTAAAAGTTTATAGTCATTACCTCGTTCATCTTCATCACTATTTGATAGACCATCACTATCCTCATGAGTGTAGTAGCTTTTCTTATTTGCATTATGTTTCTTGCTCCATCTAGCAGGTTCCTTTCCTTTGTCAATCTTATCCTTATGAGGACATTTTGTAGCATAATGACCTACTCTTCCACAAGAAAAACATTTAAAAGGTAACTTACCTCTGAACCTTCCAGTACCCCGTTGAAGATTTCTGACAAAATTTGATTCTTCTTCTTCTTCTGGCACGTAACTTGCTTCATAGTAGTCTCCTTTGCCTGAAGCCTTGAAAGCAGCTTCTCTCCTATCTGATGGACCTCCTTTTCTCATTTCATAAGCAGTTAGAATTCCGTGTAGCTGGGACATAGTAAGAATTCGTAGATTTTCCTTTTCTTCTATTGCAGAGACTTTAGATTCAAACTTGGGGGACAATGATCTTAAAACTTTTTCAACCACAATAGCCTCTTTTATTTCTTCACCCAAGTTTTTTATGCAATTAACAATATCGTCTACCCGAAGGAAATAGTTAGACACACTTTCATCATTATACATTTTGAGATTCTCATACTGAATCCTTAGGGTTTGAAGTTTAGCATGCTTTACCTGTTCATCTCCTTCGTAGCTCAAGACAATCTTGTCCCATATTCCTTTTGCGGATTTATATTGCATAAACTTCACGAATTCTGTTTGAGATAAGCATCCCAACAGAGTATTGACTGCTTTAGCATTTGTTTCATATTTCTTCTTTTCGGCCATATCTGTAGGGGTAGCTGAAGGAAAAGTGTAGTCTGTATCTATGATATCCCAAAATTCTGTACCAAGAGATTGAAGATAGGCAGTAACTCTTACCTTCCAATAATTGAAGTTTGTCCCATCAAAAATTGGTGGCCTGATTGATGCTTCCCTCTCGTAGTTGCTCATGATGAATGATCTTCCTTCAAGCGATCAAGCTTCTCTGAAGGACCTGCTCTGATACCAATTGTTGGAAATAATACTGAGAGGGGGGGTGAATCAGTATTATCAAGTTCTTTTAATAAATCTTCCTTATTTATGCTTTGAATTATTTTTTCATGTCAGTACCATAAAATAATGAGCATGAACAAAGAAAACAGATAGTCACACCAAAGAACACCAAATGTAAGGTGGAAACCCAATGTGGGTGAAAACCACCTGCTGCAATACGTCTCTATCTTCTTTCAAATTAGAAACTCCTTTTTCAATGGTTTTGTACTGGTGCAGTCCTTTACCAGTACGCAGGCTGCAACCTACATAGAGCTACAACTCTCTCTCGTTTTCCAGTCTCTCCTGGAAGGGAGCTACAACCCCCTACTTCTTTTCTTTCAAGGAACATCAAGTACAAGTAAATAACCCAGTCAACTGCAGTAACCAGATCAACAATAACAGTAAACTAAACCCAGAACCCCTTATCAACAGAAAAATTCAGCCAACAAAAGGTCTTAAGACAGATCCGCAGTTTTCCTTTTTTTGGCCTGCGTGGCCACGCACTTCACCTTCTGCTCTCCTGCGTATATCCGCAGAGAGCCTTTTGCTGCACCGCGTACCCACGCACTATTTCTTCAATCACGCCGCGTACTGTTACTGTAGGTACACACCCACAGATGCTATCGCGTCGCGTACTGCTACTGTAGCCACGCACCCACAGCTGTTATCGCGCTGCGTACCCATGTAGCGACGACTTCTGAAGTGCCACGTACTTTCACTGAGCCTCTGTCGCGCTGCATACCCACGCACTGTGCCTTCTTCTGTTCTGCGTACCCACGCACTTCTCCTTCTTTTGCTCTGCGTACCCACGCACTTGCACCGTTAATCACCTGCGTACCTCTGATTAGGGCCGAATTGGCAGTCCCCCAATGTGCCACAGATAGTCAGATGCTTAGATCTGATCATGCGCTCGAGAGATCACCCTTCATAGATTCGCTTTCAACTTCACTTTTATATAGATCAAGCTTTTAAAACAATAACCCAATATTTCAGATCTTAAGATATTCAATTTGCAAAAGATACTTAGCCAAGTGATCTCCTTTGCCTTATATAGGCAAGCTCTTCCTAAAATCATGGATCAATACCATAGATAACCAATACAAGGGGCCCAAAAACATGGGGCTCAATAATAATAATATAAAACAATACCACAGGCCAAAACCATAGAATCAAGAACGGCGGGATAAATACCATGGGCCAAACATAAGAAACCCCACGTGAGCGCGCTTCTCTGCCTTAGAGTAAGTGAACTGGGGGTACGCACCTTCTGAACGGGTGACCTGCGTGTGCGGCCGCAGTCCCTTCACGGCGTACCTGTGGGCACGCACCTTTTGAACTATTCTCCTGCATACCTCTTAATTTCCAACATTTTGAGAGCCTGATCAGAGCATTGCCACTTGAGGGTGTTTCATCAAGTACAACATTTGTATCATAGAGCCATACCAGAAACATAATGCCAACATTCTCATGGTAGATATGGAGGATGAAAAGAAGAAATAAGAGTCCAAAGATATTGACCTTTATTCCCTAGACAAACTATGTATTGTAAAATCTTGGAAGGGAAATGATCCTATTTACATCGTTGAACACCAAGTCGAAATTAAAACCAATTATTTCCTCAAATCACATGGACAAGAGCAAAGAGAAATCTTGGAAATATCTAGCACTAACCCAACTCAACCATTCAAAGATTCCCCTAAGCCACATAAATAAGAAAAGAGAAAGCATATAAAGAGAAACCATAAAATCTTAGAAGAACTATAGGTAGTGTTGTTCAAATCTCACAAAATCAAGTTAAAATATGAAGGTTATCACCCTAATGATCCCCACTTGCGAGAATGAAAGTTATCTCTAACAATATTAGGGGCATTAACTATAAAGGTAAGAAATGTCCCCTCAATGCTAAATGGAGATTAGAAAATCCAATTCTTTTAATGGTCAAGAAACAAAAAATTTAAGTGAATCAATAGAGATGATTTCCTCAAAAAGGAGTAGAGGTTTCTAATCAATGATAATAGATACTCATGGGCAAGTGGGTAGACTTTCCATATTTTGGAGCTATCAAAAGGTCTTAGTCATATAAATTTCTATGAAATATAAAGTCTTAATAGTTAAATTCTAGCTTACTGGGTCAGAGGATATATGTTACTTGTCTAATTCTAATGGACCCACACTTCCTAGAGATAAAGCCTTATTCTTCAACTATATTCATTGGCTCAAGTCCTTATTCATGGAGGCTCCTTGGGTACTAGATGGTAGCTTCAATCTAATCAAATCCATTGGGCTTCACAATAGATTGCATCTTGAATAGATTACTTCTTAATTTTATAGGACACAACGTAAAGAGGTATTTTCGTGGAAGGTTTAGTTCTCATGAGGCATGACTTGGACCAAGAACCCACCACAGGAAATTTCGGCCTAAAAGTGCCCATGAAATGTTCATGTAATTTCCACGTGATAATATGTAAACTAATCGAAATCATTTAAATTTAAAGAGAGGTACACATTCTAAATAATTTTAAATTATTTCATGTGGGTATCCATGAAATATTTTATTGGTAAATTGGGTATAGGTGTAATATATCAACAAATTTGGATATTCATGAAATATTTCATTAATGTTGTTTACCTACCTTACCCATATGAATTAGAATATCGAAAAAGTTATTAATGCAATGTAAAATGCTGATATTAATGAAAATATTAAATCAAAAATGCGGGCACATCTCACATTAATAATCATGCCCCCAAAAAACACCAAATGAAATAGTTATATATATATATATATATATATATATATATATATATATATATATATATATATAATATAATATAATATAATATAATATAATATAATATAAATATAGGTTGTTTACCTACCTTACCCATATGAATTAGAATATCGAAAAAGTTATTAATGCAATGTAAATGTTTATATTAGTGAAAATAATAAATTAAAAATGAGGGAACATTTGAAATTGACAACCATATATATAGATATATATATATATATATATATATATATATATATATATATATATATATATATATATATATATATATATATAATATAAATATAATATAAATATAGACTGTTGTTTACACACCTTACCCACACGAATTAGAATATCGAAAAAGTTATTAATGCAATGTAAATGTTTATATTAGTGAAAATAACAAATTAGAAATGCGGGAACATTTGAAATTCACAACCATGCCCCCAAAAAACAACAAATTAAATATATAGATATATATACCATTGCAGTTAAATATAAAGGACTTAATAGTTAAAAATAAAATATAATTATAGTTAAATATAAATTAGTTAAATAGTTTAAAGTAAAATATGGTTATAGTTAATATAAAATAATTAAATAATTCGAAAGCGTATTCCAGAAAGGACAAATTGCATGATTCTGGCTAAAATATAAAATCTATAGTTGAATATAAAATAGTTAAAAACATATCCCAAAAAGGACAAATTATTGAATTTCGACGAAAAATATAAAATATATAGTTAAATAGTTAAATATAATTAAATATAAAATAAGCAAAAAAACTTCTCTAGAAAAGAGAAATTACCAGATTCCAGACTAAAATATATTTTCTAGGTGAAACTTTGGCTTCAATAGACAATGAAGTTAAAAAAAACTAGTGACACATCTTTGTAGTTGTCATTCTTTATGCATAACCCTTGTTTACTCGAGATACTTATTAACTTTGAACATCCCTATACCTAATAGCATAAGTAAGTTAAATTTATGGCTCACTTTATTCGCTAGAATTTTATTGCAAGATTTTAAGAGAAGTTGCTTTGGAATGATTTTGAAACTATAATATCCAATTGATCTCTTTCCATGGACCAAATGCATGTAGAATCCATGTCGATTCCATGATAATATTGAGAGGGGGCGATGAATCAGTGTTATACAATTTTTAACAATATTTAAGATATTTAAGTTATATTCAATAAACCACATAAAAATCATACATCAAACAATACACATAGATCAGGAGACACAAATATCTATGTGGAAACCCTTATGGGAGAAAACCATGGAAACACTTCTTCTTTATATATGAATGTATGCACTAACCTACTATTACATCAATTTACTGGCACCAACCAGAAGAAGACATCTATCCCCTGAGATTTATAGACACCAATCCCCTGATTTACATTCGGAAACCTTAAGAAGACATTGATCCCACGATTTATAGGCACCAACCTGAAGGAGATTCTAATCCCCTAATTTATAGGCACCAACGTGAAAGATACTTTGATCCCTTTACTTGCAAGCACCAACTTGAAGGAGACCTCAATTGCCTAATTTATAGGCACCAACTTGATATGCATATCAAATCCCTATTTCATAAAATTTTCAAACTCATATCCACAAGCATTCAAATTAAACTTGCCCATACAAACTTCTTGATTTTTCTCATCCTCTCTTTCTCATATCTTCTGCTTTGATCTCAGCTTTATGTTCAACTGCATCTCAGATCTATTCTGGTCTTTTCTTCTACACAATCTTGCACACGATACTAACACTAATCTCTTAGATGCTACACTTTGTTATTGTTCTTCACAACTTAGAATCCAATTTTTTTTTTTATATTTCAAACCATATAACACTTATAGACTTCACAGACTTTATCCACACTTTCATTGAACATCTTCTATATACTTTATCCTTAGAATTTTTTTGCCTTCATCTCCACATAGTTCATATTTCTCGGTTCTTCTTCTATGTGTTTGATCACACACACTTTCAAACTATTCACACCCACTCAAACCTCTCTTACTTAAGATATTAATACAATAGACGTAGTCAAATCCAACATGCCATGGGGATCCAATCTGGATGATGAGCATTAATTTTGTATTTTCATGGTTCCTTAGCCCCCAGGGCTAAACCCTTGAGCACTTGTGACCATGTTTAAAATTGTTTCAACAAATCTAGGATCAGAGTCCATTGATTCTAGCTCTAGGGGCTCAACTATGACCGTGTGTTAGGACCGTACTTTTAAATTTTTTAATGGATATTGGGTAGATCAAGTTCCCACCTTGCTTGTTACATGCCAATATGGTAATACAATGAGATCAAAGTCCCATGACCCAATATTGCATTAAGCCCTTAAGTGTTAACCAACTCCCATGTGACCTTGTTTCATGACCATTTGTTGACCAATTCATTGAATATCAGGTAGATCGTGCTTAGTTCTCACTTTCTACATGTTGATATGCTGATGAAAAAATATCCCTAGACTGATTTTCTTATTCCATGTTAAAAGCATTTTTCAAGACCTTGATGGGTGGAATCATTACCTTTCTACACTATCTTGGTAGACAGATTGTAATTGACAATTATTTTCTCGTTACTTTGGGACTTTCTCCCTTAGGTTGATTCATTATTGTTTCCATTCTAGCACTACAATGTTCCAATAGCACACGACATAATATGGGGCCCACAATCCCCACATAATCTGACACATAACATGCAACATAATCCACTACAACCAATCAAGACTTTCCATTTGTACAAGTGCTAATGTGTTCTTTCCACATGTCACCTACCAAATGTCCATTTTGACTAGCCAGAAACACCAAACATGTCTACAATGTGTCGTCACTTGTTATTGCCATGCATTAGGGGAATTTTTAACTTATCCCCTTAAGGTTTTACTCAAATTTCAAGCGGGAGTACTTTTTGGATGAAAAATTTAATTCTTCATCCAAGGAGTACCCATGCTACATACTTTTAATGGACCCTTACTACATGAGAAATGAAAAATACATGAAGAATGTGATTGCAATCACGTTCTTCATGTATTTCTCATTTTTAGTGTAGTATGGTCCATCAAAAGTATGCAACATGAATACTCCTTGGATGAGGAATCAATTTTTTCATCCAATGAGCATTATTGCTCGAAATTTGAATAAACCCATAGGGAGATAAGTTGAAAATACGAATTGAAAAAAAAGTTTGTTCTTTTTTCCCTGTAAAATTTGATTATTTAATCTAATATTATTTTATTATTTCCACTATTATTTTATAATTTGCTTAGGAGGCCCATTTAAGACCTCAAAATTCCCCTAATGCCACTACCACCTGTCCTTTTTCCATGTGTATTTCCATGACACCTAGCTTGTTTTTGTACCTCCTTTTCTAGAGTGGTGGAACATACTCTTACCTCCACACAAGATTTAACTTCCAAACACCATTATCTCTAGATGAACCTTTTTCTTCCGCACAACCTTGGATTCCACACACCATTTATTACTTAGTTTATTTTTCCCCACATATCTCCATATAATATCTAGAATTCGGCACATTTTTTTGTCTTTTAACAATGCCAATAATCTTGAAGTCCAAACAGGTCTTATCCCTTGGGATTTGGCATGTTGGCCCCCTCTGACCAAGATCGCTCATTGGGGCTACTTCCTTCTTGGCCTTTTTAGCCTTTCTGGAAGTTCCTCTACATCCTCAGCCTTTGGCCTTCTCGACCTTCTTGGCATGTCTTTCTTGCACTTGAATTTCTTGCTCAACCAACCTATTTGGACTTCTACTACGTGATCGACGTGTGCTTGAACTGCTTACTTAGCCAAACTATTCGACCTTTGTTGCCTGATATATTATTCTAATTCATCCTTTGTCACCTCTTCCATTTAATTTTTTGTTCTTCCTTCGACATTATTGACACTACTACAGTTGACATCAATGACAACATGTGTGCAACAATGGTTCATGAATTTCACATCAATGACAATGTGTGTGTAACAATTCTTTGTGACTGTGACATCAATGAAAACAAACATATTTCAATAGTCTACTCTATCCCACTAGTGTTTTGTTGCAAGAATTTAAAGCCTTATTGACTTTATAACATGTTTGAAGTTGTCGTAGGCAATAGACTATTCATTCACAACTAACTTTGTTATGGCAAATGAAAGCATGAAGGAGTAAATTTTGGATTCTTTAATGTGTGCTCTATTAATTTGTTTGGTGGTAGATGCTTATTTGAACTTAATTTTCCATTTCTAAAGAATACCACAATATCATATTTCATTATCATGTCATTGAAACATGAAATTTTATTTCTATGAGGTCTTTACAAAGGTCATACCGTTGTTTTAGCTTTGTAGTTTTAGGTTTTAATCTATTAAAATTATGAATCTCCAATATGTGCACGCAAGAAGGAGCCCTACAACCTTGTATGGTGTCTTGGAAAACAATGTTTCTCTTAGGCATATAAACAAAGAATATGTTTTGTTAGTTTTCCACAAGTGAGGCTTTCTCTAAATCAAGTTGTATTATACACCAGCAGACACACAACTTAAATAAACATTTAGAAGGTCCAGTAACCCTATATGGTAACTTTATTTTCGTAAATTCAGTTCTAGAATTCACATTTTTGAGCAATAGGGCATTGTTTTTGTTAGTGACAGTAAGTTAAAATTGTTTTATTCTAGTTGAATGCTTTCAAAATTTTCCAAGAGAGCTTTTGCAACTACAGTTTAAGTGTAGTTTGTTAGAATTTATTATGTTGATTTATAAAGCTTATAAATCTCTATTATATTGCCATCATAACTGTGAGAGGGAAAATTAGAACTATTTGAAAAAGGAACGACAAAGTCTTTTATTATCTTTCAATAGTTAATGAGTAATTATACACCAACTACTTTAGGAAAACTATGATGGATGCAACTTGGTGTCAAAAAGATGGAAATGATTTCTATGTTATCTCCACAATCTATCAATAACATGAAATAAAATGACATAGAAATATTATAAGTTTTCGAAAGAATTAGTCAAAAAATTAATGGGTGGAATCATCAATTTTCTATACTAGCTTGGTAGACAAACTGCAATTGACAATTATTTTCTCATTACTTTCAGACTTTTCCCCTCGGGTTGATTCATTGTTGTTTCCATTCTAGCACTACAGTGTTCCGATAGCTCATGACATGATATGGGATCCACAATCCCCACATCATCTACCACATCACCTGCTACATCATCCACTGCAACCAATCAAGACTTGCCATTTGTCCAAGTGTTAATGTGTTCTTGCCACTTGTCAACTACCAATTGTTCATTTAGCTAGCCAAAAATTCCAAGCATGCCTGCCACATGTCATCACTTGTTGTTTCCATGTCATTGCTCCCTGTCCTTTTGCCATGTGTCTTTCCATGTCACCTAGATTGTTTTGGTCCCTCCTTGTCCAGAGTGGTGGAACATACTCTTACCTATACACAGGATTTTCCATTGCACAAGATTTAACTTCGAGACACCATTACCTCCTCGAGAACCTTTTCTTCTGCACAACCTTGGATTCCACACACCATTTATTATTTAGTCTAGTTTTCCCACAAATTGTTAATTTTTGTTAGCATCAGACATGATCTAGCCATGAAAATTGGTCGAGAGGTTGAGGCACATAAGGTATCTGTTAGAGCCTAGATTTGTCTCTGGCTGAAAAGACAAGATTCTAGGTCCACATCAAACCACGCTCAGCCTCGTAGCTAGCCCTACGAGGACAGGAGAGGGCTCTCTTCGGGTCAATCTCGGCAAAAGACAAGTGATGGGGATCGAGATGAATAAATTTGCGACTGATCTTAGGCTAGGTATTAAGTGCGGGGATTTGATTTGGTTTTTTAAGGGTTTTTTTGAAAAAATGGGAAAGGCAAATTTGGGCTTGGGGATGAGGCACAGTTTCTGCAGAGTTCCAATTGGGGCAAGGAAGGAAATCGTTTTGATTCTTTAAAGTGAGTGAGGTGGATAGATCAGACTGGTGAGGAGCTAAGGAGAGAAAGAGAGTCTCAAGAATTCTCCTGAAATAGATGAAAACATGAAAATTTAAACAAATTCAAAGGCAGAGCATAACAGTTATGGATTCTACCTTAATCACTCATTTGTTCAAATTTAGAAGAAGAAGCATGAAAATGATACACATAACACTAGAGAAACTTACAATTACTTAGAGAAGCACACCATCAAAACATAAAGCCACATGGATCCCAAAAAGTGCTGCAAAACCTTGGTCTTTACTTAGCCAAAAATGCAGAGATACAATGTACAATAGAGTGCCAAGCTTTTCCCAAAAGTCCAACCCTAAAAATGACTTAGAAAATACATGAAATAGACTATCACAACCCATTCCCTTGCCTCTAGGGGTCGAGCTCATCATTCTAGGAGTTGTTTCAACCAATTCTAAACAAAGCACTAAAATCTAGGCAATCAAAACAACTTGCCTCTATAAGGTATGAAATTGATTCATTCATTAAAATTTCACTCTTTGGTGAATGAATCGTCTAGAACAAGTAACTAAATGTCAAAATTACATCATGTTCATTCAATTACATCAAGATAGGTCAAAAATAACATCACAAAGCAAAACTAGTCAAACTGGCCGAATTTCTGAGCTGGAAGGTGAAAAATTGGTCAAAAAACCTTTGTGTGTCGTGCCAATTCCTGTATGCATCGTGCCAATTTGATGCTGCTTTTGAAGCACTTTCGGAAGTCCAAATTGAGCCCAAGTGTGCTTCTTGGAAAGCCCTACCTATCTACTTTCCAACCCAAGCGGAATTTCGGACTTTGGTGCCCATTTGCCCCTCCAAACGCTCAATCTCCCAAGACTACTTCCTGTGTGTGAAATTAGGGGCAGAGAGGTCATTTTTAGGGTGTTTTTCCCATCCTGAAGACTCAAAACTTTTCCAAACTTCTTGGCCATGCACTAACAATCATGATTTTTCATGAAAAATCCAAAACTATAATTTTTTTTGCAGTTGAAGCTTCCAATCATAAGTGCACGCCACGTGGCATCGCGCACAGGGAGAAAAGCCCTGTTTTTTGCACAAAAATTGACAAAAATACCAAAAATGCCCCAAATTTCCTAAAATTTGGGTTGGAGCTTCATTATCAAGTGTTATGTTGGGCTAAGGAGGCTTCAGCCAATATCTGAAGACGATCAAGCTCCCTTTGCCTCTTTTTCTTCCTTATGGCCTTCCTCAATTTCACCTTCAAATTCCTGATTCGGGCCTTGCACACCTTGTTTCGTGCCATGTAGTGGAAATACATGTGTTTCAGCAGTGCATGGTCTTTTTTGGCCTTGTCCAACAACCTCTCTAGGTGCATGTTAACTCTCTCTATATTGGCCTCCCAATCCTCATTAATCTCTTTCTCCAATGACATGAGATCAACTCTTCTCCTTTGTGCAGCTTGGCGATGCTCACGAATGTTTTGTAGCTCCCTGATCGCTTGCTGATCCTCAAGCTATTTGTTCCTCTGCTCAAAGTAATTCGTGGTCCACCTAGCCCTCTCCAACTCAAGGGATAAGGCTTCAATCTCTGTTTGCTGCTCCTGGATGATCTCTCTAAGTTTGGCGCTTTGTGGACCTGTATCTATATCATCATCATGAAGGAGAATGAATTTGGTCTCTCATTCACCTGATGGCTCACCTGATGGCCCCTCATCCTAAATTGGCCTCTTGCCTTTGTCCTGTACCTGTGATGCTGATGGATGAAGTGAGACCCCTTCCACCCCGAGTGTAGATAACACTTGCTTTGCCGCTGCAAACAAATGTCTGGTGCCTCTCTGATATGTGATCAAAACCAGCACACTAGTAGTCTCATGGCACTCATACTGATGAGAAGGTTCACCTTCATGCTTAACAACTGATACTCCACATGAAGCTCTGAAGAAGTCACGAGAGATGAAATCATCCTAAGTGATGCCCTGTAATCCAAGTTGATTAACCACCAAAATCTTAATAAGAGCAAAATGATATACATTGTTCAGTTGCTGCTAAGGGGTTTTATGTTGTATAAAGGTGGTCATCCTCTCTATGTTCCGGCAAATGAAATACGAATGTTCATCATCTGTACCCTGGTGAAATGCATGAGAAACCAGAAGTGATAAGCATAAAGATGAGAGAAACGTCCCTCACAGCTAAAATATTTCATGATCAATCTCATTAGTGGAGCATATTCGTCTTTCAGATACCGGAACAGGAACACTCTCTTGAGCTGCCTCAAGAAAATGACTTTAATTTATGGCTCATAATGCTGCCGGTCAATCTTCTGTTTCTTGTGCCATGGCTCACCAATGTTCGGTATACTGGTTGCTAATGAGACAGATTCTGGTGTAAGTGTGAAGGTGACACCAGCCAAGATAGCTTGATCTCCGTGCAAGTGCAACACAAAAAGACGAGCCAACTCATGATGAAATTGGACACTAACCACCTTTTGAAAAAACTCATAGCATGACTAATGCTGAAAACACTACATAGCAAGAGGGCAGGCCTGCAATTTTGTAAGGGTGGTCGGTTCTTCCCTAACATGTCTGCCACTTTTATGAGGCCTCTGGGGTGCTTGTTCTTCCAAGGGAGAGTCACTTTGGGTTTCTACCTCATAGCCCGATGAATGCTTAGATGCCATGGATGTTATATAAAATACCTTGAAGACAAGATGTTGTTGTGTATGAACTGTGCTTGAACTGGCCTTTAATGATGTAAAAAATTGTTGTGTTGTGATTCTGCCACCAAGGGGAAAAAACAAATACAACCAGGGAATGTTAGGAAGGGGAAAACGGTAGGGGATTAGGGAATATTGAAATAAATTTAATTAGGGAGAGGAGGTTTAGGGTTCGGGATTAGTTGTATAGGGCTGAGGAGATTTTTATAAGGGCTAGGGTTTTGGGTTTTTGGGATTTGAATGTAATGTAGGATTGATCAGCTTAGTGGGGGGGGGGCTAGGAAGTGAGGAAACAAGGGAGAAATGGGGAAAAAGGAGAATCCTTGGTGACAAATCAAAGATTAAAGAACCTACAGTAAACCTCCTTTGGAGGCACTTTAGAGGGAGGGTTTGGATTTTTGTTTCGACCGCTACCACCCATAAACCACCAACAGTTATCACAAAATTTGAAGCAATGTCAAAATAGCAACCCTACCTGACAAATTCACGCAAGGAATGAGAAATTTGGTGAAGTTTCATGCAATATCGGGCTTTGGAATATATGCGTCGCACCAAGAGCCCAGTGCGTCACACTTTCCTTGTGCGTCGCGCAAAGAGTCCAGTACACCGCGCTCCCCCTGTGCGTCGTGCCCATTCAAAATAACACTAGGCGAAAACTCCTAGTGCGTCGCGCACTTCTAGTGCGCCGCGCCACCTGTTATGTGTGTCGCGCCGACTAGCTGCAAGCTCTTTCGCCCCAAAACACACACTTGCTCACTAAATTCGATTTGAAATGCTTTTCCTCGACCTTGGCATTCAGAATGACATTCATCTTCATGGAAAAACCTTTATAAATACATCAATTTGATTTCTGGTTCTCCAAAACCCATTTTTGTAATGTTTTGCAATCGACACTTTTTCAAAAATTAATAGAACTCTGACTTTTTGTTTCCTCCTTGATTTTTGGTTGAAATGATGAATTTCTTGGAACTTTTTTGTAGGGATAGTTATCATGGAATTTGGCAAAGGAGACCAGGGCTGTGCTTGAAGAATTCAAGAACTAAATTTTTTTGAAAATTATTACAAATAACAAAATGTCGACTTGTCTTCAAAACAGAGTTTTTAAGAAAAGTCATAATCCCTCTATACGACGATAAAAATATTTTAAAATAACAACTTATCAAAGACCTCCCTCTGGCCTGTTGGCTTTATTAGACTTTGTTGAAGACCAAATTGACTAACCCTAGACCTAATGACTAAAATCACTGTTATGACCTAGAAACTGAAACAAAACTACAAATGACTTTTAAGACTTGATTTTGATGAACAAACCCAATCCAACAGTCTAAATCATGAGGGGGATGAATGAAAAAATCCCTTCCGACATATTTATGGCATGATCCTAAGGGAATGCAACTGATCGAGTGAGATGGGACACCTAAACATGAAATGAAAAAATAGTTTTGATCTCTGACGGAGGGACGACCAGACCGACTCTAACATTGGCTCCAATGGGGATGGTAGCTCCTTGGAGGTGCCAAGAATGGCAGAGATATGGAAGAGCTAGACAGTGCGTCCATCCATTGGGCTATGGAGTCATTATTTCGACAAACAATACAAGACTTTGGACTCAATTTATTTGAATGAAACTTGACTGAAAAGGAATCGATAATAACATTAAAATGACTGAAAAAATGACTCGACAAACTGAACTCAAAACTGAAATATTTCTTTAGAATTATAGCCTTCACTTTGGGCCCCAAACTAAAGAAAAGATCACAGCACACACTTGCAACGAAATTGAAATAAAATGGTATTTACAATGACAATGATGACAACAGAAATAACTCAGAAAAGGTACCGCTTGAGCAGTCGACCATTGACCGGCCCTCCTGGAAAATCTTCCCCGTTCATCTCCTTCAAAAAAAAGGCATTCTGACCCTGGTATGGTGCAATCTTAAAAGGACCTTTCCAGAGATTGTCAAACTTGCGGTGCTTGCCCTTTTCCTCATTCCTTGCATCCCACTTTAACACCACATCGTCCAACTGAAACATGTCCGCCTTTTCTTTTTTGTCATAAATATTTTTAATTCTCTCCTACAACTTGAATGTGTTTTAAAAAACATCCTCCCGTGTCTACTGCAAGTGGATCATTTGATTTAGTCTTCTCTACATTGGATCCTCTTCACTACCTACCTCTTGAAGAAGTTTGATTGCCGGAGCTGCAAGAGAGGTAGGGAACACTGTATCAACTCCATAAACTAACTCAAAGGGGGACATACCAATGGATTTCTTCTGACTCACTCGATCTGCCCAAAGTGCATGGACCAGCTTCTTATGCCAACTCTTCTTGTTGATTTCTAGCATCTTCTTAATGATATTAACCAAAGATTTGTTGGGAGACTCCACCAATCCATTGCCTTGTGGATGATAGGCGGTTGAGTGCCCCAAATTAATGTGATATTTACTACAAAACTCAACCATCCTTTTTGACTTGAACGATGCTGCGTTATCAGTGATTAACTTATTCGGGCAACCAAAACAAGACAAAATATTATTTTCAAGGAATGAAAATATTACCGCATCCATATCTTGCCTAGTGGGAATTTCTTCAATCCATTTCGTGAAGTAATATGTCACTGTGAGGATCCATCTATGCTGACCTGAAGAAGAAGGATGAATTTCACCAATGAAATCCAACCCCCACTGCTAAAAAGGGGCACTCACCTCAATGCGCTTAAGCGGAAAAGGCTGTAATTTCTGTTTTCCTTCAAAAATCTGGCAGTTACGACAGCTCTTAACACTCTTGAACACATCAGCAAAAAATGTCGGCCAATAGTATCCAGCCCTCAGAATTTTATTTGCCTTTGTTTTCCAAAAAAGGTGATCACCACAATCTCCTTTATGGAAATCCTCCATGACCTGCTTCGCTTCTTCTTCCACCAAACAATTTAACAAAACGCCACCGGGATCTTTCCAATAAAGTGCAGAATTCAAAATACAAAATTTAGCAGCCTTTAACCTAAGATTTCTTGCTTTTTTTCTAGCCATACCCGATGGCGCAGACAAATTCTGAAGTACATATATGATACCTGGATACCATGGAGAAAGAACAAACATTTCTGATACCTAAAGTGACGAACTTTCCTCATTTTCATCGAACATAGCAGCGATCAGATTTATGTCTAAGACGTGCAGATTTGATTCAGCCATCAACTTTGCCAATCCCTGACCTTTAACAAGCTTTGTGGGCCTTATCTCCACATCATACTCTAGCAAAGCTGCTATCCACTTGCCACGTCTTCCTTCAGGATCGGTCTAGACCAAAACATCTTTGACAACAGCGTTAGGAACATAAGCTAAAATATGGGAATGTAGAATGTATACACAGAAATCTTTCAGTGCTTTTACAAGTGCAAGGGCTTGATTCTCAATAATATTGTATTTCAAAGCAACATCCCTTATATTCTGGCTGAAGAAAGCAATGGGTCTCTCATGCTCATCTTTTTTCTGCATTAACACAGCTGCCATAGTATGTTCCGAAGCAAATGAAAACAATATAAAATCCTGAGTATAATCCGGGCTGATTAGAACCGGAGCTGAAGAAAGAGCCAATTTTACTAAATTGAAAGATTTACAGCCTCTTCCATCCATGACACTTGGCTATCCTTCTTAAGCATGTTTGTAATCTCCCTTAGATGTTCAGCAAGATTAGGAACAAAGTGGCGTAGAAAATTCATCTTACCATTAAACGATTGTATCTCCTTCTTATTCCAGGGCAGGTCAATTTGCTGAATCGCTTCCACATGTTCTGGATCAATACGGATGCCATCTTTTGAGATAATGTGCCCAAGTAGTTTGCCTTCATCCATGGCAAACAAGCTCTTCTTAGGATTCAACGACACACCATATTTTCTGCACTTTTCAAAGACAATTTTCAAATGATACAAGTGTTCTTCATCTGATTTGGAAAACACGATCAAATCATCAAGGTACACAACCAAGAAGACATCCTTCTCATTTGCAAAAAGCCAAGTCCATTGCCTGCTGAAAAGTGGCACCCGCGTTCTTCAAACCGAAAGGAATTTTTGCATAATGAAATGTTCCCCACGGAGTTGTGAACGCTTTTTTGTCTCGGTCATCTTCATGGACTAAAATTTGGTTATATCTAGAATAACCATCGAGTAGTGACATGCGTGATGCTCCAACTACTCGCTGAAGTATGTGATCCATTTTCGACAACGGATAATTATCCTTCAATGAAACTTTGTTGAGATTTCGAAAATCAATGCACAAATGAATCTCACCAGTCTTATTTCGCACGGGCACCAAATTAGATATCCAATTAGAAAAAATGGATGGGAACAATGATTCCTGATTCGTACAACCTGTTAACTTCCTTCTCAATTGATGGCAGCAATTTTGGATTAAGCCTTCTTAACTTCTATCTGAAAGGTTTTTGATTAGGCTTAATAGGAATAGTGTGCTGAATTATATTGGTATCATATGTCTTCAAATCAGAATAGTCCCAAGCAAACACATCGGAAAACGATGACAACAAACTGATATATTTGGCCTTTACCTTTGGTGGCAATGCTTTGGAAACCTTTACCATCTTCGGATGTTCGGCTGTTCCAATATTCACATCTTTGACTCCCTTCTCTGTTGGCTGCAATGTTGGTTTGTGGGCTACATCATCATGATCAAAGAGTTCTTCTAAAGGTATCAAGCCTTTACGAATCACATTATCCTTGAGCTACAACACTTCCATTTGATTGATCTGCACATCATCTTTACCATCATCATGTTCTACATCAATTGAGGTATCTTTGAATTTACCTTTCTTTTGCAAAAAATCATTAACTCCTCATCATCTTGAAAAACTTGCCAATATCTCTGATTGTCTAGGACAGTCGGATGATGCTTCACATGGATTTCAAATTTATTGCTTGAGTTCATAGGAATCTTCAAATTACTTTCTGCCTTAGCAAGTGCATTAGCAATACTATTTTGAATACGAGGCACCAATGTCAAAGTGTAATTTGAAAACAACTTCAAAATGTCTAGAACAACATTCCGGTATGCCCGCATCCAAGGATGATTTGCTTCATATTCACCTTTAACTTGCTTAATCACCAATTCGGAGTCGCCATATAAAGCAATCCTCTTAGCATTCAGCTTTCTTAGGATCTTTAGGCCAGCAATCAAAGCCTCATACTCAGCTTCATTGTTTGAGCAATCAAAAGCAAGTTTGTAAGAACATACCCGCATATTACTTGACACTTTGTTTGGAGCGGAAAAAGGATTTTGTACCCAAATTCCAATGTTACCACCATCATTTCCCACTGCGTGATCGAAATCCATGGTCCATAGGCCATCTTCCTCTTCTTCTAAGTGTTAAAACTCTTTTTCCTCTGTTTTTTCTGCTTGTTGTCCATCATCTTTTTCCGATTGCTGAACAGTATTTCCATTTTGTTGTCCTTCTCTCTTCAAAACTTCTCTGAAATTTTCTGCTATTTCTGGAATATCATCTACTACAACTAACTGACTATCAATATCATAGAAACTATTTGAATACAAAACAAAAGACTCTAGATCTGTATGTACATAATTAATCAGATGATTAATTGGTTTCTCCTTGTAATCATGTATTTCATTTTCTGTTCACGATAAAATTTTCTCATTTGGCCAAACATTGGAATCGTTGCATAGGAGAAATCAAGCTACATAGTTCCTTTGATCTTTTCTCCCCAAGTCCTTGAAAGAAGCATACCAAATCGGGGAGGAATGTTTGCCACAACAACATCCATCAAAATATTCTTAGTCGGAATCTGATCCAAACTGACCACCAAGTCTTTAATAAGCCCAATACATCTCACCCTGCTGGAATCAAAGGAATAGAGATCGTGATACTTCCTGGTAATGTCCAAACCCAACTTCTCCATGATATATTTTGGCATAAGATTGTGGGATGCGCTGGAATCGAACATAGCATTATGCAAAACAAACTCATGCACTCTCAAATTGATATAAAAAGGAGGCACATCACTGTCGGGAGACTCACCATTCAATGCTGGTCCAAAAATCAGTTCACGTTTATCATCTTCCACACTCACCATATGAGACATTGGATCAAAATTCAAAATTTTGGAAACCTGACCTCTATAATCGCCGTTCCTCATCAGCTCTGTCAAGGGAATAGATACCTTCAATTTAGAAATTTCATTTTCTACACTAAAAGTGGAAGTCTTCTCTACCTCTTTGGCTGGAACCTCTTTCTTCTCAACTTTGTCTTTCGGTACAATGGGCTAATTGACTTGCTCATTTGCTGATGGAGATTTGTTAGGCATAGGATCAACAACTTCTTTACCTTTATTTGGTGCAACCTGTGGCTCATTCTTAGATGCTAGACCTTCCTTTCTCTTTTGGACTGGATTGATGGGGACATTTCTGTTTCTTAATGAATACTGACGTTGTTGGGTGGACAAGGCATGCATATACCCTCTTTGATACTCATCTGACTCCTCTTCAAGAGCTGTGCCATTCGACAAGATAAAATCTGCATCATACTATACAGCTGAACTTTCTGCATACTCATCGTCTTCAGTGATAAATGTGGGCATATCATCAGGAGTAAAGAAGTGATTTTCTTCTCCTATTACATGGTCTTCATCATCAGATTCGGGGCCAACAAAATTATGCTGAAGAGGTGTCTTTACTTGCTGCTGTTGTGATGCCATTTCTTGTGCTCGCTTCTCACGTTGTTTGATCCTTAATTGTGGCTGCTGCTGGCCACGGAAATTGGGATTCCAAATCTATAGTTCAAGATTATCAAGTTTCAACCTTTCAATCATCTTTTCTACCTTGCGTAGCACCTTATCTGAGGTAGAAGCTCCTTTGTTGGGTCCCTATAATACTAGTGATTACCCCATTACTATTGTAGTTATACCCCTTATTTAAATTGTTGTGCCCCTATTACCCCCATATTGTTATTTCTGTGCCCCATAGAATCCCTCTATTGTTGTTTTTGTGGCTTTATATTATTATTGTTAGGTCAAATGGATTATATTGTGACTCCTTAGACTCCTATATATAGAAAGGAGGTTTTGTCATTTGTATCATCCAAGAATTGTTCATTTATGTAATGTAAAGGAGGTTTTCCCCTCGAAGAGGCTGAATTCTAAGGCGTTGATCTTTCTTTTCTATCTTTTCTTGAGCTGGTTTCATAACATTTGCTATCGGAGCTTTGGATCCTAGGGTTTCGCTGCTCCAAACAGGTCATCATGGAATTTGCAATATAACATTTTTTCTGTGATGTTTCAGAAGTCGCAAAAAAAACCCATTTGAGAAGAAATCGCGCTGAACCTTGGGTCCAAATTTCATATCTTTTCGCGTGATATTTTGAGAGATATGCTCTGAGGAAGTTGGTCTTTTTGGAGACTCCTGAATTACATTCAAAACATGTGACCTAGGGAAAATCATCATAACTTTCTCTCTGGGGATCGGATTGAAATTTCGTAAGAAGGTGCAGAAAGAGGACGGACTATAGTTTCTTGTATATATTTTTCAGAACCAGAGGTCGAAAATTGTACACGTGGCACTTCTTAGAAGATTGACAAGCGAGCTAGATTGAAAGCAAAAAACCTCTGTGGACCGTGCAAATTCTTGTAGGCGTCATGCCACTTTGATGTTGTTTTTGAGGAACTTTCTGAAGTCCAAATTGAGCCCCAGTGTGCTTGTTGGAAATCCCTGCCTATCTACTTTCCAACCAAAGTGGAATTTCTGAATTGGGTGCCCATTTCCCCCTCCAAAACCTCAATCTCCCAAGACTGCTTCCTATGTGTGAAATTAGGGGCAGAGAGGTCATTTTTAGGGTGCTTTTGACCTCCTGAGGACTCAAAGCTTTCCCAAACTTCTTGGCCATGCACCAACAGTCATGATTTTTCATGAAAAATCCAAAACTATAATTTTTTTTGCATTTGGAGCTTCCAATCATAAGCGCGTGCCACGTGGCGCAGTGCACAGTGAGAAAAACCCTGTTTTTTGCACAAAAAATTACAAAAATACCAAAAATGCCCCAAATTTCTTGAAATTTGGGTTGGAGCTTCCTTATCAAGTGTTATGCTGGGCTAAAGAGGCTTTGGCCAATATCTAAAGACGATCGAGCTCCCTTTGTCTCTTTTGCTTCCGTATGGCCTTCCTCAATTTCGCCTTCAAATTCCTAATTTGGGCCTTGCACACATTGTTTCATGCCATGTAGTGGAAAGCCATGTGTCTTAGAAGTGCATGGTCTTTGTTGGCCTTGTCCAATAGCCTCTCTAGGTGCATGGTAACTCTCTCGAGATTTTCCTCCCGATCCTCATTAATGTCTTGCTCCAATGACGTGAGCTCAACTCTTCTCCTTTGTGCAGCTTGGTGATGCTCACGAATGTTTTTTAGCTCCATGATCACTTGTTGATCCTCAAGTTGTTTGTTCCTCTGCTCCAAGTATTTCATGGTCCACCTAGCCCTCTCCAAGTCAAGGCATAAGGCTTCGATCTCTTTTTTCTGCAACTGGATGATCTCTCTAAGTTTGGCGCTTTGTGGACCTGTATCTGTATCATCGTCACGAAGGGGAATGAAGTCGGTCTCTCGTTAACCTGACGGCTCACCTGAAGGCCCCTCATCCTGCATTAGCCTCTTGTCTTTGTCTTGTACCTGTGATGCTGATGGAGGAAGCGAGGCGCCTTCCACCCCGGGTGGAGATAACACTCGCTTTGTTGCTGTAAACAAATGTCTGGTTCCTCTCTGATATGTGATGAAAATTGGCAAAGTAGCAGTCTCATGGTGCTCATACTGATGAGAAAGTACACCTTCATGCGCAACCTCTGATACTCCCCGTGAAGCTCTGAAGAAGTCACGAGAGATGAAATCATCCCAAGTGATGCCCTGTAATCCAAGTAGATGAACCACCAAAATCTTAATAAGGGAAAAATGACATACACTGTTAAGTTGCTGTTGAGGGGTTTTATGCTGTATAAAGGTGGTCATCCTCTCTATGTTATGAAAAATTAAATACGGAAAGTTCATGATCCGTACCCTGGTGAAATGCATGAGCAACCTAATGTGATAAGCATAAAGACGAGAGAAACGTCCCTCACTGTTGAAATATTTCATGATCAATCTCATTAGTGGAGCATATTCATCTTTCAGATACCGGAACGAGAACACTCTCTTGAGCTGGCTCAAGAAACTGGTTTTAATGTATGGCTCATAATGCTGCCAGTCAATCTTCTGTCTCTTGTGCCATGGTTCACAAATGTTCAGTATACCAGTTGCTAATGAGACAGATTCTGATGTAAGTGTGAAGGTGACACCAACCAAGATAGCTTGATCTCCGTGCAAGTGAAACACAAAAAGACGAGCCAACTCATGATGAAATTGGACACTAGGTACCTTTTGACAAAACTCATAGAATAAATGATGTTGAAAACATTGCATAGCAAGAGGGTAGGCCTGCAATTCTGTAAGGGTGGTTGGCTCTTCCCTAACATGTCTGCCACTTTTATGACGCCTCTGGGTGCCTGTTCTTCCAAGGGAGAGTCACTTTGGGTTTCTAACTCATAGTCCGATGAATGCTTAGATGCCAACACTACTGTATAAAATACCTTGAAGACAAGGTGTTGTTGTATATGAACTGTGCTTGAACTAGCCATTAATGATGTAAAAAATTGTTGTGTTGTGATTCTGCCACCAAGGGGAAAAAAAAATGCAACCAGGGAATGTTAGGAAGGGGAAAACAGTAGGGGATTAGGGAATATTGAAATAAATTTAATTATGGAGAGGAGGGGGATTTTATAAATGGGAAAAAGGTTTAGGGTTTGGGATTAGTTGTATAGGGTTGAGGAGATTTTTATAAGGACTAGGGTTTTGGGTTTTTGGGATTTGAATGTAATGTAGGATTGATCAACTTAGTTTGGGGGGGATAGGAAATGAGGAAACAAGGGAGAAATGGGGAAAAAGAAGAATCCTTGGTGACAAATCAAAGATTAAAGAACCTATAGAAAACTTCCTTTGAAGGCACTTTAGAGGGAGGGTTTGGATTTTTTTTCGACCGCTACCACCCAGAAACCACCAACACTTATCACAAAATTTGAAGCAATGTCAAAATAGCAACCCTAGCTGAGAAATTCACACAAGGAATGAGCAATTTGGTGAAGTTTCATGCAATATCAGGCTTTGGACTATATGCACCGTGCCAAGAGCCCAGTGCGTCGTGCTCTCCCTATGCGCCGTGCCAAGAGCCCAGTACGCCACGCTCCTCCTGTGCGCCACGCTCCCCCTATGTGCCATGCCTGATCAAAATAACACTGGTGAAAACTCCCAGTGCATCGGGTGCTTCCAGTGTGTCGCGCCACCTGTTATGTGCGCCGCGCTGGCTAGCTGCAAGCTCTTTCACCCCAAAACACACACTTGCTCACTCAATTCGCTTTGAAATGCTTTTCCTCGACCTTGGCATGCAGAATGACATTCATCTTCATGGAAAAACCTTTATAAAGACATCAATTTGATTTTTGGTTCTCCAAAACCCATTTTTGTAATGTCTTGTAGTTGACACTTTTTCACAATTAATAGAGCTCTAACTTTTTGTTTCCTCCTTGATTTTTGGTTGAAATGATGAATTTCTTGGAAATTTTTTGCAGGGATAGTTATCATGGAATTTGGCAAAGGAGACCAGGGATGCACTTGAAGGATTCAAGAACTGAAATTTTTTTATAATTATTGAAAATAACAAAATGTCGACTTGTCTTCAAAACAGAGTTTTGAAGAAAAGTCATAATCCCTCTATATGATGATAAAAATCTTTGGAAATAACAACTTATCAAGGACCTCCCTCTGGCCTTCGGGCTTTATTAGACTTTGTCAAAGACGAAATCGACTAACCCTAGACCTAATGACTAAAATGACTGTTATGACCTAGAAACTGAAGCAAAACTGAAAATGACCTTTAAGACGTGATTTTGATGTACAGACCTGAGCGAGTAGTCTAAAGAATGATGGGGATGAATAAAAAAATCCCTTCCGATAGATTTATGGCATGCTCCTAATGGAATGCAACTGATCGAGCGAGATGGGACACCTAAACATGAAATTCAAAAAGAGTTTTGATCTCTGACAGAGGGACGACCAGACTGACTCTAATAGTATCCATGACCCAGAAATGGTTTTGGGAAATTCCACCTGGTTGGAGAGATATTAAAATAATTAATATTTTTAATGGGATTCCTAAGTCTAAACTTAGGAAAATTAAAATATTAATGGATATTAATATAAAGCTCAGTGAGAATGTGCTAAATGACATGGATCAAGACACATCTAATTTTAGCCATTGATTAGGTACTTAATCTTGGTCGTTGAAGACTCAACAGGAAAAGTATAAGACGAGGCTTGTGGGTCAGTTAGAGATACAACAAATTGATGAGTCACTTCTGTTAGAAAATTATATATTACAGAGCAATGGAACACATAGTATATTGCTTAAATATAAACAAAGAAAATGCATAAAGCCAGAGAGACATAGATATATGTGGTTCACCCAGTTTGGGATATGTCCACCCTAAATATCTGGTCCTTCCTTTCTATTATCCAACAAAACGAAGAGACAAAACCTACAGCAGATCAGCTGTAATATCTTCTGTTTTCTCTCACAGTCTCACCTCTATGTTTCTCGCTCGGAGAATACACATCTTTTTACATAGCCTCAATATAATGCCCTCATACAAAGAAATGGGTTGCCTTCTAGGGAAAAAAACCCTAACTAAACATAAGTTCTACCGTCAGATCATTTGACTAATGAATGGACCAAATTGATTAGAAATTACTATACTTTTACAAGGAATTTTTACATCTCTTTTTATCTTTGGGTGGCGCTACCCCCAAAACCCCGTCGGGGGACCACTGGCCACTAGACCCCCTAGCCGAGAGGGATCAACCCCCTCTATTACCGAGAAATCTAGTGTCTATGTAGAGCTGCTAGTCCCACTAAGATGGGTAGCTATCTTAGAAACAAACAGATTAAAGTTACTTACTTTTTCCTTTATGAGAGAGAGATGAGAAAGAAGTAAAGTGTACCAAGCTTAGCCTTCCGCTTGGCTCCTTGCTTCTTTCCCTTCCCCTTTGACAGAATCTCGCCACTGCTTCCATACTTGTCCAGCTTCAAAGAGAACCTATAGATTCACATTAGCATAATACCATCAAAGCATAGAGATCTTTCACTGTAAACAATATAGGATCAGATATATATTAACCATATAAATGGATATAACAAACATAGTATTCAGAGATACACAAGAATATGGAGGAAAACTCAAATAGCTTTATTAGTAAAAGTCATAGAAGAGATGATTTCAACCACTTAGTCTGATCCAGCACCATCCTCCCAGCTTGAAATCTCTCTTCACCTCACACAAAGCAAGATCACCCAACAATGTCTTCAAAGAGAAACCAGCAGCACCTCTTTGCAAATTACCAAATTCCAACCTTTGGATCTCTTGGATGAGGGATCCATTTATAGATATTTGCAGGGGGTGAGTCAGCTTCTAGGATTTTGATTAGTGTCATCTCTTTGATAGTTCTTAGTTCCACATGGAAATTTTAGATCTCTTACTCACCCCTAGGCGAACTCAGAGAGGCAAGTGTCAAATGAGCAGTTTCTAGAAGATTCTCTAGGTTTCCACCTAGCAAACTAATTGTGCCATTTGTTTGCTCTCGCTCATCGCACCCTATAGAAGGGCTTTCCAGTATGCATCACACTTTTTGCATGTGGCAAGTGAGATGCATCGCACCTTTAGCACTAGGCATTCTATATGGTCCTGCTTTGACCAGTTCTGAGTAGTTTTTAATGGAAAACTTCTGGGAGATGATGTAATCAGCTGACCTTGCTCCTTTAGGGTATGAAACAAAACGTTTAGGGACTTAGAAGCCCTTGGTTTATGGAAATATGTGATTGGGGTTGCAGTTCCCAAATATGTCTATAACAATTGCCCCCTAAAGCATGAGGTCGTAAATCTTTTGATATCGGGTGAAATGATTTATAATGAGGATCTTAGGTTTTTCGCACTGGTAGGTGACCTGTAATAAGATATAATACATTACATTATCTTCATAATATTTTCATGATCTAGCTGAGGTGGGAATTCCCATGCTCAGCTTGATAAATTCATTTTCATGTACATAGGACAGACAACCGTCTGTGTGCAGATTGATGATTCTGGTAGAGCCATCATCCCTTAGTTTGGATGATTATCTATGCAGAAATGATGTAAATTTGATGTATTTATTTTCCTAAATATATCACAGCCAAAATGGATGAAACTAGATCTGGGGTCTTCAAAACTCGTCCAATCTTCACCTGAAAGTACAGGTCGATCCATGTGAAAAGATTATTTGATGTCGAACATGGAAAGAGATTCCCTGATCACCAGTCAATGATGTAAACTGTTAACAGGCACAAGAGGAATCATCGATGATGATGATGACCGTCAAGGTACAGCAGTACAATTCACGTGGTGTGAATACATGAGTTGATGTCGAACACTACACAAAATCTTTTGGTCGAAGGCCATTACTGTAAACCTGTCGCCGGAAGTGAGAAACTTCCCATTGAGGCATGCAAGCTTCAAAGTACTAGAAGGGTTGTCCCTAGAGCGGCTTCTTGGATAATGAGTTGATGTCAACAAGAAGTGACCCGTCGTAGGAGGCATTAATGGATCCCACATCTACGTCACGGAATGGAACAAATGATTTTGTAGAGGTGAGAATGATCTGGTGATACAAGGTTAAGGAAGGTAGTAATGAAAGAATGAAGTGTGAAGGTATTGTAGTAGATGAAACACAAGATGGGTAGGTGAATTCTTTGAGCGACTTCTCTTGAATATATCGGTGACACTGAAATGGATTGGTAGCATTAACCCCAAAAGTGGATGGTACGGTGGACCAATGGTGATATGATCAGTGAACGGAATAACCCAACCTGACTCAATCATAGTGATGGAGTGAAAGTGTCCTGTTCAAGAGCGACCTGCTACCAATAAAGTTTCTTTGAGTATTCTTCCCAATTTTCCCCAGTCATTTTTTACTAGTACCTCTTTATTTTTGTCAATCTTGAGGAGGATAACATATTCTTGTTCTATAATTCACCCTTCGGGAAAACCTATTACTATGTTTTAACGAGCCTAGTGACAGTGAAACTCGCTCTTGTCTGAATGGACAAGTTTGTCGCTATTGTTTTAACGAGTTTAACGACAAGGATAACTCGGTCCTTTTCAATTTTATAGAGTCTAAAAAAGATAGAAAAAAGACTCTAATATTGCTTTTTCATAATATAATCCCTTAAGTCCGAAAAAGTATAAAACAATGCGAAAGGGATGATTGTTCGATAGTTTTAATGAGCCGAACAAGATAAATGCTTGATCTTTTTGTGTAATAATCCCTCAGGTCCAAAATTATTAAAATCTAGAGGAGGGATAGCACTTCCAATCACTTTAATGAGCTGGAGAGGCCAATCGTTTGACAATCTTTTCATATTTTACGAGTTAGATGAAAAGAGCTTAAAGGAGATTCGTTTTTGAGGAACGAGTGATGTTTTCAGATAGCAGCTGGTTCCAGGTAAGGTTTGGAATCTTCCAATCACGGTAGTGTAAAATGGTGGCTAATAGGATCACTCGTCGCAGCTATTCCTCAAAAGGGGTAAACAATCAAATGGAGGCGAATGATCGGCAACAAGAGAGTGGAGGTGATGGTAAGAACACAACCAAGGCTCAAAAGGTGATGATAATGCATTCACAATGGTTATTTACTGGACATGAGTTCATTTTTTAATGAGCTTAAACTCTGGTGGAACATATGCTCATTGCTAGGTTGAATTTTTAACGAGCTTGAACTTCGCATAAAACTACTCGTGATAATGATCATTGATATTTGATTCACCGTTGACACTATGTTCTTTTGATAGTCGTACTAACTATTCAATTGCTCCATCAAACTGATTAGAAATGAGGAGATATGCTTGAAAAATGAGTTAAAAATCTAGTACCCTACTTAAATTACGTGAAAAGTAACTTAAAAATAGATTTTTACCCCTCATTTTACCATTTCATTCGGAGTTGTGACTGTTGGAGCTCTGGAGGTGTTTTCCCCTTTGATTTTCACCAGCTGATTCCGGGAGATTCTGTGGATGATTTTCAGCGCCGTCTGGACTAGGTAGGAGCTAAAGTTGAGCTCTTCAATTGCATTCTTTCCTTTTTGAATTCTGAGAATGTTTTCTTGCTTTTCTGGGCCCCTCGGGTTTGAACATTTCATTCTGACCCCATTACACCTAGTGTATATCGAAAGGTGTTATGCATCTTACGCTATCCACTAGCCAGAATGTATGCATCACAATGTGTACCAAGCCAAGGTGTGATGGGTGCAAGGAGGAAAACATTTGCACTGATTTTTCATGGAAATTTTGCCTATTTTTTGCCAAATCAGGACCCTGATTCTTCTCTTGTTTGTTTTTCAGAGATTCATCGAAGCAAAATGGTCATTACATGGCATGAACATGAGCATGAAGAGGAAGACATGGTTTCCCTACATGATCTGGGTACGGTAACTGCATTGCGGAACTGTGGCTTGCTCAAGTTCTTCCACATTTCTAGCATGAGGCAACAAATCAATTTGTTTCAATATTTCCTCGATGCATGGGATCCTACCAACCAAATGTTCCAGATAAGAGGAAAATCCATCCCCATGACTATTGAGGACATCTACTTTTTGACCGGTTTATCGAGTCATGGTACACCTCTCTCACTTTCAAGTTCTGCCCGTGGGGGTGAATTCGTGAGGGATTATATTCGACGATACTGTAGGGAAGGATCTCAACCGAGCAGGGATGGTAAGATGAGCATCCGAGATGTCACCAACTCTCCTTTGAGGACTATTTTATTCTCCTTTGCCAGATTGGTTGGCAGCACGGCCCTTTACTTGGCCAACAGGTCCTACATGCAGTATGCCTTGGAATGCCTCGAACCCAAGGTATTCAACTGGTGTGATTCCGTACTTCCAGTTATCAAAGAACAGCTCACCAAGGTGAAAAAAGGAAGATCCAACAAATTAAGCTATGGTTCTATCCTGATTGCTTTCACCTTGGAGAAGATCCCACTGATGTAGCCACAGTACATTTCACTTGGCCTACCACCATTGGCTGAGCCATGGATGAAGAGATGGGTTGACCTTATGGCTAGACATGCTGGTCAACTACAGGTTTCATTCTCTGATGCCTTATTTGAGTGGTTCAACCATTAGCAGATGGTTTATGCCAAGTATCCATTTGCTGGGATGGATTTCCGGGGTGACCCGGATTTGATGTTGTCAACTAGCGAGCAGTGGGGTGTCATAGGTAATGATTTCTGACCATATCTCTGTTTATTGTTTTCATAATGTTTTTTCTTTTTAAATGTTTATCAAGACTAATAAAAAATCATATGATTATGCAGATATTGAGCAAGTGTGACTAGCAGCGCGTCTAAGGGGAGCAACTGCTGTTCCAGCGGGAGAGGCTGTAGGGAGGGCCATTCTTTGCGACCTGGATGTATCTGAGACCCTTGCAGTGTTGCAGGAGCAGATCGAGGGTCTCACCCTTAATATTCTGGATGTGAGGACCGATGAGCTTCCTCTGATATTACAGTGCCTTACCACTGGCGTGCCGAGCCGATGGACCAAGCTCTTACGCATGATTGCATAGGTGGTGACTAGTTATCATGAGCACCATTAGACTAGGGTGCCCCTTTGCATTTTGAGTTTTTCAGTCATATGACCGATTTTGTCCTGGACACAGAACACTATGTACAAACTATAAATAGTTATATATATATTTTTGGTTTTCGGAGCTTTATTTTGGTTAAGTTATATTATCCTAATGCAATTTATTGATAAAATGCTTTTTCTTTTAAAAATTTTGCAAATTTCTGTCTAACACATAATTTTCTAATGAATCAGTTAATGTGTTTAAGTTTCTGGAAATATGTTGATATTGAATAGAAACAAACTGCCTTTCCAAAATCTTGACCATTAGGAACATATGATAGATGGCTGGATTCTAAACGGAATAGATGCCTGTAAGCTGTAGAATGACGAGCTGTGAGTCTAGCCTGACGACAAGTGAGCGTATGCCATGCGTGATGACATCGGGAGGAGTTCTATCAACGCGCTATATTCAGCGATGTTTTTCGTTGATTGACCAATACACACCCCTCTGAAACTCACTAACTCGCTGCTTAGATCAAAGATGGCCCAAGCTGCAGAAGATACGCTCCACGTACTACGACTCGCCCCATTGGCATATCCAACAAATGATTCCAATGGGTTTGACATCTACAACAAAATGCAAAAGTTGATTACCTAACCAAAATGATCACTCTTAATGAAAAAAAATGTAACAAAAGGATATGAAGAGGTTACCATGCCGAGTCAAGCATAGTAACGCTTAAGGTACAACCCGTTTCAGGGTTGTGACAGTGGAATTCCGTCATAATCAATTAGCTCGTAGGCTCCTTTGCTAATACACGCTTAACAATATAGGGACCATAGAAAATTTTAGGGGCGAATGTTCACCCTTTGGCAAAATTAAGGGGTTTTAAATTTTTAGTGGGCGAATATTTTGTATCATAGTACATTTTTACAAATCACCTCAAATAGCCCACCTTATTTTAAGGGAGAGGGTAAAAAAAGTAAATTTAGCCCTTGAAATTAGGAGTTACAACCTTCCATTAGCCCATTTTCAAGGATAGGTTTTATTTAAGTGAATGCTATGGGCCAATGACCCAAATACCATATTTATAAAAGAGATATGGTAAATTAATAAAAATATAAATAAATGAGAGGTATGGTAAATAATAAAACATTTTTTATATTTACAACATAAGTCCCCTTATATACATGCAAGGGTGTAAACAAATAAAAATATAAGTAAAGTGGAGGTATGGTAAATAAATAAAAAGTCTTTTTATACTTACTCAAAAGCTATGGTAAATAAATGAAAATATAAATAAACTAGATGCATGGTAAATAAATAAAACCTCTTTTTATATTTAGTCCATAACCCTCGTTCTATTTATGAAGGCTCAAGAAACAGGTTTTATTTCAGTGAATCCTATGGGCCAAATACCATATTTGTAAAAGAGGTATGGTAAATTAATAAAAATATAAATAAATGAGAGGTATGGCAAACAAATAACACATTTTTTTATATTTACTCCATAAGTCACCTTATATTTATGAACACTAAAAAATGGGTTATATTTAGGTGAAACCTAATGGGCAAAATACTATGGGACAAATACCATGGACTAGATTTTTATTAATACCACGCAAAAAAACATTATTAACCCTAATATTAGTATTAATAAAAATAAAAATGGCACATGGTATTGACCCATGGTATTCACCTGGAATGTAGCCTATTTAAATGGGGGAATTAAACGAGCATATATCCATATTTACTCTAGATCTACTAACCCCCCAGAGGTATCAAATATCATGATATGCAAACTAGCATAGAGTGAAAAAATATTTGATCCGATCAAGAGTAAAAATGGATGTTGTAATTTAATGTATGTTAAACATTTTATCTTGGTTAAAACAAAATATAAAATAAAAATCAACTATTAATTTTATTAATTTTTATAAATTACTAATAGTAATTTTTAAGCTCCATGTTTATGATAACCCATGGTATTGACCCATGGTAATACCATGGTATTCATGTGAGCATAGACTATTTAAAGGGGAAATTCTATTATCTTAGATCCATCTTAATTCGTGTCTACCAAGTGCTCAGAGGGATAAATAGATTTCATCCCCCTAAGAGTGGTAGATGTGGAGTTAAGATGGATATAGGTTGGTTTTTATGATAATGAAGATATTAAATAGACTTAGGAAATTATATTGTAAAAACATCTTAAGGTGAATGGTTAAAGCATAGACATAGGACAAGTATATTTGTATACTTCTGTTTTAAACTGAAACAAATCTAGGGCTAAAAGGAATGGATTGATTTCACTAGTCATCCTTCTATAACTTTCCAACGTATGCTGAAGTAAACAAATTGTACTTTGGGTAATTTTTATAATTGCAAACAGGAACATACTTGTGTATCCGCAGGGTGGTTACGAGGTCCCTAGAAGTGATGAATTTGAATTTTTATTGGTTTTTTATATAGTATTAGGTTTTTTCTCATGCTTTTTGTGAATGGCACGGGTGAATTTTATCCTACACCCACTAGGTTATCGATATGTAATTTCGGTAATTTTGATTTCAAAAGATATTTTAAAGAAATGTTATGATTTCATTTGTGTATTCAATAAACACAAGATTTTATAACTGAGTAAAATATTCGCCATGCCCCGTGAGAGATTCGCCAAAAAATTATATATACATATCATATTACTGATAAAATCACCTTCCATTTTTCCTATATACCATGGAGATTCGCCCATTTATTATACATGTAAATTTAGGGGGTTCTTAAAATTTTCCCTGATAGGGACCCATCCACAAAGACTGGAAATTACCTGCTCCCAATTTATTAGACTCCTGATCATAGAGCAAGACCAGGTCAGCTTCTCAGAAAATGCGCAGTTTGACATTCTTGTCAAATTGCGCTTTCACTCGTTTCTTATGTGCTTCGTTAGCCAAGGCGGCGTCACAACGAGTTTCATCTAGTTGGATTAATTCTAAGAAAAGATCTTCTTCCTCTGAAGTTCCAGGGAGGAGGTCAATTGCGAGCTTGAGAAACAAAATCTCACACTGAACTGGTAAGATCGCTTCCAAGCCATACACTAGCTGAAAGGGTGTAAACCCAGTCGCATTTCTCACCGATGTTCTGTATGCCCACAAGGCTGAGTACAGGATTAGGTGCAACTCCGTTTATGGACTACAATCATCCTTTGCAGCATGCGCTTCAGGATTTTGTTCATCACCTCAACTTTCCTGTTAGCTTGCGGATAATACAGAGTAGAGCTGTCATGGGATAGTCCTAATTTGGCGGCCAATTCAACCATCATGTGATTGCAGAAATGCGATCCATGATTTGTGACTATAGCTTGTGGAATGCCGAACCTGGCGACTACAAGATTGAAAAAGAAAAGAGTGGCCATTACGCCATTGTTGTTTAATGTAGGTAGCGCCTCGGCCCATTTCGTAAAATACTCAACTGCGACTATGATATACCCATGCCCCCCGGCCGAGGTGGGGTTACATTGCATGAAATCTATGCCCCATTTGGTGAATGGCCCAACAACAACTACTGGCTGTAGAGGTGCAGGCGGTATGCTGGTTTTGCGGTCAAAGATTTGACAAGCATGGCAAATTCTGACTGCGGTTATGCAATCTTTGAACATTGTTGGCCAGAAGTATCCTGCTCATAAAATATTTTGTGCCATGCAATAATTAGATTGGTGTCCTCTACATGCACCTGAATGTAAATCATTCAAGATTTTTTCGGCCTCCTCATGGGTGAGGCACCTTCGCAGAACTATATCGACACCACGACGGTAAAGCATATCATCGACGATCATGTAGTCTTTTGCTTGGTATCGAGTATGTCGTTGTTCTGAGCAAGAGGTATTAGACCTATATGTTTGGGTTTGGAGATAAATGATTATATCTCCATACCACGGATCGCTTGAAGATATCAGAAACAAAGATTCATCCACAATTGTTGCTTTGGATGTTGAATCGTTGGATGATGATGGGAAATCAAATAGTAACTCTGCAAAAACTAGAGCTTTCTTGGATTTGGATTTTACGAATTCTAGATCAAACTCTTGCAAAATTGCTATCCATTTTGAACATTTTCCCCCAAGCAATTGTCGCGACAAGATGTAATTCATGGGGTTGCAATCTGAAAAAATGGTAGTTTTTTGAAAGAGGACATAATGTCGGAATCTCTGTATTGCTTGAACAACTGCGAGAGCTAGATTTTCAACATTTGAGTAATTGCTTTCTGTTTCATTTAAGTTTCTACTTAAACAATAAGCAGGCTGTTCGATTCCATTGTCTTCTTCAACTAAAACCATTGCAATGGTTTTATCCACTGCAGCCAGATATAGGTTAATGTATCTTTGATAATCGGGAGCATACATTAATGATTCTTTTATTAGGGATTCCTTTAGAGCATCAAAGGAAGCTTAAGCAACCTGATCCCAGTTGAAGGGTACTTCTTTTTTCAAGAGATGCGTATAACCTTTAGCAAGTTCAACATAATTTGGAATGAACCTCCTCAAAAAGTTTTCTTTCCCTTGGAGTTTCTGAATCTGAAGCAAATTTGAAGGTGGAGGCAAATTGATGATTTCCTGAATCTTGCACGGGTCGAGAGGAATTTCGTCCTTTGAAACTACAAATCCAAGTAAACTACCAGAACCAACGCAAAACACACACTTGTGGGGGTTGAGTCTTATTTTGTAGTGTCGGAAATGTAGAAATATTGCTCTCAAATGTTGTGGATGATCGCTCCGCTTTTGCGAGTGAGCCGGAAGATTGTCGAGGTATGGTTGAACGATGTTCTTGATGTCATGGAAGGCATAATTCATTGCCCTCTAAAAAGTTGCCTCTGCATTCTTTAAACCAAAAGGTAGCTTATGGTACGCGAACGTGCCCAATGGATAGATAAATGCAGTCTTTGACTGGTCCTGTGGGCGAATATTTATTTGATTATACCCAGAAAATCCATCCATAAACGAAAAGATTTCGCATCCAGTGCATTCATCAATTATGTGGTCGATGAAGGGTGTAGGGTAGTTGTCCTTTGGACAAGCTTGTTTTACATCCCTGTAATTAACGCACACTCTAATTGTCCCTTGTTTTTTCATCACATGAACAATGTTCGACACCCAATCAGTTAGCGGAACTGGGTAAATGAAACCATCATGGAGAAGTTTTTCAAATTTTTCTTTAATAGCAGTGGCTTTCTTTGGGTGCACCTGTCGAAGTCGTTGTCTTACTAGTTTGACATCTAGATACATCTTAATTTTGTGTTCAACTATGCTTGAGTCAATGCCTAGAATTTCTTCATATGATCATGCAAAGACATCTCTAAACTCGCGAAAGAGAGCATAATATGTTTCCAGTTCTGAAGAAGAACAAGACTTTCCAACATGAACATTTTCTACGACATCTTGTTTTGTCGAGATATTTATGGCGATAGTTTCTTCAAAATTGGATAGATTTCACTCGGAATCCACCGTATTTACATTATTTGATAGAAAATCAAAAACTGATGGATGATTAAGGTCGCTAGAGTAATATTCGATGTAATCCGGAAGATGGGAACGATGGTGGTAATCTTCCCATGGTGCCCCCTGTATGTTCATTGACTGAACAATTCCTTCATCTGTAGAATGTACATTCGACGAAGGATCTGAAGAGGCACCATACTCCTTAGACCTATCTACCCAAACGCTTGATGAGCGTTCATTGGGTTTTGCCTCCCATGTCGAGAACATTGATTGCTACAATATTTCTGTTGGGCTTGGAGGCAACACCTGATGACGATCCATGCTAATATCGTTTTCGGACATCTTCTGAATGGAAGATACCATATTACAGGTTCCCACCATTGCCACTTCCACCATATTGTTTGGAGGTGGTAGGGAAAAAGTACCCATCAATGTAGCGTCTTTTAGTAAGCCTACTCTGATATTTTGAAGCCACTGAGAGCTTCCGTGGATCATCGGAATGCTTCTTGTAACTTGGAAACTGTTTGGGAGGAATGTCTATTGGTCGACGATTATAATTCCCTCTTGGAAGGGAAATGAAATCTTCCCGAAGTATGTCAACGCAACGACAGCCATAGCATAAATCCAGGGCCTTCCGAGTAGGATGTTGTAATTGACATTTCCATCGATAACTTCCACATCAATTTCTACTGTTTTGCCCCCCAGTTCAACTTGCAAGTTACTTAAAATCCCGTATGGAGTGTATGTTCGTCCGACGAATGCTTTTAATGTCGTTGACGATCGCAACAAGGCTGGTGAGCCTAAAGTTTTCCAGCATCTCATTGACATAATGCATGTAGATTCCCCCTCATCAATAATTGTTCGATGAATAGTTTTGTTGAGGCCTTTCACTTGAATGAGGAAAGCAAGCAGAGCTAGTAACTGCGGTTCATATCCTTTATGATTAAAGGCCACAAGATTGGAATCCGCTGGGCCAATCCCACCTATTGCTGATAATAAAGCTTACTTCTCAGAGGGTCAATTTTGCAGTACCTCAAGTGTCGACATAGCGGACGACGATTGGGCCAGGTCCTCTACTATATTATAATTCTGTGCTACTTTGGAACAAGGATTAAATGTCGGTTTGTGTAAAACTCCCTTAGGTGGCTTTATCGTTAGCTCAGGAATGATGGGTGGCACAACTTCGGTCGAAGTTGTTGTCAAACTACTAGGTTGATCAGTAGCCTTGTTGTTTGACAGCTGTGGATTCCCGTAATTTTTATTCCTTGTCGATATCAAAGCATCATTTTGTTGTTTTGAAATGGAAAACAGAAGGACTTAGGATGGGGAAGCTTTGTCAATAACAACCAGATTGGTTCCTAGGTTGGAAACAGATCAGTCAATACTGCTGAGGTTTTTGAATTCTTAAAGAATTTCATAACTTCGGCTTTATATGGACAATATCTCGTCCAATGATCCTCATCGCATATGAGGCATGGCTGAGTGGGTTTCTTTTGCCTAGAATGGTTTGAAGAAGATTTTTCAGGAGACAAATCATCCTATTTCTTCTTTTTTCTCTTCCCTTTCTTCTTGCCCCCTGGTTGCTTCGGTTCTTTGCCTTTGTCAGTCGACACAACTTCAACCTTTGAGGCTAGAATTTCTTCATTTTCATTTTGATTAGAAATATTATGGGCTTTCTTAGATGTAGCCTTTGTTGATTTCATGCTCATCGCACCTATCACGTCACCGTCGGCGTGAGAGTCTTTGTCTGATTTATGAGGAGGAGGAACGGAAAACTCCAGTCTGGGAGCATCGGGTATTTTGTCATAGAGTGTTCCAGACTAAGTATAGATCAAGTCTAGATATTGTGCGTGAGCAATAACCTACTCTTCAATGACGACCCCTCCCTTTGCCACATATTCTATAATAGAAGGAAACAATGACTTAATAAACCATTCAGCTAGCAGCTGATCAGGAACATATGTTTTCACCATTCTACGATGATGTCGCCATTCATGAATATGATCAGATATGTGAGTGGCTGTCATTTGCTTGAAATTGGTAAGAAGATCTGTTCCTGTTTCATACCCTATTAGTAATTGAAAATGAGTTAAAAAGGTTGTGGCAAGGGCATTGAAGTTATCGAATGAATCTCTAGACAATTCAATATACCATTTTGCTGCCAGACCAGTCAACGTTTGCCGAAAAAGGCGAAGCCGAATCAATTCATCATTGAGAGTGTTGGACGAACACCACAGATGAAAGGTCATCACATGATTCGACGGGTCTTCACTTGTATTTCCATTAAATTTAGGAATATCTGATGGAAGTTTATGAGGAATCGTCAGCCACCAAGGGGTATAATTGATTAGATCATTCGTTAGCCGATTTAGATCTGGTAACTCTAGAGTCGCCACGAAGGGCAACTGTTGATTCAGGTTCGGCGAAGCATACCTAGGATAAGATGGGATCGCCTGAGTAGTGGGTCTTTGCATACCATCATAATGCATTTGATGCTGATAACTTTGATAAGGTGGTTGGGCATAACAAATTTGAGACCATTGGTTATAATCGTTTTGAATATACGGCTGCCCATTACCTGTAAAGTTTTGTTGCTCAGGTCCTTGGTAAGCTTGTTGGAATTGCAGTTGTTGATATTGCACCAGCCATGGTCGTGAAACCATTTGCTCTTGCCCAATCCTAGACATTTGACCAAGATGAGGGGTAATAGTACCCGTTTGAGCCTGCGTCACTCCAGTTAAGGAGCCACAAACTGGCGATTGCGGTTGTGTCGCAGAGAGAAGAGGTTGTTGTACAACAACCTGAGAAACTTGAGGTTGGAATATAACAGGAAATGCTTGTACTTGCAACATCGTCACAATAGCTGGTGTAGTGGGAATGTTTGACAAAGGGAGACTCAGTTTCATTGAGTATACAACTCTTGGTTTTTGAGGCAGTATTGGCACCCAACTGCTAGATGTGATTCCAATTTGACCTGAATTTGGTTGTGAACTCTCATATGGTGGCAATCCAGTGCTCAAGGGAATGATTGGCCTTTGGAGACTAGACTTCCCAAATTGATGTTGTGAGGGATCGCTTTGTTGAGATTCAACATAAGATATTCCAGATACTATTCCGGATGAACAAACAGGAACAGACCATACTGTCGAAACAGTCCCTGGGTGGACTCCTTATAGCGGTTGACAGCTAGTTGGGACAGATGGTATACCAGCGAACATCGTTGGAGTGGTGGCAGGAAGTTTTGCTACCGTTGTATTGGACGAGACAGTCCTAGATGTCGATGGTTGTCGAGACATATCGATTTTATCCAAAAGACTTCCCAGTGCTTCTACAAGAATTTGCGATGAAGGGGTATTAACCTCTGAAGTAGAAGGATATAGGTGGGTCTCAGTCCCAAAATGCATGGAGTACTGGATGGAAGATCCTCCGTAATCTCTTCTATAGGAAGCAATCCAGGTGGAAGAGGCAGACCGTCAGGTCCGTAAAATATTTCTGGTGTCGAAGAACGTATAGATTCTGCAGCAACAGATGTTGGAGGGGTAAAACCTTCTGAATCAACCCTAGATGTAGCTAGTTTAGCAATAGAAGTGTTTACTGTTACACTAGGATCAGTTCTAATGTCCTCTTGTAACTGCGGAACTTCTTCTGTAGAGGCAGGGATGCCAGAAATGGTTGGAGTAACTAAAGTCTCAGAGGATGTTGAAACACAAATTTCAAACAAACTAGGAGACTTTGACCCAGTTAAATGAGTTCGCTTGACCCAGAATGGTTTGGTTTCTGGAGTCAAGGATGGTTGACTTGTCAGTCTCTGTGAACGACAGGGTTTTGATTGACTTTCTTCCATGATTGCGGATTTATTTGATCAACTCAAAATAAGAGGGGAAAATGTTATTCCTATTAAATGAATTTTAGACGCTTTGACACAACTTGCATTTTCACTTTTTAAGAGTCGAGAAAAAGCTAAAGATGACTCTAGTCGCCTTCGATTTTAAATGAGCCTAAAGTGACAAGTGCTCAGATGGACCTTTTCCTTTAAGGAATCTGAAAATGAATGAAAGAGAGTGCTATGGAAATCTATATAAAGGGATTACCAAACCAATCACAAAACTTCAGAATACTTTTTACGGTACGATAGCCAATCTTCCTGGATGCTATGTTTAGTGCATTGCGATCGATAGGGCGGTAGACACGGCTTCCTAAGGATAAAGGATATAGCCTATTGTGGTCTCTCAATATATACTCGACGGTACGTGGGAGCATAAGTCCGTACTGGCACTTATCGTCTCAATGAGGAGGAATCACCCAACCTACGATGAAATAAATAGTTACCAGGATTTATGACACTGGAATATATCTCTAGCCCTAGACATCTAGATGTTGTGTGTTAGGTTCCAAAGCATTTTTATGTTCATTGAATTTATTTTACAGTGATCTTTCTTTAGAAATTTTCCTTTTAGGTTCACCGCATGATGTAGATATACAATTCATAAAATGCAATGTAAGATGATAAATAGTTGTTTAATATTCTTTTTGCAATGAAAATCCTAGCTATTAAGGAAAAGAGAAATGAAATCTTTTCAACATAGAGAAGAGAGCACACACTAGATGCATTGTCCTAAATCAAAATCAACAAGCAACCTAAATGCAAATGGACATGCCTGTATTTGTTTTCGCTTTCTTAATGTGTGAATGACAAAATGAATGCTAAGTACAAATATGAACTATTCCTTCTTTCAAAGCAACAGTACTAACGATTTTCTTTTCAAAAAACAATAGAAAGGAAAGACGACACTTTGTGATCTTGAATTAAAAATTGTTTTAGACAATTGAAATACTTATGAATTCAGATCAAATACAAGAGTAACAGTATAGTCGACTATCAAAAAGAGAGGTATTCTTTTCTTTGACTGAAAGCAACACTTGTGACACTTCCAAATCAAAAGACGACAGTTTGATTAAGCTACTTCTTTGTAAAAGAGAACTGTAAATGGCACACAATACATAAAAACATTCACAATTATTTGTACAATGGAGATTGGATGATGCAAAGAAAGGGAGTTTCTACAGTGGTCTACTGATCATAGATAACAAAATTCCTGAATAAAACTGAAGACAGTGAAGAAAAAACCAAAATCTGGAGGCAGATCTAGTCTTGTCTGATCATCTCACCTGTAACACAGGGAAACAGGGATCCATCCCACCTACTGCACACGGGAGGTGTGATGCATCCAGATTGCCAAGAAGACACGGTGCGATGGTCCAGGGATGAGACTTTAACTTGGATTTTGGTCACAGTTTGCAGTTTAGTCCAGGGATTAGGCCAAGCAAATGATATTCAGTAACTACAAAGTATAGGGCTGATCTAATGAGGTTACTCAAGCTACCTCTAGGGCACTTAGGATGTTTGCAAGTCAATTGTTCAGTTCATAAACAAGCTCAGAGATTGACTGAAGAAGCATTGATCTACTTTTCACTTGCATAGCAAATACAGTTCGAAGGTTAGCTGGCTTGACTTCATGCTCCGTCTGTGGTTTATGAATCAAACAAATAGAGACAAGCAATCAAACTAATCGCTCCCCAGTGGAGTCGCCATTTTGTTACCAAGAAATCTAGTGTCTACGCAGAGCTGCTAGTCCCACTAAGACGGGTAGCTATCTTACAAACAAATAGATTAAAGTTACTTGCTTTTTCCTTTATGAGAGAGAGATGAGAAAGAAGCAGAGAGTACCAACCTTAGTCTTCCACTTGGTTCCTTGCTTGTTTCCTTTCCCCTTTGATAGAATCTCGCCACTACTTCCTTACTTGTCTAGCTTCAAAGAGTACCTGTAGATTCACAGCAGCATAATACCATCAAAGTATAGAGATCTTTCACTGTAAACAATATAGGATCAGATATATATTGACCATATAAATGCATATAACAAACACAGTATTCAAAGATACACAAGAATATGGAGGAAAACTCAAATAGCTTTATTAGTAAAAGTCATAGAAGAGAGGATTACAACCACCTAGTTTGACCCAATGCCATCCTCCTAGCTTGAAAGCCCTCTTCACCTCACACAAAGCAAGATCACCCAACAATGTCTTCAAAGAGAAACTAGTAGCACCTCTTTGCAAATTACCAACCTCTGGATCTCTTGGATGAGGGATCCATTTATAGATATTTGCAGGGGGGTGAGTCAGCTTCTGAGATTTTGATTAATGTCATCTCTATGATAGTTCTTAGTTCCACATGGAGATTTTAGATCTCTTACTCATCCCTAGGCGAACTAAGAGAGGCAAGTGTCAAATGAGCAGTTTCTAGAAGATTCTCTGGGTTTCCACCTAGCAAAGTGCTTGTGCCATTTGTCTGCTCTTGCTCATCGCACCCTATATAAGTGCTTTCCAATATGCATCGCACTTTTTGCATGTAGGAGGTGAGATGCATCACACCTTTAGCATTGGGCAGTCTGTATAGTCTTGCTTTGACCAGTTTTGAGTAGTTTTTCATGGAAAACTTCTCAAAGATGATGTAATCACCTGACCTTGCTCCTTTAGGGTATGAAACAACACTGTTAGGGACTTAGAAGCCCTTGGTTTATGGACATATGTGATTGGGGTTGCAGTGCCCAAATATGTCTATAACACCCCCGAATCCTCGCGGGGGGGGACAAGTCCCCCCTGTACAACACCCCCCCTGCGTGGAGGGGTGTACAAACTTCCTAGGGTATACATCCAGCTGAAAGAAAGACCTATAAATAATCATGCTCCACACCCAACAACTTCGATTTTTTGGATCAAGGTTTTGCTGAGAGAATCGAGCTAGTGATTTTTTGCAACAAGGGGTAGTTTGGCAGAAGGTCAAGAATACATAGGAGAGAGGCAAGGATAGTACCAGAGAGACAGCAAATAGCCTAGAGAGGCTGACATAGAGGTAGTTGAGAGCTACGCAGAGGCTGAAGATTCTAGTGTGGGTGACACAGAGGGTCTAAGAGTTCACGCAGAGAGCCAAGAGGCTGATGTAAAGGCTAGCAGAGTTGACGTATGGCCAAGAGGTAGCACTGAGAGATTTTCATGGGGCAGAGTGAGTGTTTGTGAGCTGAGAGGGTGATGTAGTCCCTATTAGAGTGACACAGAGAAGTGGAAGCTGTCATATCTATTATGGGATCATTCATCCGGTGATTGATCAGCGAAATATCTCTTCAAGGAGAGGTACTACTACCAAGGGAATTCTTTACTGTGTGAGCCATTTCAGGCACCCTAGTTGTATTCAAAACCTGCATAATAATAAAACCCTCATATCTACTGCATCAGTTTTCCTACATCAGGTTTTTCCAGGGACGATTGTCCAAAAATACTGATGTCCCTTGTGTGTTTGTCTCAGTTATTTCAGTTGTTGATATGTATATGAGTTAAGGATGCATTTGTGTTTATTTCAATATTTATATTTATAAATAACTTGTTAATGGAATAAACAAGTAGGATAAACTAATCTAGATAATGCAGTAGTGATTTCTATTATTTCAGGATTAGAAATCTCAACATGGTATCAGATCATTGTAGATAACAAGAGAAATGAAGGCACGAATAGTAATCTAGAGAATTTACAGCAATAACAGCTGTCTCAAGAGATAATGTTGTTCGAGAGCATAAGAAGCAACAAAAGAAGTGACACAGAGCCTACATCCTCAATTCGAGCTAGGAGGAAGGTCGGCACAGAGGCAGAGAAGGGAAGATCAAACCTATACAGTTTCCTATCATCTTTCTTAGCTAGGAGGGATCAACACTGTGGCTAGGGGAGTAGAATCTGCCATTGTCAGGATTGCACAGAGCTTGAAAGGCTCAATTTCTTTAGTTATTGGGGCTTGGAAAGCTGTGTGCATATTGTGATTAAGAAGTTGGTGGGGTGTTGTTTCTGTTAGTGTAGAAAAATACCTAAGGGGACAGAAATAAGGTAGAGGGAGTCGCTAACTTGACGGATTTCTAGCCAATAAATCTAAATCTGAGTTGCAGTTGTAAGGAGCATTGGAGGGGAGTAGTTCGACATTTGGCAAGATGATTTCTAGCAAGGAAATTAGGACTTAGAGGGACATTTCCGTTAGGGGAGTTGAAACTCAGAGGGATTCTAGAAGAGGAGCTTAAATGGTAGTGAACGGATTGAGCGATCAGGACAGGCTAGACAAGACTTCCAAGTTTGTCATCTAGAAGGCCAGGATCGTGGTAGTCCTGGATTGACATCATATCAAGGACTTTTCATTGAGAACTTTGGTTATCCCAGTCGACCCAGATGAGAATGAGAAGTATGAGGATGAAATGGTGAGGGAAAAGTGCATGATCCTAGATGGGGTTAAAGATCATGCCATACCACATATTGCTGAAAAAACACAACAAAGGGGATGTGAGATACTTTGATGACGTTATATCAGGGAACATTCGTGTAGTGAAAGATTCTATTGGAGAACTAGTTGTGGTTGTATTAAATGCAGAAGAGAGAGAAGATAGATTCGTTCTTCCTTAGACTGCAGGAGATTCATGACCAACTAACTTCCATAGGGTCTACATCGGATTCAGAGTTCATGGTGAGGACCACCTTGAATGTAGTCTCCGAGAAGTGTGAGACATTTGTACAAAGTATTTTGGGTAGTGCTACTCTTCCAGGATGGGAGGAGATGTGGGTGGCTCTTTGTCAAGAACAGATCAAGAGGTTGACCAAGGTAGGGAGAAGTGGCAAGGGAAGCTGAATCAAGAAAGAGGAGGAGGAGCATGCAGCTACAACATCTTCGGGACAACAAGGGATGAGGAAGAAGGACATCTCCAAGGTGAAGTGATTTCATTGTGGTGAGTTGGGACATTATGCATCCTAGTGTCCAAGGAATAAAAACAAGGGGGAGGCTTCTGACTCTAAGGCATCTCCAATTAAGGCAGAGAAAGAGGTCGAGACTCATGATGGCTGTGATATGAGTGCTCATGCACCTCTAGCGAAGAGGTCGGGAGGCATCAAGTTGTAGTGAGGAGGACTACATACTAGGTGAAAAATCCTCGAGGTGCCCAAACTCTTGTATCATATCTGGATATGGGAGCCCTTGATGACAATAGTAGAATTATAGATGTTGGGTAGAGAAAAGTGTAGCAGAGCAGCAAGGCATTGAATGGGTTCATAAATATGAGGTAGCAGTGGAGGGTGCAACAATGCGAAAGGTACAGAGTTGTATGCAATAGCATAATAGCACCAAAGAGAGCACAATATAGCAGCAGAGGTAGCTTCAGTTTCACATGGCTTCCAAACTGACTTGGATGTCGCTATTTGGGAGAAGCCAGTTAGCTACTTCTCAGTAACTAAGTTGCAGTGCAACAATTAGTAGTGGTAGTGATAAAGACAACATGGGCAACATATTGAGAGGGAGCTACAATACAGATGTAGCAGTGGCAATGGTAGTGTCATGGGCAATAGTACAAGAAGCATCAGTGCAGATGATGTGAGGCAATAGGCCAAGCATCAGCACAGGTACTTATGCGGAGGATCAATGTGATGGTTCCATGGTGAAACATTACTAGAGCACATTCCTCGCTAAGAGGGAGTGTTGATTTGTGGTAGAATCAGATGCTATCTAGCCATGAAAATTGGTGGAGAGGCTAAGGCACATAAGATATCCAAGACCAAGAAATGGTTTGGAGAAAATCCACCCAGTTGGAGATATATTAAAATAATTAATATTTTTTGATGGGGTTCCTAATTATAAACTTAGGAAAAGTAAAATATTAATGGGTATTAATATAAAACTAGGTGAGAATGTTCTAAATGACATGGATCAAGCCAAATATAATCTTAGTTGTCGATTAGGGACTTAATTTTGGTCGTTAAAGACTCAACACGAAAAGTATAAGAGGAGGCTTGAGGGTCAGTTGGAGATAAAACATTTTGATCAATGAGTTCAATTTTTTGGAGTGGGGTTTTGCTGAGAGAATCGAGCTAGTGATCTATTGCAGTGAGGGGAAATTCTATAGAAGGCAAAGAATACATACTAGAAAGGCAGAGATAGTACCAGAGAGACAATGCAGAGCATAGAGAGGCTGATGCAGAGGCAACTAGGATCTACATGGAGGCTGAAGAGACAAACATGGGTGACATAGAGGGTCTAAGAGCCGATGCAGAGAGCCAAGGGGCTGATGAAGAGGCTTCAGTAGCTATGCAGAGGCTAGCATCGCTAACACAGGGCAAAGAGGGAGCACTGGGAGATTTTCATGGGGCGGAGTGAGTGCTGGTGAGTTGAGAGGGTGACAGAGTCGTTGTGAGAGTGATGCAGAGAAATGGAAGTTATCATAATTGTTGTGGGATCATTCATCAGGGGATTGACCAGTCAGAATATCTGTCTCCAAGGAGAGGTACTACTGTCGAGGGAATTCTCTATTGGGTGATCCATTTCTGGAACATTAGTTGTATTTAGAAACTGCATAATAATAAAACCCTCATATCTGCTACACCGGTTTTCCCACATTGGGTTTTTCCGTGGATGATTGTCCAAAGGTAATAGTGTCCCTTGTGTGTTTTTCTGAGTTGTTTCAGTGTTGATATGTATGTGATTTAAGGCTTCATTTGTGTTTATTTTGGTATTTATATTTATAAATAACTTGTCAGACAAATTAAACCAGATAATGCAGTAGGGATTTCTATTGTGTTAGACTTAGAAATCTCAACACATATCTCCATATCATATTAGGAATTTGATGCATATTTTTGTCTTCTAACAATGCCAATACTCTTCAAGTCCAAAAGGGTCTTAGCCCTTGGGAGTTGGCCTATTGGACCTCTATGACCAAGAGCGATCATTGGGGCTACCTCCTTCTCGTCCTTCTTAGCATTTTTGGCTTCCTCTGCCTCCTCAATATTTGGCCTTCTCAGCCTTCTTGGCTTGCCTTCCTTTCCTTTGAATTGCTTTCTCGACCAGGCTATTTGGCCTTCTATTGCGTCATCGACATGTGCTTGAACTGCTTTCTTATCCAACCTATTCAACCTTTGTTGTCGAGTCTATTGTTCTGCTTGATTCTTTTTCACCTCTTCAATTTAATTTGTTGTTCTTCCTTCGACATTAGTGAAACTACTAAAATTGACATCAATAACAACATGTGTGCAACAATGGTTCATGACTTTCACATCAATGATAACATGTGTGCAACAATGCTTCGTGACTTTCACATCAATGAAAACACAAACTGTTCAATAGTCTACCTTGGTTTGCTAGCAGTTTTTTTCCAGAATTTAAAGAGTATTCGCTTTGTAATATTTTAAAGCTGTCATAAGCAATAGACTGTTCGTTCACAAGTAACTTTGTTATGGGAGATGAAAGCAAGCAAGAGTAAATTTTGGATCCTTTAATGTGTACTCTATTAATTTGTTTGGCGGGAGATGCATATTTGAACTTAATTTTCCATTTCTAAAGAACGCCACAATATCATATTGCATTCTCATGTCATTGAAACTTGAAAGGTTATTACTGCGAGGTCTTTACAAAGGTGATATTTTTTTTTTCAGGTTTGTAGTTTTAGGTTTTAACCTATTCAAATTATGATTTTGAAATATGTGCACACAAGAAGGATACCTACAATCTTGTATGATGTCTCGGAAAACATATTTCTCTCACGCATATAAACAAATAATATGTTTTTTTAGGTTTCCGCAAGTGAGGATTTCTCTTAAGCGATTTGTATTATACCAAAAGACTTACAACTCAAATAAACATTTAGAAGGTCTAGTGACCATGTATGGTAACTTTATTTTGGTAAATTTAGTTCTAGCATTTGCCTTTTGAGCAATAGGGTGTTTTTTTTGTTAGTGAATGTAAGTTCAAATTGTTTTATTCTAATTGAATTCTTTCGAAATTTTCCAAGAGAGTTTTTGCAACTACAGTTTAAGTGTAGCTCGTTAGAATTTCTTATGTTGATTTATAAAGCTTATAAATCTCTATTATATTGTCATCATAATTGTGAGAGGGAAAATAAGAACTATTTGAAAAAGGAACGACTAAGTCTTTTATTGTGTTTCCACAGTCAATGAGTAATAATACCCCAACTACTTTGGTAAAACTTTGATGGATGCAAGTTGGTGTCAAAAAGATGGAAATGATTTTTATGTTATCTCCACAGTCTATCAATGACCAGAAATAAAATGACATAGCAATCTTATAAGTTTTCAAGAGAATTAGTCATGCCCACTAATACCACTCTTATGCATGAAGACTTGTATTATTAATTAATAAATTTTTAAGCAATTGCTTGTGGATAATTCAACTTGGAAGCATTGGTTGCAACTTTTGACATATATATCTTCATTGGGGATCATCTTTCAAGGAATTGCGAAATATTAGAGTCGTGGTCATACATATGGAAGATTTATGCCTTCATATTTGAGGGATGGTAGAACATGTGGTATATTTCTGCCTTTTGGAGCCCTCACTGGCGAGGTGACATTCAGAGGCATTATCACATCATGAACAAATATTTTCGAGATTTTGAGTAACACCTTAGTATTTGATGCTAGATATTCATGGGGAGATTAACAAGTTCAACAATGTAGTAAAAGCAAAAAAACATTACACGTTAAATATGTCACTTCATATGAATTTTGTAGAAAATGATGCATTTTCTTTTTCATGGATGCCTTTCTAACATTTAAAACATATCCAGTACAAACATCTAAGATATGAAATATAGTTGTGGATGTAGTTGTCTTTCCCAAAACTAAAGTAGCATGATTGATCTGAAATGATCATATGTTAAACTGAAGTTGAATTGATTAATGCTAACAGTGACCTGAATGTTAACTTAAAGTGCTTTAACCGTGAGAATCAGTTGAAAAGGGATGAATTGACGACATAATTAAAGTATAAGAAACATATAAACCAAAGTAATAAGAAGAAAAAACACAATGATACCAGACAACAATACTGATTATGGCGCTCATCCCTAATGGACTACTTCTCGAGGTCTGCTTTCAAGATGGGCGTCCACTTTATTAGGATTGAATATGAGGAGGTCGATTACATAGAAAATTAACCACACTAATGTACATGTAGGTGCTTCTAGTCACTTTCACAAGAAATATGTCTGAATTAGCTTTCCAACTCCTATCCCAGTTCCCAATTCTGACTTTGAATGCTCGTGTTACATTGAAATCAAAATTACCTATAACCTCCAAAATCTGCACACTAAGCCCCAAAACCACTCTAATGCCCTTCTTCATGACCAAAAGGTGAATTTATAGTATTTTTTGGGTTCATTCAAGCTCTCCATTGCTAATTTTAGGCATGAATGAACTCGGTCTAACCATTAGGGACACCTTAGGCCTAGTCACAAGGTGGTGGCATTATTTTAAACCAAACTGAACAATAAAAACCTAAAACAACACTTTGGATAAGTGAAAATTTGTTGGCAGTTTGCTAACCGAGCGGAAAAAGGTGACGAATACCATGTGAAAACCCATGGTCTAACCACATGTTTCCACCCAACGGATGATCACTGACAATTTCTGCTACTGGCACAGTCTTCCCACAACATGTGACAACCTCCGTTGACAGTTCCACTCCCCGCGTTGTTAACGGCTACAGTTAGTCTGAATGTGCGGCTAAACTCTGTTCACATGCTATAATTACCACTGATCCACTATGGTTTGAACTTCCTCAACTGCAACCGTTAACTGCACATTTCTCACATGACAATGTTTAGTTATAAATCCCCATGCGCTCAGGATTTGATACAGTTAACCCCGATGGTTAATCTGTGTCCACTCACTTGGCTCGATCTCACAGTTGGCTCCCCACATGGTTAGGCCAGTGGTTAGGGGCATTTGTAATGCATTGTAGTCTTGTTATAAAATTATATATTACAGAGCAATGGAAAACATAGAATATTGCATAAATATAAACACAGAAAACACATAAAACTAGAGAGACACAGATATACGTCGTTCACCAAGTTTGGGCTATGTCCACTCAAACAGCGAGTCCTTCCTTTCTATTATCCAGCAAAATGAAGAGAGAGAACCTACAGTAGATCTGCTGTAATATCCTATGTTTTCTCTCACAGTCTCACCTCTCTCTTTCTTGCTTGGAGAATACACATCTATTACACAGCCTCAATACAATGGCCTCATAAAAAGAGAGGGGTTTCCTTCTAGGGAAAAAAACCCTAAACTAAACATAATTTCTACCGTGAGATCATCTGCCTAATGAACGGCCCAGATTGACTAGAAGTTACTATACTTTTAAAAGGAAAGTTTACATCTGTTTTTAGTTCCCAGGGCACTGCCCCAAAAACCTCCGTCGAGGTATCGCTGGCCCTTGAACCCCCGAGCTAGGGAGGATCATCCCCCGCAACCCCCCCTAGGGTAGACAACTCCCACCCACACCCCCTCGCGTGGAGGGGTGTACAAACTTCCTAGGGTATACATCCAGCTGAAACAAAGACCTCCAAATAATCATGCTCCACACCCAACAAATTTTTTATGTGGTCTTGCAATGGTTTATGTGATGTAATGTTTATTACATGACCCAAATGGGTTTTTCAACTTAGGGTTAATGCATTTTATTTCGTGGATTAGGAATAGGTTAGGGTTTAAGTGTATTAGGATTTGGGAATTAGGTTTGTGTATTACATCACTTTAATTTTCATAATAAAACCCATGCACACCTCTTCATCACAAAGTGACATGTGTCAACATCACATGATGACAAACACATGTCAACAACCAAAAACTGGAGGAACTGATGACAACACATGTCGACAACAAGGTACAAAACCATATCCTTTGAACACCATGAAAACTATATCAACCATTGAAATCACCGGTGAAGGTGAATATATTAGACACTGAATGTTGACAACGAACATTGGTGCAATTGATAAAGCTCAAGACCTCATCGATCATGATCATTTGAACAACACTTCGACTTTGAACCAATGAAGACTGCGCTCATGTTGTACTAACAAGATCATCCTTCATAAATCCTCTCCACTTGAAAGCTTTTGGACCACAAAAGTTTGACTAGACAGTTAGCAGGTGAGGGTAGAGCTCCCTCTCTCTCCACCTTACCTTGATGATGTACCAACACATTCAGTCAACAACCTGAAAGTGATTACCCTCATGATGTTGATCATTGTGCATTTTGAGTTTGTGAACTATTTCATCCATCTACAGTATGCACAACTTGCAAAGATGGTTAAACAACCTATTATGAACATGGCAATTTACTTCTTTCCATGAAGTACCATGAATTACTGATTCACAAACATCCTTGAAAACAGTATCTACTAGATATTGTTTAACAGTTTTGACATGTACTAACAATCTATTTTGCGGAGTAACAGAAAAATTCAAAGACATTCTTGACATCATACCAGCTACTTGACTTGATATACTTTCTTGATTCCTGATTACTAAGTGAACTTGTTGCAATAAGCCCTTCAAACTGTAGTGTGAAAACTAATACAACTTAGTTTGAATTTGAAAGTATTGAATTGGCTATTGATTTGATTGAATCATTGTTTCCTCATCCATTAAATGATGTCTCCATTGATTAACAGTTTCCCTAAATGCGTAAGTTTCCCTTAGATGTACCAGATACTTTGACATTTCTTTAGAAAATGATTTGACTTGAAAACAAATAGGATTCCTCTCCACTTGAAAATAGGCTTCAAAATTGTTTGAAACATGAAATGGTGATACAATACAAGAGAAACGTAAAACCAACTTTCCTCAATATTGACGTGTATCCCTGTAACTTATAGCTCCCAAACATGGACTGAAATGATACATTCTGACATTAGGAAGAGGAGATTTAGACATCAACTGTAACTCATGTTGTATTCCCTACTTATGAAAAGGATGTTTGGGTTCTTTAAATAGAACTAGAAAAGTTTCTACCTTCTTGACCAAATTATCTTTAAACAGAGACTCACAACTTGAACAAGTATCCCTTACATCCTTATGTTGTTCTTTTACACACGTGTGTACAAATCTCTTATTTGAACTTATTAATCACTTCATCTCATTAGCAACAACTAAATTCAAGTGAGTTTTACATTGATGTGTCGTGACAATAAATTCTACCCTATCTTTCTTCTGGCGATATTTATTATTTCTCCTATAAAACACTGCATTACGATCATAAAGATAAGGAATTCCTAGGACAACTCCATGTATGTCTACTAGAACCACATATAATTCCACTTCATCAATGTAATTAGCTGTAATGGAAAATATTAACCAACACTGCTTTGTGACATTTATTTGAGTTGATTTATTTAGCCAACCTAATGGGTAAGGTATTAGATGATTTAATGTCTCCAAACCCAAGTTCTTAACTAAATATTCAGATATTAATTGCGTGTGATCCACTGTCAAACATTGTATCAATCTTTATGTGCTTAGAAGTTATCCTTCTCTGAAATATTTGAACTCTTTTATCCTCATTTGAAGGATTTGTGTTTGACGAAGATGCAGTAGTATTAGAAATTGAACGAGTGCGAGAAGTTTTACCTGTCGAAACTATGGCAGTTATCCTCCTTTCATCACCTAAATTGGAGCCTACATATTGTTGGATTGTTGCATTTGCTTTCTTTTCATCCTTATCCTTAAGCAACTTCTTTGGCTCAAGTTTGGGATGAAGTTTCCAACATCTAAATTCATCATGACTGATTCTCTCACAATGGGTGCAAGTAGGTCTTTCCTTCCAAGCCGTCGCTGATTTTTTTCTCTTCAAATTGTTCTTCCCCTTACTGTCATTGGAATCCTTGATTTCCAACTCTTTGGATGATTGTGGTGAAAACTTGAATTGTTTGCCACCTCATTCAATATGTATGGCTTGAACACACACTTCATCAAAATCATCATGATTAAACATCAATAATGTATACTACAAATATGAATGTAAACTGCCGATGTATTTTAATAAAGTTTCACATTTATACAATTAAATACCAAGCGCCAATGATTTCATTCTGAACTCATGAGTGAACTCGTGAACACTCTACCCTTTACCTTACCGCAAGTGCTTCCAATCAATAACATCTTGATACATGTATCCTAAAGGATAGAATTGTTTCCTAAGAGCTTTTAAAAACTTAGACCATGAAGAGATGACTTTACCTTTCCGCTTTACATCTATTTTAGTTTTACTTTCCCATAAGATTAAAGTTGTTCCCCCCATTCTAAGTGTAACTAACTGAATTTTGGTTTTAACGTGAGAAATGTTGTGAATACGACATTACGCTTGTAACTCCTTAATCCATTTATCTAACTTTTCAAAATTCATTTCGCCATCATAAATAGGTAACTCAAATTTTACTTCAAGTTTCAAAATAGATGATTTCTTAGGTTTCTTTTCTGTTTTAGATTCTGAACTAGAAGAAGAAGAAGAAGAAGAAGAAGAAGAAGAATACGATGGAGATGATGGAGGTTTATCAGCATTTCCTTTACCTTTTCCCTTCTTCGATGTATTTGAAGAAGAAGTTGCATCTCTTTCCTTCTTATCTTCACAAAGTTCTCCCAACATCTGCTGCATACTCAAGAATGATTTTTGAAATTGTTCTTCACTCATCTTAGTTTCAAGAGTATCACCTGCATTAGATCTTGCCATGGTTGGTTTATGAGTGACTTTTTGATTTCCAACCTCTGGATCAATCTCCTCGAGGGTTCCTTCTCCATGTTGCAACCTAGACCTCGTTAACATTCACTAGCAAAATTATACAAATGCAACATGTTGTGATACCAAATTATATGATCTGAAATGATCATATGTTAAATTGAAGAAGAATTTATTAATGTCAGCAATGAACTGAATGTTAACTTAAAGTGCTTTAACCATGACAATCGATTGAAAAGGAATGAATTGATGACATAATTAAAACATAAGAAACATGTAAACAAAAGTAATAAGCAGTAAAAACACAACGATACCAGACAACAAGGTTGATTACAAAGTTTGTCCCTGATGGACTACATCTCCGGGTCTGCTTTCAAGATGGATGTTTGCTTTATTAGAATTGAATCTGAGCAGGTCAATTAATGGGTAAGGTTTTGGATGGTTCAGTGTCTCTAAACTGAAATTGATAACTAAATATTCATATATTAAATTTTCCTGTGATCTACTGTCAAACATTGTATCTATCTTTGTGTGCTTAAAAGTTATCCTTCTTTGAAATATTTCAACTCATTCATCCTCATTTGAAGGATTTGTGTTTGATGAAGATGCAGTAGTATTAGAAATTAAACCAGTGTGAGAAGTTTTACTTGTCGAAACTATGGCAGTTATCCTCCTTTCATCACGTGAATTGGAGCCTAGATCTTGTTGGATTGTTGCATTTGCTTTCTTTTCATCCTTCTCCTTAAGGAACTTCTTTTGCTTAAGTTCAGGATGAAGTTTCCAACATCTAGATTCATCACGACTGATTCTCTCGCAATGGGTACAAGTAGGTATTTCCTTCTAAGATGTCGCTCATTTCTTTCTCTTCGAATTGTTCTTCCCCTTACTGTCATTGGAATCCTTGATTTCCAACTCTTTGGATGATTGTGGTGAACACTTGAATGGTTTGCCACCGTATGGCTTGAAAACACACTTCATCAAAATCATAAGGATTAATCATCAATAATGTATGTTGCAAATATGAATGTAAATTTCTGATGTATTTCAATAAAGTTTCACGTGAATCCAATGAAATACCAAGCATTAATGGTTTCCTTTTGAAATCATGAGTAAACTCCTGAACACTCTGCCCTTTACCATTCCTCAATTGCTACCAATCAATAACATCTTGATACATGTATCCTCCATGATAAAATTGTTTCCTAAGAGCTTATAAAAACATAGACCATGAAAAGATGACTTTACCTTTCCGCTTTACATCTATTTCAGTTTTACTTTCCCACGAGATTAAAGTTGTTCCACCCATTCTAAGTGTAACTAACTGAATTTTGGTTTTATCATCAGAAATGTTCTCAATATGACAATACGCTTCCTACTCCTCAATCCATTTATCTAACTTTTCACGATTCATTTCGCCATCATAAATAGGTAACTCAAATTTTACATCAAGTTTCAAAAGAGATGTTTTCTTAGGTTTCTTTTCTGTTTTAGATTCTCAACTAGAAGAAAAAGAAGATGATGATGACGATGGAGATGATGGAGGTTTATCAACGTTGCCTTTACCTTTTCCCTTCTTTGATTTCTTTGAAGAAGAAGTTGCATCTCTCGCCTTCTTATCTTCGTAAAGTTCTCCCAAGATCTACTGCATACTCAAGAATGATTCATGAAACTGTTCGTCACTCATCTTAGTTTCAAGAGTTTCACGTGCATTAGATCTTGTCATGGTTGATTTATGAGTGACTTTTCTCTTTCCAATCTCTCGATCAATCTCCTCCAGGATTCCTTCTCTATGTTACGACCTAGACCCAGTTAACATTCACTAGAAAAATTATACAAATGAAACCTACTCTAATACCAAATTATACGATATGAAATGATAATATGTTAAATTGAAGTAGAATTGATTAATGCCAACAATGAACTGAATGTTAACTTAGAGTGCTTTAACCGTGAGAATCGATTGAAAAGGGATGAATTGATGACATAATTAAAACATAAGAAACATGTAAACAAAAGTAACAAGTGGAAAAACCATTGCTATAACAGACAACAAGATTGATTACAGAGTTCGTCCCTGATGGACTATGTCTTCGGGTCCGCTTTCAAGATGGGTGTCTGCTTTATTAGGACTAAATCTGAGGAGGTCGATTACATAGAAAATTAACCAGAATGATTTAGCATGCTGGCACTCCTAGTCACCGTCACAAGAAAGCTCTCTGAATTATCTTTCCAAAGCCTATCATGTTTCCCAATTCCGACTCTCGATGCTCCTGTTACACTGAAAAAAAAAACTGCGTGTAACCTCTAGAATCTGCACACTAAATTCCAAAACCTCTCTAATGCCCTTCTTCATGACCAAAAGGTGAATTTATAGTTCTTTTTTTTTGGGTTCATTCAAGCTCTCCATTAGTAAGTTTAGGCATGAATGAACTCGGTCTAACCACTAGGGACAAGTCCGGCCTAGTCACAAGGTGGTGGCATTACTCTAAACCAATCTTAACAATTAAAACCCAAAACAACACTTTGGATAAGCACAAAACTACTGGCGGTTTGCTATTCGGGCAGAAAAAGGTGACAGAAACCATGTCAACAACTGCGTTCTAGTTGCAAGTTTCCTCCCGTCGGATGATCCTCGACGGTTCCTGCTACCAACACATTCTTCTTGTAGCATTTGGCAACCTCTGCCTAAAGTTCCAGTCCCCACGCTGTTAGCAGCTAGGATTTGTGTGACTGTGCGAATAAACTCTCTTCACATGTTATGGTTACCATTGAGGATTTAAGCAACTGCAACCATTACCTGTGCACTGTTCACATGACAGCAGTTAGTTATAAATCCTCGCGTGGTGAGGCCTTGAAACAGTTAACTTCGACGGTTAATCTGTGTCCACTCACATGGCCTCTTGTCACGATCGGCTCCCCGCGTGGTTAGGCCAACGGTTAGGGGCATTTATAAGGCAATGTAATGGTTTATGTGGTTTTGGAATTCTTTATGTGTTGTAATGTTTATTACATGACCCAAATGGGCTTTTAAAGTTAGGGTTTAGGTGTATTAGGATTTAGGACTTAGGTTTATGTATTACATCACTTTGATTTAGATAATAAAACCCATGCACACATCTTTGTCACAAAGCGACATTTGTCAACGTCACATGACAACAAACACATGTCGACAACCAAACCTGAGTAGAATTGACGACAAACACATGTCGACAACGAGGTACAAAACCATATCCTTTGAACACCATGAAAACCATACCAACCATTGACATCACCGACGAAGCTCAATATACCGGACAATGAATGTTGACGACTACCACTCGCGAAGTTGAGAAAGCTAAAGACCTCATTGATCATGATCATTTGAAGACCACTTCAACTTTGAACCACTCAAGACTCCACTCATGCTTGACTCACAAGATCCTCGTGGATGAATGGTAGTTTGGCACAATTTGCTTCATAAGATTGTTATAACTATTGTATTTTAATTTACAATCCGTTAAATGTTTGTAAAAGGGACATACACCTAAAAATCTACATACATTATTTGATATTATAAGAAATTATTACTAATTACTTGTGAGTTAATTGGCAGATGAGCCTCCTCATGGCTCGGACTTACCTTGAAGGCTTCTTAGTTGTCTAAGGTTTGTCATAGGGTTAGCTAGTAAACTATGTTTTCTTTTTTTAATCTAAAATTTTTTACCATAATTTGGTTGTCATATTTCTAGATAATTTTTAACAAAATTCAAGTTAATGCTTGAAAAGTGGAGAGACCACCAAATATTGGGGCCAAGATCCGAGACTCTAATTGGACATCTATCCTTTGAGAGTTACTATGAGTTACTATGAGTGATCATGTCACTAGAGCCTTGAACCACAATAGACAACATAACAAACCACCATAAATCACTCTAACTAAAAATTATTAACAATTTAAAGTCTTATTTTAACAAAAAAAAAAAAAAAAAACGAAAACATTTGTAACAAAGTACATATTTATTTCCAAACCAATTCATCATAAATAATAATAAAAATTTAATTTTAAAATCACATCCCAAATAATAATAATAATTTAATTTATAATAATAAACTAATTCTAAATTTAATACCCAATAAAACACTCAACCAATTTGAAACCCAATAACATCAAAACAAAACACTGCACTAAACCAACTTGTAACCCAATAACATCAAACCAGCGAAACACCAAATTGAGATCCAATAACATCGAACCAGACCAAATACCAGATCGAAACGGCACGACTGGTGGTGCCTCGTAGCGCACAATACCTCACATGGTATATGGTGGCGTCGGTTTCCGAAAATACATCCTTCCAACCTACGAGGTGGAAGCAATATATATTATTTTCATGCAGCTTTTACTTAGCCATTACGCAATCTTAGGATTCTCTCACTCGCTTTGCAGAAGAGATTTATATTGTTGTCGTTCTTGATTGGACTGTGGTCGAGTCATTGTCGTGATCTTGATTGACTGCGATTCTGGGGTTTCGTTGTGGTACAGTAGCGATCGTTGGGATGGACCTAAAGACGAGTGTGGAGGTGCAGATGGATGGTGCCTGGACGGAGGCAGTGGTTGTCGATGCATATGGTCGTGGGCGAGGGCGTCAGCGACGCACAGCGGTTGACACAAGAAGAAGATGTTCCCTATAGCCGAGTCAGACCCATTCCCCCTCAGGCACCCCACAACTACAATTACTCCATCCAAGACGCGGTTGAAGCTTCTGACAAAGGGTGCTGGTGGCCGGGCATCATCACCCAAGCTATGAGCACCAATTCTGAGCTTTTCCTTATATATTTTCCTCACAATCATATGCGGAAAACGTATCATTACTCCAAATTAAGACCTGCTAAAGAATGGCTCAAAGGAAAATGGTACCCGGTACCCTCACAGGTAACATATTTACTGTATTTTTATTATGCTTTTGGGTCTTCATGTACAATTTTTGCTATTTGGTTACTGCAATATTGGAGATTTAGTCTATTGTTTATGATCATTAGCAATACAGTTAAGGCCTTCCATAAGCGTATGTAGATGTGAATGAAGGGCTTTTTTGAAAAGATTTTTTCTGCCCATAGTAATTAGTATTTCTAAGCGGATTATTACTAGTTTATTATGCATTGAGTACATGCAGTTGCATTTAACTTAGCCAAAGCCTTCAAAAGCTCAAATTCATAGTTAAAATAGCATACATTCCAGAGTTTGCAGATAATTTTGAAATCCTTAATGTAAAGGTATTTTTCTTTCTAGTTGATATAAGACATTAATAGATAACATATGCAATTGACCATTCTTTTTTTAAAGTAGGTCTTATTATTATCCATCTAAATAAATACATAGGTAGAAATCTAAAGGAGAGTTAGATGTACTTGGTATATTGCCAATCATTATATATTTAACATATGCATTACTTCCAACATTGCCAATTAAGGTTGGTTGTGTTGCCCTAAATTATCAGTGTTTTCTATTTCCAGTTTGAGCTGGGACTCTACAAAATGATAAATATGAGTTGTACATTATTCTTGTAGCTAAATGGGCAGTTAATTGATAAATAAGTAGCTAATTGATAAATAGAGTTGTTTTTATTTACAACATTGTATATTGTTGTATACTTGACCTAGGCATTGATCCCAACATGTGCAAGTGGGATTGACGGTAGTTTTTTAAATTATAATTTCTTTTTATTTAGTGCTAGGGTTTTAGAATATAGCATAGATCTACTGGTACATTCTCCCTGTAGATTAGTTTTTTCTTGCAAATCCTCTACATGTATGAACTATGAACATCTTAAACCAGTAGGATTGCTTATACCTATTATATTGCAAATTTTTGTATATGCATTTCTCAATGCATTGCATGGAAGTAATACCAAATTCTATGGCATAGAGAAGATCAAAGTTAAATTGCTGCTTTTTTTTACCAACTAAACTACTTTGCTTAGTTTTTCTAATTCTGTGGAAAATTTCATTGATAATTTGTCTTAGTCAATTAATTAATTTGTTTAGTGAAGTTGGAGATTCTGAGTCATTGATTAATGAAATGGCTGATCTATTCTTTTCCTTTTTTTGCAGCAAACAAACAATATCATATATGAAGGAAAATATCCCAGGGCTGCAAATAGTGAGACAATTTCGATAGCATCATCTCCCTGGGATATGCAAACTAATGCACAATCTCAAAGTAAGTTTGAAAAAAAAGTTAAAAAGCACAGAACGAATTATGATGGGAAAGAAAACTGGGCAACATTAGACGTTGAAGAATGTTCTTTTCAACCAAGTAGAGATAAAGATTCAGGGAGGCCCAATACTTTCAATCACGCAAACGCAATATTGAAGAATGATGTAGCCCTATCTAGGAAGAAGAGAAATGTTGTGGAACAAAATCAGAAAGGAAATTTACTTGCTCCTCATTCGATAGGTGTTAAACGACTGAATGTTTATGATGATAGAAAGGATGGAAAGTATAGAGGCATTATAGCTACACCAGGTAATGATGTCAAAAGATTTAAAGTTACAGAGCCAACAAAATCCATGGATCAGATCTTAAAATACACCGAGACTCGTGTTGAAAGATGTACAGGGAGTGCAATACTTGGTTCTCCTAGAACTGAGCTTGACAACAAAGCTCAGAGGAATAATCCGTTGAACATGGTGGCAGAGGAAAGACTAGAAACACATGATGAAGAGTTACTGGCATATTATTGTGTGTTAAAGGCCTTTTATGCTCAGTCTCAGTGTCACTTATCCTGGGAACGTCATGATTTCTTGACCCGTCTCCGTATTGCATTGCATATTACTACCGATGAGCACGCTGACATGTTGAAAAGGGTGATTTCTCAGTCCTAATTTCTTATGTTTTTTGCATCTTGTAAAAATGTATTTTACGCAAACCGAAATATTACTAGGGCTTTCATCAAAATGCTCACTCTATTGAACAATAAAACACGATAAAATGATATTGATTTGATCTCCAATGCTCATGCAGGGCACTGCTGTACAGGAATTTATTTCTTGTGAACATCATCTCACACATAGTAATTCAAATTTGTCTTTGATCTTATTTGACAAACTGATGGTTACCCAGTGTAGCCTCAGCGACGTAACTATGGAAAGATTATCAGGGCTTTGGTGAAATTTTTTTCCCTATTGAACCATATTTCAATACGAAAATTGAGGTCTATCGAAGTGGTCTTCAAAGTTCATGGAGGGCACAAATGTACAGAGATTGACATGAATGTTAGTTCTTATATAGTATTTTTAAATTTGTGCTTATATTCTCTGCTTTGATGGAAAAGAAAATAAATGAGTGATAAAACATTTCACTTCTTCTAATTTTATAGTGAAACTGGATGATTTTGTTACCTTTGTGATACTAAAAGGGTTGAAGATGAAAAACATTTTCTCTTTGATTGTCTAACTTATGTTGGATTAGATCTAATTTTCAATATATTTGTCACACTACTAACCCTCTTGACCTTTTAAGTTAGGAAAACTATGTTGATCTTGGAATGTTTCTCTAAATGTTTCTAGGGCATGGAAATAAAATCCTAAGGAATTATGAATAATTTCTAACCTTCTTAAGATTGAATAGAACATTTGGGTTTAGTTGATATTAATCATTGCTATCATTCTTTATTAGGTTATAATATTTTGATAATGCATTTGCATGTTTAAGCAATAATCCCAATGTTATAAAAAATGGAGCATGCATCAAATCAATTAGCCCAAAACTGTGAATAAGGCTCGAACTAGAAAAATATGGAACCAAAAAACTAGTTGACCAAAAAATACGTAAATATTCATATGCATCCATATGAATCCAAACCATTATACACAAATATGCAAAGTTTCTCATATATATAGCAAGGATGCATGTAACCAAAAAAGCATTGGGTGCAATTTATCTTTGAACCAAAATTACATCAACAAAGAGGCTCTATGTAATGTCCCTTCTCAATAAATTTCTTCTAGAAGAGATCAACCATTTTTTCCATTTTAGAGCTAACATATTTTTGGGGCACCAACTTAGGGAAAGTGGTTCAAATATTAAATTTGGTGGAATGTGGATTCACTCCTCAAGGAATACACACCTATTGGGAGAAAATTTAATTTTGTAAAGGCTGGTCCAAATATTTGGCAGGATCCACAAGGAAAAGTAAGGTAGAAATTATAAATATAAGGTTGGGGGCAGCAATTGCCATCTTTTGATAATTTGACATTTACACATTGGTGCTCAAGTTGTTCATCTCACAAGTGTTGTCTAGCACAGAGGTCCCCAAGGGGAGAACTCACTTTTCTTTAGGTGGACTTCAAGTGCCACAGTAGGGAGGTAAATTTGCTGCTACATTTGAAGGGAGGCTTGAGGAATTTTGGGAGGACCTTTCAGGAATTACCCTCAACTAATTCATGCTCCAAGGACGATGTAGTATAACCTTCTTGTGCTTATAAGAACCTCTCACTCCAAAGCTTATAAATATATGAACAAGCTTATGTTGACAATTGTGGAATTAAGTACTTGAAACAGGTGTACATCTTTGTTTGTTTTTAGCTCTTTAAGTGCTTTAAGTTGATTTGTTTCTACTAATATTAGACACACATAACAGCAATATAATTTAGCAAATAATCATCAACACATAACATCAAATTTAATCTAGGATTTCACCCTAATATCATGGGCTATGTCTCCTTGAGCTTCTGTCAATTTGACTTGGCTCTTTGGGATTATGGCTTCAATTCTTTTACAAGTTCCACACTCAACTCCAACTGTTATTGACTGAACCAATGGGCTTAGAAAACCATCTATATCCTTGTCATGGATGTCATCATTCTACAAACGGATCTAAGATCCCTTAGACTTGATTCCTTCAATAGGTGCACTGAGCTTCCATGAGCTCCTTGATTCCTTCAATGGGTGCACTCATCTTCCATGAGCTCCTTGATGGCGCAAACTCCTTTCAAATTCTTCAACTATCTTTGAAACCCATTCTGTTGTCTCAAGCACATATCATACATCAACAATAGACCATTCATTTGCTCGAAATGAACACTGCATCCCCCATCTAAGTCTTCCTCCACGGATGGCACTCGGCTCCCTCAAACTTTCCTGTAGAATATAAACCTTTATAAGTCTTCATATGCTTCTGCAAACCCTTGCAATGGATTAACCCTTGCAATGGATTAAGAAGGCGCATTACAGTTAGGAATGACTATTGACTCGCTAACGCGTGGTGTTCATGAGCTCCAAAATCTCAGTGGATGAAAATCTCCTTGAAGATGGCTTCTTCAGCCTCTATAGACTATTCCATTGGCTTCAGAAGGCCTCAATTATCCTATCTAGCCTCTTCATTCACTCTCTTAGGTCGAAAATCACTCTCAAGTGCATTTAATGAGTAACTCCTAGTGATCCTCCACTAAATTTGGTAACTGCAGTTAATTGTAACTAATTTGGCATAACCACCCCTTTTTAGTGCTCCTCAATGCATGACCATTGGGGCTAACTATAACTATCAGTGTTTGGCGTGTATGTGATAGGTACTACACTTGGGGGTTAGGGATAATGTTAGGCTAGCGGTTTGTTGGTAGTCAACACACAAACGGCATGTGGTTAATTTCAATCTGCGGACATGTGACCCCTTTTGGGGACTGGTGGTGGTCCTCACCCCCAAACTGCAATCCGTTAAACCTTAAATAAAGAATTTTACTCGAGTTTGTTAAGAACCATGGTAGTGGAGTCATTAGCGCGTGTTCAGGTCTTGCGAAAGGTCATGGTTCAATCCCTCCGGACCCCAAACATAATTTTACATGACCATTCGAGGGCCATGAGGCAGCCTCTGGGCTTTCCACATGTTAGCTCCTAATTGGTCACCCAAAAGGAATATTCTGGGAAATATTTCGAGTATTCCTTGGAATATTCTTCTTTTTGTTATTTCCCAAAAATCAATTATTCTTGGAAATTGCACTTTATTGAACTCTTCAAATGGCGATAACTTCTCCATACGATGTGAGTTTTTCGAACTATTCATGGTGTTGGAATTAATAAGATGAGATCTATCCAGTCACTCACGTTCGATACTCTTTCAAACACTTTGAATTTTGATCTATCACTAAAGACCTGGATCAATATGTAATCACTCCTCCCCATTGGGAATCTTTTGGACCCCAAAAAATGGATACACTAATCTGAAGAGTAGATGAGAGTAGAGTACCCTCTTCTTTCAACCTTCATACACTTTCTTGCATGGCAGGTGGCTTTGAATAAAATCTCGAAGGTACTCGACGCTTCCCTTTGTGGATGCACTTGTCCTTCGGTTAAGAATTGTCTTCCTTGAACTCATTTAGAATTTACAAAAGGTAGCTAAGCATCACTTCCAAACCACTTCCATGATGACCTTTGCTACTACAAATCTTCCTCAGCAGACGATGTCAAAATACAAGAAAAGAACTTGACAACATGAATACTTGCTCCATCAAAAGAAACAAATTTCACATCATGTGAATCATCATCATGTCTTTGCATCTTGTGTACAAATGATCGACTAAATCCCAAGCTAAAAAAACGCATTTTCAAACATTTGACCCTTCAAGTCAAGCATGTACAAAAAGAATTTTAATGATTCTTTTACAAAGATAAAACACTTCATCATTATCTCCCTTTTACAATCTTAGAGACCATATCAACTCTTCCAAGTCAACATGAAATTACATGCATGTTTAAACAAAACAATATGATGTTCGATAGCTCTCCATCAAGTCAATTAGATACATGTTCAAATACAAGGAAATCATCAACATGCCTATGTTCATACATTCCATCCTTATGAATGTATTTGATTATTCAACTTTCTCTAAGGCACAATCATAAGTACAAGATCCTCGATCGCATGTATATGTACTTTCAAAGCTGAAATAAATACAATTTTGCTGCAATAAAGTGAGTTTACATACTCAAATTTTCCATCCTACAACTTGCAAACCATTAGCAAAGAAATGCAAATAGATGTGACAAATTTCTTTTCACATCAAAAGAAAACATGTAACTTTAATTGGATAAGAACTCTAACCATTTCTTACCAATCCACACCAAAGGTGCTTCCCTTAACTGCACATCGACATCAACATGTGGATCATCCTGAATCACATCGATTATGGAAACTTCCTTTCCATTCTTACCATACTCTTTCTCCACTTTCTTCAAATTTCAAGGAAGCATTGTTGGATTCAGAGTCCAATACCTTTCAGAAATATGTCCTTGCTTATGGCAATAAGAAAAACACATGTTCATCTTCTTGACAACATAATTTTCCTTCTCCAATGGACCTTTAGATTCTTGCCTTCTTTCCTTCCAAAGTTTCTTGTATGTGGTCATTCTCTTCCAACATCTAGAAACACTATGGTCATTCTCTTTCACCTTCATTACATTGATGAGGAGGTGAATCAAATGAAGAAGTAGCTCCCTTTGGAACACCATCAATCCCTTCAATGCTTTTAGAGCTTTCAAAACTTTTTGGTTCAAGTGTATGTTTATGTAAATCTTCTTCCTACAAATGATGTTTCAAACAATTGCATTCCCCAAGAATACAATCTTTACAAACTTGAGGTAGAGAACCTGAAATGAAACTCCTTCTAGGAACTATTTTAATTGCCTTCATGACTTCTTTGGAACTCTTTCCATAAGATTGTCCATAGGCAAGACCCAAATACTTAGGTATTTCCTCAGCCATTATTGGCTCAACAATACCTTTTGCGTGTTTGCCCAATCCTTTTCCTTCATTGCATATTTTGGACACTATCTTGGACCCTATGCCTCTTGTATTTTTTTCAAAAGAATGAACATAAAAATTCTTAGAGGAAATTGAAGACAAAATAGAATTGATTACCTCTTCTTCAAGCTGATACTTGACTAAGGCTCTTTTGGCAGCAAGGAGCTGGTCTCCAACTCATGCATCTTTTCCAAATCCATATTCACAATATGAAGTTGTCTCTCCATTTCCTGCAATTTTTCAAAAAGCAACTACTTCTCTTTCTCCATGGAATTCAACTACTCTCGAATTTCGGTACTCATTTCTCTCACCATATCCATCATGGTGAACAAATCTTGCTTCAAGTCTTCATCAAAGAATTTTGTGAAAGAGGAGGTTTTAAAAACTCATTTGTAGAAGTTGTCATTATCAAAATGAACAAAAGCACTTCAACAAAATTCACAAAGATTTCAAAGAACTAATGACAAATTTCTGAACTAAATGGCAGTAGAATCAAATTCTTATTAAGGAGCCTTTTACAAACAAACCCTCTTATGCTTCAAGGATTTTCTTGAGGTACTTGGGGTAAGGAGAATGCCTTTAGCCCTTATTCCTTATTGTCCTCTCCTGGACTTAGCTTATCAATATCTTTCCCTTCACCTTTGAAAACTCAAACAATAGTCAGTTTACAAACAATCAAACAATAGAATTTGACTATTTGAACACGTGTCAAGTCAAACAAATAAATAGATTGCTCTATCAATCAAGCATCCTACTTTGATACCACCTCATCTGAAATGAGGGTTTAACAACTTGTTATGCTTACAAGAACCTCTCACTCCAAAGCTTATAAATATATGATCTAGATTATGTTGACAATTTCATAATTAAGTACTTGAAACATGTGTATGTCTTTGTTTGTTTTTAATTGTTTAAGTGCTTTCAATTGATTTCTTTCTGCTGATACTAGACACACATAACAACCATATAATTCAGCAAATAAGCATCAACACATAACAACAAATTTAATCTAGGATTTCACCCGAATATTGTGGGCTATGTCTCCTTGAGCTTTTGTCAATTTGACTTGGCTCTTTGGGATTATGGCTTCAATTCTTTTACAAGTTCCACACTCAACTCCAATGGTTATTGATTGAACCAATGGGCTTAGAAAACCATCTAGATCCCTATCATGGTTTTCATCATTCTGCAAATAGATCTAAGATCCCTTAGACTTGATTCCTTCAATGAGTGCACTGAGATTCCCCGAGCTTCTTGATGGCAGAAACTCCTTCAGAATTCTTCAACTGTCTCTAAAATCTATTATGTGGTCTCCAGCACATATCAAACATCAAAAATAGACTATTCATTTGCTTAGAATGAACATTGCATCTGAGATCTAAGCCTTCCTCCACCATAGAAAATTTTAGGGGCGAATGTTCTCCCTTTGGCGAAATTAAGGGGTTTTAAACTTTTAGTGGGTGAATATTGTTAAGTTATGTTATGTTCTATGATTATAACAGTTTACTTCTTTTTCTTATTATATTCCACCGATTAGCAATCACATGTACATAAACTAAAGTGCAGATAGAACATTAAACGATCGACAGAAAACAAGCCAAGACAAGAGACACAAGATGTGGCGGCTAGCCAGGGACAAACCCCACAATGTGTGGGGAAACCCTGATCAAATCTTCTTTTATCTTCAATGATTCAGCAAAGAGAAATAGTACAATAAATCTGATTCATATCAGCAGTAGCAAACCCTAGATCAGTAGCATCAGCGTTAACGGCTTCATTATAAAACTACGGCAGACCATATCTCACAAACCGACAGTCAGATTGACTTCATTCAACCACCAAAAGTTTCGGATTCCAGAGGAGGTTCAGATGAACCTACAACGCAGTTCAGATGAGGATATCTTCTAGGCCACGCAATTCAATCTTTGCTTCTGTAGTTGCAGCTTCAGTTTCAGCAGTTTCCGGCTTCAAACTAGGGCAGTTGATATCTTGCAAACCGTTCGTCGGATTGACTTCATTCCACCACCAAAAGTTGCGGCTTTCAGAGGAGGTTCAGATGAACCTACAACGTAGTTCCAAAGAGGAGATATTCTAGGCCATGCAAGTCAATCTTTACTTCTACAGTTGCAGCTTCAAATGCAACACCTTCCGGCTTCACATGTGTGAGAGAGAGAGAGACCCATTTCAGCGCAGTAGAGAAGAGACTCATATCTGTGCAGTAGAGAGAGAGAGAGATGTGATGAGATGAGTGAGTCTAAATGAGGAAAAGTCTTCTTATATTTATACATAATTGGTGGGTGAATAGATGCGATTGTTTGGCTTCTGAGCCTACATGAGTTGTAGGTCGGCTTGATAATAATTCCATAATCAAAGTAAATTCATATCTCCATGAATACTTATCGGAATTGGATGATCTTTATATCAATCCTACACCTCTCGACGAGAGGAATCTAATAAAAATATTATTAGCCATGAATAAGATGACCCACATAAAGTTTTTCCTTGGTTTCCAATTTTAACACTCCCTCTCAACCATGGAGAACTTCATCTGCAATCTGTCTATCGGTCATTACTATTCATCCATCAAATGCACTGCCTTGTACAGCCTGACCCTTGCCCTCCTCTGCTTTATTTTTCCTGTTCTGCTTTGTCTTGGTCTGCCCTGCACTGATCTGTACTGTTTTGTTCTGTTCTGCTCTGCTCTTGTCTGAATTATGAAGAAGAAGAAATGATCGAGGATGTATCATACTGACTCAAAGTCAGTGTCAGAGTATGTACCACTGGTCCCAGACCAGTCTCAACCAAACCAAATTCAGCGTCATAGTGAGTACAACTCCAATGGTCCCAGACCAATATCATCCTCCACTGACTCAAAGTTAGTCTCACAGTATGTACCATTGATCCCAGACCAGTCTCAACCGACACGAAGTCAGCGTCATAGTATGGTACAACTCCTACCACTGGTCCTAGACCAGTATCATTGATCCCAGATCAATGGAGGTCATCCTAGCGTAGGGAGTACGGTAGTTACAACGATGCGTCCATTGGTACTACTATGGTCCCTAACTTCATTTCCATGCTCATTGATCAGATGAGAGGTACTTCCCATGAGTCCCAGACTACATGGGTAGGATGCCTCGACAGGAGAACTAATCAATCCTGTTCTCACAGGAGAGCACATCAATCCTGCTACAATTGCCATGGAGAACACATCAATCCAGGCCTCACAGGAGAACACACCAATCCTGCTACAATTTCCATGGAGAACACATCAATCCAGGCTGCCATGGAGAACACATCAATCTAGGCCTCATAGGAGAACACATCAATCCTGCTACAATGTCGCCACGGGGTGTACATGTATACCACCAGGGGATAGTGAATAATCCTATGGTCATATGCTGCTCCAAGAAGCACCCCGCACCCCCTTGGATCTCTTAGAGCTCAATGCATCATACATGACCCTCATTGGAGGGTCTTTGAACAACTCCAAGTTGTTCAGAGAAAGTCAGAAATTTTACTTTCCCAAGGGGTTTTGTCAGAATGTCGGCGACCTGTTCATTTGTACCAATATGATGGAGCGTTATAGCTCCCCGTTGCACCATATCTCAAATATAATGGTATCTGATATCAATATGCTTGGAGCGATCATGGAATACGGGATTCTCTGACAAACAAATCCCACTTTGGTTGTCACAAAGGATCACAGTGGTATCCAATGTTAACTTAAAGTGCTTTAACCATGACAATCGATTGAAAAGGAATGAATTGATGACATAATTAAAACATAAGAAACATGTAAACAAAATTAATAAGCGGTAAAAGCAGAGCGATACCAGACAACAAGGTTGATTACAAAGTTTGTCCCTGATGGACTACGTCTCCGGGTCTGCTTTCAAGATGGATGTTTGCTTTATTAGAATTGAATCTGAGCAGGTCAATTAATGGGTAAGGTTTTGGATGATTCAGTGTCTCTAAACTGAAATTGATAACTAAATATTCATATATTAAATTTTCGTGTGATCTACTGTCAAACATTGTATCTATCTTTGTGTGCTTAGAAGTTACCCTTCTTTGAAATATTTCAACTCATTCATCCTCATTTGAAGGATTTGTGTTTGATGAATATGCAGTAGTATTAGAAATTAAACCAGTGTGAGAAGTTTTACTTGTCGAAACTATGGCAGTTATCCTCCTTTCATCACGTGAATTGGAGCCTAGATCTTGTTGGATTGTTGCATTTGCTTTCTTTTCATCCTTCTCCTTAAGGAACTTCTTTTGCTTAAGTTCAGGATGAAGTTTCCAACATCTAGATTCATCACGACTGATTCTCTCGCAATGGGTACAAGTAGGTATTTCCTTCTAAGATGTCGCTCATTTCTTTCTCTTCGAATTGTTCTTCCCCTTACTGTCATTGGAATCCTTGATTTCCAACTCTTTGGATGATTGTGGTGAACACTTGAATGGTTTGCCACCGTACGGCTTGAAAACACACTTCATCAAAATCATAAGGATTAATCATCAATAATGTATGTTGCAAATATGAATGTAAATTTCTGATGTATTTCAATAAAGTTTCACGTGAATCCAATGAAATACCAAGCATTAATGGTTTCCTTTTGAAATCATGAGTAAACTCCTGAACACTCTGCCCTTTACCATTCCTCAATTGCTACCAATCAATAACATCTTGATACATGTATCCTCCATGATAAAATTGTTTCCTAAGAGCTTATAAAAACTTAGACCATGAAAAGATGACTTTACCTTTCCGCTTTACATCTATTTCAGTTTTACTTTCCCACGAGATTAAAGTTGTTCCACCCATTCTAAGTGTAACTAACTGAATTTTGGTTTTATCATCAGAAATGTTCTCAATATGACAATACGCTTCCTACTCCTTAATCCATTTATCTAACTTTTCACGATTCATTTCGCCATCATAAATAGGTAACTCAAATTTTACATCAAGTTTCAAAAGAGATGTTTTCTTAGGTTTCTTTTCTGTTTTAGATTCTCAACTAGAAGAAAAAGAAGATGATGATGACGATGGAGATGATGGAGGTTTATCAACGTTGCCTTTACCTTTTCCCTTCTTTGATTTCTTTGAAGAAGAAGTTGCATCTCTCGCCTTCTTATCTTCGTAAAGTTCTCCCAACATCTACTGCATACTCAAGAATGATTCATGAAACTGTTCGTCACTCATCTTAGTTTCAAGAGTTTCACATGCATTAGATCTTGTCATGGTTGATTTATGAGTGACTTTTCTCTTTCCAATCTCTCAATCAATCTCCTCCAGGATTCCTTCTCTATGTTACGACCTAGACCCAGTTAACATTCACTAGAAAATTTATACAAATGAAACCTACTCTAATACCAAATTATACGATATGAAATGATAATATGTTAAATTGAAGTAGAATTGATTAATGCCAACAATGAACTGAATGTTAACTTAGAGTGCTTTAACCGTGAGAATCGATTGAAAAGGGATGAATTGATGACATAATTAAAACATAAGAAACATGTAAACAAAAGTAATAAGTGGAAAAACCATTGCTATAACAGACAACAAGATTGATTACAGAGTTCGTCCCTGATGGACTATGTCTTCGGGTCCGCTTTCAAGATGGGTGTCTGCTTTATTAGGACTAAATCTGAGGAGGTCGATTACATAGAAAATTAACCAGAATGATTTAGCATGTTGGCACTCCTAGTCACCGTCACAAGAAAGCTCTCTGAATTATCTTTCCAATGCCTATCATGTTTCCCAATTCCGACTCTCGATGCTCCTGTTACACTGAAAAAAAAAAACTACGTGTAACCTCTAGAATCTGCACACTAAATTCCAAAACCTCTCTAATGCCCTTTTTCATGACCAAAAGGTGAATTTATAGTTCTTTTTTTTTGGGTTCATTCAAGCTCTCCATTGGTAAGTTTAGGCATGAATGAACTCGGTCTAACCACTAGGGACAAGTCAGGCCTAGTCACAAGGTGGTGGCATTACTCTAAACCAATCTTAACAATTAAAACCCAAAACAACACTTTGGATAAGCACAAAACTACTGGCGATTTTCTATTCGGGCAGAAAAAGGTGACAGAAACCATGTCAACAACTGCGTTCTAGTTGCAAGTTTCCTCCCGTCGGATGATCCTCGACGGTTCCTGCTACCAACACATTCTTCTTGTAGCATTTGGCAACCTCTGCCTAAAGTTCCAGTCCGCACGCTGTTAGGAGCTACGATTTGTGTGACTGTGCGAATAAACTCTCTTCACATGTTATGGTTACCATTGAGGATTTAAGCAACTGCAACCATTACCTGTGCACTGTTCACATGACAGCAGTTAGTTATAAATCCTCGCATGGTGAGGCCTTGATACAGTTAACTTCGACGTTTAATCTGTGTCCACTCACATGGCCTCTTGTCACGATCGGCTCCCCGCGTGGTTAGGCCAACGGTTAGGGGCATTTATAAGGCAATGTAATGGTTTATGTGGTTTTGGAATTCTTTATGTGTTGTAATGTTTATTACATGACCCAAATGGGCTTTTAAAGTTAGGGTTTAGGTGTATTAGGATTTAGGACTTAGGTTTATGTATTACATCACTTTGATTTAGATAATAAAACCCATGCACACATCTTTGTCACAAAGCGACATTTGTCAACATCACATGACAACAAACACATGTCGACAACCAAACCTTAGTAGAATTGACGACAAACACATGTCGACAACGAGGTACAAAACCATATCCTTTGAACACCATGAAAACCATACCAACCATTGACATCACCGACGAAGCTCAATATACCGGACAATGAATGTTGACGACTACCACTCGCGAAGTTGAGAAAGCTAAAGACCTCATTGATCATGATCATTTGAAGACCACTTCAACTTTGAACCACTCAAGACTCCACTCATGCTTGACTCACAAGATCCTCGTGGATGAATGGTAGTTTGGCACAATTTGCTTCATAAGATTGTTATAACTATTGTATTTTAATTTACAATCCGTTAAATGTTTGTAAAAGGGACATACACCTAAAAATCTACATACATTATTTGATATTATAAGAAATTATTACTAATTACTTGTGAGTTAATTGGCAGATGAGCCTCCTCATGGCTCGGACTTACCTTGAAGGCTTCTTAGTTGTCTAAGGTTTGTCATAGGGTTAGCTAGTAAACTATGTTTTCTTTTTTTAATCTAAAATTTTTTACCATAATTTGGTTGTCATATTTCTAGATAATTTTTAACAAAATTCAAGTTAATGCTTGAAAAGTGGAGAGACCACCAAATATTGGGGCCAAGATCCGAGACTCTAATTGGACATCTATCCTTTGAGAGTTACTATGAGTTACTATGAGTGATCATGTCACTAGAGCCTTGAACCACAATAGACAACATAACAAACCACCATAAATCACTCTAACTAAAAATTATTAACAATTTAAAGTCTTATTTTAACAAAAAAAAAAAAAAAAAAACAAAAACATTTGTAACAAAGTACATATTTATTTCCAAACCAATTCATCATAAATAATAATAAAAATTTAATTTTAAAATCACATCCCAAATAATAATAATAATTTAATTTATAATAATAAACTAATTCTAAATTTAATACCCAATAAAACACTCAACCAATTTGAAACCCAATAACATCACAACAAAACACTGCACTAAACCAACTTGTAACCGAATAACATCAAACCAGCGAAACACCAAATTGAGATCCAATAACATCGAACCAGACCAAATACCAGATCGAAACGGCGCGACTGGTGGTGCCTCGTAGCGCACAATACCTCACATGGTATATGGTGGCGTCGGTTTCCGAAAATACATCCTTCCAACCTACGAGGTGGAAGCAATATATATTATTTTCATGCAGCTTTTACTTAGCCATTACGCAATCTTAGGATTCTCTCACTCACTTTGCAGAAGAGATTTATATTGTTGTCGTTCTTGATTGGACTGTGGTCGAGTCATTGTCGTGATCTTGATTGACTGCGATTCTGGGGTTTCGTTGTGGTACAGTAGCGATCGTTGGGATGGACCTAAAGACGAGTGTGGAGGTGCAGATGGATGGTGCCTGGACGGAGGCAGTGGTTGTCGATGCATATGGTCGTGGGCGAGGGCGTCAGCGACGTACAGCGATTGACACAAGAAGATGTTCCCTGATGTTCCCTATAGCCGAGTCAGACCCATTCCCCCTCAGGCACCCCACAACTACAATTACTCCATCCAAGACGCGGTTGAAGCTTCTGACAAAGGGTGCTGGTGGCCGGGCATCATCACCCAAGCTATGAGCACCAATTCTGAGCTTTTCCTTATATATTTTCCTCACAATCATATACGGAAAACGTATCATTACTCCAAATTAAGACCTGCTCAAGAATGGCTCAAAGGAAAATGGTACCCGGTACCCTCACAGGTAACATATTTACTGTATTTTTATTATGCTTTTGGGTCTTCATGTACAATTTTTGCTATTTGGTTACTGCAATATTGGAGATTTAGTCTATTGTTTAGGATCATTAGCAATACAGTTAAGGCCTTCCATAAGTGTATGTAGATGTGAATGAAGGGCTTTTTTGAAAAGATTTTTTCTGCCCATAGTAATTAGTATTTCTAAGCGGATTATTACTAGTTTATTATGCATTGAGTACATGCAGTTGCATTTAACTTAGCCAAAGCCTTCAAAAGCTCAAATTCATAGTTAAAATAGCATACATTCCAGAGTTTAATTTTGAAATCCTTAATGTAAAGGTATTTTTCTTTCTAGTTGATATAAGACATTAATAGATAACATATGCAATTGACCATTCTTTTTTTAAAGTAGGTCTTATTATTATCCATCTAAATAAATACATAGGTAGAAATCTAAAGGAGAGTTAGATGTACTTGGTATATTGCCAATCATTATATATTTAACATATGCATTACTTCCAACATTGCCAATTAAGGTTGGTTGTGTTGCCCTAAATTATCAGTGTTTTCTATTTCCAGTTTGAGCTGGGACTCTACAAAATGATAAATATGAGTTGTACATTATTCTTGTAGCTAAATGGGCAGTTAATTGATAAATAAGTAGCTAATTGATAAATAGAGTTGTTTTTACTTACAACATTGTATATTGTTGTATACTTGACCTAGGCATTGATACCAACATGTGCAAGTGGGATTGACGGTAGTTTTTTAAATTATAATTTCTTTTTATTTAGTGCTAGGGTTTTAGAATATAGCATAGATCTACTGGTACATTCTCCCTGTAGATTAGTTTTTTCTTGCAAATCCTCTACATGTATGAACTATGAACATCTTAAACCAGTAGGATTGCTTATACCTATTATATTGCAAATTTTTGTATATGCATTTCTCAATGCATTGCATGGAAGTAATACCAAATTCTATGGCATAGAGAAGATCAAAGTTAAATTGCTGCTTTTTTTTACCAACTAAACTACTTTGCTTAGTTTTTCTAATTCTGTGGAAAATTTCATTGATAATTTGTCTTAGTCAATTAATTAATTTTTTTAGTGAAGTTGGAGATTCTGTGAGTCATTGATTAATGAAATGGCTGATCTATTCTTTTCCTTTTTTTGCAGCAAACAAACAATATCATATATGAAGGAAAATATCCCAGGGCTGCAAATAGTGAGACAATTTCGATAGCATCATCTCCCTGGGATATGCAAACTAATGCACAATCTCAAAGTAAGTTTGAAAAAAAATTTAAAAAGCACAGAACGAATTATGATGGGAAAGAAAACTGGGCAACATTAGACGTTGAAGAATGTTCTTTTCAACCAAGTAGAGATAAAGATTCAGGGAGGCCCAATACTTTCAATCACGCAAACTCAATATTGAAGAATGATGTAGCCCTATCTAGGAAGAAGAGAAATGTTGTGGAACAAAATCAGAAAGGAAATTTACTTGCTCCTCATTCGATAGGTGTTAAACGACTGAATGTTTATGATGATAGAAAGGATGGAAAGTATAGAGGCATTATAGCTACACCAGGTAATGATGTCAAAAGATTTAAAGTTACAGAGCCAACAAAATCCATGGATCAGATCTTAAAATACACCGAGACTCGTGTTGAAAGATGTACAGGGAATGCAATACTTGGTTCTCCTAGAACTGAGCTTGACAACAAAGCTCAGAGGAATAATCCGTTGAACATGGTGGCAGAGGAAAGACTAGAAACACATGATGAAGAGTTAATGGCATATTATTGTGTGTTAAAGGCCTTTTATGCTCACTCTCACTGTCACTTATCCTGGGAACGTCATGATTTCTTGACCCGTCTCCGTATTGCATTGCATATTACTACCGATGAGCACGCTGACATGTTGAAAAGGGTGATTTCTCAGTCCTAATTTCTTATGTTTTTTTGCATCTTGTAAAAATGTATTTTAGGCAAACCGAAATATTTGTTGAAAGTATAATTTCAACTGTGCAACAGTTGAGCCATGCGGTAGCATGAGGACAATAAATTGGGCGTAGTCGGCATATCGGCGGGTTGGAGCATCGGAGGCGGGCAGCGACAGCGATATGAAATATCGCCGATATCGCATCGGCGAAGTCCCAGCAGAGGACTTACAAAGTGGTTTTGTTTTTGTGCGATCGCCGATATCGCATCGGCACATCGCTATCGGCAATATCATAGGGTCGGGGCTTTTAACATGAGTAATGTTGCGATGCGACGGAGCGGACCCGACAACATTACAAATAGTCTTTGATAAACTTCAAGTCCGCGCTCAGACCATTTTCAATGTATTTTATATATGCTTTCAAATATATGGAGAAACAAAGAATTGGCGCGGAGGCAGTAAAAGTGAGCATGGAACAGTACAGCATAGTAGTCAGAAGCTTTCAATTTATAGTATGGCCAAGAAGGAACCAGGTTAAGTGAGCATGGAACAGTACAGCATAGTAGTCAGAAGCTTTCAATTTATAGTATGGCCAAGAAGGAACCAGGTTGCGTTCAACCTCCTGCACATTGATTTTCCAGCAACCACAGTTAATGCTCAATTCAGCCAAGGACGAGAAGTACAACCTCGAGTAGTTCCCAGTATGGGACTCCATTTTTGTTCATTAAAAAACTATTTAGATTTTGTATGTAAGTTAGGTGTGTGCAGCAAAAAAGTGGCGTGAATGTTTTACGCACTAGCGTAGATTGTAAAGTAGTGTGTTTTTGTAAATCCCTCTGAGCAGAAGAGGAAGAATATCATATCAGACATTTCATTTTTTTTGATTCCTGCTTATGCATGATATACTCTGTTTTCAGAAACAATTTAAAAAAAAATTCCACTGTGTTAAAGATCCTGTGTGTGAAGAACAGATCATTGTTCTCTGTTCTATGATTTTATATTGTGTTTTTGGGATTTTGACAGAAAAATCTCTAACAGTGGTATCAGAGCCAGGTTCAGGCTCTTTAAAGAAGTTAAAGAAGCTGAAGGGAGAAGGTTGTTGCTGCAGCAAAACTTCTCAGGCAGACAGAAGACTCAGACAGCGAAGGATTCAGGTATTCCCCAAAAGCATTTCTCTTATTATTGCTGAAGACAGTCAGTCTTTTTAAAAAAAAATCACAGTCAAAGATTTAAAACCATAGTTCAAGATGCAAGGAATGGCAAGCACAAGCATGGGTATGTTCAACACCCAGCTCCCACACTTTAATGGGAAGAACTATGACTACTGGTCTATAACCATGAGAGCTTTGTTCATCTCTCAAGATATATGGGAACTAGTAGAATATGGGTTTGAGGAACCAGCAGATGAAACTGAGTTCAATGCATTAACTTAGGGAGAGAAGGATCAACTTAAGCTCAATAGGAAGAAGGATGCAAAGGCCATTGTCTTGTTGTATCAAGCAGTGGACCAGAGTATATTCCCAAGGATAGCAGCAGCTACAACATCACATGAAGCATGGCAAACTCTCAAGACAGCCTATCAAGGCATGGAGAGAGTGAAGACAGGAAAATTGCGAATGCTGAGAAAGGATTTTGAAAACTTGAACATGAAGGAGTCAGACAACATTGAATCATTCTTCACTCATGTGATTGGAGTAATCACACAAATGAGAACTCATGGAGAAACAATTGAAGATAGAAGAATAGTGGAGAAAATATTGAGGGTCTTACCCTCAAGGTTTGATGCCATAGTCACCACCATTGAAGAGACAAAGGATCTCTCAAAATATTCAGTTGATGAGCTACATGCATCACTGATAACTCATGAGCAGAGGTTGAGTAGGAATGAAAACTCATCCCTTGAGCAAGCCTTCAAGACCCAGATGTCCTTTGGAAGAGGAAGAGGTCAAGGAAGAGGAAACCGAAGAGGAAGAGGCAGAAGCTAGAACAGAGGTGGAAGGAACAGCCCAGCAAATGCACAAGGAAGAGGCAGCAATCCAAGTCAGAGCCAAGGCCAAGGCAGCAGCCAACAAGGAGGACAACATCATGCTCAAGGACAGAGGTATGAAAAATCCAATGTCCAATGCTATTATTGTAAAAAATATGGGCATTATGCCAGTGAATGTAGGAAGAAGCAGCATGATATGAACAATAGAGAAAATGCAAATGTCACTAGAGAAAACAACAGTCAAAATAATGTATTGTTAGCTTGTAACATGGCTGAAACAAACAGTGAAGACATATGGTTCTTAGACTCAGGTTGCAGCAACCATATGACAGGGAACATAGCTTTCTTTTCTGCCCTAGATAAAAATGTGAAATCAGAAGTCACACTAGGAACTGATAGCAAAGTCTCTGTTATGGGAAAAGGAGAGGTAAAAATATTTACAAAGCAAGGAGAAAGGAAAACCATAGCAGATGTCTACTTTGTCCCTGGAATGAGATGTAACCTCTTGAGTATTGGACAACTTGTCCATAAGGGGTACAATGTTTTCTTTAAAAATGATGTATGCACCATTATGGATATAGCACCCAGCCAACGATGCATTGCTGAGGTAAGAATGACAAGGAACAGGATGTTCCCTCTTCGAATCAGGGCAGATTTGGAAAACAAAGGAGAAATTGCAGCAGTCACCCAAGAGGCCTTCCAAAGCGTGCCAAACGATGAAAATTGGTTATGGCACTTGAGATTCGGGCATCTAAATTTTGGAGGTCTAAACTTATTGAGCAGAAAAGGAATGGTAAGAGGATTACCATTGATAGAGAAACCGGACAGCCTATGTGAAGGCTGCATTTTGGGAAAACAACACAGAGAAAGTTTTCCATCAGGGAAAAGCATAAGGGCAAAGGCACCCTTAGAGATTATCCACTCAGATTTGTGTGGACCAATGCAAGCTCCATCATTAGCAGGCAGCCTATATTTCTTGACATTCATTGATGATTTTACAAGAAAGACTTGGATATATTTCCTTAAAAGCAAAAGTGAAGTGTTTGAGAAATTCCAAAATTTCAAAGCATTTGTGGAGAACCAAAGCGGGCTGCATATAAAAGTTTTGAGAACTGATAGAGGAGGTGAGTATATCTCCAATGAATTCCTAAAGTTTTGTAGAGAAAATGGAATTCATAAACAATTTACAGCTAGGTACACCCCACAGCAAAATGGAGTTGCTGAAAGGAAGAACAGAACCATCATGGAGATGGCAAGGAGCATGTTGAAGGCAAAGCATTTGCCAGATGATTATTGGGCTGAAGCTGTACATTGTGTAGTTTATACACTGAACAGGTGTCCTACAAAAGCAATCTTGAACAAAGTGCCAGAAGAGGCATGGAGTGGGAGAAAGCAAGGAGTCACCCACATGAGAGTTTTTGGGTGTGTGGCCTATGCACACATTCCGGATCAGCTAAGGAGGAAGTTGGACAGCAAAGGGGAGAAATGTCTTTTCATTGGATACAGTGAGGAATCCAAAGCCTACAGGCTGTATATCCCATCTACCAAGAAGTTTTTTGTAAGCAGGGATGTTCAATTCATTGAGGAAGAAGCTTGGGATGGAAGCATAGAGAAAACAGTGAATGTCAAGAACTGTTTGTCTCATGATGAAAATGAAGAGGAGGTGGCTGAAATGAATCCCCAAACAGCAGCGCCAACACATGGACAGCAAGGTACACCATTGAGGATCAATGAGAGTGCTTCTCCAAGCACACCACAAGGAGGAAATTCAAGTGCATCTTCAAGCACTTGCACACCAAGTGAACGAGGTAAGAAGTTTAGAAATCTAAGTGACATTTATGATGAAGGAATGAATTCCTTATTTGCCTTGTATTGTCATGTTGATGATCCTATTCATTTCGAGGAAGCAATCAAAGATAGGAAATGGATAGAAGCTATGGATGAGGAGATGAATGCCATAGAGAGAAACAAAACATGGGACTTGGTTGAGCTACCGAAAGGCAAAGAAGTCATTGGTGTGAAATGGGTCTACAAGACCAAAAGCAATGCTGAAGGCAAGATTGAAAGGCATAAAGCAAGGCTGGTTGTCAAAGGCTACAAGCAGCAGTATGGGAGAGATTATGAGGAGACTTTCGCACCGGTTGCAAGAATGGAAACCGTGAGAGCAGTGCTGTCCATAGCAGCACAAAACAAATGGAAAGTCTACCAAATGGATGTGAAATCAGCATTCCTAAATGGAGTGTTAAAAGAAGAGGTTTATGTTGAACAGCCTCTCGGATATGAGAAGAAAGGTGAAGAGCACAAAGTGTGCAAATTGAAGAAAGCTCTTTATGGGCTGAAGCAAGCGCCAAGAGCATGGTACAGCAGGATAGATTCATATCTATTGGAGAATGAATTTGACAAATGTGAAGGAGAACCCACAGTCTACATCAAGGAAAAGGATGGTAAAATTTTAATTGTTGTCTTGTATGTAGATGATGTTATTTTCACTGGAAATGATATTTATCTTATTGAGAATTTTAAATCAGTCATGAAGGATGAATTTGAAATGACTGACATGGGTTTGTTGAGATACTTCTTAGGCATAGAAGTAGATCAAAATGAAAAAGGAATTTTTATATCTCAAGTAAGATATGTAAATCAAGTTTTGGGTAGATTTAAGATGGAAGAATGCAAGGCAGCAATCACTCCCACAGTGATGGGATTAAAGCTCAGTAGAGAGGACAGCAGCAAGGATTTTGATCCTAGCTTGTATAAAAGCATTGTTGGCAGCCTTATGTATTTAACAGCAACTAGGCCTGATTTAATGTATGCCGTTAGTTTAATTTCCAGGTTCATGGAGTGGCCGAAGGAGGCACATTGGCAGGCAGCAAAGAGAATTTTGAGGTATGTCAAAGGCACTAAAATGTTTGGAATTCTATATCATGCCTCAGAACATTCAGATTTGGTTGGATACACTGACAGTGATTGGGCTGGAAGTGTAGATGATCGGAAGAGCACTTCCGGTTATGTTTTTAATATGGGTTCAGGAACCATTTCATGGGCTTCTCAGAAGCAGTCCATTGTAGCATTGTCTACAGCAGAGGCTGAATATGTGGCAGCGACAGCAGCAGCATGTCAGGCAGTTTGGATGAGAAGGATGTTGAGAAGCTTAGGCTAAGAGCAGGCAAAAGCGACAGTAATCTTTTGTGACAATAGCTCAGCTATTGCATTGTCAAAGAATTCAGTGTTTCATAAGAGAACGAAACACATTGATACAAGGTTTCACTACATCATAGAATTGGTGAACAATGGAGAAATTGTCTTGGAACATTGCAGGACTCAAGAACAGGTTGCAGACATCTTGACAAAGCCTTTGGATCAGAAAAGCTTCGAATTTTTGAGGAAGTGTTTGGGTATGATTGAATGCCCAACAGTTGAAATTAAAGGGGAGTGTTGAAAGTATAATTTCAACTGTGCAACAGTTGAGCCATGCGGCAGCATGAGGACAATAAACCGGGCGTATCGGCAAGTCGGCATATCGGCGGGTTGGAGCATCGGAGGCAGGCAGCGACAGCGATATGAAATATCGCCGATATCGCATCGGCGAAGTCGCAGCGGAGGACTTACAAAGTGGTTTTGTTTTTGTGCGATGAACGATCGCCGATATCGCATCGGCACATCGCTATCGGCAATATCATAGGGTCGGGGCTTTTAACATGAGTAATGTTGCGATGCGACGGAGCGGACCCGACAACATTACAAATAGTCTTTGATAAACTTCAAGTCCGCGCTCAGAGCATTTTCAATGTATTTTATGTATGCTTTCAAATATATGGAGAAACAAAGAATTGGCGCGGAGGCAGTAAAAGTGAGCATGGAACAGTACAGCATAGTAGGCAGAAGCTTTCAATTTATAGTATGGCCAAGAAGGAAGCAGGTTGCGTTCAAGCTCCTGCACATTGATTTTCCAGCAACCACAGTTAATGCTCAATTCAGCCAAGGACGAGAAGTACAACCTCGAGTAGTTCCCAGTATGGGACTCCATTTTTGTTCATTAAAAACTATTCAGATTTTGTATGTAAGTTAGGTGTGTGCAGCAAAAAAGTGGCGTGAATGTTTTACGCACTAGCGTAGATTGTAAAGTAGTGTGTTTTTGTAAATCCCTCTGAGCAGAAGAGGAAGAATATCATATCAGACATTTCATTTTTTTTGATTCCTGCTTATGCATGATATACTCTGTTCTCAGAAACAATTTAACAAAAACTTCCACTGTGTTAAAGATCCTGTGTGTGAAGAACAGATCATTGTTCTCTGTTCTATGATTTTATATTGTGTTTTTGGGATTTTGACAGAAAAATCTCTAACAATATTACTAGGGCTTTCATCAAAATGCTCACTCTATTGAACAATAAAACACGATAAAATGATATTGATTTGATCTCCAATGCTCATGCAGGGCACTGCTGTACAGGAATTTATTTCTTGTGAACATCATCTCACACATAGTAATTCAAATTTGTCTTTGATCTTATTTGACAAACTGATGGTTACCCAGTGTAGCCTCAGCGACGTAACTATGGAAAGATTATCAGGGCTTTGGTGAAATTTTTTTCCCTATTGAACCATATTTCAATACGAAAATTGAGGTCTATCGAAGTGGTCTTCAAAGTTCATGGAGGGCACAAATGTACAGAGATTGACATGAATGTTAGTTCTTATATAGTATTTTTAAATTTGTGCTTATATTCTCTGCTTTCATGGAAAAGAAAATAAATGAGTGATAAAACATTTCACTTCTTCTAATTTTATAGTGAAACTGGATGATTTTGTTACCTTTGTGATACTAAAAGGGTTGAAGATGAAAAACATTTTCTCTTTCATTGTCTAACTTATGTTGGATTAGATCTAATTTTCAATATATTTGTCACACTACTAACCCTCTTGACCTTTTAAGTTAGGAAAACTATGTTGATCTTGGAATGTTTCTCTAAATGTTTCTCGGGCATGGAAATAAAATCCTAAGGAATTATGAATAATTTCTAACCTTCTTAAGATTGAATAGAACATTTGGGTTTAGTTGATATTAATCATTGCTATCATTCTTTATTAGGTTATAATATTTTGATAATGCATTTGCATGTTTAAGCAATAATCCCAATGTTATAAAAAATGGAGCATGCATCAAATCAATTAGCCCAAAACTGTGAATAAGGCTCGAACTAGAAAAATATGGAACCAAAAAACTAGTTGACCAAAAAATACGTAAATATTCATATGCATCCATATGAATCCAAACCATTATACACAAATATGCAAAGTTTCTCATATATATAGCAAGGATGCATGTAACCAAAAAAGCATTGGGTGCAATTTATCTTTGAACCAAAATTACATCAACAAAGAGGCTCTATGTAATGTCCCTTTTCAATAAATTTCTTCTAGAAGAGATCAACCATTTTTTCCATTTTAGAGCTAACATATTTTTGGGGCACCAACTTAGGGAAAGTGGTCCAAATATTAAATTTGGTGGAATGTGGATTCACTCCTCAAGGAATACACACCTATTGGGAGAAAATTTAATTTTGTAAAGGCTGGTCCAAATATTTGGCAGGATCCACAAGGAAAAGTAAGGTAGAAATTATAAATAGAAGGTTGGGGGCAGCAATTGCCATCTTTTGATAATTTGACATTTACACATTGGTGCTCAAGTTTTTCATCTCACAAGTGTTGTCTAGCACAGAGGTCCCCAAGGGGAGAACTCACTTTTCTTTAGGTGGACTTCAAGTGCCACAGTAGGGAGGTAAATTTGCTGCTACATTTGAAGGGAGGCTTGAGGAATTTTGGGAGGACCTTTCAGGAATTACCCTCAACTAATTCATGCTCCAAGGACGATGTAGTATAACCTTCTTATGCTTATAAGAGCCTCTCACTCCAAAGCTTATAAATATATGAACAAGCTTATGTTGACAATTGTGGAATTAAGTACTTGAAACAGGTGTACGTCTTTGTTTGTTTTTAGCTCTTTAAGTGCTTTAAGTTGATTTGTTTCTACTAATATTAGACACACATAACAACAATATAATTTATCAAATAATCATCAACACATAACATCAAATTTAATCTAGGATTTCACCCTAATATCATGGGCTATGTCTCCTTGAGCTTCTGTCAATTTGACTTGGCTCTTTGGGATTATGGCTTCAATTCTTTTACAAGTTCCATACTCAACTCCAACTGTTATTGCCTGAACCAATGGGCTTTGAAAACCATCTATATCCTTGTCATGGATGTCATCATTCTACAAACGGATCTAAGATCCCTTAGACTTGATTCCTTCAATAGGTGCACTGAGCTTCCATGAGCTCCTTGATTCCTTCAATGGGTGCACTCATCTTCCATGAGCTCCTTGATGGCGCAAACTCCTTTCAAATTCTTCAACTATCTTTGAAACCCATTCTGTTGTCTCAAGCACATATCAGACATCAACAATAGACCATTCATTTGCTCGAAATGAACACTGCATCCCCCATCTAAGTCTTCCTCCACGGATGGCACTCGGCTCCCTCAAACTTTCCTGTAGAATATAAACCTTTATAAGTCTTCATATGCTTCTGCAAACCCTTGCAATGGATTAACCCTTGCAATGGATTAAGAAGGCGCATTACAGTTAGGAATGACTATTGACTCGCTAACACGTGGTGTTCATGAGCTCCAAAATCTCAGTGGATGAAAATCTCCTTGAAGATGGCTTCTTCAACCTCTATAGACTATTCCATTGGCTTCAGAAGGCTTCAATTATCCTATCTAGCCTCTTCATTCACTCTCTTAGGTCGAAAATCACTCTCAAGTGCATTTAATGAGTAACTCCTAGTGATCCTCCACTAAATTTGGTAACTGCAGTTAATTGTAACTAATTTGGCATAACCACCCCTTTTTAGTGCTCCTCAATGCATGACCATTGGGGCTAACTATAACTATCAGTGTTTGGCGTGTATGTGATAGGTACTACACTTGGGGGTTAGGGATAATGTTAGGCTAGCGGTTTGTTGGTAGTCAACACACAAACGGCATGTGGTTAATTTCAATCTGCGGACATGTGACCCCTTTTGGGGACTGGTGGTGGTCCTCACCCCCAAACTGCAATCCGTTGTTAAACCTTAAATAAAGAATTTTACTCGAGTTTGTTAAGAACCATGGTAGTGGAGTCATTAGCGCGTGTTCAGGTCTTGCGAAAGGTCATGGTTCAATCCCTCCGGACCCCAAACATAATTTTACATGACCATTCGAGGGCCATGAGGCAGCCTCTGGGCTTTCCACATGTTAGCTCCTAATTGGTCACCCAAAAGGAATATTCTGGGAAATATTTCAAGTATTCCTTGGAATATTCTTCTTTTTGTTATTTCCCAAAAATCAATTATTCTTGGAAATTGCACTTTATTGAACTTTTCAAATGGCGATAACTTCTCCATACGATGTGAGTTTTTCGAACTATTCATGGTGTTGGAATTAATAAGATGAGATCTATCCAGTCACTCACGTTCGATACTCTTTCAAACACTTTGAATTTTGATCTATCACTAAAGACCTGGATCAATATGTAATCACTCCTCCCCATTGGGAATCTTTTGGACCCCAAAAAATGGATACACTAATCTGAAGAGTAGATGAGAGTAGAGTACCCTCTTCTTTCAACCTTCATACACTTTCTTGCATGGAAGGTGGCTTTGAATAAAATCTCAAAGGTACTCGACGCTTCCCTTTGTGGATGCACTTGTCCTTCGGTTAAGAATTGTCTTCCTTGAACTCATTTAGAATTTACAAAAGGTAGCTAAGCATCACTTCCAAACCACTTCCATGATGACCTTTGCTACTACAAATCTTCTTCAGCAGACGATGTCAAAATACAAGAAAAGAACTTGACAACATGAATACTTGCTCCATCAAAAGAAACAAATTTCACATCATGTGAATCATCATCATGTCTTTGCATCTTGTGTACAAATGATCGACTATATCCCAAGCTAAAAAAACCATTTTCAAACATTTGACCCTTCAAGTCAAGCATGTACAAAAAGAATTTTAATGATTCTTTTACAAAGATAAAACACTTCATCATTATCTCCCTTTTACAATCTTAGAGACCATATCAACTCTTCCAAGTCAACATGAAATTACATGCGTGTTTAAACAAAACAATATGATGTTCGATAGCTCTCCATCAAGTCAATTAGATACATGTTCAAATACAAGGAAATCATTAACATGCCTATGTTCATACATTCCATCCTTATGAATGTATATGATTATTCAAATTTCTCTAAAGCACAATCATAAGTACAAGATCCTCGATCGCATGTATATGTACTTTCAAAGCTGAAATAAATACAATTTTGCTGCAATAAAGTGAGTCTACATACTCAAATTTTCCATCCTACAACTTGCAAACCATTAGCAAAGAAATGCAAATAGATGTGACAAATTTCTTTTCACATCAAAAGAAAACATGTAACTTTAATTGGATAAGAACTCTAACCATTTCTTACCAATCCACACCAAAGGTGCTTCCCTTAACTGCACATCGACATCAACATGTGGATCATCGTGAATCACATCGATTATGGAAACTTCCTTTCCATTCTTACCATACTCTTTCTCCACTTTCTTCAAATTTCAAGGAAGCATTGTTGGATTCAGATTCCAATACCTTTCAGAAATATGTCCTTGCTTATGGCAATAAGAAAAACACATGTTCATCTTCTTGACAACATAATTTTCCTTCTCCAATGGACCTTTAGATTCTTGCCTTCTTTCCTTCCAAAGTTTCTTGTATGTGGTCATTCTCTTCCAACATCTAGAAACACTATGGTCATTCTCTTTCACCTTCATTACATTGATGAGGAGGTGAATCAAATGAAGAAGTAGCTCCCTTTGGAACACCATCAATCCCTTCAATGCTTTTAGAGCTTTCACAACTTTTTGGTTCAAGTGTATGTTTATGTACATCTTCTTCCTACAAATGATGTTTCAAACAATTGCATTCCCCAAGAATACAATCTTTACAAACTTGAGGTAGAGAACCTGAAATGAAACTCCTTCTAGGAACTATTTTAATTGCCTTCATGACTTCTATGGAACTCTTTCCATAAGATTGTCCATAGGCAAGACCCAAATACTTAGGTATTTCCTCAGCCATTATTGGCTCAACAATACCTTTTGCATGTTTGCCCAATCCTTTTCCTTCATAGCATATTTTGGACACTATCTTGGACCCTATGCCTCTTGTATTTTTTTCAAAAGAATGAACATAAAAATTCTTAGAGGAAATTGAAGACAAAATAGAATTGATTACCTCTTCTTCAAGCTGATACTTGACTAAGGCTCTTTTGGCAGCAAGGAGCTGGTCTCCAACTCATGCATCTTTTCCAAATCCATATTCACAATATGAAGTTGTCTCTCCATTTCCTGCAATTTTTCAAAAAGCAACTACTTCTCTTTCTCCATGGAATTCAACTACTCTCGAATTTCGGTACTCATTTCTCTCACCATATCCATCATGGTGAACAAATCTTGCTTCAAGTCTTCATCAAAGAATTTTGTGAAAGAGGAGGTTTTAAAAACTCACTTGTAGAAGTTGTCATTATCAAAATGAACAAAAGCACTTCAACAAAATTCACAAAGATTTCAAAGAACTAATGACAAATTTCTGAACTAAATGGCAGTAGAATCAAATTCTTATTAAGGAGCCTTTTACAAACAAACCCTCTTATGCTTCAAGGATTTTCTTGAGGTACTTGGGGTAAGGACAATGCCTTTAGCCCTTATTCCTTATTGTCCTCTCCTGGACTTAGCTTATCAATAGCTTTCCCTTCACCTTTGAAAACTCAAACAATAGTCAGTTTACAAACAATCAAACAATAGAATTTGACTATTTGAACACGTGTCAAGTCAAACAAATAAATAGATTGCTCTATCAATCAAGCATCCTACTTTGATACCACCTCATCTGAAATGAGGGTTTAACAACTTGTTATGCTTACAAGAACCTCTCACTCCAAAGCTTATAAATATATGATCTAGATTATGTTGACAATTTCATAATTAAGTACTTGAAACATGTGTATGTCTTTGTTTGTTTTTAATTGTTTAAGTGCTTTCAATTGATTTCTTTCTGCTGATACTAGACACACATAACAACCATATAATTCAGCAAATAAGCATCAACACATAACAACAAATTTAATCTAGGATTTCACCCGAATATTGTGGGCTATGTCTCCTTGAGCTTTTGTCAATTTGACTTGGCTCTTTGGGATTATGGCTTCAATTCTTTTACAAGTTCCACACTCAACTCCAATGGTTATTGATTGAACCAATGGGCTTAGAAAACCATCTAGATCCCTATCATGGTTGTCATCATTCTGCAAATAGATCTAAGATCCCTTCGACTTGATTCCTTCAATGAGTGCACTGAGATTCCCCGAGCTTCTTGATGGCAGAAACTCCTTCAGAATTCTTCAACTATCTCTAAAATCTATTATGTGGTCTCCAGCACATATCAAACATCAAAAATAGACTATTCATTTGCTTAGAATGAACATTGCATCCGAGATCTAAGCCTTCCTCCACCATAGAAAATTTTAGGGGCGAATGTTCTCCCTTTGGCGAAATTAAGGGGTTTTAAACTTTTAGTGGGCGAATATTGTTAAGTTATGGTATGTTCTATGATTATAACAATTTACTTCTTTTTCTTATTATATTCCACCGATTAGCAATCACATGTACATAAACTAAAGTGCAGATAAACATTAAACGATCGACAGAAAACCAGCCAAGACAAGAGACACAAGATGTGGCGGCTAGCCAGGGACAAACCCCACAATGTGTGGGGAAACCCTGATCAAATCTTCTTTTATCTTCAATGATTCAACAAAGAGAAATAGTACAATAAATCTGATTCATATCAGCAGTAGCAAACCCTAGATCAGTAGCATCAGCATTAGCGGCTTCATTATAAAACTACGGCAGACCATATCTCACAAACCGACAGTCAGATTGACTTCATTCCACCACCAAAATTTTCGGATTCCAGAGGAGGTTCAGATGAACCTACAACGCAGTTCAGATGAGGATATCTTCTAGGCCACGCAATTCAATCTTTGCTTCTGCAGTTGTAGCTTCAGTTTCAGCAGTTTCCGGCTTCAAACGAGGGCAGTTGATATCTTGCAAACCGTTCGTCGGATTGACTTCATTCCACCACCAAAAGTTGCGGCTTTCAGAGGAGGTTCAGATGAACCTACAACGCAGTTCCAAAGAGGAGATATTCTAGGCCATGCAAGTCAATCTTTACTTCTACAGTTGCAGCTTCAAATGCAACACCTTCCGGCTTCACATGTGTGAGAGAGAGAGAGACCCATTTCAGCGCAGTAGAGAAGAGACTCATATCTGCGCAGTAGAGAGAGAGAGATGTGATGAGATGAGTGAGTCTAAATGAGGAAAAGTCTTCTTATATTTATACATAATTGGTGGGTGAATAGATGCGATTGTTTGGCTTCTGAGCCTACATGAGTTGTAGGTCGGCTTGATAATAATTCCATAATCAAAATAAATTCATATCTCCATGAATACTTATCGGAATTGGATGATCTTTATATCAATCCTACACCTCTCGACGAGAGGAATCTAATAAAAATATTATTAGCCATGAATAAGATGACCCACATAAAGTTTTTCCTTGGTTTCCAATTTTAACACTCCCTCTCAACCATGGAGAACTTCATCTGCAATCTGCCTATCAGTCATTACTATTCATCCATCAAATGCACTGCCTTGTACAGCCTGACCCTTGCCCTGCTCTGCTCTATTTTTCCTGTTCTGCTTTGTCTTGGTCTGCCCTGCACTGATCTGTACTATTTTGTTTTGTTCTGCTCTGCTCTTGTCTGAATTATGAAGAAGAAGAAATGATCGAGGATGTATCATACTGACTCAAAGTCAGTCTCAGAGTATGTACCACTGGTCCCAGACCAGTCTCAACCAACCCAAATTCAGCGTCATAGTGAGTACAACTCCAATGGTCCCAGACCAATATCATCCTCCACTGACTCAAAGTTAGTCTCACAGTATGTACCATTGATCCCAAACCAGTCTCAACCGACACAAAGTCAGCGTCATAGTATGGTACAACTCCTACCACTGGTCCTAGACTAGTATCATTGATCCCAGATCAATGGAGGTCATCCTAGCGTAGGGAGTACGGTAGTTACAACGATGCGTCCATTGGTACTACTATGGTCCCTAACTTCATTTCCCTGCTCATTGATCAGATGAGAGGTACTTCCCATGAGTCCCAGACTACATGGGTAGGATGCCTCGACAGGAGAACTAATCAATCCTGTTCTCACAGGAGAGCACATCAATCCTGCCACAATTGCCATGGAGAACACATCAATCCAGGCCTCACAGGAGAACACACCAATCCTGCTACAATTTCCATGGAGAACACATCAATCCAGGCTGCCATGGAGAACACATCAATCTAGGCCTCATAGGAGAACACATCAATCCTGCTACAATGTCGCCACGGGGTGTACATGTATACCACCAGGGGATAGTGAATAATCCTATGGTCATATGCTGCTCCAAGAAGCACCCCGCACCCCCTTGGATCTCTTAGAGCTCAATGCATCATACATGACCCTCATTGGAGGGTCTTTGAACAACTCCAAGTTGTTCAGAGAAAGTAAGAAATTTTACTTTCCCAAGGGGTTTTGTCAGAATGTCGGCGACCTGTTCATTTGTACCAATATGATGGAGCCTTATAGCTCCCCGTTGCACCATATCTCAAATATAATGGTATCTGATATCAATATGCTTGGAGCGATCATGGAATACGGGATTCTCTGACAAACGAATCCCACTTTGGTTGTCACAAAGGATCACAGTGGTATCCAATGTGAATCCAAACAACTCACTAAAGAGCTTTCGCAACCAAACTGCCTCACAAGAAGCCATGCTAGGAGAAATATACTCTGCTTCGGCGGTGCTCAAAGCCACCGACTTTTGTTTCCTGCTCATCCAGGATATCGAAGTAGATCCCAAGGAAAACAACACCCGGAAGTGCTCTTACGGTCCTCCACATTGCCTGCCGAGTGAGCATCTGTGTATCCAAATAGTCTCACATCTCTGGCAATGTATCTTAACCCATAAGTGATAGTGCCACGAATATATCTCAGCAGATTCTTGGCACCAATCCAGTGTATGTGGTTGCGTTCAACCATATGCTGGCTCAACGTGTTGACTGCAAAGCATATATCTCGACGGGAGTTCACTAAGAACATTAATGCTCCGACGAGTTGCCGATACTCGGTAGCATTTTGTAAAACAGGTCCAGCAGCACTACCGCTTAACTTCTTGAAGTCAAGCTCCATTGGAGTAGTTACAGGCTTGCAGTCCACCATTTCGAATCTTTCCAATATATTCACCACATATTTTCCTTGGGATAGGAAAATTTCTCCTGGCTTTTGCCACACTTCAAGTACTAGGAAGTAGTGCATCAGTCCTAGGTCTTTCATTTCAAATTGAGAGGCCAGCTCCCTCTTACATTTGTGAATGAGAGGGTCTGCACCTGTTACAAAGAGGTCATCCACATACAACAGCAGTATGAGAGGCTTGTCATCTTCAACCTTAAAGTAAAGGTTAGGATCGGCTTCACTCCTAGTGAATCCCAGCTTCATCAAGTAGCTATCGATCCTCTCATACCATGCTCGGGGTGCTTGCTTCAGCCCATAGAGAGCTTTCTTCAACCTGCATACATGAGATTTTTTATCATAAATCTCAAATCCTTCGGGTTTCTCCACGTAGACCTCTTCTTTGATCGAGCCATGCAAGAACGCAGTCTTGACATCCATTTGATCTAGGTTCCATCCTTGTGAAGCGGCAAGGGCTATGATCGAGCGGATGGTCATATATCTGGCAACAGGTGCAAATATCTCATCATAGTCTATACCTTCCTTTTGGGAGAAACCTAGAGCAACAAAACGAGCCTTATACTTTTCCGTGCTTCCATCTGCTGCATGCTTTATCTTGTAAAGCCATTTGGAAGTAACAACAGTCTTGTCCAGGGGTCTGGGAACTACTTCCCAAACATCATTCTTTATGATAGACTCATATTCTTCGGTCATAGCATCCTTCCATACTTAATGCTTGACGACATCTAAGAATGATGAAGACTCATTTTGTATGATCGTGCTCATGATGTTCAAGTATCTTTAATACCTATTAGGTTTCTTACTTTCACGAAAGGTTCCTCGAGGTGCAACATGTCCTTCAGCATCATCAAGTAACCCCTTAAGCCATGAAGGCCTCTTCCTAGAAGAGGAAGGCTCATATGGAGGAGGATCAATCAGATCCATGGGTTCTTCTACATCAGGCATTGATTCATCATCCTTTTCTTTCGGTTCCGTGGTGTCGGCTTCTTGAGAGCTCCTCAAAATCGGAAGATTGATCACGTTGCTGAGAGCCATATCTTCGTCAAAGGTGACATCATGACTAATTATGACTTCCCTTTGACCGGCTACATAGATTCTATAGCCTTTAGTATTTTCACCATAACCCACGAAAATTCCCTTCTTTCCAGATGCTCCCAATTTATTTCTTTTCTCTTTCGGCACATGAAAGTATACAGGTCTTCCAAAAATTTTAAAATGAGAAACATCAGGTTTCTTATCGATGAATTTTTCTTCAGGAGTCTTGGAACCCAATGCTTGATGAGGGCATCGATTTTGTACATATACGGCAGTGTTTGCAGCTTCAGCCTATAGAAACTTAGGAAGACTTTGATCATGTAGCATGGCCCGGACAGCTTCCATAATTGTGCGGTTCTTCCTTTCTGCCACACCATTTTGTTCAGGAGTATATGGTGTAGTAGTCTCCCTCTTGATGCCAGCCTCTTTACAAAAATCATGGAACTCATTAGATTCATATTCAGTCCCATTGTCAGTTCTTAAGATCTTGATCTTCTTTTCGGTTTGATTCTCGATTAGGGCTTTGAAGTGTCGGAACCAAGGGAACACTTCATCCTTCTTTTTTAAGAAGTATATCCAGGTCTTTCGAGAATGGTCATCTGTAAAAGTGAGATAATATGAGTATCCTCCCAAGGAGTTCACACGCATCATACCTGATATGTCTGAGTGAACTAGTTGTAATATATCGAAGGTCTTGCTTTGACTTGAAGGGAATGGTCCCCTTTTGAGCTTTCCTTCGGCACATCCTGGACTTACACCTTCTTTCTCTACCTGGAATTCAAGCATCCCTGTTACCATCTGTCTTACATCGGGTAGAGCTTTGTAATGAAGGTGGGCAAACCTCCGATGCCAAAGTTCGAACTGAAGCGTTGTGTCACAAGACATGGCACCTAGCGGACTTCCACCAACTTGATATAAAGAATCAACTCGAAACCCAAGAGTGAAAACATATTTAACATTATTTTTCCATATGCGTACCTTACCATCGCTGAAGGTTACCTTATAGCCTTTGTGTTCCATTGCTGAGATGGATACGAGGTTCTTTTCGAGATTAGGTACATATAATACATCTTGTAAGTGAATCGTATTACCTTGATTCAGTTTAAGAGAAACATTGCCTACACCTTTCTCTGGGTATTTCATGTCATCTCCAAGGACAATTTCTAGGTTAGTTTCTTTCTCTACTAGATTATAGAGTACTTCTTTGTAACCAGTGAAGTGTCTTGAGGCACCGCTATCAATGAGCCAAATTCCCATTGAGTCCAAAGGAGCGGAGGTAGATAAGTAGCTCGTAGATAATATTCAGCCTTCTTATCGTCAATAGTGTTAGATTCATACCTGGAATTTCTAGCCTTCTTGAATGGTTGCCCTCTTCCTCGATTTCCCACATTCCTTTTTCCTTTGTTGTTGAATTTTCCATTCCTTCGATTACCATGAGAGAGATTTTGATCATCGTCACGGTGAGAGTCCTTTCTATCAGGGCATTCCCTTGCATAGTGACCTGCTTTATTGCAAATGAAACATCGTCCTTTTCTTCCACCCTTAAATCCAACCTTTCTTTTCGATTTAGACCCAGAATTATTTCTTTTCTTAGCATGAGAAGAAAAAGCAGTAGGAGGACCTTTAGGCAAGGGCATTTCCTACTCTTCTACCCTTGTTTGTTCTTGAATGCATCTAGCCATTAATTCCTCGAAACTAGGAATTACATTATTGTTCAGAAGAGTAGTGTTGAACACATACCATTCAGATGGTAATCCTCCGAGAGTTGTGAGTGCAATTTCTCTATCAGTAATGGTTTCCCCAATAGATAGGATATCGTTCTTGATCTCGGTGATTCTTAAGAAGTATGCTTGCATAATTTCATCTTTACCCTTCCTGATTTCCCTCAACTTATTTCTAAGAAACAAAACTTGATTTGCATCATTAACTTTAAATAAACTCACCAGTCTATCATAGATTTCCTTGGAGGTGTCTAGATCAGAGATGTAGGCCACCAAGCGCTTGTCGATAGAGTCCCGGATGATCTTCTTTGTTTTGAATTCTCCATTTTTCCATTTGTTCCAGGCACCAGCAGATGCATTTGATGAAGGCTCAACAATATTTCCTCTTACATGGTCCAGCACTCCTTGATCTTCAAGGGTTAGAGCAATAGACATCTTCCATCCGTGATAGTCAGCTTTCTCATGGAGCTTGTCTTCGGTAGGAAAGAGTGTTGAGGACCCCAGAGTTCTTTTAGGATAGCCTTGCCAATCTTCTCTTCAATGATTGCTCTTGCTCTTGCTTGGGCTTTGTCTTCACCTCAACTCTGATACCATGTTAAGTTATGGTATGTTCTATGCTTATAACAGTTTACTTCTTTTTCTTATTATATTCCACTGATTAGCAATCACATGTACATAAAGTAAAATGCAGATAGAACATTAAATGATTGACAGAAAACAAGCCAAGACAAGAGACACAAGATGTGGCGGCTAGCCAGGGACAAACCCCACAATGTGTGGGGAAACCCTTTGATCAAATCTTCTACTATCTTTAGTAATTCAGCAGAGAGAAATAGTACAATAAATCTAATTCATATCAGCAGTAGCAAACCCTAGATTAGTAGCATCAGCATTAGCGGCTTCATTATCAAACTAGGGCAGACCATATCTCACAAACCGACAGTCGGATTGACTTCATTCCACCACCAAAAGTTTCTACTTCCAGAGGAGGTTCAGATGAACCTACAGCGCATTTCAGATGAAGAGATCTTCTAGGGCACGCAAGTCAATCTTTGCTTCTGCGGTTGCAGCTTCAATTTGAGCAGTTTTCGACTTCAAACTAGGGCAGTCGATATCTTGCAAACCGTTCGTCGGATTGATTTCATTCCACCACCAAAAGTTGCGCCTTTCAGAGGAGGCTCAGATGAACCTACAACGCAGTTCCAAAGAGGAGATCTTCTAGGCGATGCAAGTCAATCTTTACTTCTGCAGTTGCAGCTTCAAATTCAACAGCTTCCGTCTTCACATGTGAGAGAGAGAGAGACCCATTTCAGCGCAGTAGAGAAGAGACTCATATCTACGCAGTAGAGAGAGAGAGATGTAATGAGATGAGTGAGTCTAAATGAGGAAAAGTCCTCTTATATTTATACACAACGTTGGTGGGTGAATAGATGCGACTGTTGGGTTTCTGAGCCTACATGAGTTGTATGTCGGCTTGATAATAATTCCATAATCAAAGTAAATTCATATCTCCATGAATACTTATCGGAATTGGATGATCTTTATATCAATCCTACACCTCTCGATGATAGGAATCTAATAAAAATATTATTAGCCATGAATAAGATGACCCACATGAAGGTTTGCCCTGGTTTCCAATTTTAACAAATATTTTGTATCATAGTACATTTTTACAAATCACCTCAAATAGCCCACCATATTTTAACGGAGAGGGTAAAAACGATAAATTTAGCCCTTGAAATTATGAGTTACAACCTTCCATTCACCCATTTTCAAGAATAGGTTTTATTTAAGTGAATCCATTGGCCCATTTTCAAGAATAGGTTTTATTTAAGTGAATCTTATGGGCCAAAGGCGCAAATACCATATTTATAAAAGAGGTATGGTAAATTAATAAAAATATAAATTAATGCGAGGCATGGTAAATAAATAAAACCTCTTTTATATTTAATCCATAACCCTCGTTCTATTTATGAAGGCTCAAGAAAGAGATTTTATTTAAGTGAATCCTATGGGCCAAATACCATATTTGTAAAAGAGGTATGGTAAATTAATAAAAATATAAATAAACGAGAGGTATGGTAAACCAATAAAGCATTTTTTTATATTTACTCCATAAGTCACCTTATATTTACGAACACTCAAAAAATGCGTTATATTTAGGTGAAACCTATGGGAAAAATACTATGTGTTACACTAAAAAATGTCACCATGACTATTTGCAGTTAGTATGGCTCCATCCACTGTCATACTATCCTCCTTGGAAAGTCTCATGCCTCTGCTCTTCATGTCAAACTTCAAGAAAGAGAGAAAAGTCATTTAAAGTCAATTATCTCTGGTACGCAGATTCTCTTAGCCTTACCTGCGTCTACGCAACCCAAGTTCACAATACCTGCGTACTCCTATAAAGGTCAAAAGGCGCAAGTTTCACTCCCAAAAAGTTACTTGTGGTCATTTCTAGAGCATTCTAGAAGCTTGTTTGACGTGTATGAAGCGCCTCCAAATGGTTCATGTATCCCTACCAAAGAGGAACTTATCCCATCAAGAGGGGAGCTATCCCATCCAAAGAGGGGCTTATCCCATTGATGGTGGACCTGAATAACTTCCTCTAGAGCACTATAAATACAGGCATTGGGCCAAAGGGAGGGGAGGTTGAAAGCTGAACATTCCTAAGGGTAGATGATGCTGGAATTAGGACTTCCTTGTAGAAGCTTGTGAGAAGAGATTACCATCTTTGCTTGTTTCATTTGGAAGTGGGTGAGCTGATCAGAGTAAAGGAGAACTCTTGTGGACCCTGGGAGGGACTTGCACAACACCAAGGCTCAGGTTGTAATGGTTCCTTTTGTTACCTTTTAATACAAATAAGTCCATTCTTCTCAACAATTTGTTATTTATGAGTTGTTTCATATACTCCTTGGTCTATATGTTAAATATGTTTTATTGTATGTGATATTCAGGTGCTATTTAATCGTTTGATTGTTAGTGAATGCAGGTTTCGAAGAGAAGGAGGAGCTCATCTGGATCAACGAAGCTGGACTACTACAACAACGTTGGGTTACAGGTAGGATCTAAACACTTGATTTCTCATATTGTAAATGCATATTTAGAAAAGGATTGCTCTTATTTGTCTTGTTTGTCACTAGAAAGTCTTAGCCCTCTAGGGAGGTCGGTTGTGTCCGCACTAATGACTCTTTCCACATGACAAAACGGCGACTCCACTGGGGAATCCATGAATGTGTTTGAGTTCTTTTTGATTTGATATTTTGGTCTGAGAAAAATCGCTTATTTTATGGTTTTTGGCTGTCTAACTGTGTATTTGGGTGGTTTAGCTTATAGTTAAATTAGATTTTTATTTTTCTTAGCTTTGCCAGCAGTACGCGGCCTTTGAGTTAGGCATAGTGCGTACTTGTACGCACTGAGTCTTTGTGCACAGGGCGTACCCGCACCTGTGTAAACTGATCACCTGCGTACCCCTGTCAAATTTGAGAAAATTTCATTTTTCATCTTTTTTCTCTTTAGATTTTGTTTTTAATTTGTTTTACTGCCCAGATCCATTGGTTTACTGTCAGAGATCTTCACCTGAACTTGTCCCGTTAGTGTCGAGGGTTTTGGTGGAATTCATAGAGATTTTTCCTTAGGGTTTGATTTTTAACTGGTCCTGTAGTGACTTTGGCGTTAGAGGTTGTCAAATTTTGGATCTCCCTGGTTTTTTTCAACCCTCTTAGGAGTCGGGCCTGTCATAGAATTCACCTTTGTGAGAGACCTACCTTTGTGTCTTCTCTTTGCGAATCTCGAAAAGTTTGTTGGTTAAAGCTTTGAATTTCATTCTTGAGAAAAAAGAACAAAAAGATTTCGATTTTGTTTTTTGGTTAGTTTATGATTCTGCATGAACTGATCCTTAGTTGCATTTTGGCTGAGTAAAACATCTGGGAATTATCCTTGTAGGCTTTTGTCCTCATTATTTTTTGCTTTTAGGTAAATTTCCTTTTAATTTTCTTTTGAGTGAATTTGATTTGATTGTCTTATATTTGTTAAATTTGATATGATTAATAGTTTTAGATGCTTTATTAATATAGAAAAACACAAAAATTATTTTGGAAAAAGTTTTCTTTGGTAGAATTTGTAGTCTTTTGGGAGAGAAGAGAAAATTTCGTGAAGTAATTAGTGGTCATGAGTTATTTGTTTTGAAAAGATAAAGAAATTGTTTCTTTGATTGTCTTTGCCAAGAAAGTTGTTTTCTATAAAATTTGCATTTTCCAACTCTCTTAGCTAGGAGATTCATTGAAAAAGAAAAGTAGTGTAAATCATCTTAGGTGAATCTTTGTAGTGTTTGCGAGTCGAGTCTACACACCACCAGTTTCATCTCCACTACCTTTTTGTCTTTAAGAAAAACCATAAAATTAACGCTTAAAGTAAAATCAACTTAGTAACTTTTATTTACTAGGGCTCTGAAACACCAATTTAGATCAGGCTAGTGTCTTGGAGTAGGAGAGTAATTAACTCTCCAAGACAGCAAAACCAAACAAGTAGCTCATCTTGTGGTAGGATAAATCCAATTGTTTCATTTGTACTCTGGGAAATCTCCTCTTAAAGGAGAAGCACGAGCTCGTGTTCGAACCAGTGAGGGGATCAATCCTCCCTCGTTGGGAATGACGCCAGACACGCACGTATTACAAACGGTAAACCTCGGATTAACCATTGTCGAGGAGCCAGGGGTCACTTGTCGGTAAAACTTGGATTATTGTCAAGGAGCCGGCAAGGGGATTGAGCTTGATACTCTGGCCTTGCGTGCTGTCGGAGTGTAGACTGTTCCCCCAGGTGCATTTGTTGCTGTTGGTAACCTTAGTGATCATTATCTTTAGGATTCTACCGAGGTGACAGTGGAGGGAAGATCCCACTGTACCTGGAGTAGACGTCGGCTAGACTCACTTGGATTTTCCGGGGGGTTCACTTCACTCGAGACGGTTAAAGTGGAGGAACTTGTGCCAGTCTATTCGTTAAGCAGGTTGCCAGGGTAACTGTTCCACCCTCCACTTCTGTACTGAATTCGACGATGTTGGGTTTCATCTCCAACTAGTGTTTTCGGTCTGGAAGGGTACTGTTTGTGCATGGTTTGACGCCCTAGATTCTTTAGGCGTGTGATTCAAATTTGTTTGGTTCTTTAGAGACTTTAGGCAGTTTGTTTTGAGATTTTACTTTGTTTGCGTGTGCAGTAGTTAAAAGTTTTTAACTGTGGCGGAATTACCGAGGCAGTCTCGTCGACTTCGGGGCAAGTCTCCTGAGATCGTTTCCGTGGCTGAATTGTTGAGGAAATCCCGTAGACTTCGGGGTGAGCCTCCTCAAGACGTCCCAAGTCATTACGAAGGTTTAAAGGTCCTTGTAACTCCTAGTGGCAGTAAAGTAGGTTCACCTGAAGAAGGAGAATCGTCGTTGGTAGTCCATTCAGATTACCAAGGTCTAGAAACAGGTTATAATCCTGAAGCAGCTACAGTTTCCGAGCTTGCTGGTAGTTTTTCATCTACTAGTGATATAGGCGAAGAACCTGAAGTATCTGAACTTGTTAGTCCAACTTCTAGTGCACCTGATTCACCTAGGGTAGAAAGAGTCATCACCGAAAATCTTCCTGCTGGTTTCATAGCTATTGAAGAACTTGCTCCAGAGGAAGAATTACGCGTATCTATCCTTGAAGATCAACCTACTATTGATCTAAGGGAGCGTGAATCTATCTTTTACAGTCCTCCTAGAAGTACTACTTGGTACCTTTCGTTAACCAATTATTTAGACAACTCAGGGATAAGTTTTTCTCCACCTCGTACTCCCTTTCCACCTGGAGGTATTTATACTCCTGTAAATATGTCTGGTCAGTCGTCCATGTTCACTCAATCTTCTGAATCTTTCTTGTACAGCGGTCCTTCTGTTCCTTTCGGGTATTAGTCACTTTCTGGTACTTTTGCGAGAACATCTCCTCAACCCATTGAACATGGTTTATTAGCTGGAAACAATGGTAATAAGCCGTTGGGCATAGGATACATTTATATGATGTCAGGTTCAACTCCTAGTTCTCAACCTCAAGGTGGCCAATTACCGCCTGGGGGGCAGCCTCAATTAACGCCTAGGGGGCAACCTCAAGGTACACAAATTGTGTCTGGGGGGCAACCTCAAGGACAGTATGTACCTATAGTACAATACATTCCTCAAGGTCAACCCCAGCCTCAATATGTACCCCAAGGTCAACCTGAGTATCAGTATTTACCTCAAGGGTATCAACCTCAAGGTCAAGGTCAACCCCAGTATCAGTATTTACCTCAAGGTTATCAACCTCAAGGTCAATACTCGACTCAAGGTTATCTACCACCTCAAGGTCAAGCTTATGTTCAAAGTATAGGAAATGTACCTGTCAATTATCAATCTTACCCTCAACTTGGTTATGGATCTCAGTATCCTCAACCTGTTACGGGTCAATACCCCAGAATGATAATGTGGGATCCATCACAAGGTCAACAGGTGTTGCAGCCAAGTATACAGTTGTTACCTCAAACTGGACAACCCGTAGTTTCTGGTTCACCCCAGCAACCGCAGCCTGTCTAGTCAAATATTCAAACTTCTCTAACTTCAGTAGTTACTCAGCCGCCAATTGCACCTAGTACTCCATCTCAAACGACTGTTGCAACTACCGCAACATCTACCGCACTTACTTCTGGAGTATCGACAGCTCTGGTTTCTACTGTCTCTGCAACCACTCCTCAGACATCTTTACTGTTGTCCGGATCTACTATTCAAACCACAGTTCAGATACCTGTAGGGCAGCCTAGTTTAAGTACTGTTGTAACAAGTCAACCTCAATTTACCTATCAACAGTACCAGGGACAGTACCAATTCGGTCCTGCTATCGAACAACCAGTTTACCAGTATCAACCGTATCCTGGGTACACTTATCAACAACCTCAACAACCCAGTACGGTCCGGTTGATCCTGTTTTTCCAGGAGGATATAATATCCCGAACGCAATTCCTATTCCTAGTTATCCTGGATATCCTCCTCCTGGAACTGGTATTGTGACCCAGAGTTTTAGAGATCCTAACCGATAATTACCGTTTATCGTAACTTTGGATTTACCCGACTTGACGCGCCTAACGAATGATCCAATCAATTATCTTCCGTTTTGGACGCCAATGCCTAATAAGTTGCCCAATGATATACCCAAGTTCGAAGGTAAGTCTAGAGAGGATCCGTCAAATCATGTGATGACTTACCACCTCTGGTGTGCCTCAAATTCCATCTCGGATGATTCGATCCGCTTACGTCTTTTCCAGCGTACGCTCATTGGTCTCGCAGCCAAGTGGTACATTGAGTTACCATGGGCCTCTTTTTACAATTTTAGTCAGTTAGCTACCTCGTTCCTAACTCATTTTCAGTTGCCGTTCAGATACGATAATGGTACTGAGTTACTAACTTCATTAAAAAAAATCGACGTCCACTTATATTTCCGATCATGTTCATGAATGGAGACGTTGAAGACGTTTAGTGAAAGTTTCTATCCCGGACCAAATCTTAGCTGAATGGTTTGTAAAATCATTATTATCGAAGATTACTGAAGATGTAGCTAAGGCCGGAGTATTTACTGAGGAGCAAGTCATTGCTCAAGCCCAGTACCTTGACTTAGTTTACACTCAGTCAGGTACGTTGCACGAGAAGATCCCAGATCTTCCTAAGTCGAATCAAATCGCTGCTGCTCCTTCGGGGTCTCATGCTGCTGATGGCATGATTGGAGTCTTCTCCTGAAATTACCGCTGACGTTCACGCTAGAGAGTCATCTACGGCTAAATCAAAAAACGGTGGTAAGAAGAAAGGCAGGAAGAAGGATAAAGCAGACAAGGCTCCAAAGGAGAAAAAAGAGAAGTTGGAATCTAACGACGAAAAGCACAAACCTTGCTATCCTTGTTTAATTTGTGAAGAAGATCATTTCACAAGAGATTGCCCTCATCGGGTAGAGGTTGTGAAAATCGTTAAAGGTTCCCCAACTCCTGCTGTTTTGAAAGATCCATTTCCAAAGCAGGAGAGTAAAATGATAGGTTCTTCCTCGAGTGCCAGTGAAGAACCCATATTGATGATGTCTCATGTACCGATTGCGACTCGATCACAAGATTATGGTAGTAAGAGTCCTATTGATGGCAAAGAAGCAGAATCTTCTCATTCTAATCCATCAACCTCAGCTCTCGGTTCCGATCCACTACAGATCGAGAAACCTAACCCGGACTTGGTAATCAAACCGCCCGCCAAGGGTATACCTCAAAAGTCTGCTTTCAATCCACATGCGAGAGCGGCTCAGAATTATAACATTGTTGAGGATTTAGCTGTTTCATCCTCAGCAATGTCGGCTTTGGAAGTGCTGCAATCATGTCCAGCACAACGAAAATTACTTTTGTCGGCTATAGGAGATGTTGATATTCAGGACCCGAACTTGATAATCTTTGATCTAGAAAATAGTACACCGCGTCTCCCTCATCAGATGGCTTTCCAGATTCCAGTGATAGTCAAAAACAGGCCTATTCATCGGACTGTAATTGATGAAGGAGCTTCTATGTGTATTATGTCGATTCAGTGTTGGAGATCGCTTGGTTCTCCTTCACTGAACCAATCCCCGACAATTCTTAAGGCCTTTGATGGCCGTGGGTTCCATCCGTTTGGCAATCTACAGGATTTTCCTATAGGGGTTGAAGGAAAAATCGTTAGTCTGGATATGTAGGTGGTTGATGCCCCTCTAGACTACAACCTTCTTTTGGGTCGTAGTTGGTCTTACACTATGACAGCAGTCGTGTCATCGGTCTTCAGAGTTATAAAGTTTCCACACAGTGGTAATATCGTGACGATAGACCAGCTGGCTTACTTTTCATCCGACCCAGCCTCTTCAGAAAGTATCCAGCATGTCGGTAAAATGACTATCCCTTACAAGGATGTTGGTGTAGGATTAGTTAAAGATTTTGGTTTACTGGGAACTTTTCCTTTCCCTCCAATCAACGCAGACCCTTCATTTGCTTTCATTCATATGATTACTTCAGACACTATTATTTACGATGATCCTTGGATTGTCCCATCTGAATCTGAGATAGACTCATTCGGTGATGTTATGCCTTTGAGTCCATATGAAATTGCTTATGAAGCCGTCCAGTCTTTTACCGACTCGCATTCAACCCAAATCGACCAAATGAATGTGGTCCGTGAGGAATCACTTTTCACATCAACCTCAAAACAGATAACGTTTCCTGAAGTTGTGTCATCTGACGAACAACTTCGCGAAATCCTAAGTGTAGATGATCTACCATGGGAAGATCTTCATCATAGATCTTCATTTTTACCTGAGGGTGATGACTTTGAAAATGATTTTTCATCAATTTTTACAGCGGAATATGTCAAGGATGCTCAGAATCCCATGAAACATCCTGATTCAGAGTTGAATTTGGGAAACATTTCCCAAACTATTGCCATTGACATTTCAGTCAAAACCGGAATTATTGAGAACATTCATATAGGTGCCTCGTGTACAAATGACGAAATTCAAGCATACAAGGTCCTATTCCAAGAATTCTGCGACGTGTTTGCCTAGTCCTATGAGGAAATGCCAGGAATTGATCCCTCCATTGTTGTTCATGAGATAAAAACCTACCCTGACGCTATACCCGTTCGGCAACGTCTGCGTCAGATACACCCTAGGAAAGCGGCTGCGATTAAAGCAGAAGTCGAAAAGCTGTTGAAACCAGGTTTCATTTATCCAATCCCGTTAACGGATTGGGTATCGAATATTGTTCCGATTAACAAGAAACAAGGAACAATAAGAATATGCATCGACTATAGGGATATAAATCGTGCTTGTCCAAAAGACAACTATCCCACGCCCTATATCGATCAAATAATTGATGATTGTGCCGGCAGTGAAATATTTTCCTTTATGGACTGTTTTTCCGGTTACAACCAAATCAATATTCTACCTGCCGATCAACCAAAAACGGCTTTCATTTGTCCGTGGGGGACATTTGCTTACTGCAAATTACCTTTTGGACTTAAGAATGCCGGAGCCACTTTCCAACGGGCAATGTCTTACGCTTTTCACGAAATCAAACACATTGTGCAACTGTATCTCGATGATTTTCCTGCTCATTCTTTACATCGAGCTGATCACCTTGTCCACTTACGCGCTATTTTTCTGAGGTGTCGGCATTATCGAATTCGGTTGAACCCACACAAATGTGTCTTCTACATAGAAGTGGGAAGATTGCTAGGATTTGTCATTTCAAAAGCCGGTATCCGCGTCGATCCCTCGAAGGTCGAAGCTATTATCAAATTGCCTCCTCCTTCGTGTTTGCGCCAACTCCAAAGTTTGCAAGGGAAAGCAAACTTTTTACGTCGATTCATTCCTAACTACGTCGAGGTTACAAAGGGTTTCACCCGGTTGTTGAAACAAAATGCACAATTCTCTTGGGATGAGATAGCTCAGAAGTATTTTGATGCACTGAAGCATGCGTTGACCCATGCACCGTTGCTGCATCCTCCCAAGTACAACCAGGACTACTTTTTGTATCTCGCCGCCTCCCACTCCACCATTGGAATGGTCTTAGTTCATGAAGAAGAATTCGGAACGGAACATGTGATATATTATCTTAGTCGAACGTTAAATCCAACCGAGCTAAAGTATTCGCATGTGGAAAAGTTGGCACTGGCAGCCGTTCAAGCTGTCCAGCGTTTTCGCCACTACATTCTTCTCCGTAAAACTACAGTGATTTCGGATTGCAACCCTATGATCTATATTCTGACTAAACAATTGCTAGGGGGCAAGTACTCCAAATGGATTCTTATCCTACAGGAGTTCGATTTGGAGTTCAAAAAATCTAAGTCTAAGAAATCCTTAGTTTTTGCGGAATTGATGTGTGGCTTCCCCCGTGCTGACACGGAAACTGTGGCAGAGGAACCCATTGCGGACGAATCTCTGTTTCTCATCAGCACTTTAGATCCATGGTATGGGGATATAATCGTCTATCTCCAAACCCAATCCTTTCGGCCCAAAGCTTCAAAGTCGGAACGTCGGAAAATTCGATTCCAGTCCCAAGAGTACAAAATTATTGGAGATACTCTTTACCGTCGAGGGGCGGACTTGGTTTTTCGTTGTTGCTTAACTCGTGCAGAGGCAGAAAGGGTTATGAGTGACTGCCATTCTGGAGCATGTGGCGGTCATCTGTCTGGGTATGCCACAGCTCAGAAGGTGTTGCGTGCTGGCTATTTCTGGCCGTCCATGTTTAAAGATTGTATCATTGCGGTCCGAAAATGCCACAACTGTCAAGCGTTTGATCGCAAGATGCGCGCACCACCGGCTCATCTCCACCCTATAATTACCGTTGGTCCTTTTGCTAAATGGGGTATCCATTTTATAACATGTAACCCTCACTCGGCCGGGGGGCATGCGTATATCATCCTTGCGGTTGATTATATTACTAAGTGGGCCGAGGCGATGCCTACATTCGAGGCAGATGGCAAGACAGCTGCGATTTTCGTATTCAATCATATTATTGCTAGGTTTGGTGTCACACAAGCGATAATCACTGACCATGGACGCCATCTTTGAAACATTATGATGACAAAACTTACAAACCAGCTTGGTTTACGCCATGATAGTTCTACTCCTTATTATCCCCAAGCGAACGGTTTGGTTGAATCCATCAACAAAGTTCTAGTTATCATGATCCGACGAATCATTGGTATTCATCGGTCGAATTGGCATAACATGTTATTTTCAGCGCTTTGGGCATACCGAACCTCAGTGAAAACATCAACAGGGTTCACTCCTTTCCAACTAGTTTATGGTTTGGAAGCAGTGTTGCCCATTGAATGCGAAATCCCATCACTTCAAATGGCTATCGAATTACTCCCAGCTACTTCCGAAGAGGAGAAGCGTCTATTATATTTAGCTAAATTAGATGAGACTCGACGTGACGCTGCTTTGGCAATCAGGACTCACGTGAAAAGGATGAAAGCTCAGTATGATCGCAACGTGACCCCTCGTAATTTTTCGGAAGGAGACCTAGTGCTATTATATGATCAACCTAACGATAAATTAGGTGCTGGAAAATTCGTTCGTATGTGGCATGGGCCCTACATTGTCAAGCGAAAGCTAGCAAAAGGGGCCTATGAGCTGGTAGATTTTGACGGGGACTCTTTGGGTAAACCCAGAAATGGACTTTACCTAAAGAGGTATTATGCTTAAATGATGGGTATGGAGATTTTAGTTAGGTTAGATTTTTCTTTCTAGCTGGTATGTTTGCTTAGTTTAGATAGTGTGCTTGGTTTATACAAGTGTGCTTAGTTTAGAGAGTGTGTTTTTCGTCGTTATTCTGGCTTATCTTGGTTTTCCTCTTGATATTGCAGATGTCGACGCCTCTCCAAACGTACATTGGATTTGCTGATGGTGCTTGTCGTAGTACACAGAATATCTCTTCCGCAGCTTAGGTTATCTATTCGCCCTCTGACGAGTTAGTTTCTATGCATGGGGTGAGCCTCAGTCAAACAACAAACAACATTGCAGAATACAGTGCAGTGATTGAATTATTATCTGAATCTATTTCATTTGGGATTCGGAGTTTGATAGTGAGGTTAGATTCTGAACTCGTTGTATTACAGCTTAATAGAATCTATGCCATTAGAAATCCAGTGTTATTAAGATTGTTTTTGAGGGTGCGTCTCTTGGAACGTGAATTTGATTACATTGAATATCAACATATTCCAAGGTCTTTAAATACATTAGCAAATGCAATGGCGTCTCGAATGTTAAATAGACATTTGTAACAATCATAAATGTGAATTTATAAACATTTTATCACACATGTTTAACAAAATAAGCCGGTAATAATGATATATATAGATAGGAGTGTGTCAAAAAATATAGATCTTCTTCGATCATAGGTTGAAAAACACCTTATGATCGGCAAAAATGATAAGTACAAAAACCAAAATGTCACATGTGTCTACAAATGACCATCCAATCATTGGTGGTGCTCTCTATACGACACCACTGCATGGGCTACTCTACACAAAAACCTCCTAAAAGGTCCTGGGACTGCGACTACGTAGCGCTGAAGTCTGATAGGAATATCATCTATAGTAGTCTCTGGTATACCCGCCGTCAGACACTCTAGATCCTGCTCCATCTCAGCTAGTGTCTCTGCAACCGCGTCCTGTGGGGCCGGTGCCGGTGCAGCTGGATGTCTCTTCTCAAAAGCCCGGAGATTGGCTGGACGCTGTCGGCCTACATCTGCATTTTGAAAATTTTTTGCTGTCAGTTTTGAGACGATATATAAAAAACAAAAAAAAATAGATAATTTAAAAACTTGTGAAAAATGAAGTACCTCTGTCGTCCCATTGTTCTCCCTGTGGAAGAACCATGTCCGGATCATTGTGAAAATCCATTCCGGCATAAGGAAAATCCTGAATCGCAAAGACCTGGCTCTCCAACCAGTGAAAGTAACCCGCAGGAAATCGGACAACTCCCGCTCCCTCATCAGGATGCCGGGCCATTACCGAAACCCACCTCGTCAACTTAGGCTCCCGAGGAGGCCCAACTGGAACAGTAAGATGCTGGGGGATCAGCATTGGAACTCTCTCTAGGGCAAAGCTCACAACTAAAGGCCCATATCCAAAGGTCTTCAATTGTCCGTTCTTTGCCCTAGTCAGTTGGCCCTTCATATTGGCCAACACAGCATCGCACCAGTTGAAAATGGTGCCTCGGAAGCAATCTATAGCCATCCACATTTGGGAACCAGTGGCTATGTGCAAAGCGGCAGCACCGCAAAGTCTGGTAACTATAAAGGCAATTACCATAAGTTCAGGTCGGGATATGTATTTGATTTCTATCCCCTTCTCCTGGTTTAGATTGTTGCACCACTCTAGCCGGAGATGAGCTAGGGATTGGCCACCCGGCCTAGTCCCGAATAGAGACAGTTGCTCGCCCCTGTTAGGCAAGCTAGTGAGAAAATATATGTCGGAGGGCTCTATCTCGAGCTGGTGTTCTCCGATGTAGAAACATTGATCCTGAATGTTCCACCTCTCAACCAGCCACTCTAAGAATGGCACCTGGGCCCTCATGCCAGGTATGGCCCAATACTTATAGAGACCGCATGCCTTTAAAGCATCAATGGAAGGTTGATGACCTATTGCGGCCAAATCGACATCTTCGTGTTCTCTTTCGCGCCAATCTAGCATGGTGGGCAATCTACACACCAAAAAACATTGATTAGAATTCATTAAATCAAATTTTGATGGTTAGGTTTTGAGTTTGGGTTTTGAAAATCTGCTTTGCGCGGAGTACGCACCCCGCGTTCAGAAAACAGAGCGTGGGTACGCAGCTGTTCTGAAGGTGGGCTGCGTACGCCGACCATTTTCCCATATACGAAAATGTCGGGGTACGCAGGTCACCCATGGGGCACCTGCATACCCTGAAAAGCGGACCCTAAAACCCCAAACCCTCCAAAAAATCAAACTAAAACCTAAAATGGAATTCTAAACAGATGAAATTGAGAGGAGGATGTTGTGAAATACCTGAAAGAGACGGCGCTCGATTCCGACGGTCGGATTATCCGCAAAGTCCACGGGAAGTTTCTTGTCAAAAGCCCTTTTCTCACCCTCAACAGTAAAATGGTAAAAATGACATGGTAAAAATTCTTTTTATAGGTTTTTTGGATAAATGAATGCTAAGTTTGTTTAGTTTTCACCATGAAAGGATATTTTTCAATGTATTTTTGCCCATCTTAAACAGGTATGAGTAATGTGTTGTTTTTTTGCAGGACAAAAGGACTTTAGGGTAAAATCATCATTTTTCACGAACAAAGACATCAGAGACATCTTTTAAGCCCTTTTCTGACTCCTAAAACATGAAAAGATTGCCAAGCGTTTCTTTTACACTCGTTAAAATGGAATTAAAAGACGGTCCTCTTACAGCCCTTTTCTGACCGTAAAAACACGAAAAGATTGCCGGATTTTTGTCGTTTCAAATTCGATACTGGAAATAAAACGACATGCCTCTGATCACTTTTTACTCTTCAGGTCAAAGGCATTAATCATGAAAGTACTCCTTGGTCGCAAGATCAAGCGGTTCTCTTAGGTATTATTTTATACTTTTTCGGGCTTGGGAGACACAAATTTACGAAAAAGTTCACCTTGGAGTCTTCTTTAGTTTTTTCAGACTCTCTAAAATTGAAAAACGCCAAGTTTCTCCTATACTGGACTCGTTAAAATTTCACAGTAAAGGACCTGTTCGATTACAAACAGGAACGGACCACTCCTTCTTAGGGTTCGAATCTAAACTAAGTTGGACTCATCCGAAGGATGAGCTTATAATCAAGCATATGTTATCCTCCTCAAGCTTGTAAAAAATAAAGAGGTACTTGCCAGAAATGGTGGGGGAAAAGAGAGAAGAATGAACCTATTTGTTATCCTTTGTTACAGAAGAACCTTATCGCTGCTTTTGAACACGACACTTTTCATTCACCTGGGTTGGGAAATACTTTGCCTTAAAGCTGATAAAACCACTTTGAAAGTCTTCAACCGTTTCTGGGTATTAACTTTGGGTCAATCGTCACCAAGCCATCTGTCGTGTCGTTATGTGTTCAAGAGGTCTCTGCAAATAAACCATTCGTATGCAAAATGCTTGTCATCCATTTTGACCATCCCTGAGTTAGTCCTTACAGCAACATTTCTTCAACTTGAACAATGATTTCATGTTGTGGGCTTGCCTGCAACGGGTCGCTTTCTATCGACATCAGCACATTATCTAGAGAGATGAATTAGAAATCGTCAGTACCTTGAAGTCTGCATGCATCAATGGCAGGTTTCTCGCCTTTGACAACAGTTTACATCATTGATTTTCGATCAATGGATTCCGTGACGTGTTCGACATCAACCCATTCATTCACATTTCATGGATTGTACTGGGTACTTTGAGAACCATTGACATCACTGGTGGTCTCTCTCACACTTGTTAACAGTTTACATCATCCACTGGTAATCAAGTGGTTTCTACCATGTTCGACATCAACTCATTTATTCGCATGGATAGAATCGTGCCAATTCAGGAAGTAGAGATGAAGACCCTGGATCTAGTTTCCACCATCCAGGCTGCGAGGATTTTTGTATTCATTATATAGTAGACTAACCATAAATATATGGCTGCGTGCATACTGTGTCTACAAAAGTCTATGATTGTGATGTACTGCAAAATAATTCTTGTATCAGAGCAGTAGTTAGATTGTTAGTTAAAGTTTTCAATCTGAGTATGGGAATGCCTACCTCAGCGATGATATCATCTTATATATGTATTTTGTGTTGAATATTTGCAGGTTCTGACCACGCTCTCCGTAAGATACTCCTTGAAATGATAAAGTACTTCACCCTTCCTAGATCATATAAAACCCTAATCTACTACAGGCTTCGCACTTTAGGGGGCAATCTGTTACACTAAAAAATGTCACCATGACTATTTGCAGTTAGTATGGCTCCATCCACTGTCATACTATCCTCCTTGGAAAGTCTCATGCCTCTTCTCTTCATGTCAAACTTCAAGAAAGAGAGAAAAGTCATTTAAAGTCAATTATCTCTGGTACACAGATTCTCTTAGCCTTACATGCGTGTACGCAACCCAAGTTCACAATACCTGCGTACTTGTACGCTCTGTATGTAAAGCAATGGGTGCGTACTCCTATAAAGGTCAAAAGGCGCAAGTTTCACTCCCAAAAAGTTACTTGTGGTCATTTCTAGAGCATTCTAGAAGCTTGTTTGACGTGTATGAAGCGCCTCAAGATGGTTCATGTATCCCTACCAAAGAGGAACTTATCCCATCAAGAGGGGAGCTATCCCATCCAAAGAGGGGCTTATCCCATTGATGGTGGACCTGAATAACTTCCTCTAGAGCACTATAAATATAGGCATTGGGCCAAAGGGAGGGGAGGTTGAAAGCTGAACATTCCTAAGGGTAGATGCTGCTGGAATTAGGACTTCCTTGTAGAAGCTTGTGAGGAGAGATTACCATCTTCGCTTGTTTCCTTTGGAAGTGGGTGAGCTGATCAGAGCAAAGGAGAACTCTTGTGGACCCTGGGAGGGACTTGCACAACACTAAGGCTCAGGTTGTAATGGTTCCTTTTGTTATCTTTTAATACAAATAAGTCCATTCTTCTCAACAATTTGTTATTTATGAGTTGTTTCTTATACTCCTTGGTCTATATGTTAAATATGTTTTATTGTATGTGATATTCAGGTGCTATTTAATCGTTTGGTTGTTAGTGAATGCAGGTTTCGAAGAGAAGGAGGAGCTCATCTGGATCAACGAAGCTGGACTACTACAACAGCGTTGGGTTACAGGTAGGATCTAAACACTTGATTTCTCATATTGTAAATGCATATTTAGAAAAGGATTGCTCTTATTTGTCTTGTTTGTCACTAGAAAGTCTTAGGCTTCTAGGGAGGTCAGTTGTGTCCGCACTAACGACTCTTTCCGCATGACACTATGGGACAAATACTATGGACTAGATTGTTATTAATACCATGCAAAAAAACATTATTAACCCTAATATTAGTATTAATAAAAATTAAAATGGCACATGGTATTGACCCATGGTATTCACCAAAATGGCACATGGTATTGACCCATGGTATTCACCTGGAATGTAGCCTATTTAAATGGGGGAATTAAACCAGCATAGATCCATTTTTACTCTATATCTACTAACCCCCGAGAGGTATCAAGTATCATGATATGAAAACTAGCATAGAGTGCCCCTTGACTTACTAGGATTGACTTGAGGAGTGCCCCAACATTCTGTTTACCATTTTTTTAGGAAGAATGTTTCATCGCCCTATAATTTATTATGCACTAATTTATCATCCACAAGTGAAAGCATTCCACAACACCTTATGTAGGCCATTGCTTGCCTTAGAACCACCCTACCACCCTGCCTTAGCACCACCCTACCACCCTTAAGAATTATGGGCCCACTACTTGCCCAATCACATACCTTGCACCACCTACCACTCAAATAGAAAGGAAGACCATGTTTCATAATTTTCACTCTATAGAGTTGTGCTATCCTACCAAAACCTCCTACACAAATCTCAATACTAGAAAATCGGTTGAGTGAACAAACAATGCATGTCACTCACCACTCCCCATCACTCACAAGTACGAATCATTCACTATCACTACTCATGTAGGCCATTGCACATCTCAATAGAACCATTGCATTTCAAAATCAATGGTCATTACATAAACTAATCACTGTACCAAATCAATTAATCTGCAGTGGTCATTGTACCACACTACTCATGTAAGGATAAGGATCATATGATCATGAAGTAGTCAACCACATCAGTTTGCTTCCTTATACCAAACTGCCCATCATATTGGAAGCATGTAGCACTGCTCTCAAATGATGGCACACACCAAGGTGCCTCAGGTCATCCCTATGACCTCTGTGCAAACTTATCAAACTTAGCTCAAGGAGGGCTACCAAGATATATCTAATTATTGTTTCTTAGTTATTCAATTACTTGGATCCATCATCACCCACTTCAATCAATGTGAAAGAAGTTTGTCACGTACCTAATGTAACATTTTTACATAAATGTTGTCACATCACATCAATTAGCCAAGCTACAACATGTTTGTCAAGACAAGAATCTTGGTCATAACAAGTACATTCCCAAAAGACATGCCATTATTTCATTCTTTTGAAGGTCAATATATCATATCAATGGCTATGTGTCAACTTGTTGTCCTAAATGTGAGGTCAAAGTCAATATATCATGTCAATGTCAATCTATATCACTCGGTGACATTTTATATCACTTTTATAGTCATCGTAAATGTCATTTTCTTCTATTGTAGTTTGAGGAAACTCTTGCTACATACATAAGGTTAAAGTATCATTAGTTCTACATATCAATCCCAAACCATATTGTAATGAATGTTGCAAAGTCAAATAATATCATCAATGTATTGTACCTCTGCCAAGTCAAATATTTTCATCAGCTTATTGGACATGTATCAAGCTACTATGCCAAGGTAAATATATTAAAAGGTCTATGTCAAGTATACTGTCATTCTAAACAATAGTTGAGATCTTATCACTATTTGCATTGTTATACTACGACTCTTAACAAGTGTTTATTCAATAAAAGTCATTGTTTTATTAAAAGAGTGAAGATTAAATATCAATATACCAAATTCATATTATGGTGTAACTTTCCCGACACCAAAACTCTCTGCGCACATCACCTTTCAGCGTTACATCCCACTCACAACTAGAAGGATGAAACCTGTCACTTTGTTTGATTCCTCGATCTAAGGTCCTTGATCTATTACGATTTTTGGTGGAACTGTTATCATTATTTTCAAACCAGCTATTAGGTATTACATAAATAAAGAAGTGTAGAATTCTGAATGTTCCCATGGCTATGTCTGAGAAGTGATCTGGTCGGATCACCTCTACCTATGTTCAGCTAAATTCTATACGCTTTGACTTTTAGCTATGAAGTATCATTGCTCCACTCTTCTCCAACATTGTCTTCTCGTCAGGTTAATAATTATATAGATTTTGATAGATTGATAGATGTATGTTTTTTTCTTAATTTTTTTATTATTATTATGATTCATAATTGTATTTTGATGATATGAGGAATAGTTCATCACCATATCTGGAGTAAATTCGGAAGACTGCGAGGACGAAAAGCTAAGGTTACAGGTTGTTACTGAGGCTGTTCTCCATGGAAGGATGCAAAGGAGGGAGCTCCACTCCCTCCTATAAGCAGGCTATGGCTAGCAGGGGCAAAAAACCAATGGAAAATGTTAGAGAGCCTTTAGAAGGAAGGAAAAGCAACAGTGAAGAGGAACGGGATGGAACCAAGTCACGGGAGCACAATGGCACAAAGGAAAAGGACGAAGAAGACAAGGAACAAGGGACAAAAGACAAAGCACACATGGGACCATGTAAACCCAAAATGATAGTTACTCCCAAAGTCATTTTAGATGATCCTACGTTGCAGGCGCACAAGGACCACATGCAGACATATGCAATCATTTGTAGATCCATGGGTTTATGGTCCACTGAAAAAGCCTTACAAACATGGATTAAATACCACTGGAAAGCAAAAGGCAACATTGACCTACATCTTGGGTCCAAGGGTTTCTTCACTATGGCATTTGCAAATATTGAAGACAAGGATAGAGTGTTTGAAGGAGGGCCCTACTTTTACGCTGCAACAAGCCTCTATATGTGTCCATGGATCATGAATTTTGTTCTGGAATGCGAAACCTTTACATCAGTCCCAGTTTGGGTAAGACTCTACTCTCTACCTCTTGATTACTGGCAAATGGAATCCTTATCCGCCATAGGAAATAAGTTAGGACATTTCGTCAAAGCTTCTGAAGCCACTAGAAGGGGAAACTATACTTCCTTTGCTAGAATATGTGTGGAGATGGATCTCTCTGGAGTCTACCAAATGAGGTTATCTTGGAAGTATTTGATGAAGAATGGATAAAAATAGTAGATTATGAACACATTCCGTTTAGATGTTGTAAATGTCATAAGCATGGGCACCTGTTCAGCGATTTCCCTCTCAGTAAAGTAGAAAACAAAAACAAACTGACACAATGAAGGATTCTGAAAGATTCCACAAGGTGGCACATAAAGGAAAAGGAGGCAAAAGAGGGCCAAAGATGCATAAATCTGAAGGGCAACAAGCTAGCCAGAACAAGTTTCAAGTTCTCGAAGAGGACGAAGGTATAATAGAAGCAGATCAGGCAAAGGGAGGAAGTCCAGAGGAGGAAGGGAAAGAAGAAGATAGTGAACAAACACAAGATAATAACAAAAAGAAAGAAACTATGATGAGTGATGCAGAAATGGAGGTGGACCATGAAATGACCCAGAGCGAGATGGAAATGGAGGACCATGAACTACAGGAAATTCTTGAGAAAGAGAACCTAGATTTGGAAGGTTTCTTGAATCAAGGAACCAGAGAAGGGTTAGACTCGTTACCTTCAGAGGAGTTCAATAGAGTCCAACAGTTGTTTATATGGAAAACCCAGACTCAAGGGGTGGAGAGACAAAGAAACAATGATAAGCAGGGCAAAGAAGGAGTGAAAACGATTAAATCCACAACAGGACTAGCACCCAGAAACCCAGGAAAGAAAAGAGGTAGAAAAAGGAAGAATGAGCTATTGATGGAATGTGGAAAGCTAATGATAGATTCAGGTAAGATGAAAGACCTATCTAGTTACTCCTTTAATAATCTTTAATTATGAAGTTCACTTCTTGGAATATCATGGGTCTAGGTAGTAAAAGAAAACAAAGATTACTAAGTAACAGAATGAAACAAGCAGCTCCAGATGTGATTTTCATCCAGGAAACCAAGTGTTCTATTTATAAAATAAAAGAGATCCATAGTAAATGGCTCAATAGATTTGAGTTTCTGGAAGTCAAAGCAGAGAATACAGTAGGAGGTATTCTCACTCTTTGGAACCCACAAAAAATTGGTATAATAGATGCTGAAGCATCTAGGGATTATATATCTGTGGTCATTCAAATTGTGGGAGACAAGGAAACCTACCTGGTGACAAATGTGTATGGATCTCAAAGAATGGATGATAAATTTAAGTTTCTAAATTCTCTGGAGAATCTCAGAGCGAGATATGCTGGAATACCCTAGATCTTAGGGAGTGATTTCAACTTGATCAAATCACTTTCGGAGAAAAAAGGGGGAACCAGAGTTCTAGGCAAGGACTCTTCAACATTTCAAACCTTTATCGATAAGATGAAACTAGTGGAAATTGTAACGAATAATGGTATCTTTACTTGGAACAATAAAAGAGGAGAGTCTCAAGTGACCTCAAAATTATACAGATTCATAATCTCAGAGGATATTATGCTCAATGATAAGGAAATGGTAGAAAGAGTTCTCCCCTTTGGAGGCTCAGATCACTGGCCAGTTCAGCTGGAGGTTCAGGGCATTGGTAACCCCAGGAACATACCTTTTTGATTTGAGAAAATCTGGCTTTCCCACCTAGATTTCATCAACAACATAACCAAATGGTGGTGAGAATATTTAAACATCCAGGGCACCAGAATTTTCCTTCTTTGGAAAAGACTAAAACACATCAAGCTCTGGTTTAAACACTGGAACAAGAATGAATATGGCAATATTTTTGAGGAGAAAAAATCTATTGACGGTAAAATGCAGGAAATCAACCAAGCCCTCATTAAGGAGGGCTTTGATAAAGTTAGAAGTGATCAAGCCACCAAATATCATCAAACCTGGGAGAAATTATGTAAACAAGAGGAAATATTTTGGAGGCAAAAATCTAGAGTTCAGTGGCTAAAAGAAGGAGAACGTAATACTAGATTTTTCCACAAATCCACCATGGCGAATAGAGCTCATAACAAGATTTCTTTGATTAAGGACGGAGGAGGAGATCTTCTCAATTATTAGGAAGAAATAGAAGCAGTTCTAGTTCAGCACTTTCGAAGCATAGCATAGGAAACTTGTCATGAAAGAGAGCACTCCATTAGGGACTTCACTAAACATATACCCAAGCTGGTTTCTCAAGAGGATAATGTCAACCTTTACAGACTAGTGACTGAAGAGGAGGTTAGTGGGGTACTCAAAGAAATGCAGAAGGGTAAGGTGCCAAGCCCAGAAGGTTTTAATGTTGACTTCTTCAAAGCCTACTGGAATATTGACAAACAGGATATTCTGAACGTAGTGGAAGACTCCAGAATGAACAGAACTATTTTGAAGGCTCTGAACACCTCTTTTATAGCACTGATCCCTAAATAGGAGTTGGCCCAAACCGCTGATAGGTTCAGGCCAATAGCTTTGTGCAGTGTGGTTTACAAGATAATATCAACAGTGGTAGCCAATAGACTCAAACCCCTCCTTCCCACCCTAGTTTTTGTGGAACAATCAGGATATGTGGAAGGAAGGCAAATTCTTAATAACATAATTCAATCACATGAAGTGGTGCACTCTCTAACTAGCAAGAATAAGGCTGGAATGATCATGCAATTAGACATAACCAAATCTTATGATAAGTTGAATTGGACCTACATCAGGAAGATTCTTATAGCTTTTGGGTTTGATCACAACTGGGTGAGGTGGATCCTAGCTGTGATTACTTCTTCCAACTTCTCTATTTTGGTCAATGGTTCTCCCTCGGAGACTTTCATTCCTTCTAGAGGCCTTCGGCAGGGTGACCCATTCTCTCCCTTTCTCTTCATCCTCATGATGGAAGGACTAGGTAGGTCTATCAAGCATGCTAAAGAAGTTGGTAAAATCGAAGGTGTCTAAATCTCTGACAATGGACAAGCCTTGACTCATCAACAATTTGTTGATGATACCATGCTGCAAGGAATCCCCATAGTCAAAGAAGCTCTTGTGTACAAACAAATCCTCAGTGACTTTGCCCTGGCTTTAGGTATGGAACTCAATCTATCCAAATCTAATATTTTTTTCTTCAATACTAATATTGCTATTCAGAGGAACATATCTAGAATTCTAGGCTTTCAAAGAGATTCTCTCCCCTCAAAATATCTGGGAGTTCCTATAACTAATAAACCATTACAAAAGAGCACATGGGAGTCAATGATTAATAAATTGGAGGATAAAATCAGGAAATGGACTATGAGATCCATAAACTTGGCTGGAAGGTTGGTGCTCACAAAAGCTGTTCTTCAATCAATCCCATTCTTTATGCTCTCAACTCTCCCAGATCCTGAAGGAGTCCTACATCAATTCAGAAACATACAAAGATACTTTATTTAGGGCAAGGGGGAAAAAAGGAAGAAATGGGCCTTAGTAGCCTGCGAAAAAATGTGCAAACCACAAAACCACGGGGGTTTTGGATTGGATGATCCTTAGATTCTAAGAAAGGTCTTAGGGGAAAAATTATGGTGGTGCTGGATAAAAGAACGAGAGGCTCAATGGGCAATCACTTGGAAAGAAAAATATGCCAGCTCATGGCAAGATATTGACCACATAAGGATGGATGTTAATATAAAGGGATCACACATCTGGAATAAAGCCTAGGAAAATAGGGGCTTAGTTCAAGATAACAACTTCTGGGAAATTAGAGAGGGAGACTTAGCTTTATTCTGGGAGGACATATGGCAACAAGAACCTATTTTGTTAAAAGAAGATCTGGAGGACCTCAAAGCAGAGGAAAATACTAAGGGGTTTTCCGAGGATAAATATTTTTGGGATCAAAACAATAGTATAGGGAAATGGAGAAATTGGAGGAGATTTGATTTCAATGACAACAGCCCCCTGAAAGCTAAGGCTAAGATACTAATGAAAGAGTTAGAACAAAGTAAAATTATAGTATCAGGGGGGCATGACTAGCTGAGATGGGGAAACAACAATGAGGGTACCTTTAAGCTCAAGGAAGCAAAAATCATACTCCTTGGACTAGATTCCCATGCTCTGGATAGGTTCTAGCAAAACCTATGGAGGCATCAAGGCTAGATGAAAATTAAAATTTTCATGTGGTTCATTCTACATAGGAAGATTATGACCTGGGATAACATTCAAAAGAGGGGTGTCCTAGGACCTTCCAGATGCTAGCTCTGTGAAGCTCAAGAGGAAACAATGGAGCACCTCCTCAACAACTGCATTTTCACTTCCAGGCTTTGGGATTCTTTTGCCTCCATCTTCCAACAGTCTGACAGGGACTATGGGAGCATTATCCATACCCTTATCAATTGGAGAAGAAACATTTCAGATAATGAAGTTCTTGGTTTACCTTGGGCCCTTACACCAAGCTTCATTATTTGGAATATATGGAAATAAAGGAATAATAGAATCTTCAAGAACGTTAAGAAACCTTTCCATTACCTTCATGATTTGATCCTAAAACAGCTTAAGGAGACAGTTAGCACTAGAGTTCGCAATCTCCCTACAAATCCACCTTCGGTAACAGATATGAGGATTCTTTATCAGCTAGAGTTGTAGGGACTTATTCCTTAGGGCTTGGATAGGAAAGTTTCAATTGTGGATCCTGGGCTAGATTTTTGGCATCCTCCCCCTAAGGGTTTTCTGAAATTCAACATTGATGGTGCTTCAAAAGGTAATCCTGACATGGCCGGCCATGGAGGGGTGTTAAGGGATGAAAATGAAAACATTATGTTCATCTTCTATTGCCATTTAGGAAGAGCCACCAACAACATGGTGGAATTAATGGCAATGGAGTAGTGTCTAGAGTTCCTGGTCCAAGATAACTGCCAAAATGTGATCATTGAAGTTGATTTAGAGTTAATTATTAAATCGATCAAGAAAATCAGCTGGGGTACAAAGCCAAAAAAAGCCTCGAGCAACTGGAGACTGATCCAGGTCTTCCATCAGATACACAGTCACCTCCAGAGTCTGAGAAGAGTCAGGTTTATTCATGTGCAAAGAATGGCCAATAAACTGGCAGATTTTTTGGCCAATCAGGGAGTGATTTGAACAGATAATATGGTGGTGAAGTACTGGCAAGAGCTACCTCCGAATAGATTAAGAGCAAAGTGCGAAGACCAAGCAGAAGAAGATAAGACAATGTTTTTGAATAGTGCCATGGAGGAGGGGTACAAATGACTGGTAGTCTTTGGTTTAGGATTTTACTCACAGTCGGGTTTAATGCGGGTTGCTTGCTGGGGTCAACCCTTGCATCCCGGGTTAATTTGTTCACTGCAGTTTCTAGTTACAACAATGCGGGCGACTGGGTTTTTTGTAGAACAGATAGGATGGTGGTTGATTTAGGTCATATCGGCTCTGGTAGGGCAAACGCAGAGGTTGGAAGTCAGGATCTCTCAGAGGCTGTGAAACTAGGGGTTTTTCCTCTTTGTTAGCTTTTCCGCGGCCTAAGCGGTTTTCCAGTGATCGCAGCCCTAGCAAGTGGGAAGCGATTTTTTCTTTTCGGGAGCGATTCAATTCAGAGTGCTCCACGTGGCAGTGGGGTCGGGAGGAATACTGCCATCATCGCACGTTATTGTTCGTGAATGTAGACGGGTGCGATATTATCCCCAACCGTCGGATCCGGCCAGGCAGATCCACGGATGAGAGTATCCATGCATGTTGGTGGGTCCTCTGGGTAAAAGTCGTGCTACTTAGCATATCGATTTTAGCCATGACCGTTGGATCGAGCGGGTAGATTCGAAGGTTGAGATGAAAGAAGCAAGTTAGGAATATGGCGGGAAGAAATTTGCTCTTGGCGGGAGGTGGCTTAACACTCATTTCCCTCATTCACGAGTTAGGGAGTGGTGCGGATATGAGAACTTTATAGTGTGGCACTTTTGTTCCTCTTGAGGTCCGAATCCAGATTCTTGTATTTTTTTTTAGAGATTTGTAAGGTTTAGTTGTACGGGGCAAAGCTTTGGCCTTGGGCCCGGTTATGGGATTTTGATGGGTTCTTTCCTTGGCCCATGGCCCTTCGAGATTGGTTGTAAATTATGTACCCTATTTTTTTATTAATGAATTAGAAGGTTCGACTCTTTCATTAGCAAAAGAATAATTGTATTTTGCTAACTAATTTGATTAAATTCTTCTCAAATAATATAAATTATTTGGAAAAGTGTTTTTAAGAATATAAAATTTTAACAAAATTATTATTTTAGGATTTTGGATACATTTTCGTTTTTTTGGATTAAAATGGACAATATCATTAATAAGTTGGACATTAATGTAGTATGGATATAGGTCGAATATAATTTGTTTCAACCTCGATCAATCAATAAAATGTGTTCTATATGCAAAAGCTTGATCCTCTAAAACAAACTTAGGTTTTCTCTCTTTTACTCTATTATATTGGTGACTTAAATATTTCATATGGTATCAGGGTTGGGTTTTTTGTTTTCCTCTCATTCAATACTCTATCTCCACCAATTGCTTCTTCTTACAATACTCTTCTTTAAAGTATATAGAGTCCTTTTTTAGTGGCAAGAATTAAATACTAGTCGTTGACCATGAAAGCCTTGTTTAGGTCGCACTATCTATGGGTAATTGTAAGGAATGGTTACACAAAATCCCTAAATGTGCCATCATACAATGCACTCACACAAGCTTAGAAATGCATTTTGAAAGAGCATAGGATGAAAGATTGATGACAAAACACATGACAGTATACTCCCTAAAAAAACAAGGAAATGAGGTACATGACAAGAGGTTAAAATTGCAAAATTGAAATTTCTATAAAGGGATATTGAAAACACAACAACGAAAGAGTGTGATTAAGTGGAACACTTTTTAGCCCATCGGTAAAATTAAATAACATGGGGAGTTTGTAGAAAACAGGAAGGTCATTGAAAAAATGTTTAAAATTCTTTCTTCAAAAATTGATATTCTTGTTATGGGTTTAGAAGAAACAAAATATTTGAGTCAATCTGGTGTTGATGACTTGCATGGCTCTCTAATAAAGCATTCATATAGGCTACACAGGTTAGATAACAAATTGGAAAATGCATTTTCATCTAAGGATTCTATAAGCTGTGGTAGAGACATGCATAACTTCAATCCTAGAATGAGAGTTTCAGAAGTGTAGTCTTGCAAATATTGCTAGAAGAGTTCAAACTCATAATTTTAATCACTCATGCTTTCACATATTTGATAAATACAATTCTACACTATTGTAAATTCAATTTAATTATGTTCTTATTTAAATATTGGAATACTATATTTTCTTGATGGATCTAATCGATATTAAGTTGATCAATGAATTCAAATAGATATACATGTCATTATTGTTAACAATTTAGCAAATTGACGACAAGTTTGCCTTTGTTTTAACCACAATTGTATCAGTTAATGCAATTGTTTTGCTAAATTTTAATTAATTTTAATTCAATTTAGATATGTGTACAAGTAACTATTATCAAATAGCTAAGTGTACATATTTTTCTCAATAACTTATAGATATTTCCTTGATCTCTCAATTAATTTTTATTATGAATTCAAAACTAGTCCAAAATGTCTTTATCCTGATTATATTTTTTCTCTTGATTTGGATGAGGCCTTTATGTTTTCCTAATCTAGATAGACTTAGGATTTATTTTTTGTTTCTTGCATTTTAAACTAGATTCACATTTATATTAATTTACTGCATTTTTAGAAGTCTCTTTTGTAGAAACTTTGAATAATAAACACTTATTCACAGAGATTATCCCGATTATACACTATTTCAGAATACATGCACAATACATAATCTCCTCTATGTTAATCATCAATTTAACAACATCAAAAACAATGAAACATCAATCGGATGCACACATTAACACAGTATGTAACTCGGGGAAAGCTTACAGCTGAAAACCCCACACTATCTGTATATTAATGATTGAGAACGTGTAACAATACATAATACAATACTCCTCTCAAGTATCTAGCACTATATCCACCTGTTACACACAAAAATGGCTCAGATCCGAACAAGTCATAGGTTCAGGTCTTCTCCGTTGCTTTGCCTGCCTCTATTGCACAATACCATGTGAAAATCACTCACACTGAAAATCATGTGACCATAGGCTATATCACTAGGAATATACTGGACAATCATCATGTGCATACTCAATCCATTGATTGTGCAAGATCTCATGCACAACTATAGTCACAATTGATAGCAATCTCAACCTCTAACACCTGTCTGCACTGAACTGTACATGCACTGACATGCAACTGAGTTAACTGATGTGTTCTTTAGTTGATTTATGAGTTAATAATTAGTGAATTAGTTTAACAATTAATTCACATAACTCATCACTAGTCTATCTGCAGTTAGACTAATTACAACTAGTTTAACCAAGTCAAACTAAACACAACTTCATCAACTCCACATCCAACTCCACAGAACTCACATGCATGAGTTCTAACTGATATCCTGCATGCAATAGCTCAACTGACTCATAAGAAAAGAGTATTTTCTTCTGACAACTGCATGTGCCACATCTGTAGCTCAAACTGAAGTGCTCCAAGAGGATAAGATAATGTTTATAGTCTAAATATTATTATGAGACAATAATATTTGACTTTTCTATTTTTGACTAGTAGTCTAAAAATAGACTCTGATCACTCCTGCTGTGATCCAAAAATAGAAGTCCGTCTATTTTTCCCAACATGACCAATCATCCATAAACAACGTTTTGCAACTCATAGACCATGATCCATATGTCTAAAAATAGACATAGTCTAAAAATAGACTTTGCTCCATAATTTGCCCGCGGGCCCACTTAGTGAAGGCGAATCCTTTCCACTAAGCCCCGTCATCTTGTTGCATTCTCAAAACTCCCTCTCAACAAGATATGGATTATCAGCAACCCCTATCCTACCTTGGTGGTTTTTGAATTTGCTCCTAGTGAGCGCCTTCGTCAAGATATCAGCATCCTGATCCTCCGTTGGAATGTATGAAAGTAACATGATTCTCCATTGCACACAATCTTTGATATGGTGGTACCTGATGTCAATGTGCTTATAGCTACCATGAAATACAGGATTAGCTGAGAGTTTAATGCAACTCTAGTTATCACAGTAAATCATAGTAGGCTCCAAGTAAGAACCGAACAAACCGACCAGAACCTTCCTCATCCATATAACCTCGCATGCAGCCAAACTTGTTGCCATATACTCAGCCTCTGCTGAACTGAGTGCCACGGATCTCTGCTTCCTTTTGTACCAAGAAACTGCTGTTGACCCAATACTAAAGACCCCTCCTGATGTGCTCTTTCTGTCCGTTGGGCTCCATGCCCAATTTTCATCTGTGAAGCCACATAGCTTCACCTCATCCTCCTATCTGTACCACAATCCATATCCCGATGTGCCTCTCAAATAATGCAATACATGCTTTCCCACCTTCCAGAAGAGCTTGGTAGGCTTAACCATAGCTTGTGAGAGCTGGTTAACAGCATAGCATCTATAGGGTCGTGTATTGACCAGATACATAAGCAACCCCACCAACTGTCGATAAACAGTGGCATCCACTTCTTCTGCCGAAGTGGCATCCTCCTTCCTCCAACCTCCAGGAAGAGGAGTATCAACAGGCTTGCAGCCATGCATGTTGAACTTCTCCAGTATCTCCCGAGCATACTTACCCTGAGAAACAAATAGTCCATCATTGTGCTGCCAAATTTCCAATCCCATGAAATAATGGAGGCCCAAGTCCTTCATTTCAAACTCCTTAGCAAGATCATCCTTGCATGAAAGCATCAACAACTCATCACCCGTTAGAATCAAATCATCTACATAAAGTACAATGATAAGCAACTTACGCTCCACCACAATCTGGTATAGGTTAGGATCCGCCTCACTCTTGGAGAATCCAAGTCCGGTGAAATAATTGTCTATCCGTGTGTACCAAGCATGTGGTGCTTGTTTCAACCCATACAGCGCTCTCTTGAGCCTGCACCATTCGAATCGCTGTTGAATATCTCAAAACCTTCGGGTTGCTCAATGTACACCTCCTCCTCAATGACTCCATTGAGGAACGCAGTCTTCACATCCATCTGATGAATGTGCCACCCCATCTGTGCTGAGAGAGCAAGAATCGTCTGTATGGAAGAATACCTTGCGACAGGTGCAAAGGTCTCCTCATAATCGATCCCCTCTATCTGTGAAAAGACTCGGGCAAAAAATATTTCCTTGTACTTCTCCACACTCATGTCAATTGCCTGCTTAACTTTGTAGATCCATCTCGAACCCACCACTGATTTCCCTTCCGGTCTAGGAACAATCTCCCATGCACTGTTTCTCACAATCAAATCATACTCTTCCACCATGGCGTCTACCCATGCAGGATCCTCCACATCTTCCTCGAAAGAGGATGGCTCAGTCACAACACATTTGCTCACAAGAGCATGTATCCAGTGTATCGATCAAGTGACTCTCTCTGCCTGCATTGGGCTGTAAGTGGTCCTACAACTTTCTCTGCATCTTGAGCTAGTCGCTCAGCTTCTGTCAAGCACTTTTGGCCTCTGATGGTTGGTGCTGCATGAGTGGTCTCTTCCACTCCATGAACCTTGTCCTGTGGTTGATCCACATCCTGAAGCTCATACTTAGGAACTAATAGCTCCTCATCTGCATGCAATTGTGTCTCCCTCTCAAGCGAACACTTCATGGATTTCTCCTCCTTAAATTTTATATCCCGTCACACAAAAGTCTTACCATTGTCTGGCAAATATAGACGATAGTTGTGGGGTGTATCAGTGTACCCCACAAATATCCCAACCTCTGCGGTCGGCTCCAACTTCTTCCTGGCATCCTTCGTTGCATGCATGTAAATGTTAGCACAAAAAATCCTCAAATGAGAAAGATCAGGCTTCTTACCACAATAAGCCTCCTCGGGTGTACTCATGCCAAGTATCCTATGAGGACAACGGTTCTACACATATACTGCAGTATTGCATGCTTCCACCAACAAGTGAAGGGGTAGGCCCTAATCATGCAACATCGCCTGTGCAACACTCACGATCATTCTGTTCTTCCACTCAACAACCCCGTTCTGTTGTGGGTTATGGGGAGTTATGAGCTCTCTTCGAATCCCTTCTACAGTGCAGAAGTATTTGAACTCGCCAGAGATGTATTCACCACCATTGTCTCTCCTAAGAGCCTTCACCTTCTTACCCGACTCCTTCTCGACTAGTGCTTTGAACTCACAGAACTTTGCGTATGTCTCACTCTTCTTCTGCATGAAGAAGATCCAGCACTTACGAGAGAAATCATCAACAAAGATCACATAATACCTGTGTTTTGTTGTAGAAGCTACTGAGAAAGGTCCACACACATCTATGTGAATTCTCTCAAGGATCATCGTGGCACAAATATCCTTCTCGTCAAAGGTGGCTTTCACAAACTTTCCCAAAGTACACCCCTTGCACTGATCTGACTGCGCAAGAGTGCCTTTAGGAAGCCCTGTAGTGATCTACTGCAGTATCTTCAAGGCTCCATGGTGAAGGTGACCAAATCTCCTATGCCACAGCTCGCCATCATCCCAGCTCACCAATCCTTCTGCCTTGCATGCCATTGCTGTGCATCCATCTACATGCAACTGATAAAGGTTCCTCACTCGAACCCCTATCTTCCGAGTTTCTCCAGTTGTCTTGCTGCGCAGGAAAGCCTTTCCTTCGCTGAAAATAACATCATATCCCTTGTCTTCTAACATCGCCATAGAGATAAGATTCTTCTTCAATCCTGGAACATACATCACTTCCTTCAATATGAAGGGTTTACCAAACTCCCTCTCAAAGGAAATGGTACCGATACCGGTCACATTGTATCTACCATCATCGCCCATCTTGATGTGCACTCCAAGACCTTTGTCATCCAGATCAAAAAAAAAATCTTGATCTCCTATCATGTGAAAAGATGCACCACTATCCAAGAAACACACCGATCCCATCACACTTGAAACCAAGCATGCGATCAATGAAAAATCAAGCTCAAACTACGATTCTAGAGCCTCTCCTACTGCAGATCTAGTAGCTTGCTTGTTCTTCTTCTTCTGCGGACAATTAGTGGCATAGTGTCCATGCTTGTGACAGTGAAAACACTTCACCTTGGACATGTCCTACTTCTTGCCTTTTGCACCAGACTGAGAAGCTTTCTTGTTCTTCCCCTTCTTTTCTTTGGCAGCCAAAGCACAATTTTCTTCATCAAGTCCCTTTGATGAAGATCCGTCCCTCGTATTCCGCCTGATCTCCTCCTGCACAAGATCCGACCAAATTCTTTCCCATCCTAGCAATTTCTCCCTACCATTGACAGAGTCCTGATAGGAAGGCCAACTCTTCGAAAGACCAAGGAGAGCCAAGCTCACCAAGTCCTCATCATTGACAGTTACCCCCACACTTCCCAGCTCATCTCTGCACTGAGTGAACTTTTTGAGATACTTGGGCATACTGTCTCCCTTCTCACATTTGATGTTTCTGAGTTTATCCTTGAGCGCCAGCTTCCTCTATTCGCTCTTGCTTTGGAATAGATCTGTCAACATTTTCCACATCAAGCATGGAGAAGCCTTTCCATGCAGGTTGGACACAATGTGATCCTTCACGCCCCCCAACAGAATCCTTCGACACTTTGTTGTCTTCTTTTTCCAAGCATCAACTTGAGCAGCATCAGTCGGCTTTGGGACATCAGCCTATATGAAATCCTTCAGCCCATTATCATCTAACACTACTTCCATCCTGTCCTTCCATGCAATATAGTTTGAGCTGCCCTCAAGAGCATACTCCAATCGCAATCCACTGAAAGACATTGCCACGTTGATAACAAGAAAACACTGCTGCAAATTCAAATTCCACCAGCTCTAAACTCAACCGCCTCAGATCTAAGATTCATGAGAACAAAATATTTCTTGTACAGAGATTGATTGTATGGGCTTTTACCAGATATCTCACCTTCCAACGGAAGGATGAATCCAGAGGCTACCTAGCCTGATTACAGACTCTGCCTGAAGAAATAAGATGTAAACAATTTCTGAATAATAGATCTAATGATCAACAACTGCGATACCATGTAGAAATTTTGAATAATAAACACTTATTCAGTGAGATTATCCCGATTATACACTATTGCGGAATACATGCACAATACATAATCTCCTTTACGTTCATCATCAATTTAGCATCATCAAAAACAATGAAACATCAATTGTATGCACACATTAACACAGTATGTAACCGGAGGAACGCTTACAGCTGAAAACCCCACACTATTTGTATATTAATGATTGAGAACATGTGACAATATATAGTACAATACTCCTCTCAAGTATCCAGCACTATCTCCACCTGTTACACACAAAACTAGCTAAGATCCGAACAAGTCACAGGTTCAAATCCTCTCCGCTGCTTTGCCTACCTCTATTGCAAAATACCATTTGAAAATCACGTGAGCACAGGCTATATCATTGGGCATATACTGGGAAATCATCATGGGCATACTCAATCCATTGATTGTGCAAGATCTCATGCACAACTATAGTCACAACTGATAGCAATCTCAACCTATAACACATGTCTCCACTGAACTGTACATGCACTGACATGCAACTGCGTTAACTGATGTATTCTTTAGTTTCTTTATGAGTTAATAATTACTGAATTAGTTTAACAATTAATTCACACAACTCATCGCTAGTCTATTTGCAGTTAGACTAATTACAACTAGTTTAACCAAGTCAAACTGAACACAACTCCATCAACTCCACATCCAAATCCACAGAACTCACATGCATGAGTTCTAACTGATGTCCTACATGCAATAGCTCAATTGACTCATAAGAAAAGTGTATTTCCTTATGACAGCTGCATGTGCCACATCTGTAGCTCAAACTGAAGTGCTCCAAGAGGATAAGATAATGTTTATAGTCTAAATATTATTATGAGACAATAATATTTGACTTTTCTATTTTTGACTAGCAATCTAAAAGTAGACTCTGGTCACTCCTGCTGTGATCCAAAAATAGAATTCCATCTATTTTTCCCAACATGACCAATCATCAATAAACATCATTCTGCAACTCATATACCATGATCCATATGTCTAAAAATAGACATAGTCTAAAAATAGACTTTGCGCCATAATTTGCCTACGGGCCCACTTAGTGAAGGCGACTCCTTTCCACTAAGCTCCATCATCTTGTTGCATTCTCAACATCTTTTTGCATGCACATGTTCATTGGTGTCTAGCCCTTGTGCCAATTTCTTTCTTGCAATTGCACTATATCAATTGCCTCTTATTGTTGATTCTAAATTAGAAGCATCACAAGTTGGCACTAAGAGGGAGAGGGAGGGATAATTGGACTGAATTGGACCAGTCATAACCACTAGCCCAAAGGGAAAAGAGCCTAATTTGGGGTTTAGAGAGCGTCTTTTGCAAATGATGATGAGGTCATTTTTGGCCCTCAGCTCTTTTTGGGCTAGGAGGGCCACTAACGAGTATTCCTTTTAGAGTTTTGTTTTTTCAAATTTTATCTATTTATAATGGCTCCTTCCAAACTTACTATCTGGAGTTTCTTTCATAACAAGCAACTACCACAACTCCAATGAAGGTAGTAAAACACTTCTCAAAACAAAGTTTAATGGTAAGAGAAAAAATTCTTCTTTTGATCATCTTGTTCAATTTATTTTAAATTGTAATGATAACTTTATGGATAATAGATGAAGCCAAAGATGACTAGTGTGTATCATTAACAATTACATATGTATGTACTTGGGATTAACTTATAGTAATTTTCTTGGGGATTTCAAGAGTATGATTACACTAAGGTATGTGTGGAACTTGAAAATTGTTAATTTAAGTTATGTTCTATGTTTAGAGAAATTTATTTTAATTTTCACAGTTAGCTCGATATCTTTTCCACATTAGCAAACACATCAGAATAATAGTAAATTGGAGATAGAACATAAACATAAATCGAAAAAGACAAGCCAAGACAAGATGAAACAATATGTAGTACTAGCCATGGATAAACCCCAAAGTGGGGAAACCCTTGATCAATTATTCTTATATGTTCTTCATCAGTTCAGTAGAGAGAGAGATAGTACATATACAACAAAAGTCAATACTTTGACTTATCTAATAAGAGCAGAGATGATCTATAAGAAGATGATACATGAGGTAGCTAAACTGAGTTGAAGATATTCTCCTTCAAATGATTCTCCAAGGTGACTCCATCGGCATGCTACACCTATCATTGTGGTGCACCTCATTATCATGCTCCACCTCATTGTGTTGCACCATGTTACACCCATCATCACTATGTTGCATCTCATTGTGCTTAGCTAATCTAACACCATGCTGCATCGAACTGTTGCATCTAGATATGTAGCTGCATCCATTGGTTGTATCTAAAATTGTTACATCAAATATGTAATATCCAACCATTATGCTACATCTCCTATTGCTTAAGAAGGGACACTACTTATGTCATGCTTCCACACTTCCTTAGATGCTGGCTATGGCCTATAGCCTAGCGCAGTAGCAAGATAAGATATGATACCACAATACTAGGATACACACAAGGTTGTCATCAACATGTGGCCCACTGAAATGCAATGCTAATCTGTGTGCTACTGGAGCTTCTTCTCATCAAGGTATGGAGGTTTCTCATTGTTGTAATAGTTCCTTTACCCTATGGTATAGCCCTTCTAAACTGCTCATGAGAACCTCTTGTGAAATCTTATAGGATATCCTCATAAAACAGCGGAAGAGACCTCTCCCTTCAACGTGGCTCATCTTTAGGACTGCGGCCAAGATGTGCACCTAAAGCACATTCTTAGGATTGTTAACAATGTCTTTTTCTTATAGCTAATAGGTGGTGTAGAAGACTGCAGCTAGGGCTTCATTTGAGGCTTCTCTTGATGGGGTATTGTTAAGTTATGGTATGCTCTATGCTTCTAACAGTTTACTTCTTTTTCTTATTATATTCCACCGATTAGCAATCACATGTACATAAAGAAAAGTGCAGATAGAACATTAAACGATCGACAGAAAACAAGCCAAGACAAGAGACACAAGATGTGGCGGCTAGCCAGGGAAAAACCCCACAATGTTTGGGGAAACCCTTTGATAAAATCTTCTTTTATCTTCAATAATTCAGCAGAGAGAAATAGTACAATAAATTTGATTCATATCAGTAGTAGCAATCCCTAGATCAGTAGCATCAACATTAGCGGCTTTATTATCAAACTAGGGCAGACCATATCTCACAAACCGACAGTCGGATTGACTTCATTCCACCAGAAAAAGTTTTGGCTTCCAGAGGAGGTTCAAATGAACCTACAGCGCAGTTCAGATGAGGAGATCTTCTAGGCCACGCAATTCAATCTTTGCTTATGCAGTTGCAGCTTCAGTTTCAGCAGTTTCCGGCTTCAAACTAGGGCAGTCGATATCTTGCAAACCATTCGTCGGATTGACTTCATTGCACCACCAAAAGTTTTGGCTTCCAAAGGAGGTTTAGATGAACCTACAGTGCAGCTTAGATGAGGAGATCTTCTAGGCCACGCAAGTAGATCTTTGCTTCTGCAGTTGCAGCTTCAGTTTCAGCAGTTTCCGGCTTCAAACTAGGGCAGTCGATATCTTGCAAACCATTCGTCGGATTGACTTCCTTCCACCACCAAAAGTTGTGGCTTTCAAAGGAGGTTCAGATGAACCTACAACTCAGTTCCAAAGAGGAGATCTTCTAGGCCACTCAAGTCAATCTTTACTTCTGTAGTTGCAGCTTCAAATTCAACAGCTTCCGGCTTCACATGTGTGAGAGAGAGAGACCCATTTCAGCGTAGTAGAGAAGAGACTCATATCTGCGCAGTAGAGAGAGAGAGATGTGATGAGATGAGTGAGTCTAAATGAGGAAAATTACTCTTATATTTATACACAGCGTTGGTCAGTGAATAGATGTGACGGTTGGGCTTCTGAGCCTACATGAGTTGTAGGTCGGCTTGATAATAATTCCATAATCAAAATAAATTCATATCTCCATGAATATTTATCGGAATTGGATGATCTTTATATCAATCCTACACCTCGCGACGAGAGGAATCTAATAAAAATATTATTAGCCATGAATAAGATGACCCACATGAAGTTTTGCCCTGGTTGCCAATTTTAGCATTCCCTCTCAACCATGGAGAACTTCATCTGCAATCTGTCTATCGATCGTTACTATTCATCCATCAAATGCACTGCCTTGTACAGCCTAACCCTTGCCCTGCTCTACTCTATTTTGCCTGTTCTGCTTTGTCTTTTTCTGCCCTGCACTGATCTGTAATGTTTTGTTTTGTTCTGCTTTGCTCTTGCATTGTTCTGTTCTACTCTACTTTTGTCCGAATTATGAAGAAGAAGAAATGATCGAGGATGTATCATACTAACTCAAAGTCAGTCTCAGAGTATGTACCACTGGTCCTAGACTAGTCTCACCCAACCCAAAGTCAGTGTCATAGTGAGTAAAAGTCCAATGGTCCCAAACCAATATCATCCTCGAGTCACTCTAAGTCAGTCTCAGAGTATGTACCACTGATCCTAGACTAGTCTCAACCGACCCAAAGTCAGCGTCATAGTATGGTACAACTCCTACCACTAGTCCCAGACCAGTATCATTGATCCCAGATCAATGGAGGTCATCCTAGCGTAGGGAGTACGATAGTTACAACGATGCGTCCATCGATACTACTATGGTCCCTAACTTCATTTCCCTGCTCATTGATCAAATGAGAGGTACTTCCCACGAGTCCCAGACTGCATGGGTAGGATGCCTCGATAGGAGAACTAATTAATCCTATCCTCACAGGAGAACACATCAATCCTGCTACAATTGCCATGGAGAACACATCAATCTAGGCCGCCATGGAGAACACATCAATCTAGGCCTCACAGGAGAACACATAAATCCTGCTACAATTGCCATGGAGAACACATCAATCCAGGCCTCACAGGAGAACACATCAATCCTGCTACAATCGCCATGGAGAACACATCAATCCAGGCCTCACAGGAGAACACATCAATCCTGCTACAATCGCCATGGAGAACACATCAATCCAGGCCTCACAGGAGAACTAATCATCCTGCTACACAGGAGAGCGAATCATCCTGTTCCACAAGAGAGCGAATCATCTTGTCGCACAATAGAGCGAATCATCTTGTTCCAGTGTGCACCACCAGGGGACGGTGAGTCACCCTGTGGTCGTATGTTGCTCCAGTAATAACCGCAAGCCCTCAGAGCTCCCAGAGCTCAATGTATGCAACATGGAGGACCCTTGTACAAGGGTTTCTTACCGACTCCAATTCGTTTGGGAAAATCACAGATTAGATCTTTCCTCGGTGCTTTGACAAGGTGCATCAACCTGTACATCATCTTAATGAGATGGAGCCTCCTTGCTCATCAACTTACCATATCCAAGATGATTTCTATCTGCTGGAGCAATCGACGAATACGGGATTCCTCAATAATCCAATCCCACCTCTGGTTGTTATAGAGAATCACAGTGGTATCCAATGTAAATCCAAACAACTCACTGAAGAGCTTTCGCAACCAGACTACCTCACACGAGGTTATGCTAGCAACAATATATCCTGCTTCGGCGGTGCTCAAAGCCATCGACTTTTGCTTCCTGCTCATCCAGGATATCGAAGAAGATCCCAAGGTGAAACAACACCCAGAAGTGCTCTTACGGTCCACCACACTACCTGCCCAATCAACATCAGTATATGTAAGTAGTCTCACATCTCCGACAGTGTATCTTAATCCATGAGAGATTGTGTCGTGAAGACATCTCAGAAGATTCCTAGCATCAATCCATTGAGGCTCAACCAAATATGAGCTCACAATGCTAACTGCAAAAAATATGTTCGGACGGAGGTTCACCAAGAACATCAATGCGAATGAGTTTATGAAACAAAGAGGCATTTCCCAAATCTGGTCCGACATCACTACCATATAACTTCTAAAAGTTAAGATCCTCGAGGTAGTCACATGCTTGCAGTCCATCATACCAAATCCTTCCAATATCTTTACCACATATTTCCCTTGAGATAGGAAAATTTCCCTTGGCTTCTGCCATGCTTCAAGTCCTAGGAAGTAGTGCATCAGTCCTAGGTCTTTCATTTCAAATTCAGAGGCCAGCTCCCTCTAACATTTGTGAATGAGAGGGTCTGTACCTATTAGAAAGAGGTCATCCACATACAATACCAGTATGAGAGGCTTGTCATCTTCAACCTTAAAGTAAAGGTTAGGATCGGCTTCACTCCTAGTGAATCCCAGCTTCATCAAGTAGCTATCGATCCTCTCATACCATGCTCGGGGTGCTTGCTTCAGCCCATAGAGAGCTTTCTTCAACCTGCATACATGAGATTTTCGATCATAAATCTCAAATCCTTAGGGTTGCTCGACGTAGACCTCTTCTTTGATCGAGCCATGCAAGAATGCAGTCTTGACATCCATCTGATGTAGGTTCCATCCTTGTGAAGTGGCAAGGGCTATGATCGAGCGAATGGTCATATATCTAGCAACAGGTGCAAATATCTCATCATAGTCTATACCTTCCTTTTGGGAGAAACCTCGAGCAACAAAACGAGCCTTATACTTTTTTGTGCTTCCATTTGCTGCATGCTTTATCTTGTAAAGCCATTTTGAAGTAACAATTGTCTTGTCCAGGGTCTGGGAACTATTTCCCAGACATCATTCTCCATAATAGACTCATATTCTACGGTCATAGCATCCTTCCATACTTGATGCTTGACGACATCTGAGAATGACGAAGGCTCATTTTGTATGATCGTGCTCATGATGGTCAGGTATCCTTGATACCTATTAAGTTTCTTACTTTGACGGAAGGTTCCTCAGGGTGCAGCATGTCCTTTAGCATCACCAAGTATCCCCCTAAGCCATGAAGGCCTCTTCCTAGAAGAGTAAGGCTCATGTGGATGAGAATCTATCAGATCCATGGGTTCTTCCACATCAGGCATTGATTCATTATCCTTTTCTTTCAGTTCCCTGGTGTTGGCTTCTTGAGAGCTCCTCAAAGTCGAAAGATTGTTCACCTTGGGGTGAACTTTTCTTTAGGAGTCTTGGAACCCAATGCTTGATGAGGGCATCAATTTTGTACATATACGACGGTGATTGTAGTTTCAGCCCATAGAAACATCAAAAGTCTTTGATCATGTAGCATGGCCCAGACAACTTCCATCATCGTGTGGTTCTTCCTTCCCACCACACCATTCTGCTCAGGAGTATGTGGTGTAGTAGTCTCCTTCTTAATGCCAACGTCAGGTATGTCGAAGTGAACCAATTTTAATATATCAGAGATCTTGCTTTGGCTTGAGGGGAATGGTCCCCTTTTGAGCTTTCCTTCAGCACATCTTGGACATACACCTTCATTCTCTATTTAGAATTCGAGCATCCCTATCACCATTTGTCTTACACCGAGTATAGCTTTATAATGAAGGGGGGAAAACCTCTAATGCAAAAGTTCGGACTGAAGAGATGTTTCATAAGACATTACACCTAGTAGACTTACATCGACCTGATATAATGAATCACTAAACATACACCTAGTAGACTTCCATATACATACCTTGCCATCGCTGAAGGTTACCTTGTAGCCTTTGTCTTCCGTTCCTGAGATGGACACTAGGTTATTTTTGAGGTCAGGTGCATTTAATACATCCTGGAATTTTTGGCCTTCTTGAATGCTTGTCCTCTTCCTTGATTCTCAGCTCTCCTCTTACCTTTGCTGTTGAATTTGTCATTCCTTTGATTGCCATCAGAGGGATTTTGATCATCATCCTAGAATGAGTCCTTTCTATCAGGGCACTCCCTTGCATAATGACTTGCTTTATCACAAATGTAACATCGTCATTTTCTTCTAGCCTTAGGTCCAGCCTTTCCTTTTGATTTAGTCACGGAATTATTTCTTTTCTTTGCATGAAAAGAAAAGGCAGCAGGAGGACCTTTAGGCATGGGCATTTCTTACACTTCTTCCCTTGTTTCTTCTTGAATGCATCTAGCCATTAATTCCTAGAAACCAAGAATTACATTATAGTTCAGAAGAGTATTCCTGAACACATACCATTCAGATGGTAATCCTTCAAGAGTTGTGAGTGCCATTTCTCTGTCAGTAATAGTTTCCACAATAGATAGGAGATCGTTCTTGATCTCGGTGATTCTTAAGAAGTATGCTTGCATACTTTCATCTTTACCCTTCTTGATTTCCCTCAGCTTATTTTTAAGAAACAAAACTTGATTTGCATCATTAACTTTAAATAAACTCACCAGTCTGTCGTAGATTTCCTTGGAGGTGTCTAGATCAGAGATGTAGGCCACCAAGCGCTTGTCGATAGAGTCCTGGATGATCTTCTTTGTTTTGACTTCTCCATTTTTCCATTTGTTCCAGGCAGCAGTAGATGCATTTGATGAAGGCTCAACAATATTTCCTCTTACATGGTCCAGCACTCCTTGATCTTCAAGGGTTAGATCGATAGACATCTTCCATCTGTGATAGTCAGCTTTCTCACGGAGCTTGTCTTTGGCAGGAAAAAGTGTTGAGGACCCCATAGTTCTTTTAGGATAGCCTTGCCAATTTTCTCTTCAATGATTGCTCTTGCTCTTGCTCGGGCTTTGTCTTCACCTTAGCTCCAATACCATGTTAAGTTATGGTATGTTCTATCCTTATAACAGTTTACTTCTTTTTCTTATTATATTCCACCGATTAGAAATCACATGTACATAAAGTAAAGTGCAGATAGAACATTAAACGATTGACAGAAAACAAGCCAAGAAAAGAGACACAAGATGTGGCGGCTAGCTAGGGACAAACCCCACAATGTGTGGGGAAACCCTTTGATCAAATCTTCTTTTATCTTCAATAATTCAGCAGAGAGAATAGTAAAATAAATCTGATTCATATCAGTAGTAGCAAACCCTAGATAAGTAGCATTAGCATTAGCGGCTTTATTATCAAACTAGGGCAGACCATATCTCACAAACCGACAGTTGAATTGACTTCATTCCACCACCAAAAGTTTCCGCTTCCAGAGGAGGTTCAGATGAACCTACAACGCAGTTCAGATGAGGAGATCTTCTAGGCCACGCGATTCAATCTTTGCTTCTGCAGTTGCAGCTTCAGTTTCCGGCTTCAAACTAGGGCAGTCGATATCTTGCAAACCATTCGTCGGATTGACTTCATTCCACCACCAAACGTTTCGGCTTCTAGAGGAGGTTTAGATGAACCTACAGCACAGTTCAGATGAGGAGATCTTCTAGGCCATGCAAGTCAATATTTGCTTCTGCAGTTGCAGCTTTAGTTTCAGCAGTTTCCGGCTTCAAACTAGGGCAGTCGATATCTTGCAAATCGTTCGTCGGATTGACTTCATTCCACCACCAAAAGTTGCAGCTTTCAAAGGAGGTTTAGATGAACCTACAACGTAGTTCCAAAGAGGAGATCTTCTAGGCCACGCAAGTCAATCTTTACTTCTGCACTTGCAGCTTCAAATTCAACACCTTCCAGCTTCACATGTGTGAGTGAGAGAGACCCATTTTAGCGCAGTAGAGAAGAGACTCATATCTGCGCAGTAGAGAGAGAGAGATGTGATGGGATGAGTGAGTCTAAATGAGGAAAAGTCCTCTTATTTTTATACACAACGTTGGTGAGTGAATATATGCGACTGTTGGGCTTCTGAGCCTACATGAGTTGTAGGTCGGCTTGATAATAATTCCATAATCAAAATAAATTCATATCTCCATGAATACTTATTGGAATTGGATGATCTTTATATCAATACTACACCTCTCGACAAGAGGAATCTAATAAAAATATTATTAGCCATGAATAAGATGACCCACATGAAGTTTTTCCCTGGTTTCCAATTTTAACAGGTACGGAGGCCTCCCTACTCCGTTGACGATCCTTCTTTTAGGATAGAGACATTGTCTCTATCTACTGTGGAAAGACGTGAGGCTAGGGCATGAAGGAACTATGACTAGGGAAGGATAGGACTGGGCATTAGGGCAACCTGTATAGGCCTCCTTCAACATGCTAGATCTCCATCTTGAACTATGGCTAGGCATCATAAACTATGGTTAAGTCTCCTTGATTGATTGGCGATTAGACTACCTTCTTTAGGACTGATACTAGGGTAGTACTAGGTCTCTTCTTGACTACGACCAACCTGTGGCTAGGGCTCCTTTTTTAGTCTCATTTCCTCATGTGTTTAGGGCTTCCTCCTCTTACACTTCTCTTCCACTAAAACCCAAAACAAGTGGAGATAAATCAAGAGTGAAGTGTGTCCAAATGACTTGTAATGCACTTATATTTATACTAAAATGTGGAGCACAAGTGGGGGCAGTTTGGTTGCTAACAGAACTTGAAAAATTGTCCCATAACACAAATAAATTCATATCTCCACGAATACTTATTGAAATCGAATAATATTTAGATCAATCCTACACCTATTAATGAGAGGATTGTTTGGCCCTAGCTACCAATTTTAACAGTCCCTCTCAACTAGGGAGAACTCCATTCGTTGATACATCTTCCACACTCTACTATCTCTCCCATGAGTGCCTTCCATTTCTTTGCTCTTCTTTGGTCTACTGCTCTGTTTTTCTCTGCTGAACCATGAAGAAGAAAAATTGATAGAGAATGTCTCAAACCATTGTCTACTGACCCTGAAGTGACTCCCATATGAATAGAGTGTGACATAGTACTCTTATTGATCCTAGATCAGTTCCAAAAGAGAGAGTTATATCACTCTTACTGACCCGAAGTCAGTCTCATTATTCAGGATCAATATCAAAAGAGAGTGTCTGAAATCACTCATACTCACTCAAAGGCAGTTTCATTGATCCAAGATCAATATCAAGAGAGTGGCTCAAACCACTCATACTAACCCAAAGTCAATTTCATTGATCTGAGATCAATATGAAGTGGGTGTCTCAAACCACTCATACTCACCCGAAGTGAGTTTCATTCATTCGAGATCAATATCATCCTAGCATAGGTACTACGGTAGTAACAAGATGCATCCATCGGTACTACATTGGTCCCTATCCTCATTTCCCTGCTCATTGGCAATATGAGAGGTACTTTCCATGAGTCCTAGACTCCATGGGTAGGATGTCTCAACAAGATAAGGATGAACCAGTCATCTCGCCTACATGTCACAACGGGTATCCTAAGGGAAGGATGAAAGACTAACGTTGTACACAATAGATCACTACGGAAAGGCTGAGCCACTGACCCTATGATTGTGTCTCAGTAGGAGAAGGATGAGCCACTCATCCACTGTAAAACCATTAGGGGAAGGGTAGACCACTCCCCTTATGGTTTCTCATCGCTCCACGATGTACCCCCAAGCCTCTAGGAGCTTCGAGATCTCAATGTACATATCATATATGACCATTAGGATAGAGTTTCTCCATGACTCCTAGTTCTTCTCGGAAACTCACAAATTTGACCTTTCCCATGGGCTTCGAGATAATGTTGGTGACCTACACATCAATCCTAATGTGATGGAGCCTTCTTTCTCATCGATGTACCATATCAGAGGCACAGTGGTACTCGATGTATATATGTTGGATCGATCATAGAATACAAGATTCGTCAATAATCGAATCCCCCTCTCCTTGACACAAAAGATCACAGTGGTACCCATCATGTGTACAAAAAAATCACTGAAGAGCTTCGCTAATGAGGGAGCTACACACGAGGTCCTACTTGTAGTTATGTATTCGGTCTCAGCGGTGCTCAAAGCAACCATCTTCTACTTCCTAATCATCCAGGATACCATAGAAGAATCCAAAGAGAACCAACACTCAGAGGTGCTCTTACGATCATCCACATTGTGTGTGCAGTCAACATTCAAATAATCATGCAGCTTCACATTTCCAGCAATGTATCCCACTCCACAAGAGATTGTGACCTGAAGATATCTCAGAATATTGTTGGCACCAATCGAGTGAGGCTCAACCATATATGAGCTCAACATGCTAAATTCAAAACATATATTTGGGCATGAGTTCACTACGAACATCAATGGCACAATGAATTTATGAAACTCAGAGGCATTTCCAAAATTAGGTCCGACATCCCTACCACATATGTTCTGAAAGTTAAGCTCCATTAACATAGTCACGGGCATGCAATTCACCATTCCAAATCTGGAGGTTAACTCCCTCTTACTTTTGCAAATGATAGGGTTTGCATTTGATAGAAAGAGGTCATCTTGAGAAGGTGCCTATATGAGAGGTCTATCATCTGAAACCTTCAAGCAAAGGTTTGGATCGGCTTCGCTCCTAGTGAATATCAACTTCATTAGACATCTATCAATCCTCTCATATCAAGCTCAGGATGTCAGCTATAAATCATAGAGAGTTTTCTTCAACCTGCATACATGACATTCATGATCATGAATCTCAAACACCTTGGATTTTTTCAAACCTGTGGACCTTCTACATGAGTGGAATGGTCCCGTTGTAATATTTGCCTTCGGTACATCATGGAAATGTACCTTCATGCTCTTCTTGAATTGAAACATCCCTCTTACCATCTTACTCACATCCGGTGTGGTTCCATCATAAGAATACCTTTGATGTTATAGACGAGATGTGTCAACTGACATGGTCCCCAATGGACTTCCTACAACTTGATACAAATTTCAAACCCTGAACCCATGAGTAAAATCATCTTTTAAAATTTCATTTTCAAACACGTACCTTTCCATCGATGAATGCCACCTTGAAACCTTTGACTTCCATTGTCGAAATGGACATGAGGTTCTTCTTGCAATCAGGTACATAAAGACCTTCTTTTAAATGAGTCAAGTTACCCTCATTCAACAGATAGCTAACATTCCCTACACCCTTTCTGGGATAGGTGGCATTGACTCCAAGTATAGTTCCATGATTGTTTCCATCTCTACCAAATAAGAGACAACACCCTTCTATCCAATGAAGTGCCTTGAAGTAGTACAATCAATAAGCCAAATTCCCAAAGAGTGTGAAGGAGAGGGCCAATATAAGATAATTCTTCTTTATCTTATTAGAAACAACATTTGATTCTTCATAGGTGGGGTTCCTTGATTTTTTTGAAAAGTCAGGTATTTTCTTTATGACATACATTACCTGTCATTCCTCCAATCATTGAAGATGTCCCTATAATGATTGTTATCATCATCAAGTGATGTGTCACTACCTTTGGACACTCCTTCGCATACTGACCGAACTTATTGCAAGTAGGGAATATGCCTTTCCTTCCACCCTTATATCGAGACATCCCATTGAAGTGATCTTAAGGTAGGCCATCACAAGATTCTGCTATGCTATTCTGAAAATATTCTCTGCTTCGACTTCAGCTTTGGTGAATTTGAAGAGGGATGATGAATTCATTGAGCCTTTTTTCCTTTCCCAACTGTCTTCAGTGATTGCTCTTTCACTCCTGCTTGGGCTTTGTCTTCACCTCAACTTTGATACCATTTTAGTTTAAGGTATGTTCTATGATTAGAGCAATTTATTTCAATTTTCACAATTAGGTCAATATCTTTTCCAGATTAGCAATCAAATCAACATAATAGTAAATTATGGATAGAACATAAACATAAAGATAAGGCAAGACAAGAGGACACAAGATGTGGCGCTAACCAGGGACAAACCCCAATGTGGGAAAACCATTGATCAATTCCTTTTATATGTTCTTCAATAGTTTAGAAGAGTGAGAGAGAGAGAGAGGGTACATGTACAACAAAATTCAATACTTTGTGACTTATCTAAATAACTGTAGAGATCATCTCTATGAATATGTTACATGAGTTAACTAAACTGAGTTGAAGACATGGTGCTTCAACTCATTATCCAAGGTGACTCCATCACCATGCTTCACCTATCATTGTGCTACACCTCATCATCATGCTGCACCTCTCTGTGTTGCACCATGTTTCACTCATCATCACTACGCTGCATGTCATCATGCTTCACTAATCATGGCTATGCCCATCAGTGTGCTCAATGTATGCTCCAATGTATCTTCATGGTGCACCACTCTCATTAAGCTTCTCTTCATCACAGGTTCCCATCACCAGTTGCACTCATCATTATGTTGCACTACAATGTTGTCTCTAACACCATGCTACATCCAACTTTTGCACCTAGATATGTAGCTGCATCCATTGGGTGTATCTAAACCTGTTGCGACAACCATGTAGTATCCAACCATTATGTTGCATCTCCTAGAATGTTGTCCACCTCCTACATAAGAAGGGACACTACTTCTGTCATGCTGCCACACTGCCTTAGCTACTGGCTATGGCCTATGGCCTAGCCTAGTAGCAAGATAAGTGATGATCCCATGGTCCTAAGATATACACAAGGCTTTCATCAACATGTGGCCCACTGAAATACAATGTTGATATGTGTGCTATTGGATCTTCTTCTCATCAAGGTATGGAGGTTTCTCATTGTTATAACAATTCCTTGAGGCAATGTAGTATAGCCATTCTAAACTACTCATGAGAACCTCTTGTGACAGTGTATAAGATCTCCTCATAAAACATCTGAAAAGACCTCTCCCTTAAACATGGTTGGTCTTTAGGCCTGCGGCCAAGATGTGCATCTAAAACACATTTTTAGGACTGTTAACAATGTCTCTTTCTTGAAACCGATAGGTGTCATAAAAAACTACAACTAGGACATCATTTGAGGCTTCTCTCAAAAACGTATGGAGGCCTCCTTGCTGCGTTGAGGAGCCTTCTTTAAGGACAAACGCATATTCACTCTCTACGGTGACAAGACCTGTGGCTAGGGAACCATAGAATTCTGGATTAGGGCAACATGTATACGCCTCCTTCACCATGCTAGATCTCCAGCTTGAACTACAGCTAGCCATGATGAACTATGGCTAAGTCTCCTTGATTGAATGGAGGTTAGATCACCTTCTTTAGGACTATAGCTAAGGCAGTATTAGATCTCTTCCTAACTATGGCGAGACTATGGCTAGGGCTACTTGTTTAGTCTCCTTTTGCTTCCAATAAAACAAAAAATAATTGGAGGGAAATCAATAGAGAAGTGCGTCCAAATGACTTGCAAGGCACTTGTATTTATACTAAAACGTGTAGCATAAGTGGGGGTAGTTTGGTTGCTAGAGGACCTTGACAAATTGTTCAATAACACAAATAAATTCATATCTCCATGAATACTTATTATAATCAGATGACCTTTAGATCAATCTTACACCTCTCCATGAGAAGAGTCTAAGAAAAATATCATATTTCATAAATAAGATGACCCACATGGATTTTCAGGCTAGTTGGCAATTTTAACAAAAATCCTTGTAAATTTCAAAGTGGGACTTTTAATGATTTTCTTACCTAATTATAATTATTTGTTTACCATTTAATGGTGAAGATTTACCTTATGAAATTAAAATAATGGCATAGTTTCAACAAATTTTCTCTCTTCCTTGTATTAAAAAAAAATCGCAATGAACAAGAAATTATTATGTTCTTGAGTACATTTACTACCAATAAAATTAGTGTTGATCCCAAAATTATTTTAAATTATTTAAATTACACTAAACTATAAAATCAACAACCAATTATTTAATTTGAAAATATCAACAATATTAATTCTTTTAACACCTTGCTTCCTATAGCTAATTCCTTTGATTTTCTTGATGCTCACAACTGATTTTAGCCACATAATTTACACCATCCAAATTTCAATTCTTAAGAATATAAATCTAGTTAGTTACAAAACATTCTTGAGATTACTTCAAGTAATTTTAAATCTTATTTATGTGCTGAAAATAGTAGTGACAAAATATAATTCAAAACTCATGAGTCATTTAGTCAATACAATGATCGTTTCAATAGAAGGGAGGAATTTCATCCCATCTATTTGAATAGTCATTATGCCTCATACCTCGATCATTTTGTTGGTTTGTTTAAAGATTATTTTATAGTCCCTCTATCAAAAAATAATTTTCTAGAAAACAAGGGAGCTATTATAAATCTATTAAATGAAGAATTGCCTTCCACTTTGGATCAGAGTAATGAATCACTCAATGCTTTTGAGGATTTACGTCTATGACCATTTGATTATTCTTCTTGTTCCAGTTTAGATTTTACAAAGAACTATGTCGAATCCATGTATGATGATCATTTGAGGATTGAGAATATTGAGACACTTCACCCTTTAGTGATGGTTATATGAAATTCTCATTAGAATCCAATTTAGAGATAATCCTCATAAATTCTTATTTTCAAACTTCTAATCATTTTAATGATCTCAATTTTCAACAATCTATTACAATGTATATTCTTTTTTTTCCAAGGAAAAAAAACGGTAACTTTTTATTAAAAAGATAATGAAAAGTTACACTAGCAGATGCATTGAAGCATTCCGTATGCTGCCACAAGGGCCCGAGTGCTTTCGCACCCCACGCAACGTTAGGGGACTAACGTGCAAAAAGAATAAGAAAAGAGAAGAGAGGAGTATGAAAGGGGCAAAAACTGGAATCCGGCAGTGAGTAGAACTCACGCTTCAAGTTTTTCTCCCCTTTTTCTTTTCAACCTTGCGCCACTCTCCTTGAGTGGGCTCGATCGAAGCAATGACTAACTGTGTCTCTGTATTCTGTGGGCCAGGTTCTTTGTCTGAATCTGAAGTATCTGAGTGGTGGTGCCGTTTGGTGCCTCCCGTACTGGGATCCATGTTTATCTCCACTGCCTTGTTGTCTGATGAGATTCATTTCTGTTTCTCCATTTCTTGAGTTTCCTCAGTTTTCTCTGCTGGAGGTCCTTCCTCTGCTGCTTCTGATTCTTCATCCTCTGAATCTGGGGGAGAAAAATTCCAACCTTTCCTCTGCTTCCCTTTCTGCTTCTTTTTATTCTTGGCTTCTGGACATGTGCTTTGTAAGTGTCCTCTCTGCCTGCAGATCCTACATCTGAAAGCGGTGTTTTCATAATCTAGTACCTGCAACCAGTTCTGTTGTTTGTAGATCAACCTTATATTTTCCGGCAGCCCTTTACTTAAGTCTACTTCCACACAGATACGTGCGTAAGTGTAGATCCTTTCATCGATCCTGTCCAGGTCTATTTTGATATATTTCCCTATGCTGTTCCCAATGCTTTCCAGCACTCGTTCATCCCAAAAGTGCAATGGAAGATTGTGTAGTCTAACCCAGACTGGCATTCTGGTTACTGTCATTTTATTTGGATCAAAATCTGGGAACCATGGAGTCACAAACAACCCTGCTGTTCCCCAAAACCATGGCCCGGCACTGATGACTGTATCTCTAACTTCCTTGGATGTAAATCTTACTATGAAAAAACCCTTTGCACATAAATGAATGTCACACTCCATGGTCCAATTGGTGAATATCCAATGGAAAAGATCCATAGGTTTAGGCCAAAAGCTGTTGAAACGGAAAATTAAAGCTTGCGTTTCATAGGACTTGACGAAATCATTGAGCCCTGAGGAATCTAAGTTTAAAGCTGGGGTTTGCTCTGACTGATCTACTATGTATGGTCTGGGCATGTGTCCTCCTTGATCTGGGGAGAACCCTGAATTTCTGCTGCCCTGTAAAATGTTTTTATAGGATCCTTTTGGTTGGTGCTGGGCTGCAGCTTTTTTCCCCTTGTCTCCCCCTGAGGAGCTTGTCTGTCCCTGAGGCAGAGCCCCTCCTCTTAGTCTGAGATTTAAAATAATGATTGATCCTGGCCCAATCTCATAACTTTCCAAAGATCTACAGTCCTGGAGGGACCGCCTTCCACTAATCAGATGCTGGGCCTGAAGTGGGTATCCCATTTCTGCCCATATTTGTTGTTTTAGCTGCATGGAGGTGTCTCTTGCATGAACCCATACTAATCGAGATTTCCCCTGGGGGGGTTTAATTAGAATCTGAAAACAAATATTTGTTACCTGCTTTGGCTAATGGCAAGATTCCAGATCTAGCTCCGTTTTGATTCGTTTTTCCTTTTGCATGTCTAGTTCTGCATAATCTCTGCCCGATCTAGGATTGATGTCTCCGTTCTGCCGCCTGGACTCCTGCTGTAATCTATGATTTTTGCCTGAGATCTGAGGCCTGAGATCAAACTGTACTCCGATAAAGGCTAGATCGTGAAGATCCGAGCCAAGACTGCAATGTCTGGGTTCATGCGAAAAAGGAGAGAGCGGTTCTACTATGTGCATTCCCCCCCTGCCGTTTCTCCGAGCATTCTTGTTTTGACGGCTCCTATCCTCTAAACGCCATACGCCATATGGTCTTCTGTGTTCGAATAGATGGTTCAGGATATTGTTGTCTCGCAGGATAAAGCCCTCCTCATATATCCACGCAGAAAAGAGGCCTACCGCTGTTTCCTTCGCCTCATGATCTCGCTGAAGACTTTTATCTCGCCCCCGATGCAGGATCGCTTGAGTCCTTTTGACTGCAGCCCCCACAGATACATAGCCGCGCAGATATGAGTAGATCTGCGGCGTTTGACTACGGGAGACAAAGTATTTCACTGTAGACGGGCGCGTTAAAGGCAGCCAACCAGCCACGTTCTCCGTTTTCCCACACCCTGAGTCACCTTCGGCCCCTGAGGCGGCCTTAGGGACCGATACGGCAGCATCCAGAACTCTGCTCGAGCAAACACTAGCCATTCTGCCTCTTTATGCATAAAGATTTTTCCTCAAACTGTCAGATATAATCCATTACAATGTATATTCTTATGATTATCAAGTTCTGAATTTAAGTCATGATCATGGAATTTTTACACAAGTAAACGCGATAACCAATTCTCATTGTACTATCTTACCTACTACTTGTAAAAATAAAACTCTTATAAATAGATACTTAACAGATCTTAACAATATAGTAAAAAGTATTGATTCTTCAATTTTAGATACTAACAATTTTCCATAGGTCATGTTATCACTCAGGTTGTTGGGTGAAGTATTTGGTTAGCTATTTTGACTGATATAGTTCTTTGACCTTGGTCGCTTTGTTGTTGGGAGTCTTTTACAGTATCAGTATCAACATTTAAACCCAAAACTTCTTGTTGCAAAGTTAAAAAGTTATTTATCTGTGTGTCATCTTCAAATACTTTCCAGTCTTTGACATTGTTTGGGATGGAAGGTCGGTGTTTTATCTCAGCTGTAAAACAGTGGTTGGTTTCAAAGGGTAACTTACAAGTACTAGCAAAAGTAGCTAGACTGTGTGCATGAAGGTTGTGGCTTCTAGATATTTTGGTCAGTTGAAATTCAGTAAAGACATTGAGTATTTCAATAGCAGCAGTTCTGTAAGATCTTAGTCTTTTGTCATTGGTGACGAAATTGCCTTTCATTTGTTGGATAATGAGGTCCGAATCTCCCAAGATTGACACTTTTGTTGCCGGTAAGGATTTGATCAGTTTGAGGCCTAGTAAGAGAGCTTCATATTCTGCCATATTATTAGTACATCTGAAATTTAGCCTATAGGCTCGACCCTCTGCATGATTGTTTTGTTTATTGTGGATCCACACTCCAGCTCCTACCCCTAACCTATTAACTGATCCATCGAACTCAAGAAACCAAAGGATTTCTTGATGAGCAGAATTAGGAGACTCATTAGGACTTGGAATAGGGAGTTGGATGTCTTGTTTTTCATCTGACTTGTTTTCTGGAACAGTTTGATCAATTGATTGCATAATTTCAAGACCTTGGGCATCTAATTGCTCATTTGTATGCATATTTTGTTCAAGAGTGAAAGGTTTGTTATCCGCTGTAGGACATGTGTTATCATTGAACAGAATGAAGGAATCCATATCAGAATGGACTGCATAAATGGGAAAATTTTGAGGTTTTTCTTCACTGCTCACCATATATTTCATGAGTGTCTCTCTATATAGCCTCATTGGTTGCCCAAAGACAGAGATAGTGGCATAAGACATATCTAATTGTAGGGACCCTTGGAGCTTGGCTCCCCATGATCTTGATAACAACATTCCATATTTTGGTGGGATATCAGCTACCACCACATCCATTAGAATAGTTTTATTTGGATACTGGACAAGGGAAACACACAAATCTTTGATTAGGCCCAGGCACTTGACTTGGCTGGAATCAAATGAGAATAGGTCCTTATGTGGCCTTGTGATGTCTAGGTTTAGTCTCTCCATTACAGATTTAGGCATAAGATTATGTGAGGCGCCCGAGTCAAACATTGCATTGTGTAGTATCTTGTCATGAATGTGGAAGCTGAAATAAAAGGGTAAAACTCCTGTGCTTATTGTTTTTCCATCAACTTCTGGGCCAAAAAGTAATTCTCGTGTATCATCCAGTACATTGACATCATCTTTATTTTGAGTTAAGTGGAGGGATTTTTTTGATTTTCTGCTTGTAAATTTCATGCTTAGCCAGCTCTGAAAGAGGGATGGCTATCTTCAACTTACCAATTTCAGCTTCTAGGTCAAAGGGTTTTTCATATTGGGTCTTGGCATTATGGTTAGCAGCTTTTTCTTTCTCAACTGATTTTTCAGAGGCACCCTCTTGGCTTTCAGTTTTATCTTGGGGTTTATCCTTTTTACTAATCTTTTGAGGAATGTTACTTTGATTATGCTCTGAAGGAGGTGTTACCAATTGCTGTTGACTTGGGGGGTGTATTTCAGTTACATCCTCCACTATTACTTCGTTTGAAATAGAGCCGGTTTTGTCAATTGGTTCTGTAAAAGTGACCTTCTCCTTTAACATCTTGGGTTGTTGGTTATCTTTTATTTTTACAGGCTGTGGCACATTTATGGTCCTGCTTCTCAGCTTGTATTGTTTATGAACTTTAAAAACAGCTGTGTCATACCCCTGCTTGAAGTCAAATGACTCGCCAGATTTGGTTTGGAACTGATCAACATCATCATCTTCCTGATCTTCTTGACTTAGAAAAACCTGCTGTTCATTATTTAGACCCATCAAATTAATGTGAGTATCATCTATCTGTTCACTAGAGGTGGATGCTTCAACATAGTTTTCTTGGAAAGGAGGTCTTATTTCTTGTTATGGGCTGGCCCTTCCAGCATTTGGGTTTTGGTTTCTTCTAAAGCCAGGATTTTTGACAACATTATTTTGTGGTCCCTCCCATGATGATTTCCTTTCAACTGATTCTACTCTATCTCCAAGCCTATGCATACCGGTGATTATTGCATCTAGTTTCTGATCCCAGCCTGAAGGATCTTCTTTGAAGGTAGTCTTTCTCTCAGTCCTTGCCCTATTTCTCTTGGCTATCAGGTTGGCTTCCACACTGACTGCTATATCTTGCATCTCAGCTAAAGTTTGGGGGGCTCTTTCTCTCAGTTGGTATGCCATGTCTGAATCAAACCCATCAGGAAAGGTATATAAGGCCAGATCGGGTGGAGGCCTCAGATTCTGGGGGATGGCATTGTATACATTATTAAATCTAGCAGAGTAGTACAGGACAATTTCTTGAGGGCCTCTTTTAATAGAATTGTACTCAGACAATATGTGAAGTGGGTCTTTCTTCTTTTCCCATCTGTTCAGGAAAGTTTGGTAGAGGGCTTCTGGATTAGCAATAGAATTTGCTGGAAGAGATCTGAACCAGGACCTTACATCTTGTGTCAATATTTGAACAAAAATATTCATTCTAACCCCGTCATCATCTATCTCATAATTTTCAAGGTAGTCCTCCATCTTTTTGGTATGTTGCAGGGCTGAATAGGAACTAGTACCATCAAAATATGAGATCTTGGTCTGGTAATCCTGAGGCATAGTCCCTAGATTTGCTGGTAACTGTAAAGGGGCATACCTGTTAGCCATGTTTGCTGAGATAACTGGAACAACAGGAACAAACGGAACAAGTGGAGGGAAATGGATGAGAGGGGTATGTGTAGTTAATGGGGGAGTTGAACAAGCGCTATGTGAAGTGGATGTACAACTGGGAGACTGTGAAGTTGTGATATGAGGATGAAAGGAAACTTTATCAGAGGTAGGAATGTTACTCTGAAATCCTGCTCCAGGGCTTGAATCTGGATTAGTTTCTTCCTTTTCTTGTTTCCTAAGAGTCCTCGAAATCAGGTTTGGATTTTCAAATACAGGTGATGGATTTGGATCTGGATTAGATCTGGTGTAACATGTCTTCTTCTTAGGAGCCAGCTTCTATGTTTCCTGACCTCTTTGAAATTTTTGTAGGAAGTATTGTGAATCGGGCAGTGGTTGGGAAATTAGTTCAGTTCCCCAGTGGAGTCGCCAATTCTGTTATCACTCAGGTTGTTCCCTTTGACTCCCAAGGGAATACGGCCGAGGTAACCACAAACCAACTTTGGATTACAGGTTCTAGCCTACCTACAATCAGAGAGGGCTCTCTCTTTTGATTTAGCTTTGTTTTTCGGGAATTTAGGCTAGCTATGAAGTATAAAATTTTGTTTGAATTTTGGTTGTGAGCTATTGTCTGAAGAAGGGTTTGCAATGTTCAAAGAGGGTTCATTCCATTGGGAAATTGGAGTCCATGACTGACTGCTACTTAGTACTTGTGATAAAGAGAGTGTTACTGCAGAGCCAGATAGGTATTCATGATACAAACTTTTGATTTAAGAAGAAACAATATAGGATCACACCATGAAAGGCAACAAAGATTTCTTTCTCGGTGATATAGAAAGCAAAGGGTTGAATCCTATTCAAGAGCAAAAGAGAATTCCAGAATAGAGTTCACCATAAATAAAACATAGTTAGCAGGAAATATTGAGCTTAGGGTGTCTTAATAGACAAATCTTGAACTATTCTTTTTCCTTCCTACCAAGATTATCAAACATATAGCATAGATGAGTTATGTAAACAGATAAAACACAGACACAGTTAGGAAAACACTTATTGCATCATGAGATAACACGAGAGTTCTGCAACAGCCAACAATCCCATCACAACGCATCCAAGCATAGCCAAAATGAGAAAACCAGCAGCTTCTTGTATTATACTTCTCCGAATATACAACCAAGTTCTTCAGAACAAATAAAAAACAACCCGCAAATAAGCTAAGTGGGGCGCATATATACAAAATTATCTTACAAAATATCTCAAAAATGAGTCATTGAATCATAACTTTCTCTACCAACTCTCAAAAATAGTGGATACAATAGTTATTGCTATAAAAGCAGATTGATTACAGCTGGTCATTCCTGTCAGAGATCTTTGACTTTGTAGCGTCTTGGGACGGTTGAGCACCTTTGCATTGATTTTGAGAATTCTTGCATTTATGCTGCTCTGTCATGATGTTGTTGTACTGGACACATCAATTGCATTATCCAGCTGTACCTAGACACTGTCCTTTTCATCTAGTTGTCCCCCACTATTGCTCCAGGTAGATTTGATACATGAGTCATTTGAAAATGCTGACTCGCGGTTGATCAAAGACTTTAGGCGAAAATTAATTCATCAAAGTAAAGTTTCTATCATACTCCTCCACCATTCTTCAGTGGGAAATTGGTGCCTCTGTATTTTAATTAGAGTTTCATCAACTTCAGTGTATTTGTAATAATTGGGAGGAACTGCAAAAGGGTGTCTGATCTCATGCTCAATAAAGAATAGATTTTCCAGCTTATCATAAAGATCCTACCCAGATGGGGGCCCTGCTTCCTCTTGAGCGCTTGCAGATCCTATTATTTGATTTGTTGCAAAGTTATTGACCCTTTTGGCATAATGTTCATGTGATAACAATCTTCCTGCACTGGTCACCAAACTGGGGAGGCCCCTGTTATGTAAAACTGTGATTCTTGCAATAATCCATTCACTTCTGCTTTTATTTCTTGACACCTTCTCTCCAATGTCTGGACATAATTTTCAGGGTAAGCACCCTTTTTATCAGTAGAATAGTATCAGTCCTGTCTCTAATGCCCATCCCTGCCAACTGAAGGCCAGTCCAATTGTTAAGGACATTTATCATTCTGTTGGCTATTTCAGGCATACTCCCTAAAGATGCCTTGGCACTTTGATTTTCAGCTTGAGCTCTACTCAGTAGTTCCATTTGTTCATGAACTGTTTCAATGGACTGCCATTGGTTTGTAATGGATTGGCCAATTTTAGCCCATAGAATTTTCTTCACATCAGCTATAGTCTTGTTCATGGTCAATTCATTTTCCAACTCCTTTATCTTCTTTTCCAGTGTTCTTATTTCTCTTGTCCTTTCAGCCACATTCTGCTTTGACTTGTCATACTTTCCTTCTAGTGTAGCCAATTTTTCTTTTGCTACCTTTAGTTCTGCCATCTGTGCTTCAAGAGCCTCCAATTCTTTCCTCATATTTTGCATGTCGAGGCTGGGTGCCTGCTCTGGTGCTGCCACATCTGGTGCTGGTGCTGAAGGGCCCACTTCTGATGTCATTTCCGGGGGAGGAATTATTACTTGAGGAGCATCCTCAATATTTATAACTGGCTGAAGTGGGTGGGACACCTGTTCTCCTTTCTTTTGCTTTAGGGCTGCCTCCAAGGCACCCTCTGTCTCTACCAACCTTTTGTGCAAGGCCAACAGCATGGCCATCACATCCTGATCTTTTCTTTGCTGGGCAACATCTTCAGTCTGAGGGTGAAGGGTTGGTGGTAGTTTAACCAGCTTCCTCAAAGCTGCTATGTCCTCATCTTTCTTTTTCATTAACGCTTGCACTCCCTTAGGTTCATTTGGATCATGCCCTAGTTCTATGATAATCTCTTCCAAGGACTTGATTCTGTTGTCCTTGGCTTGAGAAGAAGCCTTCTCTAGCTCCAATTGAGCAGTAGTGTTATGCAGGGAGTTTTGCAACCTATGTGCCAATAGAGTCTTATCAGCCAATGTGGCATAAACCATCTCCCCTATTTGTTTGTGCAGCTCTATCTGATCCATGGGATGGATGTCCTTGGAAAATACCTCTAGGTTAGTCCTGATATAGTCAGAAGCTGACTGGGGCTGCAACATGGTGGGCCTAAAATGACTAAGAGTGATTTTTCCCTCTTGGATATCACAGGCCGACATAAGCCATTCTTGATTAGTTGGTGCCATCTTGAGCAGCTGGTTATAGAGTTGGAATCTGATTGGCTCATTTCTTGCCTTTATCTCTATAAACTGCTTCTTGATGCTAGGCTCGGATCTTGTCTGTTGTCCTGATGAACTAACTTCTCCTTCATGCTGCATCTCTTGTTCCTTCTGAAAGGAACTGGCTGACGTTTCAATGTTAGGAGGGAGCATGGTATCAGTGGGTCTTTCAGGCATCTCCTCCTCAGAAAAGGGATTCAGCCTTTGTCTTTTCTCACCTTGCTGATCTGTTGAGGTAGTGAGAGGAGTTTCCTCCTGCCTATCTCCCTTCATTAGCTGGAGTTTGTAGCACCGAGGTTTCCACTGTTACCTCCTGCCTAGGAAGGACTTGTTCCTGAGTTTTCTGCTGTGTATTTGAAGGTGCCTCAACCATCTCTTCTTGGTGTTCTGCTTGCTGCTCTACATTAGGAAGTGGCTCCTCTTGTTGCAACTCTTTTCCTTTAGCTGTAGTTGTTGCTTGAGTAGTGGCTTGGGCAGATTGCTAGGGAGTAGTAGAAGAGGAAGCACTCCAAGATGCTTGAGTACTGGGGAGCAAACCTGTCCAAAAAATTCTAAGTCAACTGCTTTTTCTAACTGCTTCATTGTTTTTTGTGCCATTTCTTCCTTAGAACTTGCCTCCACTAGGGTACCCTCTTTCTACTCTAACTGATTTGCATATTTTTCAATGTGTGGGATTCTGACATGGTCATAGCTGGCAAGTCTGTTTTTGACTCTTCTAAGACTTAAAAAATGATTGGGGTCATAGGGTGACCAAAGGAAGCTTGTTTGCAGCTGGAAGCTCTTTAGAATTTTATCTGCTTCTTGCCAAGCTTCTTCTCTTTTGTTGAAAATGAATGGACACAGTTGGTGTTTGATTTTTAGCTGTGATTTTTTATTTCTGCTATGAAAATGAATCATGTCTTCATTTCCAAATTACCGGAAATACTCTAATGCAAAAAGTCTCATGGGAACATACTTTGGCAGTCTGTAAGGGGCTAGCTCACAGCCATATATTCCAATTACTCTGTGGTCTTGGTAGAAGTACCAATCTCCAATGCTATAATTCTTTGAAAGCTGGAGGATCTTCTGCATTTCATCGGTGAGTCTAGGAAGAGGAGAACTCTGTAGCAGGGACAAGGCCGGATAGATGAACAGATCAATGAATTCACAATAGCTATATGGGGAGCAAGACATATGGTGACAGATTGATGACAAAAATACCACTGACCTCCTATTTCCTTTTGCATCCAGCTTTTTCAAGGAAATAGGGAAACTATCAGGCTGATAATATAATATCAAGTGATATATATAGGAGGTGTACTTGAATACCCTTTCCCTCTCCAAATTCATGAATTGCTCATGAATCTTGTCAGCAATAAATGTGGCATAATCATACTAGGCAGCAGGAGCCTACCTTGGAGTGAACATGGATAACGTTACCAAGGTTGTTACATCCACAAACTCACTAGTATTGAATCCTAGAATGCAGGATATCATATCCACTAGTAGTCTCCATATTTCATTGAACCAGACATGTAGATAAGGAGGAGGTTGCCGGGGCTGATATTCTGGCTTCATGAACAATTGCCCAATCTTTGTGACCTCTGAGCTGGGCAGCTTGGCAGCTTCTTTGAGTAGAAAATTCATAGAAAGGGGGACCAGAGGTTTAGCTGGCTTAAAGTTCAGCATCTGATTTATGGATTGAGGATTGATGTGAAATAAAATATTCCCAGATGAACCCAAAACTGCTCTTTGTGAGGGTTCATAGTGTTCACAACACTGATGGATGAGGTCTCGGAACACATTGACTTGGGGTAGGTAATAAATGGGCAAGTTAGACTCCCAGATACCTATGTCATCAGCACCACTCATGTATTTCTCCTTCAGCTCACAAACAGTGTGTATGTGATATTTGGTAGTTATCTCAACTATTTCTTTGATTTTATGATCCCGGTCAGCAAGGGCCAACCATTCCAGGTTCCTCTGTGGGGCATTCAGAGGAGCAATATTCAAGGCCACAGGGGTCTCCATGCTTCACTTGTCCTTTGAACTAGATTACACTTGAATTGTGGATGAATGCGGTGAATTTTGACAGAGAAAGAGGTTTACAGAGAGAAACAGGGTAGCTTTGGCAAAATTGAGGTGAAATGTTGCCAAAGGGGGCGAAACAGGGTGAATTTTCTTGCTGTGGCGCGCCTTGCGACACGAAAAAACTTTGCAAAGGGTCTGAGTTGAGCACAATGTGGCGAGTGAGGGAATTAGATGAATTTGGTCCCTCTAATGGATACTAGTTTGGTTTTGAAGGTACAGGAGTATCAGAATGCCGGAAACTGGTTATTTTGTGTTTTTAGCATAGGAAGACTGAAAAAACCAGTTTGTAGAAGAAACGGGTAAATACCTGGTTGTCGCGCGATGGGGGGAGCTGAGTGTGCGGAATTCAGGGTGGCAGCAGTTCAAGGATGAATTTTTGGAGGTTGGCGGAAAAAACACCGTAAAATGCATGCAAGCGACACAGTGCTTGATTTATGAAAAATAAGAAAAAACATGATTTTCAGACGAAATATGGAAAAATTAATTTTTTGGCTCCTTTTTTACGAGTGACATCAGCATGACATCATTGGTGGGGTCGAGTATGGCGGGATGACGTGTCAACCGGTGAGTGGGCTGACCTGGACAAGCGACGTGGCGGAGCTAACAGAACCATGGCAAAACGGGAGCTGACATGACGTTGATGCGGCAATGACGTGGCGATGATGCGAGGATGACGTGAGGCAGAAATGCAATAATGGTAAGCGGTTTTATCGGACCGCTTTTAGTACGGGCCCGGTTTGTGTCTGAAGCCGCCCGATACAATCAGAAGTCGACACGCGTCCAAGGACAGACGTCATCATTCTGACAATATCGGGCGCTAAAGGACAACGATCGGGGGTGGTCCGAAATCGCCGAGGACCATCGGATGGGAGGGCCCAGATCCGACGGACGATGGGACACGAGGATGACAGAGCAATACGGCGGGGCCCGTCCAATAAACAATTATTATTTCTGGTAAATCGCGCCGGGATAAACTTTGGACAAACTGAATTTGTGGGTTTTATGAGTTTTTAGGGGTCAGCGGGTAAACAATATACATGTTTATAATGTGAGCTAGGGCTATTAGATCAACCAGATGTTGATTTAATCCCCCCAAAATAAATATTAACGCACATTTTCATTAGCGCCCGACTTTATGATGCCTTCACCCTTTGGAGTATTAAGGCTATATTACCTGGGGGGGCGAATATATATATTTTATGTGATTTTTGCACAGAAATGGTATAATAATAGGGAAAAGGGGAAAATTGGGGAGCTAAATAGTAAAATTGGGGGTTAATATGGATTTGAGATGAGAGAGAGGAACTGAATACTAAGTTTAATGAGTAAACTTAGGTGCAAAGACAAATGATCAAGGATTTTTCACAGGAAAAGTGGCTTTCTTGTGTAATAGGAATCAACACCTTGGCTTGATGTTGCCATAATCAAAAGGTGATGCCAGGACTCCATGAGGAAATCCCATTGGACCCTTAGGGAATGTTAGAAAGAAGTTTTGTGGGGAATGATTAGGGAGTTAGACATGTTTCACTGTGTTGCTACCAAAATGTTGAGTAGGTGGTCCTGCTGTTGCCAATATATGCTTTCTCTGTCAAGGCCAGCAATATGAAGGAAAACAAGCTTCTGCAACCCCTTTCTACCTACCCATCTTAGTGCCTAGCATTTTTTATTACTTCATGGAGGGTGCACTCAGACTTGCAAACCCTCAATTGCTCTCTTTCTTTTTCTTTTCTTTTCCTTTTGAGTTCCTATCTAAAACTGCCCTTATCACTTCCAAGGCCCCAGATTAAGCAGTTGGGAACCTTTATTCTCTACCTAACTACTAATCTACTAATATTAGACAGTTTGGACAGATTCTCTTTCTCTATTCTACAACATCAATTTAAACATGGCATGATCCAGATTAGACTGTTGGATCACCCATCCAGAAGTAGGACACCATCGAAACTATGTACAGACATGTTCTATCACAGAAATATGGGATCTTTGCATCATCAAAGTAGAACATATTTGGAATCTCCCCTGCCAATCATGAAAAATGAAACCTATTGGTATAGGAGGCTAACAGGTCATACTATTCAAAAATACATCTTTAGAACTCAACTTTTTACCCTCCCTCTCTTTGAATTTTCTCAAACTATTAGAAAATGCCATCCTTACTTCCATGACTAATTTGCAATATGCTTGGAGGAAACTCTTCAAAACATAATTCCTATAAATAAATTTATTTTCATGAATTTGTTTGAAATAGATGTACATAATTGGTTTCATTTTATTAGAGTACTAATAATTTTATTATTGTCACTAATTTTTGATATGTACATATAAGTATGGATAAAATACCTTCATTAGCTCCATTGGAAATATCATTTTACATAGTTTTAGTCTTCCTTTTTATATTAGAATAAGAGTACGATGTTGGATATACTAAGAGGACTTGTGAATTAGTGTTTATTATAACACTTTGTTAAAAAAAATCATAGCATCAATTGTTCTTTAGCGTTATTGTTATTATTCTTCAATATATATAAAATGCATTACACAACACCATACAAGAATGCAGAAAGGTAATATAGTAGACATAATATTTTTAGGTGGAAAACTCCCTCCACATGGAAAACCATTGAATGCTTGTTATTAATTATCTTATTCTTCTACTTAAAAGAAAAATTAATTACATCAAGTTCTTAGTCACAACTCAAGGAGGCCACAACCCCCTAATTTATAAGTTACAACATATAGGACCCTAATACACCCTAAAATCATGTTGCAACTGGAAGGACGCCCCAATTCCTAATTCATGGTAAGTCAATCCACAACTTGAGGAGTGCCCCAACACTTTGTTTACCATTTTTTAGGAAGAATGTTTCATCGCACTATAATTTATCATGCACTAATTTGTAATCCACAACTAAAAGAATTCCACAACACCTTATTTAGGCCATGACTTTCCTTAGCACCACGGTAACACCCTGCCTTAGCACCACCCTACCACCCTTAAGAATTATGTGGCCACTACTTGCCGAATCACCTAGCTTGCACCACCTGCCACTCAAATAGAAAGGAGGACCATGTTTCATAATTTTCACACTCTATAGAGTTGTGTTATCCTACCAAAACCTCGTGCAGAAAGCTCACCACTAGAAAATCGATTGAGTGAACAAGCAATACGCATCACTCACCACTCCCCATCACTAACAACTGCAAATCACTCACTATCAGTACTCATGTAGGCCATTTCAAATTTCAATTGAATCATTTCATCTCACAATCAATGGTCATTATTAAACTAATCACTTTACCAAATCAATTAATCTGTAGTGGTCACTGTACCACACTACTCAGGTAAGGATAATCATCATGTGATCATGAAGTAGTCAACCACATCACTTCGCTTCACTATACTAAATTCCCCATCATATTTCAAGCATCTAGGCCTTCTATCAAATTATGGCACAAACCTAGGTGCCTCAGGTCATTCCTATGGCCTCCATGCAAATTTTTCAAATTTAGCCCAAGGAGGGCTACCAACATATGTCTAATTACTGATTCTTAGATAGTCAATTACTTGGATCCATCATCACCCACTTCAATCAATGTGAAAGAAATTTTTCACATACCCAATGTAATATTTTTACATAAATGTTGTCACATCACATCGATTAGCCAAGATACAACATGCCTGTTACGACAAGAATGTTGGTCATCACAAGTACATTCCCAAAGGAAATTTTCCATTGTTTAGCTCTTTTCAAGGTCAATATATCATATCAATGGATAAGTGTCAACATGTTGTCCTAAATTTGAGGTTAAAGTCAATATATCGTGTCAACGTCAATATATATCACTCCATGACATTTTATATCACTTTCCTAGTCACAGTCAATGTCATTGTCTTCTATTGCACTTTGAGAACACTATTGCTACATACATAAGGTTAGTGTATCATTAGTTCTAGATATCAATCCCAAACCATATTGTAATGCATTTTTTCAAGTCAATCATCAATGTATTGTACTTATGCCAAGTCAAATAATCTCATCAACTTATTGTACATGTATCAAGGATACTACTATGTCAAAGTAATGAAATTAAAAGGTCTATGTCAAGTATAATGTCATTCTAAACAATAGGTGAGATCTTATCATTGTTTACATTGTTATACTAGGATTGTTAACAAATGTTTATTCATTAAAGGTCATTGCTTTATTAGAAGTGTCAAGGTTAAATATCAATATACCAAATGAATATTAGGGTGTCACTCTTATCTAGTTAAGAAATGACATGAGAGGGTTTTGGACAAGGTGCTAAATCGATTATTTTCTTAGTGCATTTGGTTCTTAAAGTTACTCATTGATGCATGATGATATTAAAATCATAGTCTTATAGTGAAATTCAATGTCATATATTAAAAATGGAACCTCTCACAAGGATATCTTTCCATATGTCACTTTCTAATCTATATGTCTAGAAGGTTACCTAAGCCACTCTTGTTGGTTTCTACAAGTGAGGGAAAATGATTTAACTCTTCCTAAATGAGGTCCTAGTAGATATCTTGTATTGAGACACCCATGGTAATGACCCATGGTATTATATGTATGAAGCCTATATAGAGGCTAGAGACTCCCCATTTATGGAGATCAAGGACTATTGTATTGGAAAGCATATGGTTTTTGGAGTGCTCTCCTTCCTTAAGGAGTGGTTGTATGGTCTTACCCTACCTCAAGGGTTTTGATATTAATAAAGAGAAGTATTTCTATATTCAGATCTTGTTATTTCTCGGCATATTTTTGTTTTCATATATTTGCAGGTGAGATCTATTACACTTGTCATGACACAAAGTAAAAAGGGTTGCAAGTGTACCTTATTGATGAGCTAACAATGTGGTATGAATTGAAGTTATTTCAATTTATTTTTAATTTAATGGAAGTTATGTGCTTGGAATAGGAAGCACAGAAAGGCCTAGTTGGGTGGTTCAAATCAACTACAAGAATCAACAACAGTAGTGGAAAGAATTGGAATAATCATTAATATGTTGGTAAAGCACTTTAGGAACAAGGCCATTGTGAGACACTCATACCCAATTGTGTCAATTGATTTCCATGAACATGTTATGACTGGTATGATGATTTTGAAGTAGGTATATGCCTTGGTTTTTGTATCTTCTGATTCGAGGAAGCCTTGCCAAGGGATGGACTAACCGAGATGGGGGTGCACGTAGAACTTGGATGGTGAGAGACTGCACGTAAGGGGTGACTGGATTTCGCAAGGGACTATGTAGTAGATAAGGGAAGGTCACAGATGGAGTTGTTTTGGTCATTAGAATTTTCAAATGGAATCACATGCACATTGGGAGTGTTCCGTAAAATAATGAGCAACGAACTATTCAATGAGAGGAAAATTCATGTAGGATTATATCATTAGACATTGGATGCAGTTTGACTATGATAGTGGATTCTAGACTTCCTAGGAAGGAGGTGAAGCCTGATATTACTTGAAGGTGGAGGTGTGAGCTTCTCAATTCCCTTATTATGGATGCAAACATCATTTCCTTTTATTTGCTGGTTGAGAAAATGTGTATATTATTTTAAATGCTATATCAAACGAGATTTATAAATCTCCATAGACAGTATGGTTATTTGATGGTTGACGCAAATGTGTATGTGTATATGTGCATTGTAAATATCATAATGAGTTGTGTTATAATGCTATAGTAAATTGTTTGTTTCTCTTGTTTTAGCAGATGGTCATTGTAAATACTGCAACGAGTTGTCTTATAAAGCTCCATGGGTACTATGTTATGTTTTTAGTAGTCTTGTTGGTTATAAGTGTTGTTGAACATGAAGGAGAGTGTTCCCCCAAGTGGGAGGGTTTTGTAATAGCCCTAGTGAAAATTCCATGTAAAAATATATATGGCCACGGATGATGGGACACTCATTCCGAGCTCAATGGTGTAGGAAACATCTTAGTGGGTGTTGATTTAGTTTATTATGGCTAAGGAAAATAACAAAGGCAATGGTTAAGGCTTTGGTAAGGCATGAGGTATTTATTGGCATTTTATTTATGAAAATAATGGAAATTAGGAGAAAAGGAATGTGAAAGGTCACATGTTACATATGAGGAGGAAAATGAAGGGAAAATAATGGAAAATGAAGAAAATAGAGGCCTCATTAATAAAAAGCCTTATGAGGATTAATGCGTAGGAATTGGTCACTTCCTTTTTAGATCTTTTTCATTATTCTCTCTCTCTCTCTCTCTCATACCCTTGGATAACTAGAATTTTCTTGGAGCATTCTTGGAAGGTGTGGAATATTTGGATTCTTGAAGCAAGAAGGCAAATGAAGAGTAGGAAATCCGATGAAGGCATTGGCATTAGTAGCTACAACAAATTTTCTTAGAGGTATTTATTTGAATGTATGATTTCTTCACTAGTTTTGGCATGCATGGAATATTCATGTGGTTTCTTGGTTGTGATCTATCATTGGCATGGAGGATTGCCTAGATCCACATTGTATTGCCTAGCCTTTCCATTTACTAGATATCCATGGAGATGGTGGGTTTATTTCAATTTTTTTTTTTGGTTCATTCTCGTGTTTCCTTAGCTTTGGTTGAGTTATTAAAGCCTTGGCTGGACAAATTCTCTCGAAGCATTGTAACAAGTTGGGTTAAGTTACTAGTCATGGAAGCTTGGTTGGAAAAACTCGCTAGAAGCCCTTGGTGGGTTGATTTACTATTCCTGGAATCCATGGTTGGAAAAAGAGTATGGAAGCGTGGAAAATGTTGTGGGTTGAGTTACTAGTCCTCAAAGCCTTGTTTGGACAAATTCTCTGGAGCCTGGCGACAACTGTGGGTTGAGTTACTAGTCCTCTGAGACTGGTTGGAACAAACAATCTTGAAGTCCTTGAAGGCTTGGATGGGGACCAACATATGATGGTTGTGTGATGTCCGACTATGAGGTGGAATCACTATTTGATGGATTGAGGTGAATGGCCTCTAGAAGTCCTCGATGCATTTTGATTGATGTGTTCTACGAGATCACACATTCATGCTTGGAATATGGCACAATGGTGAATGGATGAAGAGAGATTTGGCTCAACCATTATATGGTTAGATGGAACATGGTAGTCCCATCTCTCGATGGTTTATTTCATTCATTAATGAGAAAATATTTCCCTTGATTTTCATGAGAAAATGTATTGTTGTATATATGGATTTTGATGGCTCATATGTTTATGGTATTTATGTTCCTATTATGTTGGTTATTGGTACATTTTGTGGAAGCAACTATGTATGGCTCTCAACATGTTTTAACTTGTACATGAATAGATAATGTGTCTATGACCTAATAGATGACAATGCAACAAATGGCATAAGGGAACAATGGTTCATAGCAATTCTCAGATAGGTATGAGATCCCTACACTTAACTATGTTGATTTCACCTATAGGTTACATGTCAATGATATGTATAATGAATTTTATGTCATGGCTAGTAGGGGTTTGGTTAAGGCCTTGTTGAGGTTAGTGCTTTTGCATCATTTTTCCCCTGTACTTTTATTGATTTCTAACTTTTGTTCCATTCTGGGCAGTGGGCTAGGCTCTTGGCCTGAAAAAGTGACTTAAATCCCAGGGTTGCTGGGAAAAATCTGGTAATTTTCGTCCACAATCATTGGCATGTAGGCCTATGAGATTGACTTTGGGTTTCTCATCGCTCGCTTTCCCATAGCATGAGAAGGACTATGGCCTAAGAGGTCCAAAACAATATTAGGACCCACGGGCATGTTGTGTGAGTGGAAAAATTGTCTGTTGAGGGTTTTGTTGATGATGTTGGATGATTTTGTGTGATGTTCCATTGATTCCATTTCCTTAAGGTGACCAAGGAGGTCGAATCATATCATAGTGACCTCTCCTCGTATGTTTACTCTGGCTCACCAGTCTCTTAGGTAGATGTGAGAGGAGGGTGTTACAATCCCTCTTTTGCTATTGCTACTAAAGTAGGTGTATGTGCATTACTACTACTAGATACATGGATATATTTTTCCTCAAGTAATTCACATGAACTTCTTGATAATGAATGACCTATTTATTTACATTTATCAAAAGCAATATCTTACCTTATAAGTTGCATGGCCTCTCATCGAGGTCTTCTTCTTCACCATCCTTGTTGAGAAGATTACTAGTTTTCTCACACAAAGAAATATCTTCAATATTTTTAGCATATTTCCTTTTATATGCCTTCTCCTTTTTCTTTCTTTTATTCTTATCATGAGTAGATACATGTTCTAGTTCACTCCTTGAGAAGAAAGGTTTTTTGGGCTCCTCTTCAGTTGTGTGGCTTTCTCCTCCATACAAACATTGCAATTTTTCTACAATTTCCTTTGTTGACTCATAATGCCTCACATTATCAGCATCTCACTTAGACAACCCTTTCACGATGATTTCCTTGGATTTTGTATTGAACTCATTCCTCTATCCATATATCACAAATAGCAAAATGTATTCATTGACTACCATCAAGTAATATTCCTTTCTCATCTTCCACAGCTCATAGTTTGGTCCATTTAAAAATTAAACTCCTTCTGTTGTTAGCCAAACTTGATTAGACATTTTTTTCCCTTTGATATACATTCGATCAAATAAGATATTACTAAAGGGACCTTTCTCTCATATGAATTTTCAGAAACAATGATAATACTAAGAGGGGGGGGGGGTGCTAATTTTAACTTTTATTCTAATTTAGCTTTACTCATTCAAACTTGGCATCCATTATATGACAGAAACCATTCTCAAACCATAAAAATAGCCAACTCCCTCCTTTTGTAGAGACTTGCTAAACCTACCAGAAGCACCATCTGAAGCACCAAATTCATGGATTTATTGCAAGAACCAACCTGCATCTCCTTGGATTTATGCAATCACCAACTTGTAGGAGGCAGCAACCCTGAAGCCTTCTTAGACACCCACTAGAGATACTCATACTCCTTGGACTAGATTCCCATGCTCTGGATAGGTTCTAGCAAAACCTATGGAGGCATCAAGGCTGGATGAAAATTAATTTTTTCATGTGGTTCGTTCTACATAGGAAGATTCTGACCTCGGATAACATTCAAAAGAGGGGTGTCCTAGGACCTTACAGATGCTAGCTCTGTGAAGCTCAAGAGGAAACAATGGAGCACCTCCTCAACAACTACATTTTCACTTCGAGGCTTTGGGAGTCTTATGCCTCCATCTTCCAACAGTCTGACAGGGACTATGGCAGCATTATCCATACCCTTATCAACTGGAGAAGAAACTTTTCGGATAATGAAGTTCTTGGTTTAGCTTGGGCCCTTACACCAAGCTTCATTATTTGGAATATATGGAAAGAAAGGAAAAATAGAATCTTCAAGAACGTTAAGAAACCTTTCCATTACCTTCATGATTTGATCCTAGAACAGCTTAAGGAGACAGTTAGCACTAGAGTTCGCAATCTCCCTACAAATCTATTATAGACTTTTTTGTGCCTTACAGCATTGAGCATGAAATTTCCATAATCTAAGGGATCTAAAGTCCCTAAACATGTTGTTCCTACCCCTAGAGGAACAAGGCTAACAAAACACAGCAATTCACAAAAGTTATCCACCAGAAACTGCTCAAAAACAAGTCAATTCAGGATCAATTCAGTGGCTCCACTAGCTGTCAGCGCTGAATGTCAAAGCCAACACTGGCTACCTGCACTGAATGTCAAAGGCAACACTGGCTACCTGCGCTGAGCGAGAGTTGACATGTGGCAAGTTCATTCCAAGAGGTGTCAAGACCCAGGAAGCTTCCAGAATCTTCCTCAATGACACTTGCCTTAGTGAATTCCACTCGTGATGAGTAAGAGGTTCCTAATCTCCAAGTGGAAGCAAGAACCTCCAAGTGGAATCAAGAACTGACAGAGGGAGAGGACACTAGTCAGATCTCAAGCTGACTCATCCTCTCTCCAAAAATCTATATATGGATCTCTCCTCCATGAGATCTAGGGGCTGGAATTTTGTTATTGCAAAGAATTGTTGTTAGTTTGAGATTGGAATCATTGGGTGCTTAATGCTTTGAAGGGGGTGAAGATAGGGATTCCATTTGCTGGGAAGGAGATGCTGGATTGGAGCCCTCTGGGTTGTATCTCTTCCTGATCCTTGTTATTCATCAATAAAGCTATCTTGGTTTCTCCTATATACTAATGTATCTTTGATGTATGATTGCGTTAGTATGTTTAGTTTATTTCTAATCCTGAACTAGTTATGAATATGAATGCATGTCTTGTGTAGTGTTCTCTTCTTGTGATCTTGCAGAAACCTCTTGAAGCTGGGCGAGCGAGAAGGCAAGTAGCTGAGAAATCACAAAGAGAAGAGAGACCGGATCAAGGGACAAACGGAAGACACCGGTTAGCCCATCTATCTCTCTTCATTCTTAATTCATAAAGGAAGAAATACTAGAATAGCTGTCTCTGTTTGTTGCTTAGGCACTATCACACCTTAGGTGGATAGGATCGTCCTGCATAGGCATTTTTCCCCACAACAAATTGGCGACTCCGCTGGGGAGATCTGTTTAGTCATTTTATTTGTGTCTCTATCATTGTTTGTTTCATAGACTTGACAGCAACAATCGAACTGCATCTGCTATTCCGAGATGCGAAGTAGACAGTTGCTGCTTTGATCCAATCACTGGACTTGTCTATGATCTGAACAATGGACTCACAAATGATTTGATGATCCTTTGTGATAGATCTTAGTACTCCCTCAAAGCATCCTTTGATTGCACCTTGCTTGTTGCTTTTATTTGGCCTGAAACAGTAGATTAATCAGCAATCTGTGACCCAGAACCAGTGAGAAACGAGAGTTTCTCCTTCAGCGCAGACCCTGTGAAGGGATTCTGCATTTCAACGCAGGCCCCGTGAAGGCTACCTGCGCTGAATGTCAAAACCCCTCTGTTGAGGTTGCGCTGAACCAGTTTGCCCTTGTGCAGCTGGGGTTCTCTGCTCTGTTTTGCCTTGTTTTGATCTCTGATTTTTGTAGCCTGTAACCAGCATAGGTACTAGTCTGATAACTCCTTTTCTCTGCTTAAATTCCGCCTCCTTTTGTACAAAAAGACTGAGTGTTTTTATGTGTTTGTGGCGTCATTTGCAGTTTTCCGTTGCATGAGTGAAATAATCATCCTGTAGCCCTTGATTCAGATCTGTTGATTGTGATCTTAGGAGAGAGTTCATTGGCTATTTGCAGTTGATTATACATTTACTTTTGCATTTGGTTTGAGTTTGTCTCTTTTAAGTGTCAAAACAAGTATTCATTTCGAAAATCGTTAAGTGTTGTAATCTCTTCTACCCTCTCTGATTTCGAAAAAGCAAACTTGTTTGTATTTGTCATTTAAAAGAAAATTCAAAGTTGTACAAAAAGCTTTCTTTGTAGGCATCAATACTAAGAAAGCAGAAAACAAATACCTGCATTGTGCGTTTGCATCTTGATAGTTTGCATGTCTGATTTAGGAAAAGTGCATTAGAGTGTGTTGATTTCTCTTTGAGAAAAGATGGTTTCTTTCTTTTCCCTCATTAGCTAGGATTTTCAATGTTGAAAAGATATAAAGCTTGCTTATCATCTTTAGACTGCATTTAGAATTTTATCATACATCTCGTGGTGAACCTCAAAAGGCAAACTTCTAAAAAGATCAACCTAAAATAAATTGAATGAACTTAACAACGTTTTGCAACATAACGCACAACATAGAGGTCTAGGCTAGATATGTGTTCCGGCGTCGTAAAGCCTGGTGACTGTCGATCTCGTGGATGGTGGGTGATTCCTCCTGAGGGACGATAGTGCCAGTACGGATTGTACTCCCACGTACCGTCGTGTATATATTGGGAGACCCCTATAGGCATAAAACCTTTATCCTTAGGAAGCCGTGTCGGCCGCCCTACTAATCGCAATGCACTGAACACAACATTCAGGAAGATCGAACGCCCGTACCGTAAAAAGTATTCTGCGGTTCTGAGAAAAGTTTGGCACACCCTCTGCCTAGAACTCCAGAGCAGTTCCTTTTGTCCTTTTTCAGACTCTATAACAGAAAAAGTCCATCTGAGCATTTGTCACTTCGGGCTCATTAAAACATCGAAGGAGACTAGAGTCATCTTTAGCTTTTTCTCAACTATTTAAAATTGAAAAAGCGAGTTGTGTCTAAAGAGTCGTTAAAAAAATTATTTTAAACGGAACAATCACCCTTTATTCCTGCGTTGATCTTTAGGTTGAAAAATGGAGCACACCAACCAAGAAATTCCCCTTGGTGGGAATCCTAGTCCCTTCTCCTCTTGGGGAGATGTCGGTGCACCCCATATGGCCACATTGTCACTTCCAGGACTGACAATTGCCCTGTCGGTCTGCCTCTTTTCAACCAATGTCGTTCAGAACACCACTATTCCTGAACAGTCGAGTCAACAGTTAGACCAGACCAGAGTTGCCCACCAGCATTCTACTTCATCTAATTCTTCCTCTCCTCCTTCCTCTTCGCTTGACGGAACTGGTAGAACAAAGAACCAAGTTCCTAAGGAGAAGAAGGAAAAGAAGAAGAAAGAGAAGAAGAACAAGGAGCCAAAAGCGACTGGGGGCAAACAAGTGTCGTCTGACAAAAATCCACACACAGCACTGACTAGGCCTAAATCGCCATGTGTCATATGCAAGGTAGACCACTTCCACAGAGATTTTCCCTGCATCCCTCGGATACTAAGGGACTGGTCTCCCCGTTTGCACAATTCGGTAGCGTCAACCTATGATAGCCATGTTGACTGCTCACCATCAACTAGTGAAAGTGAAGCCACAGGACAGAGAGGGAAAGCTAGATTTCCCTGCAAACTATGTGAAGGCGACCATGCCATCCACCGTTGTCCCTTCTTAGACGAGGCTAAAAGAGTTTTGGAAGATCGCCCGATTTTACGAGCGCAACTTCCTCTTGGATATCAAAAACTCCTGCCAAGTCCTTCACTACTTGAGAACCCGGCTGGCCCGCCCAGGTGGTCAGCCGAAGCACCTATCATTGAAGATGAACCGTCTGAATCCATACCTGACGAAAGTCAAAAGGTTGAGGCGACAGTTGACCTGGTTTTGCCTTCAGAGGCTCTATCTTCGAATGATACCATCACAGAGGAGAATAAAGAGGACACCGTCCACATTCTCTTCATCAACACAGACTCCGACGAACAAGGGGGAAATTTTCCCATTCCTTTATCGCAGGAAGGAACTTCGTCAGAGTCATACTCGACCGTCCATTCGGTCCCACCACCAAGCAACCTAGTTGTCTCGTTCGACTGGAACAAACTAGGCAGACCCCGTTTGCCAGCAAGCATACCATTCAGAATTATCGTTCAAATATACAGAATGGTAATGGCTGGCACTATCATTGATGAGGGGGCATCTGTGAGTATCATTTCCTCTATTTCTTGGAAAGCGCTTTGTTCGCCAGCTCTTTTGCCTGAAGTGAGAAATCTATCAAGCTTTGATAAAGGAACCAGTCGACCTTTAGGGATCCTCCCCAATGTGCCCATCACATTGAAAGGGAAGACCGTTCAAATGAATGTGATGGTCGTTCAAGGACCCTTGGATTATAACCTACTCCTTGGACGAGACAATATATATTGCATGGGAGCCATCGTCTCCTCACTCTTTAGAGTAATGTGTTTTCCGCATGAAGGAAGAGTGGTCAAGCTCGTGGACCAACTTTCATTTCCAGGATCGCGCATCGCAAATAGTCATGTACCATCCCTAAATGGTCTCTTCACGTAAGAAGTGTCTCAACCCACGGTCCGTCCTCCTGATGAGCGCGAGTAATCCGGGAGGATATGACTGGAACCCAGGGGGCATGCATCCTGGTCTGCTTCGGCAGGAAAACTCCAGGTATAGAGTAGGTTTCCGCGGGAGAATATGACTAGTCTGTACCCCGCCCATGCTAGAAGAGGGTTATTCTAGAATAAGATTCTTTTGTCAAAGTTACGTGTTTGGCACTAAGGTCATTCACCTTTGTCTATCTCGATAGACACCGCCGAAGAAGTGTTTTGTTTGAAAGATTAACGGAACAATCTTTGGGTAACCTGAAAGAGGTAGGCCTTTCCTGGTAGAACAAATTTTTTACTTGTAAATTGAGGGGTAACCTTGAAATCGTACTTTATACCTGGGGGCATGCAAACCTTTTGGAGTGCAAGCAAAGAGCGGTTATTTATCTGTTTTTTGGGTTAGCCGTTTCCTAACTTGCATGAAGAAAGGATCTGGAGCAAAGCTTAGTGAGATGAAGCTCCATAAAAAATAGAATCTTGATGAGACACTCTTATCATATGACTGGGTTAATCGAGCAGTTTTAGCACATAGTTCATGCTCGTTAAAAAATAAACGCAAGATTCGAGCAGTTTTAACGCGGACTTCATGCTCGTTAAAAAATAAACATAAGCAATGAGCAAGTGTTTCCGCCAGCGTTTAAGCTCATTTTAAAATAAAAAATGAACCACTACCCGGTAAATAACCACTGTGAATGTAACCTTATCAGCCATTAAAGCCTTGGTTGTGTTTGCACCGTCACCTCCACTTTCCATTGGCCGATCGTTCACCTCCATATGTTTGTTTACCCATTTTGAGGAACAACTGCGAAGAGTGATTTCAACTAGCCATCCTTGTGACACTGCCATGATTGGAAAAGTCCAACCTGTACCTGGAATCAGCTGCTAACCTGTTTTATCACTCGTTCCTCAAAAGACGAGTCTTCTTTAAGCTCTTTTCATCTGACTCGTAAAATATGAAAAGATTGCCGAGTTTTGGCCTTCCAGCTCGTTAAAGCAACCGGAAGTGCTATCCCTCCTCTAGATTTTAATCTTTTTGGACCTGAGGGATTATTGCACAAAAAGATCGAACGCTTGTTTTGTTCGGCTCGTTAAAACTATCGAAAACTCATCCCTTCTGTATTGTTTTATACTTTTTCGGACTTAAGGGATTAGATGACGAAAAAGGACTTTTGGAGTTAACTTTATGTACCTTTTCAGACTCTCTAAAAATGAAAAGGACCGAGTTATCTTTGTCGTTAGACTCATTAAAATCATTAAATAGCGACAAACTTGTCTTTAGACGAGAACGAGTTTCACTATAGCTAGGCTCGTTAAAACATAGCGATGGGCTTGCCCGAAGGGCAGGTTATAGAACAAGCATATGTTATCCTCCTCAAGCTTGACAAAAATAAAGAGGTACTGGTCAGCAATGACTGGGGAAAAATTGGGAGAAACTCAAGAAAACTTTGATGGTAGCAAGTTGCTCTTGAACATGACACTTTTCCTCCATACCACAATCGGGTTGGGTTGTTTCATTCACCGGTCACATCCATGGTCTCGCCATACCATCCATATTTGGGGTAATGCTACCGATCCATCGCATCAGTGTCGCCATATGTTCAAGAGAAGTCGTTCAGAAACGTCAACCGTGTCCCATCCACTACCATACATTATCCTTCATCCTTTCATGACCGCCACCCTGAATCATATGTCACAGATCGTTTTCACCTCCATCAAAATCATTAGCTCCGTTCCATGTCATTGATGTGGGATTCATTAAGGCCCTCCTTTGACGGATCGCTTCTTGTCGACATCAACTCATTACCCAAGAAGTTGATCTAGGAACAACCCCTTCAGTACTTTGAAGCTTGCATGCCTCAATGGCAAGTTTCTCACTTCGAGCGATAGGTATACATCAATGACCTTCGACCGAAAGATTTTGCGTGGTGTTCGACGCCAAGTCCTTTATTCACGCCACGTGAATTGTACTGAAGTACCTTGAGGGTCATTATCATTATCGGTGATTCCTCTCGCGCTTGTTAACGGTTTACCACATTGACCGGTAATCAAGCGATATCTTTCCATGTTCGACTTCAGAACATTTCTCACATGGATCGACTTGTACTTAGAGTGAAGATCGAACAAGTTTGAAGACCCCGAATCTAGTTTCATCCATCCGGGCTACGATATATATTCAGGAAAGATAAAGACATTGACATGTACATCATTGTAGCAGATAATCATCCTACTCAAAGGATGATAATTTCATCAAAATTATCAGTCTACCATCAGACGATTGTCTGTTCTATGTACAGAAAAATGAATTTATAAAACTGAGCATGGGAATGCCCGCCTCAGCTAGATCATGAAAGCAGTATGAAAAATAATGTATTTTATTATATCTTATTACAAGTCTCCTCCCAACATTGGATGAACTTCGGATCCCCATGATAAAGCATTTCATCCGATAAACGACCTCATACTTTAGGGGGCAACTGTTATAGACATTTTTGTGCCTTACAGCATTGAGTATGAAATGTCCATAATCTAAGGGATCCAAAGTCCCTAAACATGTTGTTCCTACCCCTAGAGGAACAAGGCTAACAAAACACAACAATTCACAAAAGTTCTCCACCAGAAACTGCTAAAAAACAAGTCAATTCAGGATTAATTCAGTGGATCCACTAGCTGTCAGCGCTGAATGTCAAAGCCAACACTGTCTACCTGCACTGAATGTCAAAGGCAACACTGGCTACCTGCGCTGAGCGAGAGTTGACATGTGGCAAGTTCATTCCAAGAGGTGTCAAGACCCAGGAAGCTTCCAGAATCTTCCTCATTGACACTTGCCTCAGTGAATTCGACTCGTGATGAGTAAGAGGTTCCTAATCTCCAAGTGGAAGCAAGAACCTCCAAGTGGAATCAAGAACTGACAAAGGGAGAGGACACTAGTCAGATCTCAAGCTGACTCATCCTCTCTCCAAACATCTATATATGGATCTCTCCTCCATGAGATCTAGGGGCTGGAATTTTGTTATTGCAAAGAATTGCTGTTGGTTTGAGATTGGAATCATTGGGTGCTTAGCTTTGAAGGGGGTGAAGATAGGAATTCCATTTGCTGGGAAGGAGATGCTGGATTGGAGCCCTCTGGGTTGTATCTCTTCCTGAACCTTGTTATTCATCAATAAAGCTATCTTGGTTTCTCCTATATACTAATGTATCTTTGATGTATGATTGCGTTAGTATGTTTAGTTTATTTATAATCCTGAACTAGTTATGAATATGAATCCATGTCTTGTGTAGTGTTCTCTTCTTGTGATCTTGCAGAAACCTCTTGAAGCTGGGCGAGCGAGAAGGCAAGTAGCTGAGAACTCACAAAGAGAAGAGAGACTGGATCAAGGGACAAACGGAAGACACCGGTTAGCCCATCTATCTCTCTTCATTCTTAATTCATAAAGGAAGAAATACTAGAATAGCTGTCTCTGTTTGTTGCTAAGGCACTGTCACACCTTAGGTGGATAGGATCGTCCTGCATAGGCATTTTTCCCCACAACAAAATCCACCTTCGGTAACAGATATGAGGATTCTTTATCAGCTAGAGTTGTAGGGACTTATTCCTCAGGGCTTGGATAGGAAAGTTTCAATTTTGGATCCTGGGCTAGATTTTTGGCATCCTCCCCCTAAGGGTTTTTTGAAATTCAACATTGATGGTGCTTCAAAAGGTAATCCAGACATGGCCGGCCATGGAGGGGTGTTAAGGGATGAAAACGAAAACATTATGTTCATCTTCTATTGCCATTTAGGAAGAGCCACCAACAACATGGTGGAATTAATGGCAATGGAGTAGTGTCTAGAGTTCCTGGTCCAAGATAACTGCCAAAATGTGATCATTGAAGTTGATTTAGAGTTAATTATTAACTCGATCAAGAAAATCAGCTGGGGTACAAAGCCGAAAAAAGCCTCGAGCAACTGGAGACTGATCCAGGTCTTTCATCAGATACACAGTCACCTCCAGAGTCTGAGAACAGTCAGGTTTATTCATGTGCAAAGAATGGCCAATAAACTGGCAGATTTTTGGGCCAATCAAGGAGTGATTTGCACAGATAATATGGTGGTGAAGTACTGGCAAGAGCTACCTCCGAATAGATTAAGAGCGAAGTGCCAAGACCAAGCAGATGAAGATAAGACAATGTTTTTGAATAGTGCCATGGAGGAGGGGTATAGATGACTAGCAGTTTTTGGTTTAGGAGTTTACTCATAGTCGGGTTTAATGCGGGTTGCTTGCAGGGGTCAACCCTCGCATCCCAGGTTAATTTGTTCACTGCAGTTTCTAGTTGCAACAATGCGGGCGACTGGGTTTTTTGGAGAACAGATAGGATGGTGGTTGATTCAGGTCATATCGGTTCTGGTAGGGCAAACGCAGCGAGAGGTTGGAAGTCGGGATCTCTGAGAGGCTGTGAAACTAGGGGTTTTTCCTCTTTGTTAGCTTTTCCACGGCCTAAGCGGTTTTCTAGTGATCGCAGCCCTAGCAAGCGGGAAGCGATTTTTTCTTTTCGGGAGCGATTCCATTCAGAGTGCTCCACGTGGCAGTGGGGTCGGGAGGAATACCGCCCTCATCGCACGCTATTGTTCGTGAATGTAGGCGGGCGCGATATTATCCCCAACCGTCGGATCCGGCCAGGCAGATCCACGGATGAGACTGTTCGTGCATGTTGGTGGGTCCTCTGGGTAAAAGTCGTGCTACTTAGCATAGCGATTTTAGCCATGACCGTTGGATCGAGCGGGGAGATTCGATGGTTGAGATTAAAGAAGCAAGTTAGGAATATGGCAGGAAGCAATTTGTTCTTGGCGGGAGGTGGCTTAACACTCATTTCCCTGATTCACGAGTTAGGGAGTGGTGCGGATATGAGAACTTTATAGTGTGGCACTTTTGTTCCTCTTCGGGTCTGAATCCAGATTCTTGTATTTTTCTTTAGAGAGTTGTAAGGTTTAGTTGTAGGGGGCAAAGCTTTGGCCTTGGGCCCGGTTATGGGGTTTTGATGGGTTCTCTCCTTGGCCCATGGCCCTTCGAGATTGGTTGTAAATTATGTACTCTATTTGTTGATTAATGAATTAGAAGGTCCGACTCTTGCATTAGCAAAAGAATAATTGTATTTTGCTAACTAATTTGATTAAATTCTTCTCAAATAATATAAATTATTTGGAAAAGTGTTTTTAAGAATATAAAATTTTAACAAAATTACTATTTTAGGATTTTGGATACATTTTCGTTTTTTTGGGTTAAAATGGACAATATCATTAATAAGTTGGGAATTAATGTAGTATGGATATAGGTCGAATATAATTTGTTTCAACCTCGATCAATCAATAAAATTTGTTCTATATGCAAAAGCTTGATCCTCTCAAACAAACTTAGGTTTTCTCTCTTTTACTCTATTATATTGGTGACTTAAATATTTCATATGGTATCAGGGTTGGGTTTTCTGTTTTCCTCTCATTCAATACTCTATCTCCACCAATTTCTTCTTCTTACAATACTCTTCTTTAAAGTATATAGAATCCTTTTTTTAGTGGCAAGAATTAAATACTACTCGTCGACCATGAAAGCCTTGTTTAGGTCACACTATCTATGGGTAATTGTAAGGAATGGTTACACAAAATCCCTAAATGTGCCATCATACAATGCACTCACACAAGCTTAGAAATGCATTTTGAAAGAGCATAGGATGAAAGATTCATGACAAAACACATGACAGTATACTCCCTAGAAAAACAAGGAAATGAGGTACATGAGAAGAGGTTAAAATTGCAAAATTGCAATTTCTATAAAGGGATATTGAAAACACAACAACGAAAGAGTGTGATTAAGTGGAACACTTTTTAGCCCATCGGTAAAATTAAATAACATGGGGAGTTTGTAGAAAACATGAACGTCATTGAAAAAATGTTTAAAATTCTTTCTTCAAAAATTGATATTCTTGTTATGGGTTTAGAAGAAACAAAAGATTTGAGTCAATCTAGTGTTGATGACTTGCATGGCTCTCTAATAAAGCATGCATATAGGCTACACATGTTAGATAACAAATTGGAAAATGCATTTTCATCTAAGGATTCTATAAGCTGTGGTAGAGACATGCATAACTTCAATCCTAGAATGAGAGTTTCAAAAGTGTAGTCTTGCAAATATTGCTAGAAGAGTTCAAACTCATAATTTTAATCACTCATGCTTTCACATATTTGATAAATACAGTTCTACACTATTGTAAATTCAATTTAATTATGTTCTTATTTAAATATTGGAAAACTATATTTTCTTGATGGATCTAATCGATATTAAGTTGATCAATGAATTCAAATAGATATACATGTCATTATTGTTAACTATTTAGCAAATTGACGACAAGTTTGCCTTTGTTTTAACCACAATTGTATCAGTTAATGCAATTGTTTTGCTAAATTTGAATTAATTTTAATTCAATTTAGATATGTGTACAAGTAACTATTATCAAATAGCTAAGTGTACATATTTTTCTCAATAAGTTAAAGATATTTCCTTGATCTCTCAATTAATTTTTATTCCGAATTCAAAACTAGTCCAAAATGTCTTTATCCTGATTATATTTTTTCTCTTGATTTGAATGAGGCCTTTATGTTTTCCTAATCTAGATAGACTTAGGATTTATTTTTTGTTTCTTGCATTTTAAACTAGATTCACATTTATATTAATTTACTACATTTTTAGAAGTCTCTTTTGTAGAAACTTTGAATAATAAACACTTATTCACAGAGATTATCCCGATTATACACTATTTCGGAATACATGCACAATACATAATCTCCTCTATGTTAATCATCAATTTAACAGCATCAAAAACAATGAAACATCAATCAGATGCAGAGATTAACACAGTATGTAACCCGGGGAAAGCTTACAGCTGAAAACCCCACACTATCTGTATATTAATGATTGAGAACATGTAACAATACATAATGCAATACTCCTCTCAAGTATCTAGCACTATCTCCACCTGTTACACACAAAACTGGCTCAGATCCGAACAAGTCATAGGTTCAGGTCTTCTCCGTTGCTTTCACTGCCTCTATTGCACAATACCATGTGAAAATCACTCACACTGAAAATCATGTGAGCAAAGGCTATATCACTACGAATATACTAGGCAATCATCATGGGCATACTCAATTCATTGATTGTGCAAGATCTCATGCACAACTATAGTCACAATTGTTAGCAATCTCAACCTCTAATACCTGTCTCCACTGAACTGTACATGCACTTACATGCAACTGAGTTAACTGATGTATTCTTTAGTTGATTTATGAGTTAATAATTAGTGAATTAGTTTAAAAATTAATTCACATAACTCATCACTATTCTATCTGCAGTTAGACTAATTACAACTAGTTTAACCAAGTCAAACTAAACACAACTCCATCAACTCCACATCCAACTCCACAGAACTCACATGCATGAGTTCTAACTGATATCCTGCATGCAATAGCTCAATTGACTCATAAGAAAAGAGTATTTTCTTCTGAAAATTGCATGTGCCACATCTGTAGCTCAAACTGAAGTGCTCCAAGAGGATAAGATAATGTTTATAGTCTAAATATTATTATGAGACAATAATATTTGACTTTTCTATTTTTGACTAGTAGTCTAAAAATAGACTCTGATCACTCCTGCTGTGATCCAAAAATAGGAGTTCGTCTATTTTTCCCAACATGACCAATCATCCATAAACAACGTTCTGCAACTCATAGACCATGATCCATATGTCTAAAAATAGACATAGTCTAAAAATATACTTTGCTTCATAATTTGCCTGCGAGCCCACTTAGTGAAGGTGACTCCTTTCCACTAAGCTCCGTCATCTTGTTGCGTTCTCAAAACTCCCTCTCAACAAGATATGGATTATCAGCAACCCCTATCCTACCTTGGTGGTTTTCGAATTTTCTCCTGGTGAGCACCTTCGTCAAGATATCAACATCCTGATCCTCCGTTGGAATGTATGAAAGTAACATGATTCTCCATTGCACACAATCTCTGATATGGTGGTACCTGATGTCAATGTGCTTAGATCTACCATGAAATACAGGATTAGCCGAGAGTTTAATGCAACTCTAGTTATCACAGTAAATCATAGTAGGCTCCAAGTAAGAACTGAACAAATTGACCAGAACCTTCCTCATCCATATAGCCTCGCATGCAGCCAAACTTGCTACCATATACTCGGCCTCTGCTGAACTGAGTGCCACGGATCTCTGCTTCCTGCTGTACCAAGAAACTACTATTGACCCAATACTAAAGACCCCTCCTGATGTGCTCCTTCTGTCTGTTGGGCTCCCTGCCCAATTTGCATCTGTGAAGGCACATAGCTTCACCTCATCCTTCTGTCTGTACCACAATCCATATCCCGATGTGCCTCTCAAATAATGCAATACATGCTTGCCCACCTTCCAGAAGAGCTTGGTAGGCTTAACCATAGCTTGTGAGAGCTGGTTAACAGCATAGCATATATAGGGTCGTGTATTGACCAGATACATAAGCGACCCCACCAACTATCGATAAACAGTGGCATCCACTTCTTCTGCCGAAGTGGCATCCTCCTTCCTCTAACCTCCAGGAAGAGGAGTATCAACACGCTTGCAGCCATGCATGTTGAACTTCTCCAGTATCTCTCGAGCATACTTACCCTGAGAAACAAATAGTCCATCACTGTGCTGCCAAATTTCCAATCCCATGAAATAATGAAGGAGGCCCAAGTCCTTCATTTCAAACTCCTTAGCAAGATCATCCTTGCATGAAAGTATCAACAACTCATCACCCGTTAGAATCAAATCATCTACATAAAGTACAATGATAAGCAACTTACGCTCCACCACAATCTGGTATAGGTTAGGATCCGCCTCACTCTTGGAGAATCCAAGTCCGATGAAATAACTGTCTATCTGTGTGTACCAAGCACGTGATGCTTGTTTCAACCCATACAGCGCTCTCTTGAGCCTGCACCATTCGACTCGCTGTTGAATATCTCAAAAACTTCGGGTTGCTCAATGTACACCTCCTCCTCAATGACTCCATTGAGGAACGCAGTCTTCACATCCATCTAATGAATGTGCCACCCCATCTGTGCTGAGAGAGCAAGAATCATCCGTATGGAAGAATACCTTGCAACAGGTGCAAAGGTCTCCTCATAATCGATCCCCTCTATCTGTGAAAAGACTTGGGCAACAAATCTTGCCTTGTACTTCTCCACACTCATGTTAATTGCCTGCTTAACTTTGTAGATCCATCTCGAACCCACCATTGATTTCCCTTCTGGTCTAGGAACAATCTCCCATGCACTGTTTCTGACAATCGAATCATACTCTTCCACCATGGCATCTACCCATGCGGGATCCTCCACAGCTTCCTCGAAAGAGGATGGCTCAGTCACAACACATTTGCTCACAAGAGCCATGTATCCAGTGTATCGATCAAGTGACTCTCTCTGCCTGCGTTGGGCTGTAAGTGGTCCTACAACTTTCTCTGCATCTTGAGCCAGTCGCTCAGCTTCTGTCAAGCACTTTTGGCCTCTGATGGTTGGCGCTGCATGAGTGGTCTCTTCCACTCCATGAACCTCGTCCTGTGGTTGATCCACATCCTGAAGCTCATACTTAGGAACTAATAGCTCCTCATTTGCATGCAATTGTGGCTCCCTCTCAAGCGAACACTTCATGGATTTCTCCTCCTGAAATTTTATATCCCGTCACACAAAAGTCTTACCATTGTCTGGAAAATATAGACGATAGTTGTGGGGTGTATCAGTGTACCCCAAAAATATCCCAACCTTTGCGGTTGGCTCCAACTTCTTCCTGGCATCCTTCGTTGCATGCATGTAAATGTTAGCACAAAAAATCCTCAAATGAGAAAGATCAGGCTTCTTACCAGAATAAGCCTCCTCGGGTGTACTCATGCCAAGTATCATGTGAGGACAACGGTTCTACACATATACTGCAGTATTGCATGCTTCCATCGACAAGTGAAGGGGTAGGCCCTGATCATGCAACATCGCCTGTGCAGCACCCACGATCATTCTGTTCTTCCACTCAACAACCCCGTTCTGCTATTGGTTATGGGGAGCTATGAGCTCTCTTCGAATCCCTTCTACACTGCAGAAGTATTTGAACTCGCCAGAGATGTATTCACCACCATTGTCTCTCCTAAGAGCCTTCACCTTCTTACCCGACTCCTTCTCGACCAGTGCTTTGAACTCACAGAACTTTGCGTATGTCTCGCTCTTCTTCTGCATGAAGAAGATCCAGCACTTATGACAGAAATCATCAACAAAGATCACATAATACTTGTGTTTTGCTGTCAAAGCTACCGAGAAAGGTCCACACACATCTATGTGAATTCTCTCAAGGATCGTCGTGGCACAACTATCCTTCTCGTGAAAGGTGGCTTTCACAAACTTTCCCAAAGTACACCCCTTGCACTGATTTGACTATGCAAGAGTGCCTTTAGGAAGCCCTGTAGTGATCTACTGCAGTATCTTCAAGGCTCCATGGTCAAGGTGACCCAATCTCCTATGCCACAGCTCGCCATCATCCCAGCTCACCAATCCTTCTGCCTTGCATGCCATTGTTGCGCATCCATCTACATGCAACTGATAAAGGTTCCTCACTCGAACCCCTATCTTCTGGGTTTCTCCAGTTGTCTTGCTGCACAAGAAAGCCTTTCCTTCGCTGAAAATAACATCATATCCCTTGTCTTCTAACATCGTCACAGAGATAAGATTCTTCTTCAATCCTGGAACATACATCACTTCCTTCAATACGAAGGGTTTACCAAACTCCCTCTTAAAGGAAATCGTACCGATACTGGTCACATTGTATCTACCATCATCGGCCATCTCGATGTGCACTCCAAGATCTTTTTCATCCAGATCAAAAAAAAAATCTTGATCTCGTGTCATGTGAAAAGACGCACCACTGTCCAAGAAACACACCGATCCCATCACACTTGAAACCAAGCATGCGATCAATGAAAAATAAAGCTCAAACTACGATTCTAGAGCCTCTCCTACTGCAGATCCAGTAGCTTGCTTGTTCTTCTTCTTCTGCAGACAATTAGTGGCATAGTGTCCATGCTTGTGACAGTGAAAACACTTCACCTTGGACATGTCCTACTTCTTGCCTTTTTCACCAGACTGAGAAGCTTTCTTGTTCTTCCCCTTCTTTGTTTTGGCAGCCAAAGCACAATTTTCTTCATCAAGTCCCTTTGATGAAGATCTGTCCCTCGTATTCCGCCTGATCTCCTCCTGCACAAGATCCGACTAAATTCTCTCCCATCCTGGAAATTTCTCCCGACCATTGACAGAGTCCTGATAGGAATGCCAACTCTTCGAAAGACCAAGGAGAGCCAAGCTCACCAAGTCCTCATCATTGACAGTTACCCCCACACTTCCCAGCTCATCTCTGCACTGAGTGAACTTTTTGAGATACTTGGGCATACTGTCTCCCTTCTCACATTTGATGTTTCTGAGTTTATCCTTGAGCACCAGGTTCCTCTATTCGCTCTTGCTTTGGAATAGATCTGTCAACACTTTCCACATCAAGCATGGAGAAGCCTTTCCATGCAGGTTGGACACAATGTGATCCTTCATGCCCCCCAACAGAATCCTTCGACACTTTGTTGTCTTCTTTTTCCAAGCATCAACTTGAGCAGCATCAGTCGGCTTTGGGACATCAGCCTATATGAAATCCTTCAGCCCATTATCATCTAACACTACTTCCATCTTGTCCTTCCATGCAATATAGTTCGAGCTGCCCTCAAGAGCATACTCCAATCACAATCCACTGAAAGACATTGCCACGTTGATAACAAGAAAACACTGCTGCAAATTCAAATTCCACCAGCTCCAAACTCAACCACCTCAGATCTACGATTCATGAGAACAAAATATTTCTTGTACAGAGATTTACTGTATGGGCTTTTACCGGATATGTTATAGACATTTTTGTGCCTCGCATCATGGAGCATGAAATGTCAATAATCACAGGGATCCTCAGTCCCTAAACATGTTGTTCTTACCCCTAAAAGAACAAGGTCATCAAACAACAGCACTTCCAATCAGTTCTCCACCTGAAAACACTTCAAAACAGGCTTATTTTGGATCATGTCAGCTGCTCCACTGAGCATCTGCGCTGGAATGCAACTGCTCCTCCTTGTACCTGCGCTGGAAGTCAAATCTAATGAAGGCTACCTGCGCTGGGCGAGATTGGCCAAGTGGCACAGTCATTCTGCAAGGTGTCAACTGCCCAGGAAGCTTCCAAACTAACACTTGGTTCATGAGATTCGCCCTGTGATGAGTAAGAGGAACTTGATCACCATGTGTAAGCAAGGATCTCCAAGTGGACTCAAGAACTGAAGATTAACTGAAGAGGGAGAGGACACAAGGCAGCTTCATGTCAGTCTCAAGCTGACTCATCCTCTCTTCTTCTCTCCTATATATAGAGCTCTTCTATGAGGTCTAAGGAGGCTGGAATTTTGTGTAAAGCAAGGAGGTGCTGTTGGTTTACAGTTAGAGCTATTGGGTGATTGTTTTACTAGAGGTGAAGAGGAGAGTTCTTGCTGCTGGGGAGGTGCTGCTGGATTGGAGCCATCATTGGTTGTAACCTTCTCAGAACCCTGTTACTTCTATCAATAAAGTTTTGCATGTTCTCCTATATACTTGTATTGCATTGATGTATTGTATTTACATGTATATTTGATTCATCCTAATCCATGCTTCAGTTATGAGTACATGTATCTTGTAGTTTGCTCTCTTGTTTGTGCAGGATCTGTGTGTAGCTGGACCGGCAAAGAGAGCAAGGAGCTGGGAACAAGAGACAAAGAGAGAGGATAAGGATCGACTAAGCGAAAGACACCAGGTTGGTTAATCTTTCTTCATTCTCTCTGTACTTTCATAAAGGAAATCATCAAAACTTTATTTTCAGTTGTTGCTAAAGACTGTCACCTTTAGAGTAGGGATAGGGTCATCCGCATCGGATACTTTTCCCCACAACAAACTGGCGACTCCACTGGGGAGCCTAGTATCTTGTTGGTGTTTGTAGTATTTTGCTATTCATTTCTTGAAGAAAAGAGTACCAAATCGAAAAGCTTTTGACTATATCAAAAGCGAAGTAGAGGGACTGCTACTCTTGCTCATTTGCTGAGCAAATTCAAGATTTAAAGAGCTAATCTACAAAAGACTCTTTACTCTTTGTGATAGATCTTCATCCTCTTGATCATCCCTTAGCCTGTACTTGACCTATAGCTTTTTATTTCAGCAAAAACAGTGCATTTTTGAGCTTTTTATGACCCAGAATTCTTTGCAGACGCAACTCTCGTGTGTCAGTGCAGGCTGTCCACAGGCAGTCTGCATTACAGCGCAGGTGCTCCCTTCGGGAACTGCGCTGAGAGTCAAACTGGCAGACTAGAACCTGCGCTGGTCCAGTTAGCCATTGTCTTGCTCAGCTTTCCCTTTGTGTCTTGGCCCTGTTTTCACTGTTTTTTAGCTGATTGCTTGCTGGTCATTGTACTTGCTGTAGACCACTTCTCCTTGACATTATTCCGCCTCAGTTGTGTGATGAAACTGTGAATGTTCTTTCAGTATTTCTTGTTTCAGTTACAGTTTCCCATTGTGAAAAGCGAACCAGTATAGTTGTGACCTCTTAGATCCTGAACTGTAAAAGTGTCTTTGTGATCTTAAGAGCTAGTTTTATTACTGTTCATGGCTGTTTGAGTTTGTTTGTTTTTCATCTTATGGTTTGAATTCGTATATTTTTAGTGTTAAAACAAGTACCTGTAAGGTGTCTTTTCATGTTAGACGAAACTTGTTTGTTTACACTTCAAATTGAATTCGAAAATTATACAACAATTTCCTTTTGTCTACATCAACATTAAGGGAAAAGAAAAGAAATACATGCATCTTGCATTTGCATTTTTGATAAGTTTGTGTGTCTGATCTAGGAGAAAGTGCATTAGTTTGTGCTTTGTGCTCTGTGTGGAAAGATATTGTTTTTCTCTCCCCTCAGTAGTTAGGATTTTCAAAGCTAAAAAGATTGTAAAAGCTTGCTTATCATTTTAGCTGCATTTAGGAATTCGTACCAATACATCTTGTGGTGATCCTGAAAGACAAACTGATAAACAAGATCAACTTAAAATATATTGAATGAATCTAAAAACGCATTGTAACATAACGCTCACAGTAGAGGTCTAGGTAGAGACGTGTTCCGGCGTCGTTAAACGTAGTGACTGTCGATCTCTACGAAGGTGGGTGATTCCTCCTGAGAGTCGGTGGCACTAATACGGACTTGAGCTCCCGCGTACCGTCGCGTATATTGGGAGACCCCTATAGGCTTTTATCCTTTATCCTTAGGAAGCCGTGTCGACCGCCCTACTGATCGCGATGCAGTGAACACAGCATTCACGAAGATCGACCACCCGTACCGTAAAACGCATTCTGTGGTTTCGCGAAAGGTTTGGCACACCCTCTGCCTAGATCTCCAGAGCAGTTTCTTTTGGCCCTTTTCAAACTCTATAACTGAAAAGGTCCAGCCGAGCATTTGTCACTTCGGGCTCGTTAATACATCGAAGGCGACTAGAGTCATCTTTAGCTTTTTCTCGACTCTTAAAACATGAAAAAGCAAAGTTGTGTCTAAAAGCGTCTAATAAAATTCATTCAATACGGAAACATAATCCCCCTTTTTGTATTTTAGTTGATCAAGTAATCCGCAACCGTGGAGGAAAGTCAATTAAAACCCCGTCGTTCAGGGAGGCTTGCGAGTCAACCGCCTTTGTCTCCGGAACCGAGAGTAGTACGGACGAAGCGAACTCGCTTGACCAGGTCAAAATCTCCTTTTAAAGTTAGAACGGAAGTTCCAACAACATCTGAGATTCTGGTCACTCCCAATATTTCTGGAATCCCTGCCTCTATTGAAGAAGTTCAACAGCAACAGAAGGACAGTGGTACTGATCCTAGTCTGAAGACAAGTACTTGCATAACTGAACCAGTTCCATCTGAAACCGGTCCACAGAGTCTTGTTGTTCAAACGACTGTCGCTGTCGAAGCAACCCCTTCTTCGGCACCAGAAATCTTTTACGGACCTGATGGTCTTCCTCTTCCTCCTGGTCTGATTGCAATAGAGGAAATCGTAGAGGACCAGCAAGCAAATACTCCAATTCATTTTGGAGTAGGTACCCCTCTTTTTCCTTCTGCATCAGAAGTTTGTCTATCGCCACCAGAAGTTCCTGAAGAATCGTTAGGAAGTTTATTGGATAGACTTAAAATGTCTGAACAACCGTCGACATCTAGAACTGTGCCAAACGACACAGCGACAGCAGAAGCTCCTGCTGCCAATCCGACGATGTTTGCCGGCATACCAGCCGTCCCGACTAGCTCTCATCAGCTAGAAGGAGTCCACCCAGGGACTATTATGACAACTTGGTCTGTTCCAGTTTGTTCTTCCAGTATAATACCCGGTAATTCTTATGTTGAAATGAGACAAATTGATCCCTTTGGGAATCAGTTTGGGCCATCCAGTCCTCAAAGGCCATCTATACCTTTGAGCTCCGGATTGTTACCGTATGGGGGGCAATATGCCCTTTCACTTCCCCTTTCGGGGGGATACCCATACGGCAGTTTTCAACCACATTCAGGTTTGACTGAAGTAACGACGAGTGGTTGGGTACCTATGTTACCCCAACAACCAAGAGTTGTATATTCCATGCAACAATGTGTACCTATGTCTAGTATCCCGACGACGCCAGCAATTGTAACCGTGTCGCAAGTTCAATCGATGCCTGTTGTATGTCAACCCCAAGTTGTAATGCAACAGCCTATTGACCCTGCAACACAACCACAATCGCCAACTGCCGAGACGACACAGATACAAACAGGAACCATAACCCCGCGTCTTGGTCCGTCGGTTAGTGTCGCACAACAAAACATGGCTTCACAACCATGGATGGTGCAATACCAACAACCTCAGTTTCAACAGGTGTACCAGGGGTCTGAGCAACAGATCTTTGCAAATAGTGGGCAACCCTACATTCAGAATGGGTTAAACCAACCACTTTACAGTGGCCAAGCCCACCAACCATATCAGTCATATCAACATCAGTTGCATTATACTGGTGTGCAAAGACCTACTGCTCAGGTGATTCCATCATATCCTGGGTACGCCTCGCCAAACCTGAATCAGCAGTTGCCATTCGTGGCGACCTTAGAATTACCAGATTTACATCGATTGACGAACGATCCAATCGCCTATGCCCATTGGTGGCCAGCGATTCCTCACAAACTTCCTTCGGACATTCCTAAATTCAATGGAAATCCGGGCGAAGACCCGTCGAATCATGTGATGACATTCCATCTGTGGTGTTCGTCGAATACCTTGAATGATGATTCGATAAGGCTTCGTCTTTTCCAGAGGACATTGACTGGTCCGGCGGCTAAATGGTATATTGAATTACCTAGAGCCTCTTTCGACAATTTTAGTTCCCTAGCCACGACTTTCTTAACACACTTTCAGTTACCTATAAGGTACGAAACTGGGACAGAGATCTTGACCAATTTCAAGTAGACAACTGCCACACATATATCTGATCATATACATGAGTGGCGTCGTCGTCACAGAATGGTAAAAACCTATGTTCCAGATCAGCTATTAGCTGAGTGGTTTATAAAGTCGCTTCTGCCGGCAATAACAGAAGATGTGGCCAAGGGAGGTGTCGTAACAGAAGAGCAAGTGATTGCTCGTGCTCAATATTTGGACTTAGTGTATACTCAGTCGGGCACGCTCTATGATAAGATACCTGATGCCCCCAGACCGGAATTTTCAATCCCTCCTCCTCCCGGATCAAATAGTGACTCTCATGCCGGTGATGGCGTGATTGGAACTGCAAACGCTAAGTCGACAAGGGATTCAAATAAGAAAGCCCGTAAGACTTCGAATCAAAAAGCAAATCAAGAGATTCTTGCTTCGGAGGTAAATGCTGTATCTACGGATAAAGACAAAAACTCCAATCAACCAGGAAGCAAGAAGAAACAAAACAAAGGGAAGAAGAAGAAACAAGGTGGGTCATCCCCTCAAAAAACTTCTTCAAACCCTCCTGGGCAAGGGAAACAATTTCCTCCATGTCAAATATGCGATGAAAATCATTCAACAAAGAACTGTCCGTTCAAAGCTGAGTTAAAGAGGTTCTTTAAAAGTTCCCAAACTTCAGCTGTGTTGACTGATCCATTTCCCACCCCAGGTCAAAATATGGTTGATAGTGGAAATGCTTCTCCGTCTCAAGTGCTTATGTTGTCGGTTTCTAAGCAAAATGATGCTTTGATCTCGACTAGGAATAAAGATTATGGGAATCCGCCGGTGTCGAACGACAAAGGGAAAGATCAACCCAGTAGTTCGACAACAACTTCGGCAGAAGTTGTACCCCCCCTCACGCATGAATTAACAATAAAGCCGCCTAAGGGAGTAGTCCACAAGTCGACATTCAACCCTCGCGCCAGAGCGGCGCAACACTATAATATAGTGGAGGATTTGGCCCAATCGCCATCTGCTATGTCGACTCTTGAGGTACTACAAAATTGCCCATCCCAAAGACAGGCATTGTTATCAGCAATTGGTGGAGTGGATCCTAAAGATTCCAATCTTGTATCCTTTGATCACAAAGGATATGATCCTCAGTTGCCAGCGCAATTAGCTTTCCTTATTCAAGTGAAAGCACTCAACAAAACTGTTCATAGAACGATTATTGATGAGGGCGCATCGACATGTATCATGTCGATGAGTTGCTGGAAAACTCTTGGATCTCCAACCTTGTCGCGATCTTCGACGACATTGAAAGCATTTGACGGTAGGTCGTACACTCCGTACGGTATCCTAAATAACTTTAAGGTTGAACTAGGAGGAAAAACAGTAGAGATTGATGTTGAAGTCATTGATGGCAATCTTGACTATAACATCCTACTGGGAAGACCATGGATATATGCCATGGCAGCTGTAGTGTCGACATATTTTAGGAAGATCGCATTCCCGTTTGAAGGAGGGATTACGATCGTCGACCAACAGAATTTCCTCCCTAATGATTCACAAGTTACTGGAAGCATTCCCCTGATCCATGGGAGCGACCATTCAATAAAAGATATAGGAGTAGGCTTGCTAAAAGATCCCACAATGATGGGAACTTTCACGTTGCCACCTCCTTTCCATGAAGGGAATATCCCGTTTGTAGCAACATGCAACATGGTATCTTCATCGAAGGTCGCAGAAGACAAAGTCGTCATGGATCATCAAGTGGTATTGCCACCTAGCCCTATTGAAATATTGTAGCAATCAATGTTTCAGGCATGGGAGGCGATCCCAAATGAACGCTCGTCAAGCGTTTGGGTAGATAGGTCCGAAGAATATGGTACCCCATTAGATCCATGGTCAAAAATTCATGGGACTGACGAAGGAATCTTACAATCAATGATGATTGAGGGGGCACCATGGAATGGTCACCACCATCGTTCCCTTCTTCCAGAATGTGAAGAAGAAACTCATCACGACCTATATCACCCTTCAGTGTTTGAATTCCTAACAAATACTGTAAACACGGTGGATTCAGAGAGAAACCTATCCAATATTGAAGAAACCATAGCCATAAACATCTCGACAAAATCTGATGTTGTTGAGAATATTCATGTCGGCAAAAGTTGTTCCCCTTCAGAACTGGAAATATATAGTGCTCTCTTTCGCGAATTTAGAGATGTCTTTGCATGGTCATATGATGAAATGCCAGGCATTGACTCGAGCATAGTTGAACATGAGATTAAAATGTATCCTGATGTCAAACCAGTAAGACAACGGCTTCGACAGGTACATCCGAAGAAAGCCGCTGCCATTAAGGCAGAAGTTGAAAAACTTCTCCATGCTGGATTCATCTACCCGGTTCCTCTAACCGATTGGGTATCGAATATTGTCCCTGTTATGAAAAAACAAGGGACGATAAGAGTGTGCGTCGACTATAGGGATGTAAACCAAGCTTGTCCGAAAGACAACTACCCTACACCCTTCATCGACCAGATAATTGATGAATGCGCCGGATGTGAAATCTTTTCCTTTATGGATGGATTTTCCGGGTATAATCAAATAAATATCCGCCCACAGGACCAGTCTAAGACTGCATTTATTTGTCCGTGGGGCACATTCGCTTATCGAAAATTACCCTTTGGTTTAAAGAACGCAGGGGCGACGTTTCAGAGGGCAATGAATTATGCCTTCCATGACATCAAGAACATTGTTCAACCTTACCTCGACGATCTTCCGGCTCATTCGCGGAAGCGGACTGATCATCCGCAGCATTTGAGAGCAATATTTCTACGTTGCCGACATTACAAGATAAGACTCAATCCGCACAAGTGTGTGTTTTGCGTCGGTTCTGGTCGTTTACTTGGCTTTGTGGTCTCTAAGGATGGGATTCGTCTCGACCCTTGTAAGGTTCAGGCAATCATTAATTTGCCTCCACCTTCAAATTTGCTTCAGATTCAGAAACTCCAAGGGAAAGCAAACTTTCTGAGGAGGTTCATTCCCAATTACGCAGAACTTGCCAAAGGTTATACTCGTCTTTTGAAAAAGGATGTACCTTTTGTCTGGGACCAGGTTGCGCGAGCTTCCTTTGACGCTCTAAAAGATTCTCTAGTAAGAGCATCATTAATGTACGCCCCGGACTATCAAAGAGATTTTAACCTGTATCTAGCTGCAGCAGATACGACCATTGCGATGGTCTTAGTGCAAGAAGTCGATGGAATTGAACATCCTATTTATTATTTAAGTAAAAACTTAAATGACACAGAAAGTAAATATTCCTATGTTGAAAAACTAGCGCTTGCTGCTGTTCAAGCGATTCAAAGGTTTCGACATTATGTCCTCTTTAGGAAAACTACCATTCTGTCAGATTGCAATCCCATGACATATATACTGTCGCGACAGTTGCTTGGGGGCAAATATTCAAAATGGATAGCCATCCTTCAAGAGTTTGATTTAGATTTTGTAAAATCCAAATCGAAGAAAGCTCTAGTTTTCGCGGAATTATTATGCGATCTCCCATCGTCGTCCAACGATGAAACATCAGAAGAGTCAATCGTGGATGAAAATTTGTTTCTAATATCGGTAAGCGATGAGTGGTATGGAGACATCATTGTTTATCTCCAAACCCAAAAATTTAGGCCTAATACCTCACACTCGGAACGGAAACGTATACGATACCAATCTAAAGACTACATGATCGTCGGTGATACACTTTACCGTCGTGGTGTCGATACGGTTCTGAGGAGGTGCCTTACCCATGAGGAGGCCGAAAAAGCCCTGAATGATTGTCATTCAGGCGCGTGCGGGGGACATCAATCTGGATATGCAACAGCACAAAGAATCTTACGAGCAGGATATTTCTGGCCAACTATGTTTAAAGATTGCATAATAGCTGTCAGAAGTTGCCATGCATGTCAGATCTTTGATAGCAAAACCAGAAGACCACCCGCACCCTTACAGCCGATAGTTGCTGTTGGGCCCTTCGCCAAGTGGGGCATCGATTTCATGCAATGTAACCCCACCTCGACCGGGGGGCATGGGTATATTATAGTCACTGTTGACTATTTTACCAAATGGGCCGAGGCGATGCCTACATTGGATAACACTGGTGAAATAGCTGCCCTTTTCTTTTTCAATCATGTAGTCGCCAGGTTCGGCGTTCCGCAAGCTATAGTGACAGATCATGGATCGCATTTTCGCAATCACATGATGGTTGAATTAGCTGCCAAACTAGGGCTATCGCACGACAGCTCTACCCCGTATTATCCACAAGCCAACGGACAAGTTGAGGCAATCAACAAGGTCCTGAAGCGAATGTTGCAAAGGATGATCGGGGTTCACAAAAGAAGATGGCATCTAATCCTGTACTCAGCATTATGGGCTTACCGAACCTCGGTAAAGAACGCCACTGGGTTCACACCATTCCAATTGGTGTATGGCCTGGAGGCAGTCTTACCGATCCAGTGCGAAATTTCGTCTCTTAAACTCGCAATTGACCTCCTCCCCGGAACTTCAGAAGAAGAGGCTCGTTTCCTGGAATTGATCCAGTTGGATGAAAACCGTCGTGACGCCGCTTTGGCGAACGAGGCCCATAAGAAACGAGTCAAAGCACAGTTCGACAAAAATGTCAAACCTCGCAACTTCTCTGAGGGTGACTTGGTTTTGCTTTACGACCAAGAATCCGACAAATTAGGAGCAGGAAAATTTAAGTCCTTATGGATGGGTCCTTATATTGTTAAAAGGGTGTTAGCAAAAGGAGCCTACGAGTTAATGGATTATGACGGAATACCACTGGCGCAACCCCGTAACGGGTTGTACCTCAAGCGTTACTATGCCTAAATAGTAACCTGAGTGCTTTTGTTGTATTTTGTTTTCGCTAAAATGTTTGTTTCGGTTAAGTAATCCGCCCTTCTCGTTTGTTGCAGATGTCGAATTATTCTGAGACATATGTGGGATATGCTGACGGAGCGAGTCGTAGTACGCGGAATTTGTCCTCCGCAGCCTGGGCCATTTTTGATCCAAGCGGCGAGTTAGTGAGTTTCAGAGGTGTGTGTATTGGGCGGTCAACGAACAATATCGCTGAATATAGCGCGTTGATTGAACTCCTCTCTGATACCATCGCTCATGGTATACGCCGACTAATTGTTAGGCTAGACTCACAACTTGTGATACTACAACTCACTGGTATATATTCAGTCCGCAATCCAGCTATTTATCGTATGTTTCTAAGGGTTAAGATTTTGGAAAGAGAGTTTGATTTAATTCAATACCAACATATTTCCAGAAACTTGAACACATTAACAGATTCATTAGCAAACTATGTATTAGATAGACATTTACAACATATATAAAAAGAGATGCATCGGTGCTATGCAAGTGGATCACAAATAAACTGAAATAAACTCCGAAAATCAAAATATATAAAGCTGTTTATAGTTTGTACATAATGTGCTGTAATCAAAACAAAATTGGTCATGCGACCTAGAACTCAAAAAGATGCTAGGGGGCACCCTAGCCTAGTGGTGCTCATGAAAGTACGTCACGGTCTGTGCGATCATGCGCAAGAGATGAGTCCATTGTCTAGGCACGCCAATAGTGTGCCGCTGCAACTGTAAAGGTAACTCGTCAATCTGTACATCCGGAAGACCACGAGTAAGGCTCTCAACCTGCTCCTGCACAGCTGCAAGTATCTCAGTATCACCAAGGTCGCGAATAACAACTCTCCTAGCAGGCTCTGCTGCTGGGGCAGCAACTGGCAATCGTGGACGAACTACTGGACGAACAGGACCAACATCTGCATGCACCCATGAGTTTGATCAGTTTTGAACAGTAACATCATGAATAAAAACAATAAACAGTGATATGGTCAGAGATTTTACCAATAGCGCCCCATTGCTCGCCATCCGGAAGCACCAAGTCCGGATCACCTCGGTAGTCCATACCCACATATGGATACTCAGAAAATGCCATCTCCTGACGCTCGAACCACCTAAAGAAGGACTCAGTGAAAGTGATATGAGGTTGACCAGCATGCCGGGACATATGGTCAACCCACCTCTGCATGCGTGGCTCGGTCGGAGAAGGCAAATCAAGCATGATGTACTGAGGTTGCATCAATGGGATTTTCTCCAAGATAAAGGCAGTCAGAATAGAACCAAATCCAAAGTTCTTCAGCCCCCCATCCTTTACCTTGGTCAATTGACTTTTCATCTGAACAAGTACTGCATCACACCAGTTAAACACTTTCGGTTGGAGACACTCCAAGGCGTGCTGCATGTAAGATCTGTTGGCAACATGTAAAGCTGCGCTACCGGCCATCCTACCAATAGTAAACAGAATGGACCTGAGAGACCTGTCAGTGATGTCACGGATGTTGATCTTGCCGTCTTTGCTCGGCTGTGAACCTTCCCGGCAATACTGACGGATATAGTCTCTGGTGGAAGTAGTCCCTCGAGCCGTACCTGACAAAGAAATGGGGGCACCCCGCCTTGACAACCCAGTCAAGAAGTACATGTCCTCTATGGTCAAGGGGAAAGACTTCCCCCTAATCTGGAATACGTGGTTAACAGGATCCCAAGCATCAAGCATATACTGCAGTAAAGAAATCTGTGCTCTCATGCTAGAGATACAGAAGAACTTCAGCAGGCCACAGTTCCGAAGCGCGTTCACCGTGACTGGGTCATGGAGTGCAACCATGTCCTCTGCTTCATGTTCTCGTTCTCGCCATGTAAGGGACATTTTGTTCAAAGTTCCCTGCAAGCAAACAAGAGAAGGAGTAAGTTCCTGATTTTGATGAAAATCTGGCGAAAAAATCATCAAAAAACACATGCAAGGTCAGCTTTTCTAGGCCCAGCGCAGGCAGAGAGGCTTCCCCTTGCGCTGTAAGGCAGTCTGCCTTAAGGCTGCCTGAAATACAGCGCAATTTTCGAAAGGGGAACCTGCGCTGATGCCAGGGCGCCCTGATGAAACCCCTGGGGCTCAGAAACCCTGAAAAACATGCATGAAACTGAAAAAGGAAACCATGAAAGTGAAGGGCTAAGGTTTAGCTCCTACCTGGTCCAAACGGCGCCGAAAATCGTCCACAGAATCTCCCGGAATCAGCTGGTGAAAATCAAGGAAAAAGAGGCACCTCCAGAGCTCCAACAAGCAAAATGCAAATGAAATGGTAAATGAGAGGTAAAAACCCTTTTTATGACTTTTACACAGTTTAAAGTTAAATATTAGGGTTATAATCTCGTTTTCATGCAAATATTGTCCATTTCTAACAAAATTTGTTGCAGCAATTGAAGATGAAGTACTACATTTGAAAAGAGAAAAGCTAGTAAAAGTAAAAAATTAAATTTGACCATGAATCGAGCAGTTTTACCACAGAATTTATGCTCGTTAAAAAATAGAAAAGTATGAGCAAAGTTTTTCCGCCAGAGTTCAAGCTCATTAAAAAATGAACCTATCTTGGTAAATAACCATTGCGATCGTAAATTTATCAGCCTTAAAAGCCTTGGTCGTGTTCTCATCCATCACCTCCATTTCATTTGGCCGGTCGTTCACCCCCATATGTGTGTTTACCCATTTTGAGGAACAGCTGCAAAGAGTGATTTCACCTAGCCATCCTTGTGACACTACCGTGATTGGAAAATTCCAATTTGTACCTGGAATCTGTAGCTATCCCTGTTTATCACTCGTTCCTCAAAAGACGAGTCTTCTTTGAGCTCTTTTCACTGACTCGTAAAATATGAAAAGTTTGCCGAGTTTTGGCCTTCCAACTCGTTAAACGACCGGAACGCTATCCCTCCTCTAGATTTTAATCTTTTTGGACCTGAGGGATTATTGCACAAAAAGATCGAGCGCTTGTCTTGTTCAGCTCGTAAAAGTACCGAACAGCCATCCCTTCTGTATTGTTTTATACTTTTTCGGACTTAAGGGATAAGATGACGAAAAAGGAATCATGGAGTTGACTTTCTGTATCTTTTCAGACTCTCTAAAAATGAAAAGGACCGAGTTTTCCTTGTCGTTAGACTCGTTAAAATGATTAAATAGCGACAAACTTGTCTTTAGACGAGAACGGGTTTCCCTATCGCTAGGCTCGTTAAATCATAGCGATGGGCTTGCCCGAAGGGCAGGTTATAGAACAAGCATATGTTATCCTCCTCAAGCTTGACAAAAATAAAGAGGTACTGGTCAGAAATGACTGGGGAAAAATTGGGAGAACATCAAAGTTTAATGGTAGCAAGTCACTCTTGAACATGACACTTTTCCTCCGTACCACATCGGGTTGGGTTGTTTCATTCACCGGTCTCATCGCCATGGTCCTCGCCAAACCATCCACATTTGGGGTAATGCTACCGATCCATCGCATCAGTGTCGTTATATGTTCAAGAGGGGTCATTCTGAAAGTGTCAACCGTGTCCCATCCACTGCCATGCATTATCCTTCATCCATTCATGATCGTCACCCTGAATCATATGTCACAGTTTGTTTGCACCTCCACTAAAATCATTAGCTCCGTTCCGTGTCATTGATGTGGGATTCATTAAGGCCCTCCTTTGACGAATCGCTTCTTGTCGACTTCAGCTCATTATCCAAGAAGTTGATCTAGGAACACCCCCCATCAGTACTTTGAAGCTTGCATGCCTCAATGGCAAGTTTCTCACTTCCGGCGACAGGTATACATCAATGACCTTCGACCAGAAGATTTTGCGTGGCGTTCGACGCCAAGTCCTTTATTCACGCCACGTGAATTGTACTGCAGTACCTTGAGGGTCATCGTCATTATTGGTGATTCCTCTCGCGCTTGTTAACGGTTTTCATTATTGACCGGTAATCAAGCGATGTCTTTCCATGTTCGACTTCAACAAAATTCTCACATGGATCGACTTGTACTTAGAGTGAAGATCGAACGAGTTTGAAGACCCCGGATCTAGTTTCATCCATCCGGGCTGCGATATATATTCAGGGAATATAAAAGCATTTGCCATGTACATCATTGCAGCAGATGATCATCCTACTCAAAGGATGATAATTTCAGCAGAAAATTATCAGTCTACCATCAGACGATCGTCTGTTCTATGTACCAAAATGTATTTATAAAGCTGAGCATGGGAATGCCCGCCTCAGCTAGATCATGAAAACAGAATGAAAAATAATGTATTGTATTGTATTGTATTACAGGGCGCCTCCTCAGCACTGGAATGAACTTCGGACCCTCTAGATAAAGCATTTCACCCGATAAACGGCCTCATACTTTAGGGGGCAACTGTTATAGACATTTTTGTGCCTCGCATCATGGAGCATGAAATGTCAATAATCACAGGGATCCTCAGTCCCTAAACATGTTGTTCTTACCCCTAAAAGAACAAGGTCATCAAACAACAGCACTTCCAATCACTTCTCCACCTGAAAACACTTCAAAACAGGCTTATTTTGGATCATGTCAGCTGCTCCACTGAGCATCTGCGCTGGAATGCAACTGCTCCTCCTTGTACCTGCGCTGGAAGTCAAATCTAATGAAGGCTACCTGCGCTGGGCGAGATTGGCCAAGTGGCACAGTCATTCTGCAAGGTGTCAACTGCCCAGGAAGCTTCCAAACTGACACTTGGTTCATGAGATTCGCCCTGTGATGAGTAAGAGGAACTTGATCACCATGTGTAAGCAAGGATCTCCAAGTGGACTCAAGAACTGAAGATTAACTGAAGAGGGAGAGGACACAAGGCAGCTTCATGTCAGTCTCAAGCTGACTCATCCTCTCTTCTTCTCTCCTATATATAGAGCTCTTCTATGAGGTCTAAGGAGGCTGGAATTTTGTGTAAAGCAAGGAGGTGCTGTTGGTTTACAGTTAGAGCTATTGGGTGATTGTTTTACTAGAGGTGAAGAGGAGAGTTCTTGCTGCTGGGGAGGTGCTGCTAGATTGGAGCCATCATTGGTTGTAACCTTCTCAGAACCCTGTTACTTCTATCAATAAAGTTTTGCATGTTCTCCTATATACTTGTATTGCATTGATGTATTGTATTTACATGTATATTTGATTCATCCTAATCCATGCTTCAGTTATGATTACATGTATCTTGTAGTTTACTCTCTTGTTTGTGCAGGATCTGTGTGTAGCTGGACCGGCAAAGAGAGCAAGGAGCTGGGAACAAGAGACAAAGAGAGAGGATAAGGATCGACTAAGCGAAAGACACCAGGTTGGTTAATCTTTCTTCATTCTCTCTGTACTTTCATAAAGGAAATCATCAAAACTTTACTTTCAGTTGTTGCTAAAGACTGTCACCTTTAGAGTAGGGATAGGGTCATCCGCATCGGATACTTTTCCCCACAACAGGATATCTCACCTTCCAACGGAAGGATGAATCCAGAGGCTACCTGGCCTGATTACAGACTCTGCCTGAAGAAATAAGATTTAAACAGTTTCTGAATAATAGATCTAATGATCAACAACTGCGATACCATGTAGAAATTTTGAATAATAAACACTTATTCACAGAGATTATCCCGATTATACACTATTGCGGAATACATGCACAATACATAATCTCCTTTACGTTCATCATCAATTTAGCATCATCAAAAACAATGAAACATCAATTGCGTGCACACATTAACACAGTATGTAACCGGAGGAAAGATTACAGCTGAAACCCCACACTATTTGTATATTAATGATTGATAACATGTAACAATATATAGTACAATACTCCTCTCAAGTATCCAACACTATCTCCACCTGTTACACACAAAACTAGCTAAGATCCGAACAAGTCATAGGTTCAAATCCTCTCTGATGCTTTGCCTGCCTCTATTGCAAAATACCATTTGAAAATCACGTGAGCACATGCTATATCATTGGGAATATACTGGGCAATCATCATGGGCATACTCAATCCATTGATTGTGCAAGATCTCATGCACAACTATAGTCACAACTGATAGCAATCTCAACCTATAACACCTGTCTCCACTAAACTGTACATGCACTGACATGCAACTGCGTTAACTGATGTATTCTTTCGTTTCTTTATGAGTTAAAAATTACTGAATTAGTTTAACAATTAATTCACACAACTCATCACTAGTCTATTTGCAGTTAGACTAATTACAACTAGTTTAACCAAGTCAAACTGAACACAACTCCATCAACTCCACATCCAAATCCACAGAACTCACATGCATGAGTTCTAACTGATGTCCTACATGCAATAGCTCAATTGACTCATAAGAAAAGTGTATTTCCTTATGACAGCTGCATGTGCCACATCTGTAGCTCAAACTGAAGTGCTCCAAGAGGATAAGATAATGTTTATAGTCTAAATATTATTATGAGACAATAATATTTGACTTTTCTATTTTTGACTAGCAGTCTAAAAGTAGACTCCGATCACTCCTGCTATGATCCAAAAATAGAATTCCATCTATTTTTCCCAACATGACCAATCATCCATAAACATCATTCTGCAACTCATAGACCATGATCCATATGTCTAAAAATAGACATAGTCTAAAAATAGACTTTGCGGCATAATTTGCCTACGTGCCCACTTAGTGAAGGCGACTCCTTTCCACCAAGCTCCATCATCTTGCTGCATTCTCAACATCTTTTTGCGTGCACATGTTCATTGGTGGCTAGCCCTTGTTCCAAATGAAAATTTTTCTTTCTTGCAATTGCACTACATCAATTGCCTCTTATTGTTGATTCTAAATTAGAAGCATCACAAGTTGGCACTGAGAGGGAGAGGGATGTTATAGACATTTTTGTGCCTAACAGCATGGAGCATGAAATGTCAATAATCTGAGGGATCCAAAGTCCCTAAACATGTTGTTCTTACCCTTAGAGGAACAAGGTCTGCAAACCACAGCACTGAAAATCAGTTCTCCACTCAAAAACACTAAAAAACAGGCCATTTCTGGATCATGTCAGCTGCTCCACTGAGCATCTGCACTGAATGTCAACTGCTCCTCCTTGTACCTCCGCTGAAGGTCAAAATCAATGAAGGCTACCTGCGCTGGGCGAGATTGGCCAAGTGGCACAGTCATTCTGCAAGGTGTCAACTGCCCAGGAAGCTTCCAAACTGACACTTGGTTCAAGGAATTCGCCCTATGATGAGTAAGAGGGTCTTGATCTCCAAGTGGAAGCAAGATTCTCCAAGTGGACTCAAGAACTGAAGATTAACTAAAGTGGGAGAGGACACAAGTCACCTTCAGGCCAGTCTCAAGATGACTCATCCTTTCTCCAAATCTCCTATATATAGAGCTCTCTAATGAGGTCTAAGGGGGCGGGAATTTTGTGCAAGTAAGGAAGTGTTGTTGGTTTGTGATTAGAGCTATTGGGTGTTTGCTTGAAGGAGGTGAAGAGGAGATTTCATTCAGCTGGGAGGTGTTGCTGGATTGGGCCCATCGTGGTTGTAACTCTCTCAGAACTTTACTTCTATTATCAATAAAGTATTCAAGATTCTTCTATGTGCATGTATCTTTATGATGAATAGATGTTTGTACATTTGATTTATGCTAATCCTATAATAGATTATGGATGTATGCTTCTTGTAGTTTCCTTTTCTTGTGCTTTTACAGGATCTGTGTGTAGCTGGGCCGGTGAAAGGGCAAGGAGCTAGGAGCGAGTAGCAAGGAGTGAAGACTAGATCAACTATAAGCGCAAGATAACAGTTAGTAGATCATCTTTTTCTTCCCTCTCTCATCCCATAAAGAAGAAACTTTGAATAGCTTTGCATTCAGTTGTTGCTGGAGTACTATCACCTTCAGAGTAGGGATAGAGGCATTCTGCATTAGATACTTTTCCCCCCAACAAAATGGCGACTCCATTGGGGAGAGGATCTTGGTAGTTTGTTGTGTTTCTTGCTATTCATTTCATAAACAAGGAGAGTACCAAATCGAACTGTGTTTGAATCTATCAAACACAAAGTAGAGGGCAGCTACTCTGGCTCAGTTTCTGAGCAGGTTTATGAGTTGAAGAGCTGATCCACAAGAACTCTAATAAGCTCTTAGTGATAGCTTCTCATCCTCCTTTACATCCTTTAGTGTGTCCTTGACTGATAGCTTCTGATTTGAGCAAAAACTGTGAATTTTTGAGCAATCTGTGACCCGGAAACCAAGACGGACGAAAGTCTCATTCTTCATTGCAGGCTGTACACTAGCAGTCTACATTTCAGCGCAGTTCCCGAAGGGGCTACCTGCGCTGAAGGTCAAACAGGCAGTATTACACCTGCGCTGGACCAGTCTTGGCTTGAGTTCCTGTGGTTTCTTGCTGTGTCTTGATCTGTTTTCACTGTTGTTTTTGTTGTTTGCTGCCAGTTAGTAGGCCTATCTGAACCATCTTCCTTTGTCATTATTTCGCCTCAGTTGTATAAAGAAACTGTAGTTGTTCTTTTGTATTTCTTATGTCATTTACAGTTTCCCATAACAAAAGTGAACCAGTCTTGCATTGACCTCTTAGATCTAGACCTGTGATTAAGTGTCATTTCTGATCTTAAGAGTTAGCTTATTTGTTGTTCATAGCTGATTGAGTTTGTCGCTTTCGTTATATGGTTTGAATTTAAATATTTCTAAGTGTCGAAACAAGTGAATCGTAAAGTGTCTTTCGATTTTGAACAAACTTGTTTGTTTTCGCTTGAAATTGAATTCGAAATTATACAACAACTTTCTTTCTGTATTTCATCAAACATTAAGGAAGAGAAAAGAAATATTTTCATTTTTGCATTTTTGCATTAAGTTTGTATGTTGATTTAGGGAAAAAGTGCATTAGCGAGTGCTCTTTGATCTGTGTGAAAAGGATTTTATCTCTCTTTTCCCTCAGTAGTTAAGATTTTCATAAGTCGAAAAGATTGGAAAAGCTTGCTTCTCATCTTAGACTGCATTTAGGAATTTGTATCAATACATCTCGTGGTGAACCTTGAAAGGCAAACTTTAAAAAGATCAACTTAAAATATATTGAATGAACCTAACAACGCTTTGAAACATAACGCAAACATCTAGAGGTCTAAGCTAGAGACGTGTTCCGGCGTCGTTAAACATAGTGACTGTCGATCTCGACGAAGGTGGGTGATTCCTCCTGAGAGTCGGTGGCACTAATACGGATTGTGCTCCCACGTACCGTCGCGTATATATTGGGAGACCCCTATAGGATCAAAGCCTTTATCCAATAGGAAACCGTGTCGGCCGCCCTACTGATCGCAATGCAGTGAACACAGCATTCACGAAGATCGACCACCCGTACCGTAAAACGTATTCTGTGGTTTTGCGAAAGGTTTGGCACACCCTCTGCCTAGATATCCAGAGCCGTTTCTTTTGGCCTTTTTCAAACTCTATAACTGAAAATGTCCAACCGAGCATTTGTCACTTCGGGCTCGTTAATACATCGAAGGGGACTAGAGTCATCTTTAGCTTTTTCTCGACTCTTAAAAAGTGAAAAATCAAGTTGTGTCTAAAAGCGTCTAATAAAATTCATTCAATTCGAAACACAAATTTCCCCTTTAATATTTTGGTTGATCGAGTAATCTGCAATCGTGGAAGAAAGTCAATTGAAAATCCATCGTTCGCAGAGGCTTGCGAGTCAACCGTCTTTGTCCCCGGAATCGAACCCAGTACGGGGAAAGCGAACTCGTTTAACCGGTTCAAAATCTCCTTTGAAAGTTAGAACAAGTGTTCCTACTACATCCGAGGTTCCGGTTACTCCTAACATTTCTGGAAACCCTGCCTCTATAGAGGAAGTTCAATAGCCACAGAAGGATAGTAATACTGATCCTAGTCTGGGGGCAAATACTTGTGTAACTGAACCAGTTCCATCTGTAACGGTCCAGAAAGTTTTGTTCCCCAAACAACTGTCACTGTCGAAACAACCACTTCTTCGGCACCAGAAATATTTTACGGACCTGACGATCTGCCTCTTCCACTGGGTTTGATTGCGATAGAGGAAATTGCAGAGGATCCGCAAGCAAGTACTCCAACTCATTTTGGAGTCGGGGTCACTCTATTTCCTTCATCAGAAGTTAATCCACCACAAGTGGAAGTTCCTGTAGAATCGCTAGGCAATCTATTGGATAGACTTAAAATGTCTGAACAACCGTCATCATCTAGGACTGTGTCAAATGACGCAGCGACAGCAGAACCCCCTGCCGTCACTCCGACGATGTTTGCCGGCATACCAGCTGTCCCAACTAGCTCTCAACAGCTAGAAGGAGTCCACCAAGGGACTATGTCGACAGTATGGTCTGTTCCAGTTTGTTCATCCGGAGTAATACCCGGTAATTCATATGTTGAAACTCGACAGATTGATCCTCATGGGGGTCAATTTGGGCCATATAGTCCTCAAGGATTGACAATCCCTCTGAGTTCCGGATTGCTACCATATGGGGGGCAGTATGCCCTTTCATTACCTCCTCCGGGATGATATCCATATGGCAGTTCTCAACAGTATTCAGGTTATAGTGGAATTGCGTCAAGTAGTTGGGTACCTATGCTACCTCAACAACCAAGGATTGTATATTCTATGCAACAGTGTGTACCTGTGACGAACATCCCAACCACCCCGGCTATTGTAACCGTGTCGCAAGTTCAAGCAATACCTGTTACATGTCAACCTCAGGTTGTAATGCAACAGTCGCTTGACCATGGGTCACAACCACAATCGCCGACTGGTGGGACGACACAAGTACAAGCGGGTACCATTACCCCACACCTTGGTCCAATGGTTAGCATGGCGCAACAAAACATGGCGTCACAACCATGGCTTGTACAATACCAACAACCACAGTTCCAGCAAGTATACCAAGGGTCTGAGCAGCAGATTTTTGCGAATAGTGGACAACCGTATATCCAAAACGGTCAAAACCAACCACTTTATAGTGGTCAAGTCCACCAGCCGTATCAATCATACCAACATCAATTACATTATGCTGGTATGCAAAGACCCACTGCTCAGGCGATTCCATCATACCCTGGTTACGCTTCGCCTAACCTGAATCAACAGTTACCATTCGTGGCAACTTTAGAGTTACCTGACTTACACCGTTTAACCAACGATCCGGTTGCTTATGCCCCTTGGTGGCCAGCGATTCCTCATAAACTTCCATCTGACATTCCTAAATTCAATGGAAATCCAGGTGAAGACCCGTTGAATCACGTAATGACTTTCCATCTGTGGTGTTCGTCAAACACCCTTAACGACGATTCGATAAAACTTCGCCTTTTCCAGAGGACATTGACAGGTCCAGCGGCTAAATGGTATATTGAATTGCCAAGAGCCTCTTTCGACAACTTTAGTTCCCTAGCCACGACTTTCTTAACCCATTTTCAATTACCGATAAGGTATGAAACGGGAACAGAAATATTAACCAACTTCAAACAGACAACTGCTACCCATATATCTGATCATATACATGAGTGGCGTCGTCGTCGTAGGATGGTAAAAACATATGTTCCCGATCAGCTATTAGCTGAATGGTTTATAAAGTCGTTACTTCCAGCTATTACGGAAGATGTGGCCAAGGGGGGAGTCGTAACAGAGGAGCAAGTAATTGCTCGTGCACAATATTTGGACTTGGTGTATACCCAGTCCGGCACGCTCTATGACAAAATTCCTGACGCCCCTAGACCGGAATTTTAAATTCCTCCCCCTCCTAAATCAAATATTGACTCTCATGCCGGTGATGGCGTGATTGGCACCGCAAACACGAAATCGATAAAGGCTTCCGCAAAGAAAGCCTGTAAGAATTTGGATCAAAATGCGAAAGTAGAAATTCTTGCTTCGGAAGTAAATGCCGTATCGGAAGATAAAAGCAAAGAAACCAATCAACCAGGAAGCAAGAAGAAAAAGCAAAAAAAAGGGAAGAAGAAGAAACAAGGAGAATCGTCTCCTCAAAAAACTTCTCCTGGAAAAGGGAAACCACCTTTTGGGTGTCAGATATGCGATGAGGATCACTGGACAAGAGACTGTCCATACAAAGCTGAGATAAAAAGATTCTTTAAGAGTCCGAAAAATCCAGCTGTGTTGACTGATCCGTTTCCCAATCAAAGTCAAAATCTGGTTGATAGTGGAAATACTTCCGGGTGTCAGGTGCTAATGGTATCAAACTCTAAGCAACAGGATGATACTTTGATGTCGACAAGGAACAGAAAACCGCAGCTGTCGAACAGCAAGGAGAAAGATCAACCGAGAAGTTCGACAACAACTTCGACAAAATTTGTGCCGTCATTCGTTACGGGAAGCATTCCAATGATCCATGGAAGCAATCATTCTCTCCAAAATATCGGAGTCATTTTCCTGAAAGACCCTACTTTAAAGGGTACTTTTGCCCTACCGCCTACAATTAATCTGGCAGAAATGGCCACAGCGGAATATGAAACCTTCTGTTTCTAATGGATCTAAAACTTCGAGGATAGTTCCTATCTCAGGTCAACCTCGTTAAAAAATGAAATAAAGAGGCAAGAGGATAGTTCTTTACGGTGTCAACCTCATTAAAAAATGAAATTCCCCCCTTAAAGACTAGGGGGCATGTGCCTCGTTTGCATTATTATGCTGGGGGCATACAAGAATCGAGCAGTTTTAGCATAAAGTTCATGCTCGTTAAAAAATAAACGCAAGATCCGAGCAGTTTTATCGCGGTCTTCATGCTCCTTAAAAAATAAATATAAGCAGTGAGCAATGTTTCCCCCAGAGTTTAAGCTCATTTTTAAATAAAAAATGAACCTATTCCGGTAAATAACCATTGTGATCGTAAATTTATTAGCCATAAAAGCCTTGGTCGTGTTTGCACCCGCCACCTCCATTTCATTTGGCCTATCGTTCACCTCCATATGATTGTTTACCCATTTTGAGGAACAGCTGCGAAGAGTGATTTCACTTAGCCATCCCTGTGACACTGCCGTGATTGGAAAATTCCAACTTGTACCTGGAATCTGCAGCTATCCCTGTTTATCACTCGTTCCTCAAAAGACGAGTCTTCTTTGAGCTCTTTTCATCTGACTCGTAAAATATGAAAAGTTTGCCGAGTTTTGGCCTTCCAGCTCGTTAAAAAGACCGGAAGAGTTATCCCTCCTCTAGATTTTAATCTTTTTGGACCTGAGGGATTATTGCACAAAAAGGTCGAGCGCCTGTTTTATTCGGCTCGTTAAAGTTATCGAAAATTCATCCCTTCTGTATTGTTTTATACTTTTTCGGACTTAAGGGATTAGATGACGAAAAAGGAATTTTGGAGTTAACTTTCTGTACCTTTTCAGACTCTCTAAAAATGAAAAGGACCGAGTTGTCTTTGTCTTTAGACGAGAACGATAGGCCAAACTTGTCTTTAGACGAGAACGAGTTTCCCTATCGCTAGGCTCGTTAAAACATAGCGACAAACTTGTCTTTAGACGAGAACGAGTTTCCCTATCGCTAGGCTCGTTAAAACATAGCGATGGGCTTGGCCGAAGGGCAGGTTATAGAACAAGCATATGTTATCCTCCTCAAGCTTGACAAAAATAAAGAGGTACTGGTCAGAAATGACTGGGGAAAAATTGGGAGAATCTCGAAAAGCTTTGATGGTAGCAAGTCGCTCTTGAACATGACACTTTGTCCTCCGTACCACATCGGGTTGGGTTGTTTCATTCACCGGTCTCATCACCATGGTCCTCGCCAAACCATCCGTATTTGGGGTAATGCTACCGATCCATCACATTAGTGTCGTTATATGTTCAAGAGATGTGTTCAGAAAGAGTCAACCGTGTCCCATCCATTGCCATACATTATCCTTCATCCACCCATGATCGCCACCCTGAATCATATTTCACAGTTTGTTTTCACCTCCACTAAAGTCATTAGCTCCGTTCCGTGTCACTGATGTGGGATTCATTAAGGCCCTCCTTTGACGGATCGCTTCTTGTCGACTTCAGCTCATTATCCAAGAAGTGGATCTAGGAACACCCCCCCCCAGTACTTTGAAGCTTGCATGCCTCAATGGCAAGTTTCTCACTTCCGGCGACAGGTATACATCAATGACCTTCGACCAGAAGATTTTGTGTGGTGTTCGACGCCAAGTCCTTTATTCACACCACGTGAATTGTACTGCAGTACCTTGAGGGTCATTGTCATTATTGGTGATTCCTCTCGCGCTTGTTAACGGTTTACATTATTGACCGGTAATCAAGCGATGTCTTTCCATGTTCGACTTCAGCGTAATTCTCACATGGATCGACTTGTACTTAGAGTGAAGATCGAACGAGATTGAAGACCCCGGATCTAGTTTCATCCATCCGGGGTGCGATATATATTCAGGATATAAAGACATTTAATATGTACATTATTGCAGCAGATGATCATCCTACTCAAAGGATGATAATTTTAGCAGAGAATTATCAGTCTATCATCAGACGGCCATCTGTTATATGTACCAAAATGAATTTATAAAGATGAGCATGGGAATGCCCGCCTCAGCTAGATCATGAAAGCAGAATGAAAAATAATGTATTGTATTGTATTTTATTGCAGGGCACCTCTCAGCCGATTGAATGAACTTCGGATCCTCCTAATAAAGCATTTCACCCGATAAACGACCTCATACTTTAGGGGGCAACTGTTATAGACATTTTTGTGCCTAACAGCATGGAGCATGAAATGTCAATAATCTGAGGGATCCAAAGTCCCTAAAAATGTTGTTCTTACCCTTAGAGGAACAAGGTCTGCAAACCACAGCACTGAAAATCAGTTCTCCACTCAAAAACACTCAAAAACAGGCCATTTCTGGATCATGTCAGCTACTCCACTGAGCATCTGCGCTGAATGTCAACTGCTCCTCCTTGTACCTGCGCTGAAGGTCAAAATCAATGAAGGCTACCTACGCTGGGCGAGATTGGCCAAGTGGCACAGTCATTCTGCAAGGTGTCAACTGCCCAGGAAGCTTCCAAACTGACACTTGGTTCAAGGAATTCGCCGTATGATGAGTAAGAGGGTCTTGATCTCCAAGTGGAAGCAAGATTCTCCAAGTGGACTCAAGAACTGAAGATTAACTAAAGTGGGAGAGGACACAAGTCACCTTCAGGCCAGTCTCAAGATGACTCATCCTTTCTCCAGATCTCCTATATATAGAGCTCTCTCATGAGGTCTAAGGGTGTGGGAATTTTGTGCAAGTAAGGAAGTGCTGTTGGTTTGTGATTAGAGCTATTGGGTGTTTGCTTGAAGGAGGTGAAGAGGAGATTTCATTCAGCTGGGAGGTGTTGCTGGATTGGGCCCATCGTGGTTGTAACTCTCTCAGAACTTTACTTCTATTATCAATAAAGTATTCAAGATTCTTCTATGTGCATGTATATTTATGATGAATAGATGTTTGTACATTTGATTTATGCTAATCCTATAATCGATTATGGATGTATGCTTCTTGTAGTTTCCTTTTCTTGTGCTTTTACAGGATCTGTGTGTAGCTGGGCCGGTGAAAGGGCAAGGAGCTAGGAGCGAGTAGCAAGGAGTGAAGACTGGATCGACTATAAGCACAAGATAACGGTTAGTAGATCATCCTTTTCTTCCCTCTCTCATCCCATAAAGAAGAAACTTTGAATAGCTTTGCATTCAGTTGTTGCTGGAGTACTATCACCTTCAGAGTAGGGATAGAGGCATTCTGCATTAGATACTTTTCCCCCCAACAAGGGAGGGATAATTGGACTGAATTGGACCAGTCATAACCACTAGACCAAAGGGAAAAGAGCCTAATTTGGGGTTTAGAGAGTGTCTTTTGCAAATGATGATGAGGTCATTTTTGGCCCTCAGCTCTTTTTGGGCTAGGAGGGCCACTAACGAGTATTCCTTTTAGAGTTTTGTTTTTTCAAATTTTATCTATTTATAATGGCTCCTTCCAAACTTACTATCTGGAGTTGCTTTCATAACAAGCAACTACCACAACTCCAATGAAGGTAGTAAAACACTTCTCAAAACAAAGTTTAATGGTAAGAGAAAAAATTCTTCTTTTGATCATCTTGTTCAATTTATTTTAAATTGTAATGATAACTTTATGGATAACAGATGAAACCAAATATTACTAGTGTGTATCATTAACAATTACATCTGTATGTACTTGGGATTAATTTATAGTAATTTTCTTGGGGATTTCAAGAGTATGATTACACTAAGGTATGTGTGGAACTTGAAAATTGTTAATTTAAGTTATGTTCTATGTTTAGAGAAATTTATTTTAATTTTCACAGTTAGCTCGATATCTTTTCCACATTAGCAAACAAATCAGAATAATAGTAAATTGGAGATAGAACATAAACATAAATCGAAAAAGACAAGCCAAGACAAGATGAAACAATATGTAGTACTAGCCATGGATAAACCCCAAAGTGGGGAAACCCTTGATCAATTATTCTTATATGTTCTTCATCAGTTCAGTTGAGAGAGAGATAGTACATATACAACAGAAGTCAATACTTTCACTTATCTAATAAGAGCAGAGATGATCTCTAAGAAGATGATACATGAGGTAGCTAAACTGAGTTGAAGATATTCTCCTTCAAATGATTCTCCAAGGTTACTCCATCAACATGCTACACCTATCATTGTGGTGCACCTCATTATCATGCTCCACCTCATTGTGTTGCACCATGTTACACCCATCATCACTATGTTGCATCTCATTGTGCTTAGCTAATCTAACACCATGCTGCATCAAACTGTTGCATCTAGATATGTAGCTGCATCCATTGGTTGTATCTAAAATTGTTACATCAAATATGTAATATCCAACCATTATGCTACATCTCCTATTGCTTAAGAAGGGACACTACTTATGTCATGCTTCCACACTTCCTTAGATGCTGGCTATGGCCTATAGCCTAGCGCAGTAGCAAGATAAGATATGATACCACAGTACTAGGATACACACAAGGTTGTCATCAACATGTGGCCCACTGAAATGCAATGCTAATCTGTGTGCCACTGGAGCTTCTTCTCATCAAGGTATGGAGGTTTCTCGTTGTTGTAATAGTTCCTTTACCCTATGGTATAGCCCTTCTAAACTGCTCATGAGAACCTCTTGTGAAATCTTATAGGATCTTCTCATAAAACATCTGAAGAGACCTCTCCCTTCAACGTGGCTCATCTTTAGGACTGCGGCCAAGATGTGCACCCAAAACACATTCTTAGGATTGTTAACAATGTCTTTTTCTTATAGCTAATAGGTGGTGTAGAAGACTGCAACTAGGGCTTCATTTGAGGATTCTCTTGATGGGGTATTGTTAAGTTATGGTATGTTCTATGCTTATAATAGTTTACTTCTTTTTATTATTATATTCCACCCATTAGAAATCACATGTACATAAAGAAAAGTGCAGATAGAACATTAAACGATCGACAGAAAACAAGCCAAGACAAGAGACACAAGATGTGGCAGCTAGCCAGCGACAAACCCAACAATGTTTGGGGAAACCCTTTGATCAAATCTTCTTTTATCTTCAATAATTCAGCAGAGAGAAATAGAACAATAAATTTGATTCATATCAGTAGTAGCAAACCCTAGATCAGTAGCATCAGCATTAGCGACTTTATTATCAAACTAGGGCAGACCATATCTCACAAACAGACAGTCGGATTGACTTCATTCCACCAGCAAAAGTTTTGAATTCCAGAGGAGGTTCAGATGAACCTACAGCGCAATTCAGATGAGGAGATCTTCTAGGCCACGCAATTCAATCTTTTCTTCTGCAGTTGCAGCTTCAGTTTCAGCAGTTTCCGGCTTCAAACTAGGGCAGTCGATATCTTGCAAACCGTTCGTCGGATTGACTTCATTCGATCACCAAAAGTTTTGGCTTCCAGAGGAGGTTTAGATGAACCTACAGTGCAACTTAGATGAGGAGATCTTCTAGGCCACGCAAGTCAATATTTTCTTCTGCAGTTGCAGCTTCAGTTTCAGCAGTTTCTGACTTCAACCTAGGGCAGTCGATATCTTGCAAACCGTTCGTCGGATTGACTTCCTTCCACCACCAAAAGTTGCGGCTTTCAAAGGAGGTTCAAATGAACCTACAACTCAGTTCCAAAGAGTAGATATTCTAGGCCACGCAAGTCAATCTTTACTTCTGTAGTTGCAGCTTCAAATTCAACAACTTCCGGCTTTACATGTGTGAGAGAGAGAGATCCATTTCAGCGCAGTAGAGAAGAGACTCATATCTGCGCAGTAGAGAGAGAGAGATGTGATGAGATGAGTGAGTCTAAATGAGGAAAATTACTCTTATATTTATAGACAACGTTGGTGAGTGAATAGATGCGACGGTTGGGCTTCTGAGCCTACATGAGTTGTAGGTCGGCTTGATAATAATTCCATAATCAAAATAAATTCATATCTCCATGAATACTTTTCAGAATTGGATGATCTTTATATCAATCCTACACCTCTCGATGAGAGGAATCTAATAAAAATATTATTAGCCATGAATAAGATGGCCCACATGAAGTTTTGCCCTGGTTGCCAATTTTAACATTCCCTCTCAACCATGGAGAACTTCATCTGCAATCTGTCTATCGGTCGTTACTATTCATTCATCAAATGCACTGCCTTGTACAACCTAACCCTTGCCCTGCTCTACTCTATTTTGCCTGTTCTGCTTTGTCTTGTTCTGCCCTGCACTGATCTGTACTGTTTTGTTTTGTTCTTCTCTGCTCTTGCATTGTTCTGTTCTACTCTACTTTTGTCCGAATTATGAAGAAGAAGAAATGATCGAGGATGTATCATACTAACTCAAAGTCAGTCTCAGAGTATGTACCACTGGTCCTAGACTAGTCTCACCCAACCCAAAGTCAGCGTCATAGTGAGTACAACTCCAATGGTCCCAAGCCAATATCATCCTCCACTGACTCAAAGTCAGTCTCAGAGTATGTACCACTGATCCCAGACCAGTCTCAACCGACCCAAAGTCAGCGTCATAGTATGGTACATCTCCTACCACTGGTCCCAGACCAGTATCATTGATCCCAGATCAATGGAGGTCATCCTAGCGTAGGGAGTACGGTAGTTACAATGATGCATCCATCGATACTACTATGGTCCCTAACTTCATTTCCCTGCTCATTGATCAAATGAGAGGTACTTCCCACGAGTCCCAGACTGCATGGGTAGGATGCCTCGACAAGAGAACTAATCAATCCTATCCTCATAGGAGAACACATCAATCCTGCTACAATTGCCATGGAGAACACATCAATCCAGGCCGCCATGGAGAACACATCAATCTAGGCCTCACAGGAGAACACATAAATCCTGCTACAATTGCCATGGAGAACACATCAATCCAGACCTCACAGGAGAACACATCAATCCTGCTACAATCGCCATGGAGAACACATCAATCTAGGCCTCACAGGAGAACACATCAATCCAGGCCTGACAGGAGAACTAATCATCCTGCTACACAGGAGAGCGAATCATCCTGTTCCACAAGAGAGCGAATCATCTTGTCCCACAATAGAGCGAATCCTCTTGTTCCAGTGTGCACCACCAGGGGAGGGTGAGTCACCTTGTGGTCGTATGTTTCTCTAGTAATAACCGCAAGCCCTCAGAGCTCCCAGAGCTCAATGTATGCAACATGGAGGACCCTTGTACAAGGGTTTCTTACCGACTCCAATTCATTTGGGAAAATCACAGAGTAGATCTTTCCTCGGGGTTTTGACAAGGTGTATCAACCTGTACATCATCTTAATGCGATGGAGCCTCCTTGCTCATCAACTTACCATATCCAAGATGATGTCTATCTGCTGGAGCAATCGACGAATACGGGATTCCTCAATAATCGAATCCCACCTTTGGTTGTTATAGAGAATCACAGTGGTATCCAATGTAAATCCAAACAGCTCACTGAAGAGATTTTGCAACCAGACTACCTCACACGAGGTTATGCTAGCAACAATATATCCTGCTTCGGCGGTGCTCAAAGCCACCGACTTCTGCTTCTTGCTCATCCAGGATATCGAAGCAGATCCCAAGGTGAAACAGCACCCAGAAGTGCTCTTACGGTCCACCACACTACCTGCCCAATCAATGTCAGTATATGTAAGTAGTCGCACCTCTCTGACAGTGTATCTTAATCCATGAGAGACTGTGTCCTGAAGACATCTCAGAAGATTCCTGGCATCAATCCAGTGAGGCTCAACCAAATATGAGCTCACAATGCTAACTGCAAAAAATATGTTCGGATGGAGGTTCACCAAGAACATCAATGCGAATGAGTTTATGAAACAAAGAGGCATTTCCCAAATCTGGTCTGAAATCACTACCATATAACTTCTAAAAGTTAAGATCCTCGAGGTAGTCATAGGCTTGCAGTCCATCATACCAAATCTTTCCAATATCTTTACCACATATTTCCCTTGAGATAGGAAAATTTCCCTTGGCTTCTACCATGCTTCAAGTCCTAGGAAGTAGTGCATCAGTCCTAGGTCTTTCATTTCAAATTCAGAGGCCAGCTCCCTCTAACATTTGTGAATGAGAGGGTCTGCACCTGTTAGAAAGAGGTCATCCACATACAATACCAGTATGAGAGGCTTGTCATCTTCAACCTTAAAGTAAAGGTTAGGATCAACTTCACTCCTAGTGAATCCCAGCTTCATCAAGTAGCTATCGATCCTCTCATACCATGCTCGGGTTGCTTGCTTCAGCCCATAGAGAGCTTTCTTCAACCTGCATACATGAGATTTTCGATCATAAATCTCAAATCCTTAGGGTTGCTCGACGTAGACCTCTTCTTTGATCGAGCCATGCAAGAACGCAGTCTTGACATCCATCTGATGTAGGTTCCATCCTTGTGAAGCGGCAAGAGCTATGATCGAGCGAATGGTCATATATCTAGCAACAGGTGCAAATATCTCATCATAGTCTATACCTTCCTTTTGGGAGAAACCTTGAGCAACAAAATGAGCCTTATACTTTTCCGTGCTTCCATCTGCTGCATGCTTTATCTTGTAAAGCCATTTTGAAGTAACAATTGTCTTGTCTAGGGTCTGGGAACTACTTCCCAGACATCATTCTCCATAATATACTCATATTCTACGGTCATAGCATCCTTCCATACTTGATGCTTGACGGCATCTGAGAATGACGAAGGCTCATTTTGTATGATCGTGCTCATGATGGTCAGGTATCCTTGATACTATTAAGTTTCTTACTTTGACGGAAGGTTCCTCAGGGTGCAGCATTTCCTTTAGCATCATCAAGTATCCCCCTAAGCCATGAAGGCCTCTTCCTAGAAGAGGAAGGCTCATGTGGATGAGAATCTATCAGATCCATGGGTTCTTCTACATCAGGCATTGATTCATTATCCTTTTCTTTTGGTTCCCTGGTGTTGGCTTCTTGAGAGCTCCTCAAAGTCGAAAGATTGTTCACTTTGCGGTGAACTTTTCTTTAGGAGTCTTGGAACCCAATGCTTGATGAGGGCATCAATTTTGTACATATACGACGGTGATTTTAGTTTCAGCCCATAGAAACATCAGAAGTCTTTGATCATGTAGCATGGCCTAGACAGCTTCCATCATCGTGTGGTTCTTCCTTCCCACCACACCATTCTGCTCAGGAGTATGTGGTGTAGTAGTCTCCTTCTTAATGCCAACGACAGGTATGCCTGAGTGAACCAATTGTAATATATCAGAGGTCTTGCTTTGGCTTGAGCGGAATGGTCCCCTTTTGAGCTTTCCTTCAGCACATCTTGGACATACACCTTCATTCTCTATTTAGAATTCAGGCATCCCTATCACCATTTGTCTTACACCGAGTATAGCTTTATAATGAAGGGGGGAAAACCTCTAATGCCAAAGTTCGGACTGAAGAGATGTGTCATCAGACATGACACCTAGTAGACTTACATCGACCTGATATAATGAATCACTAAACATACACCTAGTAGACTTCCATATACATACCTTGCCATCGCTGAAGGTTACCTTGTAGCCTTTGTCTTCCGTTCCTGAGATGGACACTAGGTTCTTTTTGAGGTCAGGTGCATTTAATACATCCTGGAATTTCTGGCCTTCTTGAATGCTTGTCCTCTTCCTTGATTCTCAGCTCTCCTCTTACATTTGCTGTTGAATTTGTCATTCCTTGATTGCCATCAGAGGGATTTTGATCATCGTCCTAGAGTGAGTCCTTTCTATCAGGGCACTCCCTTGCATAGTGACTTGCTTTATCGCAAATGTAACATCGTCATTTTCTTCTAGCCTTAGGTCCAGCCTTTCCTTTCGATTTAGTCACGGAATTATTTCTTTTCTTTGCATGAAAAGAAAAGGCAGCATTTGGACCTTTAGGCATGGGAATTTCTTACACTTCTTCCCTTGTTTCTTCTTGAATGCATCTATCCATTAATTCCTCGAAACCAGGAATTACATTATACTTCAGAAGAGTAGTCCTGAACACATACCATTCAGATGGTAATCCTTCAAGAGTTGTGAGTGCCATTTCTCTGTCAGTAATAGTTTCCCCAATAGATAGGAGATTGTTCTTGATCTCGGTGATTCTTAAGAAGTATGCTTGCATACTTTCATCTTTACCCTTCTTGATTTCCCTCAGCTTATTTCTAAGATCAGAGATGTAGGCCACCAAGCGCTTGTCGATAGAGTCCTGGATGATCTTCTTTGTTTTGACTTCTCCATTTTTCCATTTGTTCCAGGCAGCAGCAAATGCATTTGATGAAGGCTCAACAATATTGCCTCTTACATGGTCCAGCACTCCTTGATCTTCAAGGGTTAGATCGATAGACATCTTCCATCCGTGATAGTCAGCTTTCTCATGGAGCTTGTCTTTGGCAGGAAAGAATGTTGAGGACCCCATAGTTCTTTTAGGATAGCCTTGCCAATCTTCTCTTCAATGATTGCGCTTGCTCTTGCTCGGGCTTTGTCTTCACCTCAGCTTCGATACCATGTTAAGTTATGGTATGTTCTATCCTTATAACAGTTTACTTCTTTTTCTTATTATATTCCACCGATTAGAAATCACATGTACATAAAGTAAAGTGTAGATAAAACATTAAACGATTGACAGAAAACAAGCCAAGACAAGAGACACAAGATGTGGCGGCTAGCCATGGACAAACCCCACAATGTGTGGGGAAACCTTTGATCAAATCTTCTTTTATCTTCAATAATTCAACAGAGAGAAATAGTACAATAAATCTGATTCATATCAGTAGTAGCAAACCCTAGATAAGTAGCATCAGCATTAGCGGCTTTATTATCAAACTAGGGCAGACCATATCTCACAAACCGACAGTTGGATTGACTTCATTCCACCAGCAAAAGTTTCCGCTTCCAGAGGAGGTTCAGATGAACCTACAGCGCAGTTTAGATGAGGAGATCTTCTAGGCCACGCAATTCAATCTTTTCTTCTGCAGTTGCAGCTTCAGTTTGAGCAGTTTCCGGCTTCAAACTAGGGTAGTCGATATCTTGCAAACCGTTCGTCGGATTGACTTCATTCCACCACCTAACATTTCGGCTTCCACAGGAGGTTTAGATGAACCTACACTGCAGTTCAGATGAGGAGATCTTCTAGGCCACGCAAGTCAATATTTGCTTCTGCAGTTGCAGCTTCAGTTTCAGCAGTTTCCGGCTTCAAATTAGGGCAGTCGATATCTTGCAAACCGTTCGTCGGATTGACTTCATTCCACCACCAAAAGTTGCAGCTTTCAAAGGAGGTTTAGATGAACCTAAAACGTAGTTCCAAAGAGGAGATCGTCTAGGCCACGCAAGTCAATCTTTACTTCTGCAGTTGCAGCTTCAAATTCAACAGCTTCCAGCTTCACATGTGTGAGAGAGAGAGACCCATTTTAGCGTAGTAGAGAAGAGACTCATATCTGCGCAGTAGAGAGAGAGATGTGATAAGATGAGTGAGTCTAAATGAGGAAAAGTCCTCTTATATTTATACACAACGTTGGTGAGTGAATATATGCGACTGTTGGGCTTCTGAGCCTACATGAGTTGTAGGTCGGCTTGATAATAATTCCATAATCAAAATAAATTCATATCTCCATGAATACTTATTGGAATTGGATGATCTTTATATCAATCCTACACCTCTCGACAAGAGGAATCTAATAAAAATATTATTAGCCATGAATAAGATGATCCACATGAAGTTTTTCCCTGGTTTCCAATTTTAACAGGGATGGAGGCCTCCCTACTCCGTTGAGGATCCTTCTTTTAGGATAGAGACATTGTCTCTATCTACTGTGGAAAGACGTGGGGCTAGGGCATGAAGGAACTATGACTAGGGAAGGATAGGACTGGGCATTATGGCAACCTGTATAGGCCTCCTTCACCATGCTAGATCTTCATCTTGAACTATGGCTAGGCATCACAAACTATGGTTAAGTCTCCTTGATTGATTAGCGATTAGACTACCTTCTTTAGGACTGCTGCTAGGGTAGTATTAGGTCTCTTCTTGACTACGACCAAACTGTGGCTAGGGCTCCTTTTTTAGTCTCATTTCCTCATGTGTTTAGGGCTTCCTCCTCTTACACTTCTCTTCCACTAAAACCCAAAACAAGTGGAGATAAATCAAGAGTGAAGTGTGTCCAAATGACTTGTAATGCACTTATATTTATACTAAAACGTGGAGCACAAGTGGGGGCAGTTTGGTTGCTAACAGAACTTGACAAATTTTCCCATAACACATATAAATTCATATCTCCATGAATACTTATTGAAATTGAATGATGTTTAGATCAATCCTACACCTATTAATTAGAGGATTGTTTGGCCCTAGCTGCCAATTTTAACAGTCCCTCTCAACTAGGGAGAACTCCATTCGTTGATACATCTTCCACACTCTACTATCTCTCCCATGAGTTCCTTCCATTTCTTTGCTCTTCTTTGCTCTACTGCTCTGTTTTGCTCTGCTGAACCATGAAGAAGAACAATTGATAGAGAATGTCTCAAACCATTCTCTACTGACCCTGAAGTGACTCCTATATGAATAGAGTGTGACATAGTACTCTTATTGATCCTAGATCAGTTCCAAAAGAGAGAGTTATATCACTCTTACTGACCTGAAGTCAGTCTCATTATTCGGGATCAATATCAAAAGAGAGTGTCCCAAATCACTCATACTCACTCAAAGGCAGTTTCATTGATCCAAGATCAATATCAAGAGAGTGGCTCAAACCACTCATACTAACCCAAAGTCAATTTCATTGATCTGAGATCAATATCAAGTGGGTGTCTCAAACCACTCATACTCAGCCGAAGTGAGTTTCATTCATTCGAGATCAATATCATCCTAGAATAGGTACTACGGTAGTAACAAGATGCGTCCATCGGTACTACATTGGTCCCTATCCTCATTTGCCTGCTCATTGGCCATATGAGAGGTACTTTCCATGAGTCATAGACTCCATGGGTAGGATGTCTCAACAAGAGAAGGATGAACCAATCATCTCGCCTACATGTCACAAGGGGTATCCTAAGGGAAGGATGAAAGAATGACATTCTGCACAATAGATCACTACGGAAAGGCTGAGCCACTGACCCTATGATTGTGTCTCAGTAGGAGAAGAATGAGCCACTCGTCCACTATAAAACCATTAGGGGAAGGGTAGACCACTCCCCTTATGGTTTCTCATCACTCCACGATGTACCCCCAAGCCTCTAGGAGCTTCGAGATCTCAATGTACATATCATATAGGGCCATTAGGATAGAGTTTCTCCATGACTCCTAGTTGTTCTCGGAAACTCACAAATTTGACCTTTCCCATGGGCTTCGAGATAATGTTGGTGACCTACACATCAGTCCTAATGTGATGGAGCCTTCTTTCTCATCGATGTACCATATCAGAGGCACAGTGGTACTCGATGTATATATGTTGGATCGATCATAGAATACAAGATTCCTCAATAATCAAATCCCCCTCTCCTTGACACAAAAGATCACAGTGGTATCCATCATGTGTACAAAAAACTCACTGAAGAGCTTCGCTAATGAGGGAGCTACACACGAGGTCCTACTTGTAGTTATGTATTCGGTCTCAGCGATGCTCAAAGAAACCATCTTCTACTTCCTGATCATCCAGGATACCATAGAAGAATCCAAAGAGAACCAACACTCAGAGGTGCTCTTACGATCGTCCACATTGTGTGTGCAGTCAACATTCAAATAATCATGTAGCTTCACATTTCCAGCAATGTATCCCACTCCACAAGAGATTGTGACCTGAAGATATCTCAGAATATTGTTGGCACCAATCGAGTGAGGCTCAAGCATATATGAGCTCAACATGCTAAATTCAAAACATACATTTGGGCATGAGTTCACTACGAACATCAATGGCACAATGAATTTATGAAACTCAGAGGCATTTCCAAAATTAGGTCCGGCATCCCTACCACATATGTTCTAAAAGTTAAGCTCCATTAACATAGTCATGGGCATGCAGTTCACCATTCCAAATCTAGAGGTTAACTCCCTCTTACTTATGCAAATGAGAGGGTTTGCATTTGACAGAAAGAGGTCATCTTGAGAAGGTGCCTATATGAGAGGTCTATCATCTGAAACCTTCAAGCAAAGGTTTGGATTGGCTTCGCTCCTAGTGAATATCAACTTCATTAGACATCTATCAATCCTCTCATATCAAGCTCAGGATGTTAGCTATAAATCATAGAGAGCTTTCTTCAACCTGCATACATGACATTCATGATCATGAATCTCAAACACCTTGGATTGTTTCAAACCTGTGGACCTTCTACATGAGTGGAATGGTCCCCTTGTAATATTTTCCTTCGGTACATCATGGACATTTACCTTCATGCTCTTCTTGAATTGAAACATCCCTCTTACCATCTGACTCACATCCGGTGTGGTTCCATAATAAGAATACCTTTGATGCTATAGATGAGATGTGTCAACTGACATCGTGCCCAATGGACTTCCTACAACTTGATACAAATTTCAAACCCTGAACCCATGAGTAAAATCATCTTTGAAAATTTCATTTTCAAACACGTACCTTTCCATCGATGAATGCCACCCTGAAACCTTTGACTTCCATTGTCGAAATGGACATGAGGTTCTTCTTGCAATCACGTACATAAAGACCTTCTTTTAAATGAGTCAAGTTACCCTCATTCAACTGATAGCTAACATTCCCTACACCCTTTCTTGGATAGGTGGAATTGACTCCAAGTATAGTTCCATGATTGTTTACATCTCTACCAAATAAGAGACAACACCCTTCTATCCAATGAAGTGCCTTGAAGTAGTACAATCAATAAGCCAGATTCCCAAAGAGTGTGAAGGAGAGGGCCAATATAAGATAATTCTTCTTTATCCTATTAGAAACAACATTTGATTCTTCATAGGTGGGGTTCTTTGATTTTTTTTAAAAGTCAGCTATTTTCTTTATGACATACATTACTTGTCATTCCTCCAATCATTGAAGATGTCCCTATAATGATTGTTATCATCATCAAGTGATGTGTCACTACCTTTGGACACTCCTTCGCATACTGACCGAACTTATTGCAAGTAGGGAATCTACCTTTCCTTCCACCCTTATATCGAGATATCCCATTGAAGTGATCTTAAGGTAGGCTATCACAAGATTCTGCTATGCTATTCTGAAAATATTCTCTGCTTCGACTTCAGCTTTGGTGAATTTTAAGAGGGATGATGAATTCATTGAGCCTTTTGTCCTTTCCCAACTGTCTTCAGTGATTTCTCTTTCACTCCTGCTTGGGCTTTGTCTTCACCTCAACTTTGATACCATTTTAGTTTAAGGTATGTTCTATGATTAGAGCAATTTATTTCAATTTTCACAGTTAGGTCAATATTTTTTCCAGATTAGCAATCACATCAACATAATAGCAAATTTCGGATAGAACGTAAACATAAAGATAAGGCAAGACAAGAGGACACAAGATGTGGCGCTAACTAGGGACAAACCCCAATGTGGGAAAACCATTGATCAATTCCTTTTATATGTTCTTCAATAGTTTAGCAGAGTGAGAGAGAGAGAGGGTACATGTACAACAAAATTCAATACTTTGTGACTTATCTAAATAACTGTAGAGATCATCTCTATGAATATGTTACATGAGTTAACTAAACTGAGTTGAAGACATGGTGCTTCAACTCATTATCCAAGGTGACTCTATCACCATGCTTCACCTATCATTGTGCTACACCTCATCATCATGCTGCACCTCTCTTTGGTGCACCATGTTTCACTCATCATCACTATGCTGCATGTCGTCATGCTTCACTAATCATGGCTATACCCATCAGTGTGCTCAATGTATGCTCCAATGTATCTTCATGGTGCACCACTCTCATTAAGCTTCTCTTCATCACAGGTTCCCATCACCAGTTGCACTCATCATTATGTTGCACTACAATGTTGTCTCTAACACCATGCTACATCCAACTTTTGCATCTAGATATGTAGCTCCATCCATTGGGTGTATCTAAACCTGTTGGGACAACCATGTAGTATCCAACCATTATGTTGCATCTCCTAGAATGTTGTCCACCTCCTACATAAGAAGGGACACTACTTCTGTCATGCTGCCACACTACCTTAGCTACTGGCTATGGCCTATGGCCTAGCCTAGTAGCAAGATAAGCGATGATCCCACGGTCCTAAGATATACACAAGGCTTTCATCAACATGTGGCCCACTGAAATACAATGTTGATCTGTGTGCTATTGGAGCTTCTTCTCATCAAGGTATGGAGGTTTCTCATTGTTATAACAATTCCTTGAGGCAATATAGTATAGCCATTCTAAACTACTCATGAGAACCTCTTGTGACAGTGTATAAGATCTCCTCATAAAACATCTGAAAAGACCTCTCCCTTCAACATGGTTGGTCTTTAGGCCTGCGGCCAAGATGTGCATCTAAAACACATTTTTAGGACTGTTAACAATGTCTCTTTCTTGAAACCGATAGGTGTCATAGAAGACTACAGCTAGGGCATCATTTGAGGCTTCTCTTAAAAACGTATGGAGGCCTCCTTGCTGCGTTGAGGAGCCTTATTTAAGGACAAAGACATATTCACTATCTATGGTGACAAGACCTGCAGCTAGGGAACCATAGGACTCTGGATTAGGGCAACATGTATACGCCTCCTTCACGATGCTAGATCTCCAGCTTGAACTACAGCTAGCCATGATGAACTATGGCTAAGTCTCCTTGATTGAATGGAGGTTAGATCACCTTCTTTACGACTATAGCTAAGGCAGTATTAGATCTCTTCCTAACTATGGCGAGACTATGGCTAGGGCTACTTGTTTAGTCTCCTTTTGCTTCCAATAAAACAAAAAACAATTGGAGAGAAATCAATAGAGAAGTGTGTCCAAATGACTTGCAAGGCACTTGTATTTATACTAAAACGTGTAGCATAAGTGGGGGTAGTTTGGTTGCTAGAGGACCTTGACAAATTGTACAATAACACAAATAAATTCATATCTCCATGAATACTTATTGGAATCAGATGACCTTTAGATCAATCCTACACCTCTCCATGAGAAGAGTCTAAGAAAAATATCACATTTCATAAATAAGATGACCCACATGGATTTTCAGGCTAGTTGGCAATTTTAACAAAAATCCTTGTAGATTTCAAAGTGGGACTTTTAATGATTTTCTTACCTAATTCTAATTATTTGTTTACCATTTAATGGTGAAGATTTACCTTATGAAATTAAAATAATGGCATAGTTTCAACAAATTTTCTCTCTTCCTTGTATTAAAAAAAATCGCAATGAACAAGAAATTATTATGTTCTTGAGTACATTTACTACCAATAAAATTAGTGTTGATCTCAAAATTATTTTAAATTATTTAAATTACACTAAACTTTAAAATCAAAAACCAATTATTTAATTTGAAAATATCAACAATATTAATTCTTTTAACATCATCCTTCCTATAGCTAATTCCTTTGATTTTCTTGATGCTCACAACTGATTTTAGCCACATAATTTACACCATCCAAATTTCAATTCTTAAGAATATAAATCTAGTTAGTTACAAAACATTCTTGAGATTACTTCAAGTAATTTTAAATCTTATTTATGTACTGAAAATAATAGTGACAAAATATAATTCAAAACTCATGAGTCATTTAGTCAATACAATGATCGTTTCAATAGAAGGGAGGAATTTCATCCCATCTATTTGAATAGTCATTATGCCTCATACCCTGATCATTTTGTTGGTTTGTTTAAAGATTATTTTGTAGTCCCTCTATCAAAAAATAATTTTCTAGAAAACAAGGGAGCTATTATAAATCTATTAAATGAAGAATTGCCTTCCACTTTGGATCAGAGTAATGAATAACTCAATGCTTTTGAGGATTTACATCTATGCCCATTTGATTATTCTTCTTGTTCGAATTTAGATTTTACAAAGAACTATGTCGAATCCATGTATGATGACCATTTGAGGATTGAGAATATTGAGACACTTCACCCTTCAGTGATGGTTATATGAAATTCTCATTAGAATCCAATTTAGAGATAATCCTCATAAATTCTTATTTTCAAACTTCTAATCATTTTAATGATCTCAATTTTCAACAATCTATTACAATGTATATTATTATGATGATCAAGTTCTGAAATTAAGTCATGATCATGGAATTTTTACACAAGTAAACGCGATAACCAATTCTCATTGTACTATCTTACCTACTACTTGTAAAAATAAAACTCTTATAAATAGATACTTAACAGATCTTAATAATATAGTAAAAAGTATTGATTCTTCAATTTTAGATACTAACGATTTTCCATAGGTCATGTTATCACTCAGGTTGTTGGGTGAAGTATTTGGTTAGCTGTTTTGACTGATATAGTTCTTTGACCTTGGTCGCTTTGTTGTTGGGAGTCTTTTACAGTATCAGTATCAACATTTAAACCCAAAAAATCTTGTTGCAAAGTTAAAAAGTTATTTATCTGTGTGTCATCTTCAAATACTTGCCAGTCTTTGACATTGTTTGGGATGGAAGGTCTGTGTTTTATCTCAGCTGTAAAATAGTGGTTGATTTCAAAGGGTAACTTACAAGTACTAGCAAAAGTAGCTAAACTGTGTGCATGAAGGTTGTGGCTTCTAGATATTTTGGTCAGTTGAAATTTAGTAAAGACATTGAGTATTTCAATAGCAACAGTTCTGTAAGATCTTAGTCTTTTGTCATTGGTGACGAAATTGCCTTTCAGTTGTTGGATAATGAGGTCCGAATCTCCCAAGATTGACACTTTTGTTGCCGGTAAGGATTTGATCAGTTTGAGGCCTAGTAAGAGAGCTTCATATTCTGCCATATTATTAGTACATCTGAAATTTAGCCTATAGGCTCGACCCTCTGCATGATTGTTTTGTTTATTGTGGATCCACACTCCTGCTCCTACCCCTAACCTATTAACTGATCCATCAAACTCAAGAAACCAAAGGATTTCTTGATTTAGAGCAGAATTAGGAGACTCATTAGGACTTGGAATAGGGAGTTGGATGTCTTGTTTTTCATCTGACTTGTTTTCTGGAACAGTTTGATCAATTGATTGCATAATTTCAAGACCTTGGGCAGCTAATTGCTCATTTGTATGCATATTTTGTTCAAGATTGAAAGGTTTGTTATCAGCTGTAGGACATGTGTTATCATTAAACAGAATGAAGGAATCCATATGAGAATGGACTGCATAAATGGGAAAATTTTGAGGTTTTTCTTCACTGCCCACCATATATTTCATGAGTGTCTCTCTATATAGCCTCTTTGGTTGCCCAAAGACAGAGATAGTGGCATAAGACATATCTAATTGTAGGGACCCTTGGAGCTTGGCTCCCCATGATCTTGATAACAACATTCCATATTTAGGTGGGATATCAGCTACCACCACATCCATTAGAATAGTCTTATTTGGATACTGGACAAGGGAAACACACAAATCTTTGATCAAGCCCAGGCATTTGACTTGGCTGGAATGAAATGAGAATAGGTCCTTATGTGGCCTTGTGATGTCTAGGTTTAGTCTCTCCATTACAGATTTAGGCATAAGATTATGTGAGGCACCCGAGTCAAACATTGCATTGTGTAGTATCTTGTCATGAATGTGCAAGCTGACATAAAAGGGTAAAACTCCTGTGCTTATTGTTTTTCCATCAACTTTTGGGCCAAAAAGTAATTCTGGTGTATCATCCAGTACATTGACATCATCTTTACTCTAAGTTAAGTGGAGGGATTTTTTGATTTGCTGCTTGTAAATGTCATGCTTAGCCAGCTCTGAAAGAGGGATGGCTATCTTCAACTTACCAATTTCAGCTTCTAGGTCAAAAGGTTTTTCAGATTGGGTCTTGGCATTATGGTTAGCAGCTTTTTCTTTCTCAACTGATTTTTCAGAGGCACCCTCTTGGCTTTGAGTTATATCTTGGGGTTTATCCTTTTTACTAATCTTTTGAGGAATGTTACTTTGATTATGCTCTGAAGGAGGTGTTACCAGTTGCTGTTGACTTGGGCGGTGTATTTCAGTTACATCCTCCACTATTACTTCGTTTGAAATAGAGCTAGTTTTGTCAATTGGTTCTGTAAAAGTGACCTTCTCCTTTAACATCTTGGGCTGTTGGTTATCTTTTGTTTTTACAGGCTGTGGCACATTTATGGTCCTGCTTCTCAGCTTGTATTGTTTATGAACTTCAAAAGCAGTTGTGTCATACCCCTGCTTGAAGTCAAATGACTCGCCAGATTTGGTTTGGAACTGATCAACATCATCATCTTCCTGATCTTCTTGACTTAGAAAAACCTGTTGTTCATTATTTAGACCCATCAAATTAATGTGAGTATCATCTATCTGTTCACTAGAGGTGGATGCTTCAACATAGTTTTCTTGGAAAGGAGGTCTTATTTCTTGTTCTGGGCTGGCCCTTCCAGCATTTGGGTTTTGGTTTCTTCTAAAGCCAGGATTTCTGACAGCATTATTTTGTGGTCCCTCCCATGATGATTTCCTTTCAACTGATTCTACTCTATCTCCAAGCCTATGCATACCGGTGATTATTGCATCTAGTTTCTGATCCCAGCCTGAAGGCTCTTCTTTGAAGGTAGTCTTTCTCTCAGTCCTTGCCCTATTTCTCTTGGCTATCAAGTTGGCTTCCACACTGACTGCTATATCTTGCATCTCAGCTAAAATTTGGGGGGCTATTTCTCTCAATTGGTATGCCATGTCTGAATCAAACCCATCAGGAAAGGTATATAAGGCCAGATCAGGTGGAGGCCTCAGATTCTGGGGGATGGCATTGTATACATTATTAAATCTAGCACAGTAGTCCAGGACAGTTTCTTGAGGGCCTCTTTTAATAGAATTGTACTCAAACAATATGTGAAGCGGGTCTTTCTTCTTTTCCCATCTGTTCAGGAAAGTTTGGTAGAGGGCTTCTGGATTAGCAATAGAATTTGCTGGAAGAGATCTGAACCAGGACCTTACATCTCGTGTCAAGCTTTGACCAAAAATATTCATTCTAGCCCCCTCATCATCTATCTCATAATTTTCAAGGTATTCCTGCATCTTTTTGGTATGTTGCAGGGCTAAATAGGAACTAGTACCATCGAAATATGAGATCTTGGTCTGGTAATCCTGAGGCATAGCCCCTAGATTTTCTTGTAACTGTAAAGGGGAATACCTGTTAGCCATGTTTGCTGAGATAACTGGAACAACAGGAACAAACAGAACAAGTGGAGGGAAATGGATGAGAGGGGTATGTGTAGTTAATGGGGGAGTTGAACAAGCGCTATGTGAAGTGGATGTAGACCTGAGAGACTGTGAAGTTGTGATATGTGGATGAAAGGAAAATTTAGCAGGGGTAGGAATGTTACTCTGAAATCTTGCTTCAGGGCTTGAATCTGGATTAGTTTCTTCCTTTCCTTGTTTCCTAAGAGTCCTCGAAATCAGGTTTGGATTTTCAAATATAGGTGATGGATTTGGATCTGGATTAGATCTGGTGTAACGTGTCTTCTTCTTAGGAGCCAGCTTCTATGTTTCCTGACCTCTTTGAAATTTTTGTAGGAAGTATTGTGAATCGGGCAGTGGTTGGGAAATTAGTTCAGTTCCCCAGTGGAGTCGCCAATTATGTTATCACTCAGGTTGTTCCCTTTGACTCCCAAGGGAATACGGTTGAGGTAACCACAAACCAACTTTGGATTACAGGTTCTAGCCTACCTGCAATCAGAGAGGGCTCTCTCTTCTGATTTAGCTTTGTTTTTCGGGATTTTAGGCTAGCTATGAAGTATAAAATTTTGTTTGAATTTTGGTTGTGAGCTATTGTCTGAAGAAGGGTTTGCAATGTTCAAAGAGGGTTCATTCCATTGGGAAATTGGAGTCCATGACTGACTGCTACTTAGTACTTGTGATAAAGAGAGTGTTACTGCAGAGCCAGATAGGTATTCATGATACAAACTTTTGATTTAAGAAGAAACAGTATAGGATCACACCATGAAAGGCAACAAAGATTTCTTTCTCGGTGATATAGAAAACAAAGGGCTGAATCCTATTCAAGAGCAAAAGAGAATTCCATAATAGAGTTCACCATAAAATTAGAGTAAACGGGAGCATTTAGGAATTCCACATTTACAGCTAATCCTGAAGAAAACATAGTTAGCAGGAAAGATTGAGCTTAGGGTGTCTTAATAGAGAAATCCTGAACTATTCTTTTTCCTTCCTACCAATATTATCAAACATATAGCATAGATGAGTTATGTAAACAGATAAAACACAAACACAGTTAGGAAAACACTTATTGCATCATGAGATAACACGAGAGTTCTGCAAAAGCCAACAATCCCATCACAACGCATCCAAGCATAGCCAAAATGAGAAAACCAACAGCTTCTTGTATTATACTTCTCTGAATATACAGCCGAGTTCTTCAAAACAGATAAACAACAACCCGCAAATAAGCTAAGTGGGGCGCACATATACAAAATTATCTTACAAAATATCTCAAAAATGAGTCATTGACTCATAACTTTCTCTACCAACTCTAAAAAATAGTGGATACAATAGTTATTGCTATTAAAGCAGATTGATTACAGCTGGTCATTCCTGTTAGAGATCTTTGACTTTGTAGCGTCTTGGGACGGCTGAACACCTTTGCATTGATTTTGAGAATTCTTGCATTTATGTTGCCCTGTCATGATGTTGTTGTACTGGACACATCAATTGCATTATCCAGCTGTACCTAGACACTGTCCTTTTCATCTAGTTGTCCCCCACTATTGCTCCAGGTAGATTTGATACATGAGTCATTTGAAAATGCTGACTCGCGGTTGATCAAAGACTTTAGGCCAAAATTAATTCATCAAAGTAAAGTTGCTATCATACTCCTCCACCATTCTTCAGAGGGCAATTGGTGCCTTTGTATTTTGATTAGAGTTTCATCAGCTTCAGTGTATTTGTAATAATTGGGAGGAACTGCAAAAAGGTGCCTGATCTCATGCTCAATAAAGAGTAGATTTTCCAGCTTATCATAAAGATCCTACCCAGATGGGGGCCCTGCTTCCTCTGGAGCGCTTGCAGATGCTGTTATTTGATTTGTTGCAAAGTTATTGACCCTTTTGGCATAATGTTCATGTGATAACAATCTTCCTGCACTGGTCACCAAACTGGGGAGACCCCTGTTATGTAAAACTGTGATTCTTGCAATAATCCATTCACTTCTGCTTTTATTTCCTAACACCTTCTCTCCAATGTCTGGACATAATTTTTCAGGGTAAGCACCCTTTTTATCAGTAGAATAGTATCAGTCATGTCTCTAATGACCATCCCTGCCAACTGAAGGCCAGTCCAATTGTTAAGGAAATTTATCATTCTGTTGGCTATTTCAGGCATACTCCCTAAAGATGCCTTGGCTCTTTGATTTTCAGCTTAAGCTATGCTCAGTAGATCCATTTGCTCATGAATTGTTTCAATGGACTGCCATTGGTCTGTAATGGATTGGCCAATTTTAGCCCATAGAATTTTCTTCACATCAGCTATAGTCTTGTTCATGGTCAATTCATTTTCCAGCTTCTTTATCTTCTTTTCCAGGGTTCTTATTTCTCTTGTCCTTTCAGCCACATTCTGCTTTGACTTGTCATACTTTTCTTCTAGTGTAGCCAATTTTTCTTTCTGGGTGCTGAAGGGCCCACTTCTGATGTCATTTCCGGGGGAGGAATTATTACTTGAGGAGCATCCTAAATATTTATAACTAGCTGAGGTGGGTGGGACACCTATTCTCCTTTCTTTTGCTTTATGGCTGCCTCCAAGGCACCCTCTGTCTCTACCAACCTTTTGTGCAAGGCCAACAGCATGGCCATCACATCCTGATCTTTTCTTTGCTGGGCAACATCTTCAGTCTGAGGGTGAAGGGTTGGTGGTAGTTTAACCAGCTTCTTTAAAGCTGCTATGTCCTCATCTTTCTTTTTCATTAACACTTGCACTCCCTTAGGGTCATTTGGATCATGCCCTAGTTCTATGATAATCTCTTCCAAGGACTTGATTCTGTTGTGCTTGGCTTGAGAAGAAGCCTTCTCTAGCTCCAATTGAGCAGTAGTGTTATGCAGGGAGTTTTGCAACCTATGTGCCAATAGAGTCTTATCAGCCAATGTGGCATAAACCATCTCCCCTATTTGTTTGTGCAGCTCTATCTAATCCATGGGATGGATGTCCTTGCAAAATACCTCTAGGTTAGTCCTGATATAGTCAGAAGCTGACTGGGGCTGCAGCATGGTGGGCCTAAAATGACTAAGAGTGATTTTTCCCTCTTGGATATCATAGGCCGACATAAGCCATTCTTGATTAGTTGGCGCCATCTTGAGTAGCTGGTTATAGAGTTGGAATCTGATTGGCTCATTTCTTGCTTTTATCTCTATAAACTGCTTCTTGATGCTAGGCTCGGATCTTGTCTGTTGTCCTGATGAACTAACTTCTCCTCCATGTTGCATCTCTTGTTCCTTCTGAAAGGAACTGGCCGATGTTTCAATGTTAGGAGGGAGCATGGTATCAGTGGGTCTTTCAGGCATCTCCTCCTCAAAAAAGGGATTCAGCCTTTGTCTTTTCTCACCTTGCTGATCTGTTGAGGTAGTGAGAGGAGTTTCCTCCTGCCTATCTCCCTTCATTAGCTGGAGTTTGTAGCACCGAGGTTTCCACTGTTACCTCCTGCCTAGGAAGGACTTGTTCCTAAGTTTGCTGCTCTGTATTTGAAGGTGCCTCAGCCATCTCTTCTTGCTGTTCTGCTTGCTGCTCTACATTAGGAAGTGGCTCCTCTTGTTGCATCTCTTTTCCTTTAGCTGTAGTTGTTGCTTGAGTAGTGGCTTGGGCAGATTGCTGGGGAGTAGTAGAAGAGGAAACAACTACTCCAAGATGCTTGAGTACTGGGGATAAAACCTATCCAAAAAATTATAAGTCAACTGCTTTTTCTAACTGCTTCATTGTTTTTTGTGCCATTCCTTCCTTAGAACTTGCCTCCACTAGGGTACCCTCTTTTCACTCTAACTGATTTGCATATTTTTCAATGTGTGGGATTTTGACATGGTCATAGCTGGCAAGTCTGTATCTGACTCTTCTAAGACTTAAAAAATGATTGGGGTCATAGGGTGACCAAAGGAAGCTTGTTTGCAGCTGGAAGCTCTTTAGAATTTTATCTGCTTCTTGCCAAGCTTCTTCTCTTTTGTTGAAAATGAATGGACACAGTTGGTGTTTGATTTTTAGCTGTGCTTTTTTATTTCTGCTATGAAAATGAATCATGTCTTCATTTCCAAATTTCCGGAAATACTCTAATGCAAAAAGTCTCATGGGAACATACTTTGGCAGTCTGTAAGGGGCTAGCTCACAGCCATATATTCCAATTACTTTGTGGTCTTGGTAGAAGTACCAATCTCCAATGCTATAATTCTTTGAAAGCTGGAGGATCTTCTGCATTTCATCGGTGAGTCTAGGAAGAGGAGAACTCTGTAGCAGGGACAAGGCCGGATAGATGAACAGATCAATGAACTCACAATAGCTATATGGGGAGCAAGAGATATGGTGACAGATTGATGACCAAAATACCACTGACCTACTGTTTCCTTTTGCATCCAGCTTTTTCAAGGAAATAGGGAAACTATCAGGCTGATAATATAATATCAAGTGATATATATAGGAGGTGTACTTGAATACCCTTGCCCTCTCCAAATTCATGAATTGCTCATGAATCTTGTCAGCAATAAATGTGGCATAATCATACTAGGCAGCAGGAGGCTACCCTGGAGTGAACATGGACAAAATTACCAAGGTTGTTACATCCACAAACTCACTGGTATTGAATCCTAGAATGCAAGATATCATATCCACTAGTAGTCTCCATATTTCATTGAACCGGACATGTAGATAAGGAGGAGGTTGTCGGGGCTGATATTCTGGCTTCATGAACAATTGCCCAATCTTTGTGACCTCTGAGCTGGGCAGCTTGGCAACTTCTTTGAGCAGAAAAATCATAGAAAGGGGGACCAGAGGTTTAGCTGGCTTAAAGTTCAACATCTGATTTATGGATTGAGGAGTGATGTGAAAGAAAATATTCCCAGATGAACCCAAAACTGCTCTTTGTGAGGGTTCATAGTGTTCACAACACTGATGGATGAGGTCTCGGAACACATTGACTTGGGGTAGGTAATAAATGGGCAAGTTAGACTCCCAGATACCTATGTCATCAACACCACTCATGTATTTCTCCTTCAGCTCACAAACAGTGTGTATGTGATATTTGGTAGTTATCTCAACTGTTTCTTTGATTTGATGATCCCGGTCAGCAAGGGCCAACCATTCCAGGTTCCTCTATGGGGCATTCAGAGGAGCAATATTCAAGGCCACAGGGGTCTCCATGCTTCACTTGTCCTTTGAACTAGATTACACTTGAATTGTGGATGAATGCGGTGAATTTTGACAGAGAAAGAGGTTTACAGAGAGAAACAGGGTAGCTTTGGCAAGATTGAGGTGAAATGTTGCCAAAGGGGGCGAAACAGGGTGAATTTTCTTGCTGTGGCGCGCCCTGCGACACGAAAAAACTTTGCAAAGGGTATGAGTTGAGCACAATGTGGCGAGTGAGGGAATTGGATGAATTTGGGCCCTCTAATGGATACTAGTTTTCTTTTGAAGGTATAGGAGTATCAGAATGCCGAAAACTGGTTATTTTGTGTTTTTAGGAGAGGAAGACTGAAAAAACCAGTTTGTAGAAGAAACAGGTAAATACCTAGTTGTCGCGCGATGGGGGGAGCTGAGTGTGTGGAATTCGGGGTGGCAGCAGCTCAAGTATGAATTTTTGGAGGTTGGCGGAAAAAACGCCGTAAAACGCATGCAAGCGACACAACGCTTGATTTATGAAAAATAAGAAAAAACATGATTTTCAGGCGAAATATGGAAAAATTAGTTTTTTGGCGCCTTTTTACGAGTGACATCAGCATGACATCATTGGTGGGGTCGAGTACGGCGGGATGACGTGTCAACCGGTGAGTGGGCTGACCTGGACAAGCGACGTGGCGGAGCTATCAGAACCATGGCAAAACAGGAGCTAACACGACGTTGATGCGGCAATGACGTGGCGATGATGCGAGGATGACGTGAGGTAGAAATGCAATAATGGTAAGCGGTTTTATCAGACCGCTTTTAGTACGCGCCCGGTTTGTGTCTGAAGCCGCCCGATACAATCAGAAGTCAACATGCGTCCAAGGACAGACGTCATCATTCTAACAATATCGGGCGCTAAAGGACGACGATCGGGGGTGGTCCGAAATCGCCGAGGACCATCGGATGGGAGGGCCCAGATCCGACGGACGATGGGACACGAAGATGACAGAGCAATACGGCGGGGCCCGTCGAATAAACAATTATTATTTCTGGTAAATCGCGCCGGGATAAACTTTGGAAAAACTGAATTTGTGGGTTTTATGATTTTTTAGGGGTCAGCGGGTAAACAATATACATGTTTATAAGGTGAGCTAGGGCTATTAGATCAACCAGATGTTGATTTAATCCCCCAAAAATAAATATTAACACACATTTTCATTAGCGCCCGACTTTATGATGCCTTCACCCTTTGGAGTATTAAGGCTATATTACCTGGGGGGGGAATATATATATTTTATGGGATTTTTGCACAAAAATGGTATAATAATAGGGAAAAGGGGAAAATTGGGGAGCTAAATAGTAAAATTGGGGGTTAATATGGATTTGAGATGAGAGAGAGGAACTGAATACTAAGTTTAATGAGTAAACTTAGGTGCAGAGACAAATGAAAATGATCAAGGATTTTGCACAGGAAAAGTGGCTTTCTTGTGTAATAGGAATCAACACCTTGGCTTGATGTTGCCATAATCAAAAGGTGATGCCAGGACTCCATGAGGAAATCCCATTGGACCCTTAGGGAATGTTAGAAAGAAGTTTTGTGGGGAATGATTAGGGAGTTAGACATGTTTCACTGTGTTGCTACCAAAATGCTGAGTAGGTGGTCCTGCTATTGCCAATATATGCTTTCTCTGTCAAGGCCAGCAATATGAAGGAAAACAAGCTTCTGCAACCCTTTTCTACCTACCCATCTTAGTGCCTAGCATTTTTTATTACTTCATGGAGGGTGCACTCAGACTTGCAAACCCTCAATTGCTCTCTTTCTTTTTCTTTTCTTTTCCTTTTGAGTTCCTATCTAAAACTGCCCTTATCACTTCCAAGGCCCCAGATTAAGCAGTTGGGAACCTTTATTCTCTACCTAACTACTAATCTGCCAAAATTAGACAGTTTGGACAGATTCTCTTTCTCTATTCTACAACATCAATTTAAACATGGCATGATCCAGATTAGACTGTTGGATCACCCATCCAGAAGTAGGACACCATCGAAACTATGTACAGACATGTTCTATCACAGAAATATGGGATCTTTGCATCATCAAAGTAGAACATATTTGGAATCTCCCCTGCCAATCATGAAAAATGAAACCTATTAGTATAGGAGGCTAACAGGTCATACTATTCAAAAATACATCTTTAGAACTTAACTTTTTACCCTCCCTCTCTTTGAATTTTCTCAAACTATTAGAAAATGCCATCCTTACTTCCATGACTAATTTGCAATATGCTTGGAGGAAAATCTTCAAAACAGAATTCCTATAAATAAATTTATTTTCATGAATTTGTTTGAAATAGATGTACATAATTGGTTTCATTTTATTAGAGTACTAATAATTTTATTATTGTCACTAATTTTTGATATGTACATATAAGTATGAATAAAATACCTTCATTAGCTCCATTGGAAATATCATTTTACATAGTTTTAGTCTTCCTTTTTATATTAGAATAAGAGTACGATGTTGGATATACTAAGAGGACTTGTGAATTAGTGTTTATTATAACACTTTGTTAAAAAAAAATCATAGCATCAATTATTCTTTAGCGTTATTGTTATTATTCTTCAATATATATAAAATGCATTACACAACACCATACAAGAATGCAGAAAGGTAATATAGTAGACATAATATTTTTAGGTGGAAAACTCCCTCCACATGGAAAACCATTTAATGCTTGTTATTAATTATCTTATTCTTCTACTTAAAAGAAAAATTAATTACATCAAGTTCTTAGTCACAACTCAAGGAGGCCACAACCCCCTAATTTATAAGTTACAACATATAGGACCCTACTACACCCTAAAATCGTGTTGCAACTCGAAGGACGCCCCAATTCCTAATTCATGGTAAGTCAATCCACAACTTGAGGAGTGCCCCAACACTTTGTTTACCATTTTTTTAGGAAGAATGTTTCATCGCACTATAATTTATCATGCACTAATTTGTAATCCACAACTGAAAGAATTCCACAACACCTTATTTAGGCCATGACTTGCCTTAGCACCACGGTACCACCCTGCCTTAGCACCACCCTACCACCCTTAAGAATTATGTGGCCACTACTTGCCCAATCACCTAGCTTGCACCACCTGCCACTCAAATAGAAAGGAGGACCATGTTTCATAATTTTCACACTCTATAGAGTTGTGTTATCCTACCAAAACCTCGTGCACAAAGCTCACCACTAGAAAATCGATTGAGTGAACAAACAATACACATCACTCACCACTCCCAATCACTAACAACTACAAATCACTCACTATCAGTACTCATGTAGGCCATTTCAAATTTCAATTGAACCATTTCATCTCACAATCAATGGTCATTATTAAACTAATCACTTTACCAAATCAATTAATCTGTAGTGGTCACTGTACCACACTACTCATGTAAGGATAATCATCATATGATCATGAAGTAGTCAACCACATCACTTCGCTTCACTATACTAAATTCCCCATCATATTGCAAGCATCTAGGCCTTCTAACAAATTATGGCACAAACCTAGGTGCCTCAGGTCATTCCTATGGCCTCCGTGCAAAGTTTTCAAATTTAGCCCAAGGAGGGCTACCAACATATGTCTAATTATTGATTCTTAGATAGTCAATTACTTGGATCCATCATCACCCACTTCAATCAATGTGAAAGAAATTTTTCACATACCCAATGTAATATTTTTACATAAATGTTGTCACATCACATCGATTAGCCAAGATACAACATTCCTATTACGACAAGAATGTTGGTCATCACAAGTACATTCCCAAAGGAAATTTTCCATTGTTTAGCTCTTTTCAAGGTCAATATATCATATCAATGGATAAGTGTCAACATGTTGTCCTAAATTTGAGGTTAAAGTCAATATATCGTGTCAACGTCAATATATATCACTCCATGACATTTCATATCACTTTCCTAGTCACAGTCAATGTCATTGTCTTCTATTGCACATTGAGAACACTATTGCTACATACATAAGGTTAGTGTATCATTAGTTCTAGATATCAATCCCAAACCATATTGTAATGCATCTTTTCAAGTCAATCATCAATGTATTGTCCTTATGCCAAGTCAAATAATCTCATCAACTGATTGTACATGTATCAAGGATACTACTATGTCAAAGTAATGAAATTAAAAGGTCTATGTCAAGTATAATGTCATTCTAAACAATAGGTGAGATCTTATCATTGTTTACATTGTTATACTAGGATTGTTAACAAATGTTTATTCATTAAAGGTCATTGCTTTATTAGAAGTGTCAAGGTTAAATATCAATATACCAAATGAATATTAGGGTGTCACTCTTATCTAGTTAAGAAATGACATGAGAGGGTTTTGGACAAGGTGCTAAATCGATTATTTTCTTAGTGCATTTGGTTCTTAAAGTTACTCATTGATGCATGATGATATTAAAATCATAGTCTTATAGTGAAATTCAATGTCATATATTAACAATGGAACCTCTCACAAAGATATCTTTCCATATTTCACTTTCTAATCTATATGTCTAGAAGGTTACCTAAGCCACTCTTTTTGTTTTCTACAAGTGAGGGAAAATGGTTTAACTCTTCCTAAATGAGGTCCTAGTAGATATCTTGTATTGAGACACCCATGGTAATGACCCATGGTATTATATGTATGAAGCCTATATAGAGGCTAGAGACTCCCCATTTATGGAGATCAAGGACTATTGTATTGGAAAGCATATGGCTTGTGGAGTGTTCTCCTTCCTTAAGGAGTGGTTGTATGGTCTTACCGTACCTCAAGGGTTTTGATATTAATAAAGAGAAGTATTTCTATATTCAGATCTTGTTATTTCTCGGCATATTTTTGTTTTCATATATTTGCAGGTGAGATCTATTACACTTGTCATGACACAAAGTAAAAAGGGTCGCAAGTGTACCTTATTGATGAGCTAACAATGTGGTATGAATTGAAGTTATTTCAATTTATTTTTAATCTAATGGAAGTTATGTGCTTGGAATAGGAAGCACAGAAAGGCCTAGTTGGGTGGTTCAAATCAACTACAAGAATCAACAACAGTAGTGGAAAGAATTGGAATATGCATTAATATGTTGGTAAAGAACTTTAGGAACAAGGCCATTGTGAGACACTCATACCCAATTGTGTCAATTGATTTCCATGAACATGTTATGACTGGTATGATGATTTTGAAGTAGGTATATGCCTTGGTTTTTGTATCTTCTGATTCGAGGAAGCCTTGCCAAGGGATGGACTAACCGAGATGGGGGTGCATGTAGAACTTGGATGGTGAGTGACTGCACGTAAGGGGTGACCGGATTTCGCAAGGGACTATGTAGTAGATAAGGGAAGGTCACAGATGGAGTTGTTTTGGTCATTAGAATTTTCAAATGGAATCACATGCACATTGGGAGTGTGCCCTAAAACAATGAGCAACGAACTATTCAATGAGAGGAAAATTCATGTAGGATTATATCATTAGACATTGGATGCAGTTTGACTATGATAGTGGATTCCAGACTTCCTACGAAGGAGGTGAAGCCTAATATTACTTGAAGGTGGAGGTGTCAGCTTCTCGATTCCCTTATTATGGATGCAAACATCATTTCCTTTTATTCGCTGGTTGAGAAAATGTGTATATGTGTATATTATTTTAAATGCTATATCAAGCGAGATTTATAAATCTCCATAGACAGTATGGTTATTTGATGGTTGACGCAAATGTGTATGTGTATATGTGCATTGTAAATATCATAATGAGTTGTGTTATAATGCTATAGTAAATTGTTTGTTTCTCTTGTTTTAGCAGATGGTCATTGTAAATACTGCAACGAGTTGTCTTATAAAGCTCCATGGGTACTATGTTATGCTTTTAGTAGTCTTGTTGGTTATAAGTGTTGTTGAACATGAAGGAGAGTGTTCCCCCAAGTGGGAGGGTTTTGTAATAGCCCTAGTGAAAATTCCATGTAAAAATATATATGGCCACAGATGATGGGACACTCATTCCGAGCTCAATGGTGTAGGAAACATCCTAGTGGGTGTTGATTTAGTTTATTATGGCTAAGGAAGATAACAAAGGCAATGGTTAAGGCTTTGGTAAGGCATGAGGTATTTATTGGCATTTTATTTATGAAAATAATGGAAATTAGGAGAAAAGGAATGTGAAAGGTCACATGTTACATATGAGGAGGAAAATGAAGGAAAAATAATGGAAAATGAAGAAAATAGAGGCCTCATTAATAAAAAGCCTTATGAGGATCAATGCGTAGGACTTGGTCACTTCATTTTTAGATCTTTTTCATTATTCGCTCTCTCTCTCTCTCTCTCATACTCTTGGATAAATAGAATTTTCTTGGAGCATTCTTGGAAGGTGTGGAATATTTGGATTCTTGAACCAAGAAGGCAAATGAAGAGTAGGAAATCCGATGAAGGCATTGACATTAGTAGCTACAACAAATTTTCTTAGAGGTATTTATTTGAATGTAAGATTTCTTCACTAGTTTTGGCATGCATGGAATATTCATGTGGTTTCTTGGTTGTGATCTATCATTGGCATGGAGGATTGCCTAGATCCACATTGTATTGCCTAGCCTTTCCATTTCCTATATATCCATGGAGGTGGTGGGTTTATTTCAATTTTTTTTTTGGTTCATTCTCGTGTTTCCTTAGCTTTGGTTGAGTTATTAAAGCCTTGTTTGGACAAATTCTCTCGAAGCATTGTAACAACTTGGGTTAAGTTACTAGTCATGGAAGCTTGGCTGGAAAAACTCGCTAGAAGCCCTTGGTGGGTTGAGTTACTATTCCTAGAATCCATGGTTGGAAAAAGAGTATGGAAGCATGGAAAATGTTGTGGGTTGAGTTACTAGTCCTCAAAGCCTTGTTTGGACAAATGCTCTGGAGCCTAGCGACAACTGTGGGTTGAGTTACTAGTCCTCTGAGACTGGTTGGAACAAACAATCTTGAAGTCCTTGAAGGCTTGGATGGGGACCAACATATGATGGTTTTGTGATGTCCGACTATGAGGTGGAATCACTATTTTATGGATTGAGGTGAATGGCCTCTAGAAGTCCTCGATACATTTTGATTGATGTGTTCTACGAGATCACACATTCATGCTTGGAATATGGCACAATGGTGAATGGATGAAGAGAGATTTGGCTCAACCATTATATGGTTAGATGGAACATGGTAGTCCCATCTCTCGATGGTTTATTTCATTCATTAATGAGAAATTATTTCCCTTGATTTTCATGAGAAAATGTATTGTTGTATATATGGATTTTGATGGCTCATATGTTTATGGTATTTATGTTCCTATTATGTTGGTTATTGGTACATTTTGTGGAAGCAACTATGTATGGCTTTCAACATGTTTTTACTTGTACATGAATAGATAATGTGTCTATGACCTAATAGATGACAATGCAACCAATGGCATAAGGGAACAATGGTTCATAGCAATTCTCAGATAGGTATGAGATCCCTACACTTAATTATGCTATTTTCACCTATAGGTTACATGTCAATGATATGTATATAATGAATTTTATGTCATGGCTAGTAGGGGTTTGGTTAAGGCCTTGTTGAGGTTAGTGCTTTTGCATCATTTTTCCCCTGTACTTTTATTGATTTCTAGCTTTTGTTCCATTCTCGGCAGTGGCTTAGGCTCTTGGCCTAAAAAAGTGACTTAAATCCCAGGGTTGCTGGGAAAAATCTGGTAATTTTCGTCCACAATCATTGGCATGTAAGCCTATGAGATCGACTTTGGGTTTCTCATCGCTTGCTTTCCCATAGCATGAGAAGGACTATGGCCTAAGAGGTCCAAAACAATAGTAGGACCCACGGGCATGTTGTGTGAGTGGAAAAATTGTCTGCTGAAGGTTTTGTTGATGATGTTGGATGATTTTGTGTGATGTTCCATTGATTCCATTTCCTTAAGGTGACCAAGGAGGTCGAATAATATCATAGTGGCCTCTCGTCATATGTTTACTCTGGCTCACCAGTTTCTTAGGTAGATGTGAGAGGAGGGTGTTACAATCCCTCTTTTGCTATTGCTACTAAAGTAGGTGTATGTGCATTACTACTACTAGATACATGGATATATTTTTCCTCAAGTGATTCACATGAACTTCTTGATAATGAATGACATATTTCTTTACATTTATCACAAAGCAATATCTTACCTTCTAAGTTGCATGGCCTCTCATCGAGGTCTTCTTCTTCACCATCCTTGTTGAGAAGATTACAAGTTTTCTCACACAAAGAAATATCTTCAATCTTTTTAGCATATTTCCTTTTATATGCCTTCTCCTTTTTCTTTCTTTTATTCTTATCGTGAGTAGCTACATGTTCTAGTTCACTCCTTGAGAAGAAAGGTTTTTTGGGCTCCTCTTCAGTTGTGTGGCTTTCTCCTCTATACAAACATTGCAATTTTTCTACAATTTCCTTTGTTGACTCATAATGCCTCACATTATCAACATCTCACTTAGACAACCCTTTCACGATGATTTCCTTGGATTTTGTATTGAACTCATTCCTCTATCCATATATCACAAATAGCCAAATGTATTCATTGACTACCATCAAGTAATATTCCTTTCTCATCTTCCACAGCTCATAGTTTGATCCATTTAAAAATGAAACTCCTTCTGTTGTTAGCCAAACTTGATTAGCCATTTTTTCCCTTTGATCTACATTCGATCAATTAAGATATTACTAAAGGGACCTTTCTCTCATATGTTTTTGGAAACAATGATAATACTAAGAGGGGGGGGGGGGTGCTAATTTTAACTTTTATTCTAATTTAGCTTTACTCATTCAAACTTGGCATCCATTATATGAGAGAAACCATTCTCAAACCATAAAAATAGCCAACTCCCTCCTTTTGTAGAGACTTGCCAAACCTACCAGAAGCACCATGTGAAGCACCAAATTCATGGATTTATTGCAAGAACCAACCTGCATCTCCTTGGATTTATGCAATCACCAACTTGTAGGAGGCACCAACCCCCAAACCTTCTTAGACACCCACTAGAGATGGACGCAACAACTTCCTGTATGCAGTCTCCAACCCACACTTAAATAGGAACTAATGTGCTTTGTAGATGGAAACTACTCTACCTAATATCAACTTTGTTTTCCTCAACATCATTTCCTCTACCCATCCCATGTTGCAATATTTCCTCTTCTCACTCTTCAACAACTCATTGTTCTTTCCCCTTTTTGTTAACATCATACATTCAACACTCAACCCCTTCTTTTCCACAGGCTCTCTCAGCCTCTCACACAACAACATAGGCTCTCCCAGCCTCACACAATAACTTTGCCGCACTCTCGGTCTTATCCCTCTACATAGGCACTCTCTTCTTCTCTCCGCATCATAGGTTGACTTAGCCTCTCCTCTATAGTGCACTCATGCACAAGGATATCCACACAACTCACTAGAAACAATGTTGCTTCACACAAATTACTCAACTGCAATCCTAGATTTTGTTTCACTGAAACACTATGACCGATGTTGTCTCTGTTAGCCATCATTCTTCCATTCACACTACCCAACTCTTATGTTTCACTTGGAACTCCTTCTTATTGTTATGTCTGATACATTGCTATTGCAATCATATTAAACATGGAGCATGGCCTTCTCAGAATTTTCTTCTTCTCAGCTCGTACCAACGGTATGGCTCTTTACTGCTAAGGACATACTTATGAATTTTCATTCAAAGAGAAACGCGTACCTCGGGCATGGCTCTCATTCATGTAATGAAATATATAGTTCTAAGGATTTTTTCTTCTTTTAATCCCTTGGAATGTGCATGCAAGACTAGGGATGGCTTGTCTTAGTTCATGAGAGATTTCATTATTTCATCCTATGCAAGCGTGGTCCTATCTATTCATACAACCAGGATTTTATGCAATTGCCATTACTCATATGACACCAACCTTACCATGCACATTTACTTAGTTTTTGTCTCATTCATCCTTCATATTCCTCTGTATTGCAGTTTGAGAGCTCCACATATCGTAACTTTATTAAGGTGATGATAATAAGTCACGAGATTTCGATTGGCCTTTAGCCTGTTTTTCTTCATCCCGTATTGTTTTACACCATAGAAGTAGGTGTTATGACCGTCGACTTCATACACCTCTGTATTGAAATTTTGTAGCTCGAGATATCTTAACTTTATTAAGGTGATTTTACAAAATCGCAAGATTATGATTGGCCTTGAGCACTTTTTTCTTCGCCCCTTATTTTTTTATACCATAGGACTAGGTTCTATGACTTGCAGCATAGCACTTAGGTACTAAGCCCTTTACGGTCATCTCGGGGCCTATCTCCTTGTGTTCTTTCTCATGCTTGTGGTTCTTTTGGATCCACAACCAAACACCAATCAACATGAGAGCTCCTCGGCATTGAGACATTTCTCAAAATGTAGTTACGACAAAGTAACAAAATCCCGAACTTTGGTATGGTCATGTGGCATCTCCATATTACTTCATTGCTAAGATCTCCACTACACCCTTGGTTCTTGAGGCTCCATGACCAAACGCCAATTAACATCGGAGCTCCCTTGTATCGGGACTTTCCACAAAATGTAATTACAATGGAGTTATGAATTTTTGACCTCCGAAATACCCACAGAACTTCTCCATAACACTCAAGTGCTAAGAATTTCTCTACACCCTTACTTCTTTGGGCTACATGGCCTAGGGCCAACGACATCGGAGCTCCTTATATTGAGACTTTATAAAAATGAAATTACAATGAAGTTACAAAACCTCTGACCTCTCATATGCTCCCACGATGACATCATTCTCTTATCATCAACCCCGCATGACATCTCCATAGTGGTGACACGTGTCACCAAGATTTCCCCATTAGGCCACTAAGTAATGACGAATCTCACTAACACGTGTCATGACTACAACCATGTCATGCTAATGTCATTTGCCACTGTCATCTCGTAAGGGACAATAAATCGCTGCCATGTGTCATGTATGAGGAGAGATAAAGGGTCCCTCAATCCTTGGTTTTCCAATCGATTTCCTTTGAAATTCCTACTCCCCGCAACCCTAGATGCTTTTAAAGAATTCAATTAATAAAAAATTACGAGGTTCAAAAATATCAACGTTCTGAAGTTCTAAACTTCCTCAATTTCGAGGTTCCAAGGTTCCAAAGTTCCAAACCTTAGAGGCTCTAATATTTAGACCTTCTCACTTGTGAAGCCTCCTTCTAAAATTCAGGGTTCTGATATTCGGTCATCTCCAATATTCTAAACTTCCAACATGGAGAGTGTCTCACTCTTCGAGGTCTCAAAGTTTTTCAATTCGGGATCGAAAATTTGGCCTCGTTCTGTGGTTATAAAATTCGGCATGGTTCCACATACCATTGGAAATCTCTTTCCGTGCACTAACCAACTATTCTATCTACAAGAGTATCTGAGTAGATCTCTTGATGAAGAATATATTTTTAAAGCATGGGACTCCCAACCATGATAGTCATCATTTTATGACTTCTCCAATAGGCCTCCCAACTGCAATGCTCAATGCAAGAATGAGTACGATCCTATCCCAAGGGTTATTTGAAGCTCACTCGAGAGTGGATTGCTTTTGGCATACTTTAATTCTCCCAAGGTAGTTCCCATTGAACCACTCCCCATGAGATTTGAATATGTAATGTGATGGGAACTAAACCCCACACACCAATTAGTCTAAAACTCATGACTACATATGTTTAGCTTGTATATTAATTGTTTTTATCATTACTCCTCACAATTATTATTTTAAATAAATTTCTAATTTAATTAATTCTTATGACTTTTAGAATTAGAACTAAAAAAATGTTTCCATACATGCCATGGATTGATTTCTATGGATATCTACTACTTAATAATAATATTAATAATTTAAAATAAAGTTATAATTTAGATATCAATAATTATTAGTTGGATGGTAGGGATTTAACCTCCATGCAATATTCTACACTATTCATAATAAAAGACATAAATAGATTTATAAGCAAAGTAGTTATGCACTTCTCACTCTTTCAATTAAATTTTTGCACCAATAGTTGCCCTCAAACATAGTATGGAAGAGATTAATATCATTTAGTGTAAATTTTTTGACTAGGTTAAATTACATACAAACAAAATAAATAAATAAATAAAAATACAATAAGGAAACTAATAATTCAAATGATTTTTTGGTAAAATATTCATTTACCATTTGTGGTTTTTGGTTTCAAAATTTTGGCAACCCATGGTTTTGCCAATGGTATTCTTATGTAGTAATATATATATATATATATATATATATATATATATATATATAAAAGTTGATTTATTATATTATTATTTAAACATTTTGACTTGGTCACATTACATAATAATAAAAATAAAATAGAATTTAAAATATTAATAACTAATAAAATTAATAGTTAAAATAAAAATGAGCTAAAGTAGTGAATATGTGAGGATTTTGGGGTAGAGGTTATGAGAAACCATGGTTTCTCTCCCTATATATAAAATGTTGGATGAAAGAATATTATCATATGTACAAGTTTTATGTGGAGTGAGACATGGCTTTTTGGTATGTTGTATTGATAACCATTGTAGTGTAATAAGCCCTATATACAAATTAGAAATCTAAAGGTTAAAGTGGAAGTAAATAGAATCTTGTTTGATGTTTAGTTAAATGTGTATATATGATTAAAATTTACATTAAATAATTTAAAATAAAATTATATTTTAGTGAGTTTTAGTAATGTCACTATATTATGAGGTATTTTGATGTTTATTATGAATTGATACCTATGGATATGGATGTTTATTATTAAATTAAAGTCAAGAAAACTTATTCAAACTAAACACTGCATATGAAAATAAACACACAGAGTGTTTCCTAGTAGTTGAGATAAATAATAATAATAATAATAATTATTATTATTATTATTATTATTATTATTATTAAAACATTTTGATGGATGTAATTACATAAAATTTAAAATAAAGTAAAAAAATTAAAATTAATAAGTAGAATTAGAATCAATTACTAAAAGAATCTAGATCCATATTACAATATTAATTTTAGATATAACTAAGTAGGATTAAATTTGAGATTGTAAATATCATTTAAAATGAAAAGAGATTTAATCCATATCAAACCCTGCACAGATATAGAGTTAAAATGGAATTAAAATTAGGGTAATTGAAACGTCAAAGTTATAAAGTAAACGAGGTAAAAATGGTTAGAACATAACACAAAGTGGAAAACGCATCATATTCCTTTTGGCACTGTGTCGGCGTTGCAGAGATTTGAGGCTATTTAGGGTTTCTGGCGGTTTGCAGAGATTTGAAGGGTTTCGGGTTGTTCGGTAAAGCGGAACGGGAAAAAATGGAATGGGTGGAAGGAATGAGAATCGAGTTCCGAAGCGATGAGAAGGGATTCGAGGGAGCTTGGTTTGAGGGAACTGTCACAACTCCTGCCAGGCGCGGCTATTCATGCCGTATACAGTTGGATAAATTTGTAAACGATAACGGCGAACCACTGGTAAAGGAGGTGCAGCCGGATAAAATGCGACCTGTTCCGCCTCAAAGCCAGTTGGTTGTTCCATTAGAGGAAAGATTATTCGTAGAAGCGTACGACAAAGACTGCTGGTGGCGTGGATTCGTCATAAGGAGGCTCTTCTGTGGGGAGGAGTTTTGGTTGGTTTACTTTCCCGGCACCAAAACTCTCTGCGCACATCGCCTTTCATCCTTACGTCGCGCTCAAGACTGGAAAGACGGAACCTGGCACTTGGTTTGATCCCTTGATCTGTTTTCTTTCCTAACGATTTTAGGTGGAATTGTTATGATTATTTTCAAACCACCTATTAGGTATTACGTAAATAAAAAAGCGCAGAATTCTTAATGTTCCCATGGCTATGCCTGGGAACGAACATATCGTTGCTTTGGAAGAGAAGTGATCCGGTCGGATCACCTCTACCTGTGTTCAGCTTAATTCAAGACGCTTTCACTTTTAGCTATGAAGTATCATGGCTCCGCTATTCTCCAACATTGTCTTCTGCTCAGGTTAATAATTATATAGCTTTTGACAAATTGATAGATGTATGTTTTTATTTTTTATTTTTATTGTTTATATATTTTTCTTTAAATTATTGTGATTCTTAACTGTATTTTGTTATCTATTTAGATTACATTTTTCTCAATAAATATTAATTATTTGGAAAAGTGTTTTTAAGAATATAAAATTTTAACAAAATTATTATTTTAGGCTTTTGTATACATTTGGGTTAAAATGGACTATATCAGGTTAATGTAGTATAGATATAGGTCCAATATATTGCGTTTCAAGATGGATTAATCAATAAAATGTGTTTCATATGCAATAGCTTGATCTGTTAAAACAAATTCAGGTTTTCTCTCTTTTACTCTATTATATCGGTAGCTTAAATATTTGATATTGTATGAGAGTTGGGTTTTCTGTTTTCTTCTCATTCAATAAGATGTCTCCATCAATTGCTTCTTCTTACAATATTCTTCTTTAAAGTCTATAGGGTCCTTTATTTAGTGGTAAGAATTAAGAATACTAGTTATTGACCCTGAAAGCCTTGTTTAGGTCACACTATCTATAAGTAATTGTAAGGAATCGTTACACAAAACCCCTAAATGTGCCATCATCCAATGCACTCACACAAACTTAGAAATGCATTTTGAATGAGCATAGGAAGAAAGATTCATGACCACATGCATGATAGTATACTTCCAGTAAAAGAAGGAAAGGAGGTACCACACAAGAGGTAAAAATTGCAAAATTGCAATTTCTATAAAGGGACAACAATGAAAGGGCCTGATTAAGTGCAACACTTTTTAGCCCATCAATAAAATTAAATAACATGAAGAGTTTGTAGAAGATAGGAAGGTCATTGAAGAAGAGTTTGTAGAAGATAGGAAGGTCATTGAAAAAGTGTTTAAAAGTCTTTCTTCAAAAACTGTTCTTCTTGTTATGGGTTTAGAAGAAACAAAAGATTTGAGTCAATCTGGTGTTGATGGCTTGCATAGCTCTCTAATAAAGCTTGAGTATAGGCTGAATAGGTTAGATACCAAATTGGAAAATGCATTTTCATCTAAGGATTCTATAAGCTGTGGTAGGGACATGCATAATTTCAATCCTAGAATGAGAATTTCACAAGAGTAGTCCTGACAAATATTGCTAGAAGAGTTCAAAATCATAATTTTAACCACTCATGCTTTTGCATATTTGATGTTATTGTAAATTCAATTTAATTATGTTCTTATTTAAATATTGGAAAACTATCTTTTCTTGATGGATCTAGTTGATATTAAGTTGAACAATGAATTCAAATAGATAAACATGTCATTGTTGTTAACTATTTAGCAAATTGATGACAAGTTTGTCTTTATTTTAACCACAATTGTATGTTTTGCTAAATTTGAATTAATTTTACTTGAATTTAGATATGTGTACAGGTAACTATTATCAAATAGCTAAGTGTACATATTTTTCTCAATAAGTCATAGACCTTTCCTTGATCTCTCAATTCATTTTTATTTTGAATTCAAGACTAGTCCAGAATGCCTTTATTATCATTTTATCTTTTCTCTTGATTAAGATGAGGACTTTATGTTTTCCTAATCTAGATCGTTTTTTCTTGCATTTTAGACTAGATTCACATTTATATTAATTTACTGCATTTTTAGAAGTCTCATTTTTCCTTAGCAAGTTCATTGGTGGCTAGCCATTATGTCAACTGAAAATTTTTCTTTCTTGCAACTTCACTAGTTCAATTGCCTCTTCTTGTTGATTGCAAATTAGAAACATCACAAGCTAGCACTGAGAGGGAAAGGGAGGGATAATTGGACCCAATTGGACCAATCAAAACCACTAGCCCAAAGGGAAAAGAGCCTAATTTGGGGTTTTGAAACAGCTTTTGTCAAATGTTGATGAGGTCATTTTTGGCCATCAACTATTTTGGGGTTAGGAGGGCCACTAACCAGTATTCCTTTTAGAGTTTTGTTTTTTCAAATTTTATCTATTTATAATGGCTCATTGCAAACTTACTATCTAGAGTTCCCTTTCATAACAAGCAACTACCACAACTCAGATGAAGGTGGTAAAACACTTCTCAAAACAATGTTTAATGATAAGAGAAAAATATCTTCTTTTGATCATATTGTTCAATTTATTTTAAATTGTAATGATAACTTTATGGATAAGACTGTAATAGACCAAGCCAAAGATGACTAGTGTGTATCATTAACAATTACATCTGTATGTAATTGGGACTAATTTATAAGAATGTTCTTGTAGGGATTCCAAGAGTATGATTACAATAAGGTATGCTTGGAACTTGAAAAGTATTAATTTAAGGTATTTTCTATGATTAGAGCAATTTCTTTCAATTTTCAAAGTTAGGTCAATATCTTTTCCACTTTAGCAATCACAACAGCATAATAGTAAATTGGAGATGGAACATAGACATAAATTACTAAGACAAAGGAAACATGATGTGGCTCATATACAACAGAAGTCAATACTTTGACTTAGAGATGAGATGATACATGAGGTAGCTAAATTCAGTTGAAGATATGCTCCTTCAGCTTTCTCCGAGGTGACTCCATCACCATGCTGCACCTATCATTGTGCATGCTGCACCCATCATCACAATGCTACATCTCATTTCTAACACCATGATGCATCCAAATGTTGAATCTAGATATGTAGCTGCATCCATTAGTTGTATCTAAACATGTTGCATAAATGTTGCATCTTCTATAATGTTGTCCATCTCCTGCATAAGAAGGGACACTACTTATGTCATGCTCGGGACACTACTTATGTCATGCTCCCACACTGGCTTAGCTAGTGGCTATGGCCTAGCCTAGCAACAAAATAAGCTATGGTCCCACATTCCTAGGATACACACAAGGTTGTCATCAACTTGTGGCCCATGTGTGCTATTGGAGCTTCTTCTCATCAAGGTATGGAGGTTCTCATTGTTGTAGCCCTTCTAAAATGTTGATGAGAACCTCTTGTGACAGCTTATAGGATCTCCTCATAAAAAAACTAAAGATACCTCTCCCTTCAACCTGGCTGGATTGAGGCCAAGATGTGCACCTACAAAGAATTCTTAGGGCTCTTAACAATATCTCTTTCTTATATCTCATAGGCCGTGTAGAAGATTGCAGCTAGGGCTTCATTTGAGGCTTCTCTACATAGGGTATGGAGGCCTCCCTAGTGGGTTGGGGAGCCTTCTTTAAGGAGAGAGACAGAGTCTCTATCTAACTTGAGGCTAGGGCATGAAGGAAATGAGGCTAGGGAAGGATAGGACTGGGCATTAGGGCAGCTTGTATAGTTGGTCTCCTTCACCCTGCTAGATCTTCAGCTTGAACTACAGATAAGCATCATGAACTGTAGTTAAGTCTCTTTGATTGAATGGTTGTTCCATCACCTTCTTTAGGACTGATGCTAGGGAAGTATTAGATCTCTTCTTGAATGCAGGGTGGGTAGGGCTCCTTGTTTAGTCTACTTTCCTCATGAGTCTAGGGCTTCCTCTTCTTAGACTTCTCTTCCACTAAAACCCAAAACAAGTGGAGAGAACTCAAGAGTGAAATGTGTCCAAATGACTTGAACGGCAGTTGTATTTATAAGAAAAAGTGGAGCACAAGTGGGAGTAGTTTGGTTGTTAGCCCACCTTGAGGAATTTTCCCATAACACAAATAAATTCATATCTCCATGAATATTTATGCGAATCTTATGATCTTTAGATCCATCATACACCTCTAGATGACATAATTTCGAATTTTAACACTCCCTCTCAACTAGGGAGAACTCCATCCCCTAATCCATCATCCACACTGTACTATCTCTACCAACAACCCAAGAGGACCATTCCCATCATGTAGCACGTTTAAACAACCCAAGAGGTTTGAGATTCATGATCACTAATCTCATTTATGAAGGTTGAAGAAAGCTCTCTATATTTTAGAGCTAACATCTTGGGATTGATATAAGAGGATTGATATATGTGTGATGAGGCTTAGATTCACTAGGAGATCCAACTCTTTTCTTGAAGGTTTTGGATGATAGACCTCTCATACTAACACCTTCTCACGACGACCTCTTTCTGATAGGTGCAGATCCTTTATTTCCAAAAATAAGAGGGAGTTGAATTCAGAATTTGGAATGGTGAACTACAAGCTAGTGACTACCTAGATGGAGCTTAACTTTGAGAAGTTATGTGGTAGGGATGTTAGAACTCATTTTGGAAATGCCTCTGAGTTTCACAAACTGGTTGTGGCATTGATGTTCTTGGTGAACTCTCGTGAGGTTATATGTTTTGAACTCATGTTGAGCTCATATAGTGTTGAGCCTCACTCTAAAATATTCTCAGATATCTTCAAGTCACAATCTCTAATACATTGAGATACAGTATAGGATGCCTAAAATGTGAAGCTGCATGATTATTAGAATGCTCACTCAGAGTGGAGGATAGTAAGAGCACCTCTAAATGTTAGTTATATCCTAGATCATCAAGAAGAAGAAAAAGACTTTATGTAGGCCACCACTAATTTATCAGCCACAATTGAAAGCATTCAGCAACACCTTATGTACGCCCCCACTTGCGTTAGTGCTAACCTACCTACCACTTTCCTTAGCACTACGCTACCACCCTACCCTGGTTTGAGCGAACTGTCACAACTCCTGGCAGGATCGGCATCGGCAATCCTTGCGATATACTGTTGGTGTACATGCACCTAGATTAGCTCAAGTTGTTGGTGTACATGCAGCTAGATTAGCTCCAATTGTTGGTGTACATGCACTTAGACTAGCTGTGATATACTGTTGGTGTACATGCACCTATATTAGCTCAAGTTGTTGGTGTACATGCAGCTAGATTAGCTCCAATTGTTGGTGTACATGCACTTAGACTAGCTGTGTTGGTGTACATGCACCTAGATTAGCTCCAGTTAACTTATTGATTGCATGTGGCACATGTACACATTAACATAAGATAAAGCACACTTAGCTTTAGTTAGCTTTAGTTATTGCATGTACAACTAAGCTTAACTTAGTTGCTTTTATGTATTTATTCTAAAACTAATATTGTAGAATTAATTTTTTTTTCTTTTCTCAATTCTTGCTCGCTTCCTTCCTTCTCTTGCAAGCTTGTTTATTGTTTTGCAGATCTAGATCTGTGTATCTGAAAAATCTTACATGGTATCATAGTAATCAGTGCACAAGCAATTTTATTTGCAGGTTCAGAAGATTGAAGCAACAACAAAGAATGGAGTCTAAATTGGAGTTTCCACAATCGATAATTCTCACCCCATATAATTATTTCGAATGGAAGCCAAAGATTCAACTTCATCTCAGAAGTAGAGGCTTATTTTGAATAACCATGGAAACGGAAGTTGAACCAACATCGGCAATGGACGAAACAAGATATTTCAATCGCATGGACGAGGCCTTCCGCATCCTATGTTTATCTATTTCTCCGGAATTGCTATTTCATGTTGAATCATGTTCAACTCCAAATGAAGTATGGAAAAAATTGGAAGGATTGTTTGGAAAACAGGATGAAATGCAAGGTCACATTCTCGAAATAAACTCATTAGATCCGAGAAACTTTGAGAACATTCAAGATTTTTTCACAAGGTATAAAGCCTTGTTGGTTCAGCTGAAAGGATGCAGGATCGACAAATCCAAGCAAGAAAATCAGTTGATTCTTTCCATTTTATCAAAACTTGGTCCAGAGTATGGTGTAGATTGGAAGATGCCCTCACTGGATTCTTTTATTCATTCTTTGATGCATGAGCAAGATAAGCTCATCAAAATGGGCACACTTAAAAATTCCAAAGTGCATGCACTTACTGTGCATGCAAAAGGAAAGGAAAATTCCAAAGACCATCAGAAAGGAAAAGGGAAGAAGGATCATGATCCAAGAAAGGGAGGACATCCCAAACCCCATGATGGATCATCTCGCTCAAAGGAAAGGAAAGGAACGAAAGGGAAATCAATGTGCAATTATTGCCACCGTGGTTTTCATCCTAAATCTGCATGCATGAAGAAGACTATAGATCTTATGGTGCAGACACTCGAGCAACACAATCTTGGAGACTACATTCCTGAGAATGCTAAGAAGAAGTCTGGAGAAAAAGCACGAGATCCAAGAGGTAACGGGCATGCTTTGATTGCTCTTCATTCTGCACCACAAGAATGGATCATCGATTCAGGAGATTCACATCATATGGCTTCTTCAAAGGAATCCTTTTCTTCTCTACATGCATACTTAGGTCCTCCCATTCTCATGGGGGATAATTATGCAGTTGCAGCAACTGGACAAGGAAGAGTGCAATTCGAAGATGGAAGTTTTGAAAATGTCTTGCATATTCCAAGGCTTTCTGTGAATCTTCTCTCAGTGTATGAGATGACACACACACGCAGCGGAAGGAAAGTGGAATTTACCCCAGATTCCGTGAGCATTTATGACATGCAAACCAATGTGAAGATTTCATCTGGCAAGGTAAATGATCAATCTCATCTGTATACATTTTATGATTTTTTTCCTCAATCAGATCCTATTGTGCTACTTACGCATGCAAATGAAGAAAGTAGGATTTGGCACGAGAGATTTGGGCACTTGAATTTCAGATATTTGAAACAGCTTAGTAAGCAAGGGATGGTCAAAGTATTGCCAGCCATTGAATTTTCAGATGGTGCTTGTAATGGATGTGCTCTTGGAAAGCATCCACAAGAAAAAATTCGAGAAGGGGCATGCATGGAGAGCCTCTTCACCTTTGGAACTTGTACACAGTGATCTCATGGGTCCATTTCCGGTGCTTTCAATGAGCAAAGAAAGATATGTGTTATCATTTATAGATGATTACACGAGATTCACTTGGGTTTACTTCTTGAAACTCAAGTCTAAAGTTTTTCAACATCTAAAGATTTTCAATGCGCATGTGGAAAATCACTCTGGAAAACGCATCAAAATACTCCGCAGAGATAATGGGACGGAATATGTCAACAAAGATATCAAGAATCTTTGTGATGAAGCACGCATATAGTTGCAGCATACAGTTCCTTACACTCCACAGCAAAATGGCGTGGCTAAAAAGAAAAATCGATCTTTGAAAGAGATGGCTAATTGCATGTTGCATGCAAGATCTCTTCCATCGAAATTGTGGGCCGAAGCTATTAATTGTGCCTCATACATCGAGAAGAGATCTCCTCATAAATCTGTTAATGGAAAAATACCTTTTGAGGCTTGGAGTGGCATGCAAGCTAAAGTTAGTTATTTCCGCATTTTTGGATCTCGAGCATGGGCCGCATTCCTCCAGAGAAGAGAAAGGCTTTGGAGCCTCAAAGCAAAGCATGCATGTTTGTTGGATATTCTGATGAAGTCAAAGGGTATAGATTGCTTGATATCCACACTAAAGAGCTCTTTATTGAAAGGAGTGTAAAGTTTGACGAAGATATTTCGCATGCACTAGTAGATGAACTTGTTACCAAATTTTCATCACCACTCATTGATGAGTATGCAGATGAAACTTCAGACCAGCATTGTGATGAAGATGAGTCTTTTTGTGTGACCCCTGTTAGACCACCACTTGTTGAACATTGAGATCATACTTCTGCATGTAGTTCGGAAGATTCTCAACCACCTTCAACACAAAAATGGTGCAGCATGAGTGATATCCTTGATGATCCTGCCTCTATCCCTCTGTTTGAGGAAGATCCGCAAGCGCTCTTAGCTATGGAGCCATCCATGCCCATGCATGCTTATATGATGCATGGATGTGATCCACAAACTTATGCAGAAGCAAATGGGCATCCTGAATGGGAAGTTGCCATGGATGAGGAATATAACTCTCTCATTGAGAACGAGACTTGGGATTTGGTTTCGTTACCTTCAAGTCGCAAACTTGTGAGATGCAAGTGGGTTTACCGAACCAAGAAAGCATAAAATGGCCAAGTTAGTCGATATAAGGCACGATTGGTAGCAAAAGGTTTTCAGCAAGTACATGGTGTTGACTATGATGAGACTTTTGCTCCACTGGCAAAAATGGATTCCATTCGGCTAGCTCTCTCCATTGCAGCAGCAAGAGGATGGGAGGTGCATCATATGGATGTGAAGAATGCCTTTCTTCATGGTGATCTTGAGGAGGAAATGTACATGGAGTAGCCAGTGGGATACATGCAAAATTCATCTCTGGTATGCAAACTAAAGAAGTCTCTCTATGGCCTCAAGCAGGCACCTAGAGCATGGTATGCAAAGATGGATTCTTATTTGTTATCTCAAAATTTTCTACACTGCAATCTGATTCCAATGTTTATTTTCTAAAGAAAATTGACTCCTTGTTAATCATAGTACTCTACGTAGATGATCTTTTGATAACGAGTAGTTCAGCTTCTGTCATTACTAACATCAAAACTGCATTGCATAAGCGATTTTCTATGACAAACATGGGCTTGCTAAATTTCTTCCTTGGACTAGAGATCCATCAGCGTGATTCTGGCATTACCATTTCTCAACCAAAATATGCGAGAGATCTTTTGGCATGATTTCACATGAGTGACTGCAAGCGAGGAGCCACACCTTTCTTGTTAGGGATAAAGCTTGAGAATGGCAAAGACACACCATTGGTTGATTGCACATTGTATCGCCAGCTTGTGGGAAGTCTTCTTTATCTCACTCACTCCCGTCCTGATCTCTCCTATGTTGTTGGAGCAGTTTCCAGATACATGCAGGAGCCACATGAGCTACAGTGGAATGCTGCAAAGCGCATCCTTCGATATGTCCAGGGGACAATCACCTATGGGATTCATTATGCAGCCAATTGTTCTTTGAATCTCATCGGGTTCACACATTCACACTCGGCTTGACACCATTGATCGAAAGTCTACTTCCGGTTATGTACTTAGTTTGGGATCCGACCCAATTTGTTGGTCAAGTAAGAAGCACGCTGCCATTGCTTTATCATCAGCAGAGGCCGAGTATAGAGGAGTACTCAATGCCACTATTCACGCAATTTGGCTACAACATTTCCTATCTGAGCTTGGGATTAGTGTCCATCATCCAACTGTCATCTGGTGCGATAATCAAAGTACGCTAAAGTTTTGCAGAGCTCGAGTGCAGCGGCAGCGTACCAAACACATCGAGATCCACATGCACTTCATTAGAGAACTCATTCATGATGGAATCATCGATCTTCAGTACTGTCCTAGTTCCGAGCAGATTGCTGCTCACATCTTCACCAAGACTTTCACCGAGCAGAAGTTTTGATTCCTGCGAGATCGTCTTGGGGTGAAGGACACCACTCCCTACCAGTTGTCTTTTCTCTACTTTTGCATTATATTTTGAGGGGGAGTTTTCTTCCCACTAGGTTTTCCCTCTTTCCTCCTTTTTATGCATTGTATATGGGTACCTAAAATGGCCGTGTTGCCGGGAATCATTCATTTTGCATCACACTCACCTAAGTTATGCTTAAAGGGGGGTGTTGGTGTACATGCAACTAGATTAGCTCCAGTTGTTGGTGTATATGCAGCTAGATTAGATCGAGTTCTTGGTGTACATGCAGTTAGACTAGCTGTGTTGGTGTACAAGCACCTAGATTAGCTCCAGTTAACTTATTGGTTGCATGTGCCACATGTACACATTAACATAACATAACATAAAGCACACTTAGCTTTAGTTAGATTTAGTTATTTCATGTACAAATAAGCTTAACTTAGTTGATTTTATGTATTTATTCTAAAAGTAATATTGTAGAATTATTTTTTTTTCTTTTCTCAATTCTTGCTCGCTTCCTTCCTTCTCTTGCAAGCTTATTTATATCTCAAAAATCTTACATATACAGTTGGATAAATTTGTAAATGATAACGGTGAACCACTGTTAGAGGAGGTATAGCCGGATAAAATGCGCCCAGTTCGCTGTTCCTGGTAGTGGAGGGGCAGCCGGATACAATGCGACCAGTTTGCTGTTCCTGGTAGAGTAGGGGCAGCCGGATAAAATGCGACCAATTTGCTGTTCCCTTACAGGAAGGATTATTCGTAAAAGCGTACGACAAAGAGTGGTCGTGGTGTCGATTCGTCGTGAGGAGGCTCTTCTGTGGGGAGGAGTTTTGGTTGGCTTACTTTCCCGACACGAAATCTCTCCGCGCACATCGCCTTTCAGCCTTACGTCGCGCTCACGACTTGAAAGACGGAACCTGGCACTTGGTTTGATTCCTCGATGTAAGGTCGTTGATCTCTTTTATTTCCCAACGATTTTAGGTGGAATTGCTATGATTATTTTCAAACCACCTATTAGGTATTAGGTAAATTAAAAAGTGCAGAATTCTTAATGTTCCCATGGCTATGTCTGGGAAGGAACATATCCTAGCTTTGGAAGAGAAGTGATCCAGTCGGATCACCTGTACCTATGTTCAGCTAAATTCTAGACGCTTTGACTTTTAGCTATGAAGTATCATTGCTCCGCTCTTCTGCAACATTGTCTTCTCGTGAGGTTAATAATTATATAGCTTTTGATAGATGTATGTTTTCGTCATAAATTCCTTATTATTTATAATTTTTTTATTTTTTATTTATAATTGTTATTATTAATATGATTCATAACTACATTTTGTTATCTATTTTATTATATTTTTCTCAATAAGCAAAAATTATTTGGAAAAATGTTTTTAAGAATATAAAATTTTAACAAAATTATTATTTTAGGATTTTGGATACATTTTGGGGTTTTTTAATTTAAAAGGGAAAATATCATTAATAAGTTCGACATTAATGTAGTATGGATATAGGTTCAATATAATTTGTTTCAAACTAGATCAATCAATAAAATGTGTTCGATATGCAATAGCTTGATATGCTAAAACAAATTCAAATTTTCTCTCCTTTACTCTGTTATGTTGGTGACTTAGATATTTGATATGGTATCAGAGTTGGGTTTTATGTTTTTTTCTCATTCAGTATTCTATCTCCATCAATTCCTTCTTCTTACAATACTCTTCTTTAAAGTCTATAGAATCTTTTATTTAGTGGCAAGAATTAAGAATACTTGTCATTGACAATGAAAGCCTTGTTTAGGTCACACTATCTATGGGTAATTGCAAGGAATTGTTACACAAAACTCTTAAATGTGACATCATACAATGCACTCACACAATCTTAGAAATGCATTCTAAATGAGCATATGAAGAAAGATTCATGAGCAAACACATGATAGTATATTCCCCAACAAAACAAGGAAAGGAGGTATAGGACAAGAGGTAAAAACTGCAAAATTGCAACTGAAAACACAACAATGAAAGAGTGTGATTAAGTGGAACACTTTTTAGCCCATCAATAAAATTAAATAACATGGGGAGTTTGTAGAAAATACGAAGGTCAGAAAAAGAGTTTAAAAGTCTTTCTTGAAAAATTGATCCTCTTATTATGGGTTTAGAAGAACCAAAAGATTTGAGTCAAACTCGTGTTGGTGACTTGCATGGCTCTCTAATAAAGCATGAGTATAGGCTGAATAGGTTAGATACCAAATTGGAAAATGCATTTTCATCTAAGGATTCTATAAGCTGTGGTAGAGACATGCATAAGTTCCATCCTAGAATGAGAGTTTCGCAAGAGTAGTCTTGCAAATATTGCTAGAAGAGTTCAAACTCATAATTTTAATCACTCATGCTTTCACATATTTGATAAATACACTTCTTCACTATTGTAAATTCAATTTAATTATGTTCTTATTTAAATATTAGAAAACTATATTTTCTTGATGGATCTAATTGATATTAAGTTGAACAAAGAATTCAAATAGATATACATGTGATTATTGTTAACTATTTAGCAAATTGATGACAAGCTTGTCTTTGTTTTAACCACAATTGTATCATTTAATGCTATTGTTTTGCTGAATTTGAATTAATTTTACTTGAATTTAGATATGTGTGCAAGTAACTATTATCAAATAGCTATGTGTACATATTTTTCTCAATAAGTTACACATCTTTCCTTGATTTCTCAATTCTTTTTTATTCTGAATTCAAAACTAGTCCAAAATGCCTTTATCATCATTTCATTTTTTCTCTTGATTAGGGTGAGGCCTTTATATTTTCCTAATCTAGATAGACTTAGGATTTATTTTTTGTTTCTTTCATTTTAGACTTGATTCAAATTTATATTGATTTATTGCATTTTTAGAAGTCTCATTTTGCATGAGCAAGTTCATTGGTGGCTAGCCCTTGTGTCAAATGAAAATTTTCTTTCTTGCAACTGCACTAGTTTAATTGCCTCTTCTTCTTGATTGTAAATTAGAAACATCACAAGCTAGCACTTAAAGGGAGAGGGAGGGATAATTCTACCCAACTTGACGAGTCACATCCACTAGCCCAAAGGAAAAATAGCCTAACCAAATGTTGATGAGGCCATTTTTGGCCCGCAACTCTTTTGGGGATATGAGGGCCACTAACCAATATTCCTTTTAGAGTTTTGTTTTTTCAAATTTTATCTATTTATAATGGCTCCTTCCTAACATACTATCTCGAGTTGCTTTCATAACAAGAAACTACCAAAACTCCAATGAAGTTAGTAAAGCACTTCTCAAAACAAAGTTTAATGGTAAGAGAAAAATTTCTTCTTTCGATCATATTGTTCAATTTATTCTAAATTGTAATCATAACTTTATGGATGACGAAGCCAAAGATGACTAGTGTGTATTATTAACAATTACATCTTTATGTACTTGGGGCTAATTTATAAGAATGTTCTTGCCCGGATTCCAAGAGTATGATTACAATAAGGTATGTGTGGAACTTGAAAATTGTTAAGTTAAGGTATGTTCTTTGTTTAGAGCAATTTATTTCAATTTTAATAGTTAGGCCAATATCTTTTCCACATTAGGAATCACATGAGCATAATAGTAAATTGGCGATAGAACATAAACATAAATCGCAGAAGACAAGATGAAACAAGATGTGCTCATAGCCATCGACAAACCCCAAAGTGGTGAAACCCTTAATCAATTATTCTTATATGTTCTTCAATAGTTCATGATAGAGAGATGGTACATATACAACATAAGTCAATATTTCAACTTATCTAAATAAGAGTAGAGATCATCTCTAAGAAGATGATACATGAGGCTAAACTGAGTTGAAAGTATGCTCCTTCAAATGATTCTCCAAGGTGACTCCATAGAATGTTGCACTTCACTATCATTGTGCTTCCCCTCATTATCATGTTGTACCTCACTGTGTTGAACCATCTTGCACCCATCATCACTATGCTACATCTCATCATTCTTAGCTAATCTAACACCATGCTATCGAACTACTGCATCTAGATATGTAGCTCCATCCATTCGTTGTATCTGAACATGTTGCATCAACCATGTAGTATCCAACCATTATGTTACATCTCCTAGAATGTTATCCACCTACTCCATAATAAGGGACACTACTTATGTCATGCTTCCACACTCCCTTAGCTATTGGCTATGGCCTAGCATAGAAGCAAGATAAGCTATGATCCCATAGTCCTAGGATACACATAAGGCTGTCAACAACATGTGGACCACTGAAATACAATGGTGATATATGTGCTATTGGAGCTTCTTCTCATCAAAGTATGGAGGTTTCTCATTGTTGTAGCAGTTCCTTTAGCCAACGGTATAGCCCTTCTAAATTTCTCATGAGAACCTCTTGTGACAGCTTATAGGATCTCCTCATAAAACATCGGAAGAGACCTCTCCCTTCAACATGCCTGGTCTTTAGGACTACAACTAAGATGTGCACCTAAAACACATTCTTAAGACTTTTAACAATGTATTTTTCTTATAGCTTATATGTGGTGCAGAAGACTGCAGCTAGGGCTTCATTTGAGGCTTCTCTAGATAGGGTATGGACACCTCCCTGCTGCATTGAGGATCCTTCTTTAAGAACACAGAAACAATATCTATCTACTGTGGAAAGATGTGAGGCTAGGGCATGAAGGAACTGTGACTAGGGAAGGATAGGACTGCGTAATAGGGCAACTTGTATCTGCCTCCTTCACCATGCTAGATCTACATCTTGAACTACTACTAGTCATCATGAATTGTCGTTAAGTATCCTTGATTGAATGGCAGTTAGATCACCTTCTTTAGTACAATTGATAGGGTAGTATTAGATCTCTTCTTGACTACGGCCACACTGTGGCTAGGGCTCCCTCTTTAGTCTCATTTCCTCGTGCATCTAGGGCTTCCTCCTCTTATAATTATCTTCCACTAGAACCCAAAACATGTGGAGAGAAATGAAGATTGAAGTGTGTCCAAATGACTTGCAAGGGACTTGTATTTATACTAACACGTGGAGCATAGGTGGGGCTAGTTTGGCTGCTAGCATACCTTGATGAATTATCCCGTAACACAAATAAATTCATACCTCCATGAATACTTATTAGAATGAGATGACCTTTAGATCAATCCTACACCTATCGATGAGAGGAGTGTTTGGCCTTAGTTTCCATTTTCAACACTCCCTCTCAACTAGGGAGAACTCCATTCACTCATCCATCTTCCACATTGTACTATTTCTGTCATGAGTTCCTTGCATTTCTTTGCTCTCCATTTCTCTACTACTCCGCTTACCTTGTTGAACCATGAAGAAGAAAAATTGATAGAGAATGTGTTGACACCTAATCCTCAGCGGTTGGGTGTACCCACAATGTGAACAGTCATCAAGAAGATGAACTGATCAGTCACATTCCTGTATATAAACAATTGTTACCTAATAAAATATATCAATCAGTGTTTTCTGCCAAGTCTCGAGTTACCCTGGCCTAACATGGTATCAGAGCTTAGGTCCCAGGTTCCTTTTTTTGGCGTGCTTTGTAACTCCTTTGCCCATATTCTGCCATAACGCATCTGCCTACTGGTTTTAGTGTAATTTCATCCGTTGGTTAATGCCTTTGCCTTATTCTCTTCTGTTCTTAAATAATCTGCCTCTGCCAGTGCCCTGTCCATAATGCCTGTCTCTGACCTGCATAGGCCTGACATACCATCATCCAATCTCATTAATCACATTCCCTTTGCGTGTTGCCTCTTCTCTTGAAGCATACCTGCCCGTTGTGATCACAACGTTTGTGTCGTTGAAGATCATGGTTTCAACAAAATCAGGCACCTTTTCTTCGTCATCGTTTTAAGGGAGCTGAATACCCAAAGGTGTCTGTTGTCTAAGCACCAGAGTATACTCAGAAAACCTCCTGTTCTTCTGCCTTTGCCTGAGCGTATTGAGGTCCCCTCCGGAGCCCGTTTTCAAATAAAAACTACTGAATATCAGAGCGGCTAAAGACTGAAGCTCGAACTTTGGAGAATGGCTCTGTCAGCCGGCTTTGGAACAGTGGTTTGAAGAGTCATTTGGAAGGCTCTTCCCTCTGTGGCTTGGCTCTAAACTAGAGCGCTGGGCTATGGTTGAGTTGAGCGGGATTTGTTATGCAGATTTGATGATTTTATGCTATGATGATTCGGTGATATATGTTATAGTAAGCAGCGTTTAAATTTTCATGTGTATATATATATATTATATATATATATATATATATATATATATATATATATATACTCTCTGATATATGCGCTCTGATATATATATGTGACACATATACGCTCTAATACATAGTACAGTGATAGCAGTGCTCATATATTACAGTGGCAGCGTTTAACACAAGCGCTCAAATTGTTTATGTGGTGATATATGTTACAGTGGTAGCATGTTATCAACATTCATTTCAATAGTCAATAATATAAATGGTGTAGTAGAATCAGAATCATTCTTTTAGCAGCAAAAGTTTTTTTCACAAAAGCACATTCTTTTTGCCATTAGAAGTATTTTTCTATCCGCAGAAGTGTTTTTACAGAATGCATTCAATCATCTCTCTGGTAGGAATAGTTCTCACTCGCAAGGAGAACTATCTTGAATGGTCCCAGATGATAAAACACACCCTCATCTTCGATGAGTTGTGGAAAGGAGTGTGTGTCGGAGAAGAAGACAAAGATCCAGTGGAGCCTACATCAGACAAAGAGCTCGTCATTTGGGAAAACAAGAACAACAAAGCCTATGCATTAATCACAGCATCTGTAAATGAAGAAGTAAGTCGCCATATTTCATCTTATTCAACTGCCTTTGAAGCTTTACAAAAGCTGAAAGAACTCTATGACTCACATTCTGCACTTGAAGTTGTTAAGCTCGTGATTAAACTCTTCACTCTTGAACTGAAAAATAATGATCCTCTTGCTCTTTCATCTGAAGTAAAGTCGATAATGCATGATATTAAATCCACTAAGGTTGAGCTGGATATCCCTCTTATTGCTTTTCTCAAGGCACTCTATCCCACCTGCTCCAATTATCTTGAGTCTTTACAAGCAAATGGAAATCTTAAAGATATAACCTTTGAATCTCTTGTGAAAAAGTTTGCTGAAAGAGAGAAAGCCTTTGGAAAGAAGACAGTCCCTGAATCTTCTGAAGAGACTGTTTTCCTTGCTCATAAAGAAAAGCATCCTGCTCAAGATTCTACAAGAGGAAGAGGTGGACGAAGAGGAAGAGGAAGATACTTCAGAGGCAGGGGGGGCAGGAATTCTCAAGGAGAAAAAGCAGATCTGCATTGCATTCGCTGCAAACGAAATGGATCACATGATGCTTCTACATGCAAGCTACCATGGGACAAAATTGAGCAGAAAAGAAATCAACAGAAAGGTAAAACTGATGATACAGACAAAGGTAAAGCACCTGAATCCGCTCACTATATTGAGGCACAATGTAACATTGGAGTAAATGAAGATTTGTTTAATCCTTCACTTGCTCCTTCGAAAAATGATTGGTTGCTTGATTCAGGAGCAACTTGTCATATGACTCATAGGAAAGATTTTTTTGAAGATTTCATTGACAATGTTGATGGAGCAGTATACTTTGCAGATCAGTAAAAAATCAAGCCATCAGGGCTTGGTACAATCAGGCTTAAACTACCTGGTCTTCCAGACTTTCTTCTGGATCATGTTCTATATCTCCCACAACTCAAGAGAAACTTGTTGTCCTTGGTCCACATCCGCGAGCAAGGTCACTCCATTCATATGTTTGATGGCAAGCTTGAGGTAAGAAAAGCATTTGACCACTCACTTGTCATGAGGGGAATAGAAGAAGAAAGACTTCTCAAACTGCAAGGAACCTCTCCTCATGCACAACATTTCTCATATATTTCTCATCATGAAGAAGGTGCACTTCCATCAAGTTTATTATGGCATGCTAGATTTGGACATTTAAACTATGACAGTCTCCGCTTATTGAAGAAAAATGGTGTTGCTGGTTTGCCTACGATTCCCAAAAAACATAAGCAATGTGATGCTTGCATTCTAGGAAAGCATAGCAAACAATCTTTTCATGATTCACATTCAAGAGCACATAGGAAGCTTGAACTCATTCATTCAGATTTATGTGGTCCAATGCCTGTTCCTTCTGCAAATGGAAATAAATATATCATGACATTTATTGATGATTACACCAGAATGTGTTGGGTTTATTTATTGAAGAACAAATCTGATGCTTTTCAAACATTCAAGAATTTTCATAAGTGGATTGAAAATGATGCACAATCTCATATTGGGTCTATTCGCACTGATAATGGAAAATAATATACATCAAATGAATTTGAAAACTATCTTTGCCAACATGGGATCAAACATCAAACAACTGTGCCTTATAATCCCCATCATAATGGTGTAGCTGAAAGAATGAATAGAAGAATCTTGAATATGGTATGATCCATGCTTTTCTTCAAAAATGTAAAGATAATGTTTTGGGATGATGCTGTTCTATGTACTGCATATATAAAGAAGAGATGTCCATCTAATGCTATAAGAAACAAGACTCCTTATGAATTGTGGTATGGACATGTTCCTTCGGTAAAACATCTCAGGATCTTTGGTTCCACCTGTTATGCTTTGATACCAAAGGTACATAGAAACAAACTTGGTGCTAGAAGTAGTAAGTGTATCTTCCTAGGGTATTCAAACACCTCTAAAGCATACCATCTCTATGATGAAGTAAATAAAAAGTTTGTTGTATCTAGAGATGTCATTTTTCTTGAATCATCCAAATTTGACAGTGTTTTTGAGCGGCAACTTGATCGCTTGGATAGATTCACAAAAACGAAATCATTTCAAGAGTTTGATAATCAGATTGCACATCTTGAAGGGAGGATTCCTATACTTGATCAACATGTGGAATCTTCTTCTGAAGAACAATCTCCCCTGCATGAAAATCCAACAACGGATGATCCTTTAAGTGATGTAATTGATAGAATTGAGAGACTCAATCTTGATTCAGTCCCAACTCAATCAACATAGCAGCTTGGACCATCTCAGAAAGGTCCCCCAAAGTGGCTGACAAAGACACTTGAAAGTGTTCATCCTGATGAAATTGGAAAAACAGGAACCAGAAACTCAAACCGACAAAATGGAGGTGATGTAGATGACTCTAATTCACCTGTTGATATGGATGTTACTTATGATTGTGAATTGGACTTGTCTACAGATTTTGAACCAACTTCCTTCAAAGAAGCTGCTTCTCATGATGAATGGAAAGAAGCGATGCAAAAGGAGTATGATGCCCTCATAAAGAATGGCACTTGGAAGCTGGTTGATCCTCCATTTGGAACCAAACCAATTGGGTGCAAGTGGGTCTACAAGAACAAATACAAAGCTGATGGCTCACTTGACAAGCACAAAGCTAGGCTTGTGGCAAAAGGTTTTGCACAGAAGGAAGGGGTCGATTATGAGGAAACTTTTGCCCTCATAGCAAAATGGGCCACCATCCGGACACTCTTTGCACTAGCTGCTCATAACGATTGGAAAGTCCATCAAATGGATGTAAAAACTGCATTCTTGAATGGAGATATAAAAGAGAATGTTTTTATGTCCCAGCCTGAAGGATTTGTTGTGAAAGGACATTTACATAAAGTATGCAAACTTGTGAAGTCCTTGTATCGCCTCAAACAAGCACCACGAGCCTGGTATGAAAAACTAACAGAGCATCTTCTGAAACTCAACTTCAATCATTTTTATCTTGATGATGCAACTTTATTTGTCAAAAAAAGTTGGCAAAACAGTTGTATATCTTGTGGTATATGTAGATGATATTTTAATGACAGGGAACAATGAAAGCTATATTGCATTCATAAAGAAAGAATTAGGAAAAAGTTTTGAAATGACTGATTTGGGCTATGTTCATTATTATTTTGGCATTGAAGTAACCCAACATCCAAAATCCATATTTCTTTCTCAAAAGAAATACATTGGAGATTTGTTAAACAGATTTGGCATGACAGAGTGCAATCCTCTTTCTACTCCAATGGAACCAAACTTAAAGCTCACATCTATTGAAGGAAAGGAATTTGACGATGCAACAAAGTATAAACAACTTATAGGAACTCTCATCTACCTCACTACTACCAGACTAGACATGTCATTTGTTGTTGGAATCCTCTCCAGGTTTATGCAAAAGCCTTGTGAGGGAGATTGGTATGCTGCAAAAAGAGTCCTAAGGTACTTGAAGGGAACTCAAGACCTTGGAATCAAGTATACACAGGTGGACGACTTCAGCTTGATTGGATACTCTAATTCAGACTTCAATGGAGACAAAGAAACTGGAGTATCTACTTCAGGATATGCTATGAGTCTTGGATCAGGAGCTGTCTCTTAGAGATCACGCAAACAATCAGTTCCAGCAGATTCCACAACAGAAGCAGAATACGTGGCAACAACTGAAGCAACGAAATAAATTGTGTGGCTCAGGAAAATTCTTGAAGATTTGCAGGTAAAACAAGTACAATCAACTCCACTCATGATTGACAACACCATTGCAATAAAGTTGGCCAAGAACCAAAAGTTCCATGATCGTACTAAGCACATCAATACTAAATATCATCTGATCTGACATCATGTTGAGGCCAAAACAATCCATCTCCATCATTGTTCCACAAATGAGCAAATTGCAGACATCTTCACAACCACGCTTGGAAGAGAAAATCTTGAAAGATTCAGAACGATGCTTGGACTCACCAACATCCCTTCAGATTAAGGGGGGGAATTGTTGACACCTAATCCTCAATAGTTGGGTGTACCCAGAATGTGAACATTCATCAAGTAGATGAACTGATCAGTCACATTCCTGTATATAAACAATTGTTACCTAATGAAATATATCGATCAGTTTTTTCTGCCAAGTCTGGAGTTACCCTGGCCCGACAGAATGTCTCATACCATTCTCGACTCACCCAAAGTGAGTCCCATATGAAGAGAGTGTGACATACTACTCTTACTGATCCTAGATCAGTTCCAAAAGAGATTGAGTTATATCACTTTTAATGACCCAAAGTCAGTTTCATTGATTGAAGATCAATATCAAAAGAGAGTGTATCAAATCACTCATACTCACTCGAAGGTAGTTTCATTGATCCGAGATCAATATCAAGAGAGTGTCTCAAACAACTTATACTCACTCGAAGTCAGATTCAATGATCTGAGATCAATATCAAGAGAGTGTCTCAAACCACTCATACTCACCCGAAGTGAGTTTCATTGATTTGAGATCAATATCATCCTAGCATAGGGAGTATAGTAGTAACATGATGGGTCCATTGGTACTACTATGGTCCCTATCCTCATTTCCCCACTCATTGGCCATATGAGAGGTACTTCCCATGAGTCGTAGACTCCATGGGTAGGATGTCCCAGAAGGAGAAGCATGAACCAGTCATATTGCCTACCTGTTGCAAGGGGTATCCTAGGGGAAGGATGAAACGCTCACCCTGTACACAACATATCACTAAGGAAAGGCTGAACCACTCACCCTATGATTGTGTATTGGCAGGAGAAAGATGAACACTCATTCTCTGTACATAGAAAACCATTAGGGGAAGGCTAGACCACTCACCCTATGGTTTCTCATTACTCCACGATGTACCCCGAAGCACCCCGGAGCTCCTAGAGCTCAATGTACATATCATATAGGACCCTTAGGATAGCGTTTCTCCACAACTCCTAGTCATCCTCGAAAAGTCACAAATTTGACCTTTCCCACAGGCTTCGATAGAATGTCAGTGCCTTTCACATTAGTCCTAATGTGATGAAGCCTTCTTTCTCATCTATGTACCATATCCAAGACAAAGTGGTACCTAATGTCTATATGTTGGATAGATCATAGAATATGATATGCCTCAATAATGTAATTCCCCTCTCATTGACATATAAGATCATAGTGGTATCCATCATGTGTATAAACAACTCACTGAAGAGCTTCATCAATGAGGCAGCTACACACGAGATAATACTTGTAGTTATGTATTCGGTCTTAGCAGTGCTCAAAGCAACCATCTTCTACTTCCTTATCATCCACGATATCGTAGCAAAATCCAAAGAGAAACAACACTCATAGGTGTTCTTATGATCCTCCACACTGTGTGTGGAGTCAACATTTGAATAATCATGTAGCTTCACATTTCCGGTAGTGTATCTCAATCTGTGAGAGATTGTGACCCAAAGATATCTCAAGATATTCTTGGCACCAATGAGGTTAGGTTCAACCATATATGAGCTCAACATGCTAACTTCAAAACATATATCCAGAGAGGAGTTCACTAAGAACATCAATGGCACAATGAATTTATGAAACTTAGAGGCATTTCAAAAATCAACTTCAACATCTCTACAACATAACTTCCGAAAGTTAAACTCCATTGAGCTAGTCATGGGCTTACAGTTGATGATTCTAAATCCAAAATTCAACTCCTTCTTTCTTTTGAAAATGAGAGGGTCTACACTTGATAGAAACAGGTTAGCCTCAGAAGCTCCTAGTATGAGAGGTCTATCATTCGAAACCTTCAAGCAAAGGTTTGGATCAGCTTCACTCCTAGTGAATCTCAACTTCATCAGAAATCTATCAATCCTCTAATATAAAGCCCAGTATGTTAGCTCTAAATCATATAGATATTTCTTCAACTTACATACATGAGATTCTTGATCATGAATCTCAAACCCCTTGGGTTGTTTCAAACCAACGGACCTACTACATGAGGGGAATGGTCCCCTTGTAATATTTTCCTTCGGTACGTCATGGACATGTACCTTCATGGTCTTCTTGAATTCAAAAATCCTTGTTACCATCTGACTCACACAGAGTGTGTCTCCATAATAAGCAGACCTCCGATGCTATAGATGAGATGTGTCAACTAACATGGTCCCCAATGGACTTCCTATAGCTTGATACAAATCTCCAACCCTGAACCCATGAGTAAAATCATCTTTGAAAATTTAATTTTCAAGCACGTACCTTTCCACCGATGAATGCCACCCTCAAACCATTGACTTCCATTTTCGAAATGGTCACATTGTTCTTCTTGCAATCAGGTACATAAAGAGCTTCTTTCAAATGAATCAATTTACCCTCATTCACTTGATAGCTAACATTCCCTACACCCTTTCCAGGATAGGTGGCATTGACTCCAAGTATAGTCCCATGATTGTTTCCATCTCTACCAAATTAGAGAGAGCACCCTTCTATCCAATGAAGTGCCTTGAAGTACTACAATCAATAAGCTAGATTCCTAAAGTGTGTGGAGGAGAGTGACAAGATAAGATAATTATTCTTTATCTTATTAGCAACAAAATTTGATTCTTCATACGTGGGGTTCCTTGATTTCTTTAAAGAGTCAACTATTTCCTTGTTGACCTGCATTACTTGTCATTCCTTCACTCATTGATGATGTCCCTAAATGATTGTTATCATAATCAAGTGATGTGTCACTACCTTCAGACACTCTTTTGCATAATGGATGAACTTATTGCAAGCAAGGAATCTTTGTTTCCTTCCACCCTTATATCCAGACTTCCCATTGAAGTGATCTTAAGGTAGGCCATCACAAGGTTCAGCTCCGCTATTCTGATAATATTCTGTGCTTGGACTTCTCCCTTGGTGAATTTGAAGAGGGATGATGAATCCATTGAGCCTTTTGTCCTTTCCCAACTGTCTTCGATGATTGCTCTTTCACTCATGCTGGGGCTTTGTCTTCACCTCAGCTGTGATACAATTTTAATTTAAGGTATGTTCTATGCTTAAAGCAATTTATTTCAATTTTCACAGTTAGGTCAATATCTTTTCCAGATTAGCAATCACATCAGCATAATAGTAAATTGAAGATAGAACATAAACATAAATTGCAGAAGACAAGCCAAGACAAGAGGACACAAGATGTGGCGCTAGCCAAGGACAAACCCTAATGTGGGAAAACACTTGATCAATTCTTCTTATATGTTTTCAATAGTTCATTAGAGAGAGATAGAGATATTACATGTACAACAGAAGTCAATACTTTGTGGCTTATCTAAATAAGCACAGAGATCATCTCTAAGAAGATGATACATGAGGTAACTGAACTCAGTTGAAGACATGGTGCTTCAACTCATTCTCCAAGGTGAATCCATCACCATGTTGCACCTATCATTGTGCTACAGCTCATCATCATGTTGTACCATGCTACACCCATCATCACTACGCTCCATGTCATCATGCTTCACTAATCATGATTGTACCCATCGTTGTGCTCAATCTATACTCTAATGTATCAACACGTTGCACCACTCTCATTAAGCTGCTCTTCATCACAAACTCCCATCACTGACACTCATCATTATGGTGCACTAGAGTGTTGTCTCGAACACCATGCTGCATCCAACTGCTGCATCTAGATATGTGGCTCCATCCGTTTGGTGTATCTAAACATGTTGCATTGACCATGTAGTATCCAACCATTATGCTGCATTTCCTGGAATGTTTTCCACCTCCTACATAAGAAGCGACACTACTTCTTTCATGCTGCCACATTGCCTTAGCTACTAGCTATGGCCTATGGCCTAGCCGAGTAGCAAGATAAGCTATGATCCCATAGTCCTAAGGTACACACAAGGCTTTTATCAACATGTGGCTCACTAAAATATAATGCCAATATATGTGCTATTGGAGCTTCTTCTCATCAAGGTATGGAGGTTTCTCATTGTTGTAGCAGTTCCTTTAGCCAACATAGTATAGCCCTTCTTAACTGCTCATGAGAACCTCTTATGACAGCGTATAGGATATCGTCATAAAACATCTAAAGGGACCTCTCCCTTCAACGTGGCTGGTCTTTAGGCCTGTGGCCAAGATGGCACCCAAAACATATTCTTAGGAGTGTTAACAATGTCTCTTTCTTACAACTGATAGGTGGCATAGAAGACTACAACTAGGGCTTCATTTGAGGCTTCTCTCGATAACATATTGAGGCTTCCTTGTTGCATTGAGGAACCTTCTTTAAGGACAGATAGATATTCGCTATCTACAGTGATAAGACCTGCAACTATGGCACTATAGGACTCCGCATTAGGGCAGCATGTATAGGCCTCCTTCACCATGCTCGATCTCGAGCTTGAACTGCTGCGAGGCATCATGAACTACGACTAATTCTCCTTCATTGAATGGAAGTTAGATCAGCTTCTTTAGGACCGTGTCTCTGGAACTACTAGATCTCTTCTTGACTATGGTGAGACTGTGGTTAGGGCTCCTTATTTAGTCTCCTTTCTTCCTACATCTAGGGCTTCCTCGTCTTAGACTTCTCTTCCACTAAAACCAAAAAGAAGTGGAGAGAAATCAATAGAGAAGTGTGTCCAAATGTCTTGCAAGGCACTTGTATTTATACTAAAATGTGTAGCACAAGTGGGGGCAATTTTGTTGCTCAAGGACCTTGATGAATTGTCCCATAACACAAATAAATTCACATCTTCATGAATAATTATTGGAATAGGATGACCTTTAGATCAATCCTACACCTGATGATGTGAATATTCTAATAAAAATATCATCTTCCATAAATAAGATGACCCACATGGAGTTTCACCCCAGTTTCCAATTTTAACAAAAATCCTTGTAGATTTAAAAGTGGGACTTTTAATGATTTTCTTAACTCATTCTAATTATTTTTTTACCATTTAGTGATGAAGATTTACCTTATGAAATGAAAGTAATGGGATAGTTTCAACAAATTTTCTCTCTTCCTTGTATTAAAAAAAAATCGCAATGAATGAGAAAATATTATTTTCTTGAGTATATTTACTACTAATAAAATTAGTGTTTAGCCCAAAGTTATTTGAAATTGTTTAAATTATGCTAAAGTAGAAAATCAACAACCAACTATTCAATTTGAAAATATCAACAACAATAATTCTTCTAACATCATCCTTCTTATAGCTAATTGTTACAGGGAAAAGTGTCTACACAGAAATGCTTATCCCACTAAGGTGTGGTAGCTACCTTAGAAACAAACAAAGTAAAGCTACTTTCATTTTTCCTTTATGAAAAATAGATGAGAGAAGAACAAAGAAGACCAACCTCTATCTTGCGCTTATCTCCTAGTTCGATTCCTCTCTCTTGATAATCCTTCGCTACTTTCTCCCTGTAGGCCCAGCTTCACAGAGTACCTGTAGGATCAAAGTAGCATAACACTATAGAAGAACATGGATCTATAATCATAAACAATCTAGGATCAGATGTAAATTGACCATACAAATGCATAAAACATAATGACACAAGAATATGGAGGAAAACTTGAATAGCTTTTATTGATAATCAAGAAAGAGCCAAGGGAGTTACAACCAGTTGTTCTGACCTAGCATCATCCTCTCAGCAAGTAAGCCCTTCTTCACCTCATACAAAGCTTAGATCACCCAAAACTATGATGTTGTCTCAAGAAACCAACAACAATTCCTTACAAGATGCAAAATTCCAGCCTCTGGATCTCTAGGATGAGGGATCCATATATAGATATCTGTAAGGGAGATGAGTCAGCTTGTGATTTGATTAGTGTCTTCCCTCTGATACTTCTTGCTTCCACTTGGAGATTGATGATCTCTTACTCATCCTTCGTCGAATTCAGAGAGGCAAGTGTCACAGGAGAAGTTTCTGGAAGATTCCATGCCTCTCCACCTCGCGGATTGACACTGCCATTTGTCACCTCTTGCCCATCGCACCCCATAGAAGGGCTTTTTGAAATGCAACGCACCCACAGAGTGTACCTAGGTGAGATGCAACACACTTTGCCTATGGAGCAGCTGAAATGATCCTATTTTGACGAGTTCTGAGCAGTTTTTTATGGAGAACTTCTGGGAGAAGCTGTTATCAATTGACCTTGTTCCTTTAGGGGTTAGAACAACAATTTTAGGGACTTAGGAGCCCTTAGTTTATGGAAATTTTATGCATGGGGTTGCAATGCCCAAAAATGTCTATAACGGTTGCCCCCTAAAGCATGAGCTCGTTAATCTTTTGATGTCGGGTGAAATCCTTTATTAAGAGGATTTGAAGTTCTTTCAAGCTGGGAGGAGACCTGTAATAAGATACAATACAATACATTATCTTCATAATATTTTCATCATCTAGTTGAGGCGGGCATTCCCATGCTCAACTTTATAAATTCATTTTCATGTACATAAAACAGACAATCGTCTGAGTGTAGACTGATGATTCTGGTAGAGTCATCATCCCTTTGATTGGATGATTATCTGTGCAGCAATGATGTACATTTGATGTCTTTATTTCCCTGAATATATATCACAGCCCGGATGGATGAAACTAGATCCGGGGTCTTCAATCTCGTTCGATCTTCACTCGAAGTACAAGTCTATCCATGTGAGAGATGTTTTGGAGTCGAACATGGAAGGACATCGCCTGATTACCAGCCAATGATGTAAGTTGTTAATAGGCGTGAGAGGAATCACCGATAATGATAATGACCCTCAAGGTACTGCAGTACAATTCACGTGGTGTGAATAAAGGACTTGGCGTCAAACACCACGCAAAATCTTTCGGTCGAAGGTCATTGATGTAAACCTGTCGCCGGAAGTGAGAAACTTTCCATTGAGGCATGGAAGCTTCAAAGTATTGAATGGGGTGTTCCTAGATCGACTTCTTGGATAATGAGCTGATGTCGACAAGAAGCGATCCGTAATAGGAGGGCCTTAATGAATCCCACATCAATGACACGGAATGGAACAAATGATTTTGATGGAGGTGAAAATGATCTGGTGATATAAGGTTCAAGGTGGCGGTCATGATAAAATGGAGTGTAAATGTATTGTAGCGGGTGAGAGACAGGTGAATTCTCTGAATGACTTCTCTTGAACATATCGGCGACACTGACGTGATGGATTGGTAGCATTAACCCTAAATGTGGATGGTGTGATGGGACCATGGTGATGTGACCGGTGAATGAAACAACCCAACCAGACTTGGATGCGGAGTGAAAGTGTCATGTTCAAGAGCGACTTGCTACCAACAAAGTTTCTTCAAGTTTTCTTCCCGATTTTTCCCTAGTCATTGTTGACCAGTAACTCTTTATTTTTGTCAAGCTTGAGGAGGATAACATATGCTTGTTCTAACTAGCCTAGCGATAGTGAAACTCGTTCTTGTCTGCTATGGACAAGTTTTTCGCTATTAAGTTTTAACGAGTTTAACAACAAAGATAACTCGGTCCCTTTCAATTTTAGAGAGTCTGAAAAGGGACGTAAAGGAAAATCAAAAATTCCTTTTTCGTCATCTAATCCCTTAGGTCCGAAAAAGTATAAAACAATACAGAAGGGATGAATTTTCGATACTTTTAACGAGCCGAACAAAACAAGCGCTCGATCTTTTTGTGTAATAATCCCTTGGGTCCAAAAAGATTAAAATCTAAAGGAGGGATAGCACTTCCGATCCCTTTAACGAACTGGAGAGGCCAATGGCTCGGAAATATTTTCATATTTTACGAGTCAGTTGAAAATAGCTTAAAGGAGACTCGTCTTATGAGGAATGAGTGATAAAATTGGGTAGCAGTTGTTTCCAGGTAAGGTTTGGAATTTTCCAATCAACGCAGTGTTACAAGGATGGCTAGTGGGATCACTATTCACAACTATTCCTCAAAAGGGGTAAACAATCAAATGGAGGTGAATGATCAGCCAATACAGAGTGGAGGTCATGACGAGAACACAACCAAGGATTTACAGGCTGAAGTACTACATTCACGATGGTTATTTACCGGGAAATAGTTCATTTTTTAATGAGCTTAAATGCGGGGAGAAACATTTTCTCATGACTTATGTTTATTTTTTAACGAGCTTGAACTATGTTCTAAAACTGCTTGATTAATCCAGTCGGATAATAAGAATGTCTCATATATGAAAACGAAATTTTTTTGAGTTTTTCTCCACATCCTTTCTTTATGCAAGTTAGGAAACGACCAATCCAAAAAACAGATAAATGATTGCTCTTTGCTTGCACGCCAAAAGGTTTGCATGCCCCCAGGTATAAAACAGAGCTTCAAGGTCACCTTTCATTCTACCGACAAAACATTTGTTTTATCAAGAAAGGTCTACCTCTTTCAAGTTACCCAAGATTGTTATATTCACACCGCAAACAAAACACTTCTTCGGCGATGTCTACCAAGATAGACAAAGGTGAGACAATTCACTCACATAACTTTGATGAGGGAATCTCATTCCAGTCTAACCCCCTTTTCCAATGATGGACAGGAGTACAAACTAGTCATATATCTCTCATGGAAACCTACCCTATACCCGAAGTTTTCCTGCCGAAGTAGACCAAGGTGCATGCCCCCTGGGTTTCAATCATGTCCCCCGAATCACTCGCACTCATCAGGTGGACGGACTGGAGATTGATGAGACATTTTTTGTGTGAAAAGACAATTTAGGGATGGTATATGACTGTTTACTATGTGTGATCCCGGAAATGAAAGCTGGTCTACGAGCTTGACCACACTTCCTTCGTGCAGAACTTACATTACTCGAAAGAGTGATGAGTCAATGGCTCCCATGCAATAAATATAGTCTCATCCAAGGAGTAGATTATAATCCAGGGGTCCTTGGACTACCATTACGTTCATATGAATGGCTTTCCCTCTCAATGTTATGGGCACATTAGGAAGGATCCCTAACGATTGACCGGTTCCTTTGTCAAAGCTTGTTAGATTTCTCATTTTAGGCAAAAGCGATGGCGAACCAAGCGCTTTCCAAGCAGTCAAGGAAAGGATACTCACAGAAGCCCCTTCATCTATGATGGTACCGGTCATAACCATTCTATATATTTGAGCAATGATTCGGAATGGTACACTAGCCGGTAAATGGGGTCTGCCTAGTTGATTCCAGTTAAAGGAGACAACTAGGTTGCTTGGAGGTGGGACCGAATAGAAGGGCGGGTACGACTCTGACAAACTTCCTTCCTGCGGTAAAGGAATGGGTAAATTGCCCCCATGTTCATTGGAGTTTGTGCTTACGAAAAGAATTTGGACGGTGTCATCCTTGTTCTCTTCGGTGACTGTATCATCTGAAGATGGAACCTCTAAAGGCAAGACCGGGTCAATTGCCGCCTCGACCTTTTGACTTTCGTCTGGTATGGGTTCAGATGGTTGGTCTTCAATGATAGATGCTTCGGCTGACCACCTCGGTGGGTCAACAGATTTTCAACTAGTGACAGACTCGGAAAGAGTTTGTTTATCTCCAGGAGGAAGTCGTAACGGTGAAACCGAATGATCATCCAAAACTCTTTTAGCCTCATCTAAGAAGGGAAAATGGTGGACGACATGATCGCCTTCGCATAGTTTACAAGGAAATCTATATTTTCCTTTTTGTCTTGGGGCTTCACTTTCACTAGTCGACGGTGTGTTTTCAACATGATCATTAGAGGTTGACGACACCGGGTTATGCAAACGAGGAGACCAGTCCCTTAAGATCCGAGGGATGCAGGGACAATCTCTATGATAGTGGTCTCCTTTGCAAATGACACATGGCGATTTAGGCCTGGTCAGTGCAGTGTGTGGACTTTCGCTAGACGATGCTTGGTTGCCTCCTTTCACTTTTGGTTCCTTCTTCTTCTTCTCTTTCTTCTTCTTTTCCTTCTTCTTCTCAGATACTTGATTTTTGGCTTTACCAGCCCCATCAAGCGAAGAGGAAGGAGGAGAGGAAAAATTGGAGGAAGTAGAAGGTTGGTGGGTCACTCTGGATTTGTCTAGTTGCTGACTCGATTGTTCAAGAATTGTGGTGTTCTGAATGACAAAGGTTGAGAAGAGCCATACAGGCAAGTCGATTGTCAATCCTGGAAGCAACAATGTGGCCATATGGGGTGCACCAACATCTCCCCAAGAGGAGAAGGGACTAGGATTTCCTCCAAGGGAAATTCCTTGGTTGGTGGATTCCATTTTCTCAACCTAAGATCAACGTAGGAAAGTGTGATGATTATTCCATTTAAAATAATTTTTAGACGCTTTGACACAACTTTTTTTTTCAATTTTAAAGAGTTGACAAAAAACAAAAGATGACTTTAGTCGCCTTTGATTTTCAATGAGCCTAAAGTGACAAGTGCTCAGATGGACCTTTTCTGTTAAGGATTCTGAAAAGGAATGAAAGGGACTGCTCTGGAAATCTAGGCAGAGGGATTACCAAACCAATCGAAAAACTACATAATACTTTTTATGGTACGGCAGTCAATATTCCCGAATGTTGTGTTCAGTGCATTGCGATCGATAGGGCGGCAGACACGGCTTCCTATGGATAAAGGATTAAGCCTATTGTGGTCTCCCAACATATACTCGACGGTACATGAGAGCACAAGTCCATACTGGCACTTATCATCTCAAAGTGGAGGAATCACCCAACCATCAGTGAGAACAACAGTTACCAGGCTTTACGACGCCAGAATACGTCTCTAGCCTAGACTTCTAGATGTTGTGCATTAGGTTCCAAATCATTGTTAGATTCATTAAATTTATTTTATAGTTGATCTTGCTTAAGAAATTTTCCTTTCAAGTTCACCGCGAGATGTAGACGTAAATTCCTAAAATGCAATCTAAGATGATAAACAGTCTTTTATCTTCTTTGTGCAATGAAAATCCTAGCTACTAAGGAAAGAGAGACAATATTCTTTCACAAAGAGCAAAGAGCACACACTACATGCACTGTCCTAAATCAAACCAATCAAACAGTCTAAATGCAAATGCACATGCATGTATTTGTTTTCAGCTTTCTTAGTATGTGAATGATAAGAAGAAAGCTAATGTGAAAATCTGAATTACTTTTCAAGCGACAGTTACTAACAAGTTTCTTTTCAAAATAAAAAATGAAGAAAATCACAACACTTTACGATTCGGAAATGAATACTTGCTTTCGACGCTAGAGAAACTACAAAATTTAGACAAAATACAATAGTAACAGGGTAATCGACTATCAAGAGCAACCAGACTCTCTCCTATGACTGAAAACGACACTTGTGACACTTTCAAATCAAGAAACGGTAGTACAATTACGTTACTTTTTGCAAAGGAGAACTGAAAACGAGTCAACAAATACACAAAAACATTTACAGTTCTTTTGCACAATGGAGGCGGAATATCACCAAGGAAAGGGGTTTCAAATAGAGATATACTGATTACAAACAGCAAAACTCATGAATAGAACTGAAAAGAATGAACACAGAAACCAAAACTAAGGAACAATGCCTAGTTTGATCAGCGCACCTATAACACAATGAACTTGAAATGCAGCGCACCTACTACACTCGGGAAGTGCGCTGAATTTCAGATTCACAGAACAGAGCCTGCACTGGGCCAGAGACGAGACTTTGCTTGGGCTCCAGGACACAGTTTGCAGTTTAGTTCAGGGGTTTTGGCCGAGCAAATGGTAATCAGTAAATCAATAATCCGGGTAGATCTAAGGAGGTTCCAAGAGCTACCACGAGGGCAATTAGAGAGTTTGTAAATCAGTTGTTTAATTCATAAACAAATCCCGGAGATTGACTGAATTGGCATTTATCTACTTTGCATTTGCATAGAAAATGCAGTTCGAAAGCTACCTGGCTCGACTTCACGCTCTGTCTGTAAGTTTATAAAATAAACAACAAGGAAGATAAACAAACAACCTAGTCACTCCTCAGTGGAGTCACCATTTGGTTACAGGGAAAAGTGTCTACACAGAACTGCTTATCCCACTAAGGTGTGGTAGCTACCTTAGAAACAAACAAAGTAAAGCTACTTTCATTTTTCCTTTATGAGATATAGATGAGAGAAGAACAAAGAAGACCAACCTCTGTCTTGCGCTTATCTCCTAGTTAGATTCCTCTCTCTCTTGATAGTCCTTCACTACTTGCTCCCTTGTATGCCCAGCTTCACAGAGTACCTGTGGGATCAAAGTAGCATAACACTATACAAGAACATGGATCTATAATCATAAACAATCTAGGATCAGATGTAAATTGACCATACAAATGCATAAAACATAATGAGACAAGAGTATGGAGGAAAACTTGAATAGCTTTTATCGATAATCAAGAAAGAGCCAAGCGAGTTACAACCAGTTGTTCTGACCAAGCATCATCCTCTCAGCAAGTAAGCCCTTCTTCACCTCATACAAATCTTAGATCACCCAACACTATGATGTTGTCTCGAGAAACCAACAACAATTCCTTATATTCAAAATTCCAGCCTATGGATCTCTGGGATGAGGGATCCATATATAGATATCTGTAAGGGAGATGAGTCAACTTGTGATTTGATTAGTGTCTTCCCTCTGATACTTCTTGCTTCCACTTGGAGATTGATGATATCTTACTCATCCTTGGTCGAATTCAGAGAGGCAAGTGTCACAGGAGAAGTTTCTGGAAGATTCCATGCCTCCCCACCTCGCGGATTGACACTGCCATTTGTCACTTCTCACCCATCGCACCCCATAGAAGGGATTTTTGAAATGCAACGCACCCACAGAGTGTACTTAGGTGAGATGCAATGCACTTTTCCTATGGAGAAGCTAAAATGATCCTGTTTTGACGAGTTATGAGTAGTTTTTCATGGAGAACTTCTGGGAGAAGCTATAATCAGTTGACCTTGTTCCTTTAGGGGTTAGAACAACACTTTTAGGGACTTAGGAGCCCTTGGTTTATGGACATTTTATGCTTGGGGTTGCAGTGCTCAAAAATGTCTATAACACTAATTCTTGTGATTTTCTCGATGCTCTCAACTGCTTTTAGCCACATAATTTAGACCATCCAAATTTGAATTCTTAAGAATATAAATTTAGTCAATTACAAAACATTCTTGAGATTATTTCAAGTAATTTTAAATCTTATTTATGTGCTAAAAATAATAGTGACAAAATATAATTCAAAACCCTTGAATCATTTGGTCATTACAATAATTGTTTTAATAGAAGGGAGGAATTACATCCCGTCTATTTGAATAGTCATTATGCCTCATACCCTGATCATTTTGCTAGTTTGTTTAATGATTATTTAATAGTACCTCTATCAAAAAACATATTTTCTAGAAAACAAGGGAGCTATTATAAATCTACCAAATGAAGAATTTCTTTCCACTTTGGATTATAGTAGTGAATCACTCAAAGCTTTCGAGGATTTCCACCTATGCCCATTTGATTATTCTTCTTGTTCCCATTTAGCTTTTACGAAGAAATATGTTGAATCTGTGTATGATGACGATTTGAGGATTGGGAATATTGAGACACTTCACACTTGAGTGATGGTTATATCAAATTCTCATTAGAATTCAATTTAGAGGCAGTCCTCATAAATTCTTATTTTGAAACTCCTAATCATTTTAATGATTTCAATTTTCAACAATCTATTACAATGTATGATTCTTATGATGATCAAGTTCCAAATTTAAGTCACGATCAAGAAATTTTTACACAGGTAAATGCGAGAACCAATTCTCATTATGCTATCTTACCTACTACTTGTAGAAATAAAACTCGTATAAATAGATCCTTAACAAATACTAACAATAGAGTAAAATGTATCAGTTCTTCAATTTTAGATATTAACAATTTTCCATAGGTCATACTATTCAAAAATACATCTTTAGAACTTAATTTGTTACCTTCCCTCTCTTTGAATTTTCTCAAACTATTAGAAAATTCCATCCTTTTTTTTTCTAAATTTTTCTACTTCTATATTGATACAAAATAATTTTACAAAGAGGCCTCAGCCTTGAGAAGTCTAGCCCAGAGATGTGTCATGCCCACATTACATAGATGAACACTGACCAAAAAGACCTGCTGAAGACTAACCAGAAGGGCTTCTAGGATCATGACCATGACTAGTTCATAGAAATAGAAAACTCCAATATCGAAACTGAAGACTGACTAGAGGTAATTCAGCAACCAAAACAAGATACCTGGGCCCACGCAAGAAAAAAGAGAAGTGCTAACCAATTCAAAACTGAAATCGGACCCCAAAAACAACTGTAACTGAAAACAAGACCCAAATACACAGCCAGAAGAATGCTGCCCACACAGGGGAAACCGGAAATTTGACTTTGGAACAAAGGACTGAGTGTGAGAACTGTATAGCATATAATGGCGATAAAATAGGAGGGAATTGAGCACCTTCAAGCAACGGAGAAACAAAAACCATTGAACACAGACCTGATTAAGCTTCATGAGAGGTGGAAGGTGGCTCTTCAATGATGCAGCACCCATAATTGTAGGGGTCTTCATCCTCAAAAGGATAGCCCTCTTTTCCTGAAGAACCACCACTAGCACGGACACTCGAACCAGCTTGATTATTCATGACCCGGGTTGCATTGCCCTTACTCTAACCAGGATCCTTACTCTGCTTGTTGTCAGTCTGATAAGTACCATGCCTATCTTCCGCCCTCATCTCCAGAGTCACCCCAGGGGTCACAGCAACCTGACCAAAAGTAACCTCTCAAAGCTCAATGGTGACTACAACTAAGAAGGAGAAATTACTGAGAGTACAAGGGAACTGAAAACGTGTGGTATGAGATGGAGAATTGAGAGAGCGCACTACTGAATTAAGTTTCCCACGACCTCGTCCACGACCACTTCTGGTAACAGGATAGCGGTTAGAGCAGAAGTCTGAGGAGTATGACAAGGAGTCCGTAGTGGAGGAGGAGGGCTGGTGGATAACTTGACCCCGGGATCTTCCCCTCTTGCAACTCATTCTCTGGCGCAATCTGGGCATAGTGAGAAGAACAAGAGGTTTTGAACGGGCCGCAATATCGTGGAGGCAGAGGGGGAGAAAAAGAGGCTTAGCTTCAGCACACAGAGGGGCACTAGGAAGGACAAAGGATGAACTACTATTGAAATTGCAGAAAGGGCTGTGAGAAACATGAAGGCTTGACGATAAATCCACACAACAATCTAGAGCCCAACGTTTCCCTGGGGTGGTCTGAGAGCGCGGCTCTGCGATAGCAAGGGAATAAGGAGAGTGTAGGGGAGGAGCGTGAATGAGTCCAGGGAGGGGCGCCATGATCGAAGAATTAACAGGCTGGTGTGGAGGGACGAGCTGCATTAACACAACATTGAAATTGAAAGGAGAGGAATTATTGACCGTCATTGTGCAAGGCCGAGTGGCGGTGGTAATAAGCCACACGCCAACCCACCAAGCCACCCACATACTGATCACATTATTAAACACCCAGATCTAGGAGAGATAGATCTTGTTGCACCAGAAGAATGTAGTCTTATTTGAGTTGTATGTCATTCGAACTACTCAATGGACCAGAAAAGAATGGGAGATACTGATCGGTGCCTTGATTAGCTAGTCTCTTGGCTACCTTATTAGCTATTCAATTGTTATAGACATTTTTGTGCCTTACAGCATTGAGCATGAAATGTCCATAATCAAGGGATCCAAAGTCCCTAAACATGTTGTTCCTACCCCTAGAGGAACAAGGCTAGCAAACCACAACAATTCACAGAAGTTCTCCACCTGAAAACACTCAAAAACAAGTCATTTCAGGATCATGTCAACTGCTCCACTGAGCATCTGCGCTGAATGTCAACTGCTCCACTGTCTACCTGCGTTGAATGTCAACTCCAACAAAGGCTACCTGTGCTGAGCGTAATTGGACAAGTGGCAGGCTCATTCCTCAATGTGTCAATGCCTAGGAAGCTTCCAAAATGACAGTTGCATCAGTGAATTCGACTGGTGATGAGTAAGAGGTTCCAAATCTCCAAGTGTAAGCAAGAACCTCCAAGTGGACTCAAGAACTGAGAGAGAGAGGCCACTAATCAAATCTCAAGCTGACTCATCCTCTCTCCAAAATAACTATATATAGATCTCTCCTCCATGAGATCTAAAGGCTGGAATTTTGTTATTGCAAAGAATTGCTATTGGTTTGAGGTTGGATCGTTGGGTGCTTAATGCTTTGAAGGGAGCTGAAGAAGGAATTCCATTCTGCTGGGAAGGAGATGCTGGATTGGAGCCCTATGGGTTGTATGTCTTCCTGAACCTTGTTATCAATCAATAAAGCTGTCTTGGTTCTTTCCTATATGCTGGTGTATTTTGTATGATTTGCATTAGTATATTTGATTTACTTCTAATCCTGAATCATTTATGAATATGTATATTTGCCTTTGTGTTGTGTTCTTCTCTTGTCGCAAGTAGCTTTCTCTTGTCACAGGTAGCTGTTCTCTTGTGATATCGTGGGAATCAAGTAGTTGTTCTCTTGAGCAAGCGAGGAGGCAAGTAGCTGTGGACACCCAAAGAGAAGAGGATCTAGATCGAGGGACAACCGGAAGACAACAGTAAGTCTACCAATCTCCCCTCTTTCACATTTCATAAAGGAAGAAACCGAAGTAGCTGTATCTGTTTGTTGCTAAGGTACTGTCACACCTTAGGTGGATAGGATCGTCCTACATAGGCATTTTTCCCCACAACATCAATGAATGTGCTTGAAGGTGATGCTTCATGGTGCCCTGCGCCATTCTTTAATTTGTTCCAATCTGCTTAGGAGCTGCTAGCTCAAAGTGATCTTTACCGCTGAAGTGCCTGAGTGGATCCGAATAGCTGCCTCTATTAAGATTTGAGAATCCCCTTCTACCTCTAGAGGGAAGAAATTTTCTATTTCTGCTATACAAATGCCCTTCCATAAGCCTTCAAGTTCGGCAGTGTTGTTGGTGTCTCTCCAAAGCGAACCATGATATATGTGCAGAACAGAGCCTTTAGCATCTCTGAAGATACCACCATAACGAGCCAGTATAGGATTTCCCTTAGCAGCTCCATGAAAGTTCAATTTATAAGAGTGGATGGTAGGAGGAGACTAGAATTGGGGAGACTCAGTGTGGATGGAGGAGCTGGGCTTCATTTGAGCTAAAAAAGTGAGGTCCAGGTTCCAATTGTCCAGAATGAGGCATTCCAATGGTGAAGCTAGCAAATCTGAGTCTTGCCAGTGCCTTAGAGCTAGAGTTTCTTGAAGGTTTTGTTTGAGAATTAGCCAAAGAGTGTCAAGGGGCGTGCTGTGATTTTCAAAGATCCTATTATTTCTTTCCTTCTAGATGATCCAATAGACAAAGCCTGGTAACAGGTTCTAGAGGGAATTGAGTAGTAGACTTTGGAAAGGATGCCGAGGCCAATTCCTGATGGTGTTTAAAATATCTCCCACATGTCTACCCATTCTTCTGTTGCACTATATTGTTCTCTCCCAAAGTTGAGCTGCTAATGGGCAGGTGTCCAAGAGATGCAAGATGGTCTCTATGTGAAGATTGCAATTGGGACATCTGGAAGTCCCAGTAAATCCTCGATTTTGTTGATTTTCCCAAGTGAGGATCTATTGTTTGCCTGGTAGCCAAAGGAAAGTAGAGACCTTAGGCCAGATACTTGGTTGCCAAACCTGATCCCATAGCTAATCCTTTATGATCTGCGTGGGTTGAGAGAGAATTTGGTATGCTTCCTTGGTAGTGAACATACCTTTGGGTGTATATCCCCATCGCACTTTGTCCTCTTGATTAGAGAGTTTAATTTTCCTGAGTTTGAGCTCTTCATCGATCTCTTCATAAGTTTCCTCCTGCCAGTTAGCCTACCAGGTGTTAGCTATTCTCCAAAGTTGAAAACCTTGAGGGGATTACTGCTGCCAAAATTGATGGACATGGATTTGATAATTGTGTTGCATAGTTGCTTGCCACTTAGGTTTGTGGAAGAGAGAGGCGAGTTTGCGAAGTTGTTGCCAAGAGTCCTCCCAAAAAATTGTTGTGGTACCCGAGTGGATTTCCCAGAAGCTTTGCAGTTGAATAAAGGCACTATGTTTCTTGGCCGCCTTCCAAATCAGCGAGCCAGGGGTGGTCGTGCTGATGCGGATGAGATCCTCCATTGGACTGCCTAGAGAATATTTGGCCTGCCAGAGACGTGCCCAGGGAGTGTGCGGTTTGGAGATCTAGTTCCACCAGATGTGGGCACCCATGGCATTACTGTTGTGGTGGAGATCCCTTAGACCTAGCCCACCAGCTCACTTCAGAAGACAAAACTCTGTCCATTTGACGAGAGCCCATTTTCTATTGTGGCTAGAGGAACCCCAAAGAAAGTTTCTTTGAAGATGGCAGATTTTTTTAAGAACCCATTTAGGGGCTGCTAATATAGAAAATAAGTACAGATGCATGGCTTGGAGAACGAATTTGATTAGGATAGGCTTGCTAGCAATGTTGAACGAGCAGTAGGTCCAAGAGGAGAACCTGGTTTCTAAATTGTCAAAGAGGGTTCTCCAGGAAGCATGTTTGATGGCTGAATCAAATAGGGGACCTCCAAGATATTTTGAAGGAAGCATAGCTATCGGGAAGCCCAAAATCATGGTTATATTTGTCTGAGTGAGAATGGGAGTATGGAAGAAGAAGAGCTGGGATTTGGAGGCATTGATAATGGTGCCAATAGCTTCTGAGAAGAGATTGAGTAGGGACTTGAAGGAAGAGGCCTCTTGGAATGATGGATGGCCGAAAAGAATATTATCCCACTTCTTCACCCCTGTGAGCATCACCCGATGCAATGAGTGCTAAGTGAACTATTCAAAAATCATGAGAAATTAGTCAGTTACGACTACCTCTCATGGAAATGGTCATCCGTGAATGACTTACTTAACGCAGTTGAATCCCAAAATGATATCTAAGAATATTATCATCGAAAAACTGTTGGTGAGAGATGGGGGGTTGACCATGCAGAGAAATGCCCTTTAAGGAGTGTGAATTGATAGCAGAATGAAGAAGGCGACTAAGTCCTTCGGCCATGAGAACAAAAAGGAACGGGGAGAGAGGATCGCCTTGACGAATACCCTTGGAGGGATGAAAGGGCAAGGAAGGAGAACCATTAAGAAGGATGGAGAAATAGGGGGAGGAAATAAGATTCATAATCCAACGAGTCTAGGTAGCATTGAAGCCGAATGCAAGTAACATATGATTAATATAGGTCCAGCTGAGTTTATCGAAAGCTTTAGAAAGATCTAATTTGAGAATCATACCTGGATTTTTTAGAATCTTGAGTGAGTGGATCACTTCATGTGAAAGAATGATACCATCCAGAATATGGCGCCCTTCTACATAGCCTGTCTTCTCTGGCGAAATGAGGAGAGGGAGAAGAGGTTTGAGCCTGTTCGCCAAGACTTTAGATATGAGTTTGTAGATTACATTGCAGAGTGCGATAAGCCTATATTTATCAGGTGTATTGGATTCTTCTACTTTAGGAACGAGCGCTATGAAGGTCATGTTTAAGGAAGGAAGGATCCAATGCATCGATCGTGATTCCTCCATGAGCTCCCAGACCTATGTTTTGATATTCTCCTAAAAAGCATGAAAGAAGTTGGCTGTGAAGCCATCAGCGCTAGGCACTTTTCCATCCTTGAGTTGGGCTATTGCGTCCTCCACTTCCTGCAGAGAGATAGGCTGGAGAAGCATATTGTTGTTGTCTGCGGTGATGATTTTAGGAATTTTCTGCGTAATAAATTGAATAGCTTGATTTCTGCAACCCGGGGGCTCCCGGAGAATGTCCTGAAAGTATTCTTTGAATTCCCGTTTCACTTCTTCATGCACCTCCAAACACTCCCCTTGCCTATTATTAATTAAGGGAATGTTATTGTGCATTCTCGTTTGAATGGTAGACCTATGAAAGAATTTTTTATTTTTCTCCCCATCCTTAGGCCATCTGATTGTAGATTTTTGACGCCATAGGGTCTCTTCTTGTTGCCTTCGTGCTTCAATCTTAGTCAAGAGGGCCTGCTCCTATTGCGCATAGTCTTCTCTTCTTCCCTCAGAGATAATACACTATTGCAGTGTGTACATTTGCTACTCCAGCACTTTCTAATGGTAAAAAATGTTACCAAACTGAGTGTGATTCCATGATTTGAGAACTTGTTTGAAGTGTTTTAACTTTTGTTGAAAATGGAACATCTTGGCTCTTCAAGGGGAGTGAAGGGTTTCCAGACATCGTTAACTACTTCTTTGAAGTTAGGATGAGAAAACCAAACTGGTTTGAAGCGAAAAGGTCTATTGCACTTAGAGCCTGGACGGAACCACTATAGCATTATGGGCCAATGATCAGAGCCCACTTGAGGCATGATGGAGGCATGAAAGTCCCCACCCAGGTGAATGGAATTATCCGACATAAGGAATCGATCTAGCCTGGATGCTATATGCTGTGGTCCCCTTCTTTTATTGGTGCATGTATACATACCATTAGAAGTTTGTAGGTCCATTAAATGATTTATGTGGATGAAGTCTTTGAAGCCGATGCTCTCACCTTCTAGCCTTGATCTTCCTCCTGATTTTTCTTCCAAAGCTATGATGATGTTGAAGTCACCACCACATATTCAAAGGGGAAAGCTCCTGGCAGAGTTGAGAGCTGTGAGAGTGTCTAGCTGATCCAACGTTTTTGGTAAATCTTGTGGGAAATACACATTAGAGAGATGACCATGGATATTGGTCCCGATTAGGTGGAAAGTTGTCTGAATAAAGTAGTGTGAGGTGTGAAAATCATAAAGGGAGAGAACTTGAGGGTTCCGCATGATTGCTAGCCCTCCTGAAGCCCCTGAAGCATCCACAGAGACTGAACAACATCCCGACTAGGCTTTATTTAGAATCTTTTCCAGTGCAGTGCTATTGCATTTTGTTTCTTGTAGAAAGACTAATGAAGGCTTATCTTGTTGGATCATATTTTTTAACATTTTGTGTTTTGCAGGGCTATTAATCCCTCTCACATTCCATGAGATGAGCATCATGAGGAACAGTTGGGAAGAGATTTAAAAAAAATGGTCAGCTTGGGGAATCTACCACATTCCACCAGGATTTCTCCAATAATAATGGTCCTCTGCAGATATGTTTTACACTCGCGTTTCTTTGTGTCTTTCAGTATTTTTTTTCCATCCCAAGGATTGCTTGCCTAAATACCAAAACATTTGTTATGCTGTGCTCTAGCTAAAACTAATTCAACTCTTTCGATTTGCCAGGGGGGTATAGCACTGAATTCTTTTTTTCGACACGTCGTTTCCAGGCTGAGAATGACCAAACCTCCCAAATCTACACTCTCTGGTTCCTCATCCATGAGTATCAGTATGTTCTGTTCTTCCTCGTTTGGCTTTTGATGGATGTTGAGAGCTAGAGCTGCATCTATCTCCATGTTGGAAGTTTGAAGGGCTATATCTTGATCTTTATTATCAGAGGAGGTAGAGGTGGGGATGATGGTGAGATTGGAGGCTGAGAGCGGAGCTGAAGATTTTGGAAGAGAAGGGGGTGAAGTAGGAGGTGGATCTGAAGAAGGAGGGATAGAAAGGTGATCCTCCAAGTTATTTTGAGAGGTCAGGATTTCGAAGCTATTCTGTGTTTCAGGTTTCTTGTGATTATCTGGGGCAACTGGAGATTTCTTGGCATGCTTTCTTCGACTGGTGACTTTTGTAAATGCCTCAGCATCTTTGCTAGTCTCAGTAACAGGGGCCTTAGACTGAATATTCAGTGGGCAATCCCTAAAAAGGTGGCCTTGTTCATGGCATTTCCTGCAACGAAAAGGAACATGCTCATAGTCTATTGTTTGAAACCATTCAAAATCATCATGAAATAGACTTACCGAGACCATGAGTGCTTTGGCCAGATGCATGTGTACATAGATCTTGGCATAGGAGGTGTATCTTCGATGTTTAGTTTCCTCAGCGACCTTGATAAAAACCCCCAGCCCATTGCCTATGTCCTTTACGGTCTCCTCGCCCCAGTATTCCAGGGGAAGAGAGTACATTCGGATCCATACTGGAGCCCAGTTGAAATTTTCTTTGTCTAGATTGAATCACTCAATCTAGTAACGAAGGTATAGGCCTACAGAGTTGAAGAAGTATGAGCCTTGCTCAAAGATATGAGTTCTGTCCTCCATACAATTGAAAGTAGCAGTGAAGGAGCCTTTGGGACCAAGCTGTAGGGTAACTTGTCCTTTGCGCTTCCATTTGGAAGCGATCCATCCTTGCAAGGCCTTTTCAGTAGGCCAGAGTCCTAAGAACTTGCTTATGAGTGCATGATCCCTCATATATTGGATTTGGTCGTTGATTTGTTGACTGGGGATATCTATTTTGGTTATTTTTGAAGCTTTGCGGATGCATGTAGCTGAGGACGCGTTTAGCTATGATGTTAAGGTAGTTTGGTCTATGCCCTTGTCTTTAGCGGCCACAGAGCCTGTAGCAGAGTTGCCAACGATGTCAATGGAAAGATCGGAAGCATGGTGTGGAGTACTAAAAAGGTATGTTTTTAATGATCATTTTAGTGGCTTTTCATGAGGCCTTATGAATCTTTAACATCATGAATGAGGAAAACAATAGTGAATTGTGGTAGAAAATGTGGAATTAGTATGCAAAGACTTATCCGCTGATAATTTTCATTTTCCTGTGCAGAAAAGGGTAGAAACGAGGAGCTGTTGTTCCAAAGAAGAATATAAGAACATGGTAACTGGTGTCCCTTTGACGAAGGACCGAGTGTAGACAAGGCAAAGCAAGCTAAAGCAAACCGGTCCGGAAAAGGAGGAAAAGGCACCAGCTCGGCGGAAGAGAAAGAAGTGATTAGGGATTAATAGTTTTGCGAATCCCTCAGGATTTTCGATCCTAAGGGATCGCTGCTTTATTTATCTTACCACTTAGACATCTCCACTGTTATCCTTATATAAAGGGGCAACACTGTTAGTCTGAGGGAGAGGCTTTTATGTAACGTTTTGTTAAAGACTTAACTTTGATCATTGAGTTTCATTGAACTTGGCTCATTGTACTTTCTGTTTTATGCATTAATATAAACTTGGTGATTATCTCATCTTCGCGTCTGGATTAGCTTAAAGCGGTGTACCCTTGAGGCTAAGGGGCCCGACCTCGGAGGACACTTGCTTTTGTAGCACTACGATTTGATTTCTGCGTGGTTTTCTTATCATCACTAGTTGGTAATCTGATATGCTTTATAAGCTACTTTACATGCTCTGCTAAGGTTCGTTCATTAATGTTCTCTCCATTGACTCTGCATTATATTATCAATACTTTCAGAGTGGATGAAATCTTATTGGATTTAACCGAACAGTGTTATCCTTGTGTTATGAAGCTTCTATGCTAAGTATGTGTGTTAAGGTAATTATCTGAAAGGAGTGTTCTTTATGATTCAGAGTTCATGTTGTTCCATTTGGAAACATAGTTATAATTCCTGTTGATGATTGGGATTAAAGTCAGATTACTTTCTTAGAATGTTGTGTGCATGACTTTCACATGCTGTTCCATAATTGAGAATTATTGATACTCTAGTGGATTGTGTGATTTGCTTTGAGAATGAACGATTGGAGTTTTGGTTACGATAAGAGCTTTTGAGTTGATATTATAAAGTGTGATTGTTACTCGCGAGGTTCAGTTTTAGTGATTGTTGTTCCATTTCAGAATTGTTGTTCCATTTTAAGCATTGTTGTTCCTTTCTAGATTTATTGTTTAATTTTCTATTTTTCATTCCATTTCTATCTATTGTTTCATTTACCAGCATTTGGTGTGAGAGACGATCTGTGGCTGTAGTGAGCCTCTGCATTTACTGCCCTGCTCCCAGACCCGTGATCCATGCTCTAGTTTCCTTTTCCATCAGTTTTCAAAGGGATGGACTACTGCTATCGGACCCTTCACTCATATTTTGAGAATGTGTGCTTTAATCATTTGAAGGAACTTAGTTATAGACAAGCATCAGTTTACTCTTGTATTTTGTAGGACGCTGTACTACTTGCATTACTCTGACAAATAGCCTCGGATTGAGTCACTCTTTGAAATAACCAAACATTCCCGGATTGACATATTAATGTGAGGTAATTAGAGGTGAAAGAGACCCTTTTTATAGCTCTACATTTTGGCGCCATTGCCGGGGAAAGAGTGTATCCATTTGTTTCTTCAGAGTGGTGTACGAACCTGCTAGGAAAGAGTTGGATTTTAAAAACAAAAGGTAAGAACCTACGTACGGAGCATGTAAAAGCCCTGCTCCATTGTCCGCTTTCCTAACAGATTTGCTTTAGCTTTGATTGATAGAACTTAGCAGTATATTTGAGTGCATGTCTAAGCAGAAAAAACTAGAAAAGAATATCAAGCTCCCATCCAAACCTGAAAAAGCCAAGGGGCCGGTGACCCTTGGCCGAACAACTTTCATAAACGAAATCTATAAGAAAACAGAATCTCAGCCATCAGTAAGTTTAAGGAAAACCATTTCTAAGCAGCCTACTAGTTCCCTTCAAGCCACAAGATCACCATCTGTAGCCTTTGCTGAGGTGCATAGTCAAACTGAAGAGCAGGACTTTCAGGAAATTGAAAATTCTACTCCAGAACTATTGCAGGAAGGGAATTTTAGTAACTTCTGTGAAGGAGGAGGAGAAACAGGGGAAACAGAAGAACCAAAATCTCTCATTGGAATAGATCAGCCAGTAAATAGCCCAGATAAGGGGAGTGCTACGAAAATCATTATTGAAAGAACTCAATCCCCTAAAACATCAGGTATTCCTCTTATCCTAGATAAAGGAAGTGTTGTTAAAACTGTCCCTAATAAAATTGTTCCCTCTCAACCTAGGAGTACCCTCCTAGATATCCCAGAAGGTTATTGGCACATATTTGATCCTATGGCTCAGAATCAGCCAAATACTCAAACCTCTACATTACAATATCCTATAGTGGATTCTGTAGCAAATGCACCCGTGAAAGCTATCCCTCTTCCACATATCCCAACATTTCACGGTCTTACATCAGAAGATCCGGATGCATTTTTATTTGAATTTGATGTGTTGTGTAGGGGACATGATTACACAACCTATCCCCAAGAATTGAAATTATTCCCCTCAACATTAAAAGGGGCTGCTCTAAGATGGTTTATGGGACTAGGTGGTGGGGTCATCAACAATTGGGATCAGATGAAAGAATCCTTCTTAAAAAAGAATCAGGATTATTGTAGGTCTAGAGAATTGAAAGATGAAATATTTCAAATGATAGCCAAACCAAACGAAACATTAGAGGAATATGTGGAATGTTTTCTATAGAATTTACAAAGATATCCTTATGCATCACTACCTTTATCTGATAATGTGTTAAAAACTGCATTGATAAGGGGCATGAAAGAACAGTGGATCGAAACATTAAACATTATGGGAAAAGGAGATATTTATCAAGAGAATTTTGCTGACAATATTGATCTATGTATCAGGAGTTCAAGAGGCAGCACAAGAATTAAACCGGCAGAATATGATCGGTTTGCAAGAGACAATAAGGTAGCAACAGAAGGAGTAATGCGTGTGGAGATTGGAAATTTATTGGAAAATTTTAAAACTGATATTCTGGGGACACTAACTACACAACTTGATATTTTGCAGGCCAAGCAGAAGTAGATGGAGGCAGAATAGAATTTGGCAATTTTGTGCCCCCGATGCAGAAAAAAACATAGCCACAAGGAGTGTCCACTGGATACAGTCCAAACATGTGCCATCTGTACAAACGATCATCTTACGGAAAGCTTCCCCTCACTTCCTGGATTAAAGGCAGTATATAAGGAAGCAGAGGAAGAACCAGAATCAATGTACTGGATCAACCAGTGCCGCCAGTGGCAGCAAAGACAATCTGGTATGTTTTCAGACCCAACCTCTTCTTGTTAGCCTCCACAATATAACGCTCAACAATATAATATGTGGCAAAATCAACCCCTACCCCCATTCCCAAATTGGTCACCACCACCGTTTCCTTCTTCAAACCCATGGCTGAATCATCCAAATCAATCTAGTTGGCCGAAGTTCCCTTATAATTCACCATATTGGCAAAATAGCCCATATCCTCCGTAATGGACACCCCCTACTTCACAAAGTTCATCCTGGCACACGAACTAGCAAAGACCGATGCAACAGCCAGTAGGAACTATTCCACTCCCTCAATCTACTCTGCCAACTCTACAACAAAATCCCCAGTCTAATTTGAGACCGCAGCTCCTAGCCCAACCAAACCCCAATCCAAATAACAGACCAGTCCAATCTCTTCAAATCATTGAGTCACCAGAAATAGGACTTGATCTACGGGAGTGTAATGATCTCCAATTACGATCTCGACGTATCATTCAAAATGAGGGAGATAAAACAGTTCATAATGAAGATCAGTTAGTAAGAGAACATCAATTGCAACGAGAGGATGTAAATAATCAGCAGTCTCATAATCAAGTAACCACATCCTCTCCCCCATTCCCAGAACGATTAGTCATACCTCGACCTTTACAGTACCCTGACTTTGACATTCTGGGGGAATTACAAAATTTGTACATAAAAATCCCATTCGTCCAAGCCATTCAAGACATTCCTATATATGCAAAAACTATTAAAGAATTGTGCATAAAGAAACCAAGGAGGAATATAACAATTAATCCAAGAGTCCAAGTAGTCGACACTTTATCTGATCTCTTATCCGGGAAAGAAACACCCATCAAATATGAAGACCCAAGAAATCCAATTGTAACTGTTTAAATTTATGGTCAGACCTTGTCTAATGCCTTAGTTGATCTAGGAGCTGCAATCAATATTTTAACAACCACCTGTCGGCATTAAATCTGTAGAACCTACCTCTAGTTTGTTAGAATTAGCTGACCGATCTGTGATTAGACCGGAAGGTACTCTACACGATGTCATGGTCTCTGTAGACTCCTGGGAATATCCGACCGATTTCCTGATAATTAATCCAAAAACCCGACTTGATGGACACCCGCTAATCTTAGGAAGGCCTTGGCTTGCCACCGCCGATGCTTACATTGGTTGCCGGCAAGGAAATATGACCATAACTAGAGGACTTGATATTAAGAATTTGGTTCTATACCCTCCAACGCAACCAAGTCTCACAATAATTAGAACTAACAAGTATCATGTATCATACCTTACTAATAACATTACATCTCCATTGACGTTGCAAGAGGCACTTGATTTTAAAGATCAAACAGAAGATGATGCCATTAATAATTTCATCAGTCAAACTGAATCCTGCACACAATGTCACATGATAGAAGCAACATTTGATAACGAATTAGAGGAATATCCTCTGAAAGACACACATGATCAAACAATACCTGTTACTTCTGTCACAAATAGTAAAATTGTGGAAATTGAACCGGGAAAAACTTTAAATATCAATGCCAACCTCACACTTGAACAAGAAACTAAGCTAATCCATGTATTAAGAAAATATCAACAGGCATTTGCATGGGATTACCCTGATATGAAAGGAATCGACCCACATTTGTGTACACACCACATTTATATAGAAAACATGGTAGACCCGTCCGTCAACCGCATAGAAGACTTAATCCTCATTTAAAAGATGTGGTTAAAGCGGAGCTTCAGAAAGTGTTAGATGTTAATTTTGTTTATCCTATTTCTGACAGTAAATGGGTCTCTCCACTTGTGGCTGTACCAAAAAAGAATGGGAAATGGAGAATTTGTGTGGATTACAGAGAACTCAATAAATCAACACAAAAAGACCACTTTCCACTCCCATTCATAGACCAAGTGCTAGATACTCTGGCAGGAAAAAAATTCTTTTCCTTGATGGATGGCTTCAGTGGATACAATCAGATTCAGATTGCCCCTGAAGACTAGGACAAAACAACTTTCACTTGTCCTTGGGCGACATTTGCCTACCCGGTCCTACCATTTGGCCAATGTAATGCTCCCACCACATTCCAAAGGGCCATCCTTAGCATTTTTGCAGATCTAATAAATGATGGACTTGAATTATATATGGATGAGTTCACACCCTATGGAGATGATTTTGATCCAACACTAAATACCCTAGAAAAAGTCCTACAACGCTGTATAGCTACCAGGCTCTGCTTAAGTCACAAAAAATGTTACATGATGATGACTGAAGGACTTATTCTAGGAAATTATATTTCAGCAGCCGGCATTCAGGTAGACTTGGCCAAGATCCAAATACTTTTGCTTATTCCCACTCCTACTACTCAAACAGAGGTACGCAGATGTCTTGGATTTTCTGGATATTATAGATGATTTATAGAACATTATTCACATTTTGATCCAGCACTAAATACCCTAGAAAAAGTCCTACAATGCTGTATAGCTACCAGGCTCTGCTTAAGTCACGAAAAATGTTACATGATGATGACTGAAGGACTTATTCTAGGACATTATATTTCAGCAGCCGGCATTCAGGTAGACTTGACCAAGATCCAAATACTTTTGCTTATTCCCACTCCTACTACTCAAACAGAGGTACGCAGATGTCTTGGATTTTCTGGATATTGTAGACGATTTATAAAACATTATTCACATATTGCTGCACCTTTATATGCACTAACTGGTAATGTTGATTTTCTTTGGACAGACAAGTGTGAACATGCTTTCAAGGATTTAAAGAAGCTTGTATCTACAGCCCCATTCCTGCGAGGACCAAACTGGTACCTGCCATTTCAAATATCAACTGATGCCTCAGATACAGCCATTGGCACAGTCCTTGGGCAAGAAGAAGATAAAAAACCATATGCTATCTATTATATTAGCAAAAAATTATCCCCTGCTAAATTAAATTACACTATTACTGAAAAGGAATTCCTAGCTGTAATACATGCTGTCAATAAATTTAGACATTATATTACAGGCTATCCTGTTATTTTGTATATGGATCATTCCGCCATAATATACTTAGCAAATAAGCCTATTACAAATGCCAGAATAACTAGATGGTTGATTTTATTGCACGAATTCGATATTGCAATCAAGGACCGGCCTGGCAAAGAGAACCCTGTAGCCGATTTTCTCTCAAGAATGCCAAAGCCAGTTGATGCAGCAGTAGTTGAAGATCAGTTTCTGGACGAACATCTATTTGTTGTTGCCGTTCAAACACCCTGGTATACTGATGTTTCCAATTACCTTGCAGTAGGAAAACTACCAAAACACTTAACCCCTAATGAGCGAAAACAAATTGTTCAGAAGAGTACTAAATTTTCCTGGATTGGGGGCTATTTTTTTCATACAGGGGCAGACATGCATATTAGGAGATGTGTTCGAGAAGATGAAATCTTTGACATTCTAAAATCCTGTCACGACAGACCATGTGGGGGACACTTCGCTGAGCGTAGAACGAGACACAAAGTATTACAGACATGATATTACTGGCCCACGATTTTCAGAGATGCAAAGAAATTTGTCCAAACCTGTGACAGCTGCCAGCAAGCAGGACGTCCTAGTCAAGCTAATGAGATGCCCCTCAAACCTCAGTTAGTCATCGAACCATTTGAGCGATGGGCTCTTGGTTTCGTTGGACCCATCAACCCCTCATCAAATCAGAGAACATATATCTTGGTGGCAACAGAATATGTCACAAAGTGGGTTGAAGCAGAAGCATTGCCTAGGGCCATGGAAGAATTTTTATACAGTTCCTCTTCCATCTATTTGTACGTTATGGCATTCCAAGGGAAATAATCACAGACGGAGGACCACAATTTGCTGGCCATAGATTAGCAGCAACACTTAATAATTATCATGTCCAGCACAAAATTACTACTCCATATCACCCACAGGTTAACGAACAAGTAGAAAGCAGCAATAAGATAATAGAATCGATCCTAACAAAAACCATTGCCTCACATAGGCGTGACTGGGCTGCCCGACTACCAGAAGCACTTTGGGCCTATAGAACAACATGGAGAAGCACCACTGGTTACTCACCTTATCAACTAGTGTTTGGAAAACAACCGATTTTCCCTATAGAATTTGAAATCCAAACATTACGAACATCACAAGAAGTCAACTTAGATTTAACTGAGGCACAGATTAATCGACTACAACAGATCAACGAATTGGACGAAATCAGGCTCTCCGCACTACAAAATACAACATTGATTCAACAACAGCAAGCTAAATGGCATGATGCCCTTATCAAAAACAAAGTTTTTCATGAAGGAGATTGGCCCCTATTATATGACTCTTGGTTGCAGGATTTCCCTGGGAAACTCCAGACTCGTTGGTTAGGACCATATGAAATCCAGAAGGTACACGACAATGGGACCATCACTTTAACTACCATTGATGGGTCTGGATATACTTTCAAAGTGAATGGCCGCCAAGTTCACCTCTATTGTAAACCACTCACTCAGGAATCCTTCTGCCAACAGCTACGCAGAGACGCTCATATGGAAATCTTAGGTGAGGAAGAGAAATCTTCCTCACCCATAATTCATTAAGCCATCTATTTCTTTTCAAAATTTGTACATAATATTTTTTTCAAACTTTCAATTTTTCTGCCGAATAGCATTTGCATGTTTTTGCTGTTCCTTTTCGAAAGGAACATAACTCTTTGATTTCCTGCTGTTCCTTTTCAAAAGGAACAACACTTGTTGATTTTCTGTTGTTCTTTTTAAAAAGGAACAACCCGTTTTGATTTTCTGTTGTTCCTTTTCAAAAGGAACAACACGTTTTGATTTTCTGCTATTCCTTTTCAAAAGGAACAACACGTTTTTATTTTCTGTTGTTCTTTTTCAAAAGGAACAACAGGTTTGGAATTTCTGCTATTCCTTTTCAAAAGGAACAACATGTTTGGATTTTCTATTGTTCCTTTTCAAAAGGAACAACACGTTTGGATTTTCTGCTGTTCCTTTTCAAAAGAAACAACACATTTTGATTTTCTGTTGTTCCTTACAAAAGGAACAACACATTTTGATTTTTTGTTGTTCCTTTTCAAAAGGAACAACACATTTTGATTTTCTATTGTTCCTTTTCAAACGGAACAACACATTTTGATTTTTTCTGTTCCTTTTTCAAAAGGAATGGCATTGCTATGTTCTGCTGTTTCTTTTTCAAAGGAACGGCATTTTCACTTTTTGAACTCATGCTCCTTTATTCATCTAGTATACTTCTTCTCTCTTTGTGACACAGCTAACCTCTTGCTGGTCTAAGTAAGGATGCCTCTTGCCCCTATTCTTTCAAAGTCTTTTAGAGACAAGCAATGCACTTATGCAATGAATCCAAATCACAACACACTGAAATCAGGCAATTATAAATCGCTATCTTTATAAGGCTATGTATTGGTAAGAGGACAAAAGGAATGATGTACTTATATTTTGCTATCATTGTCTTATCAATCTTGCCCTGATTGGTTATCTTTTATCATGCCATTCTTTTCTTTGATTTTGTTCAAGAATAAGAGCAAAGGGTTTATATCCTCCTATTGAGATGATAAGACTTCTTCCACCATTCCTACTCTTAAGGAGTGTTGAACCACCCTTTGTGGACATATAAGGAATAGTACTTTATCAAAAAGAGAAACAAAAAGCAAATGAATTATAAATTGTCAAATGCAGGATACGGGGTCTCATCAAGAGCTAGCCTACCATGATTATGAGGATGGAAGCGAAGTGGCATTCCCACTATGGCCACCACACCAGTGATATGGTCCAAAAGGTATAATAAAAGAAAAAAACTTGGAACAGGATGTCTCATCACGAGCCGGCCTCTCCACTTTTCGCCCCCTCCTCGTGAATGGCATTATGGCTACCTGGCTACCAAGCCAGCATAATGACCTACACTTTGACATCGCATTCCTTAATATGCACATAAAGGATCATGGCTCCGCGGGTGAAATAAACAACTCTGCCAAGGTTATGGACACCTGTCGGCCGCAAAGCACTGTTAATGGTATTGACGTCACATTAATTACCCCAATAGGTAGGATAATAATACTCTTTTGTCTCTTATATCCTAGACACTAATCATATATTATCTCCCGATTTATATACCGCATGGACATTTATTACACCAATCATGGCAGAGGAGGTGACAATGACCACTTCAGATTTGGCAGGTACGACAAACGTCCTATCCCTGGCCTCGCATCATAGCACAAGAGCCTCTTACATAATAAGCGATCCAACTTTACGCCTCGATTTCAGCAAACAATTGTTTTTCTAAACATGGCATATGTTCATACGCTGTTCCTTTATGACTTGGTTATAGATCGGGGTGCCGATCCTTTCTTTGATGGCTGGGGCAGCCTATTGCATTGCGGGGGGGAGGTTCACCTCATGATTCCCCGGGTTTTGTGTCAACTCATTATTCAGGAAAGATAGCATAATAGGAAATGGCACGGTTTAACAGCATGACATCTCTATTTTTTTATATACATGTTGCTGTTCATAACTCATTTCTGTTACATACTCTGTGTTTTTTTCCAAATCCGACGATTACTACTCTCCCTGTGTTTCAAACAGCACACTTGGTTGCTGTTCCATTGTGAATTCATAGTGAAACCACGGGAGGTAGGGCAGTTCGAAGTGAACCACAAAAGTTGACAGTCTCCACTGCTGCTCAGGAGATCCTGGAAAGAGCAAGGTGGCTGACTTATCTTAGTCGCCTGAACGAGTCCAATGAAATGTTAGTAATGGAATTTCTACAGAATCTGCAGGAGGATCACTCCACGGTGCGGGGGAAGCAAATAGCAGTCACCGACGACATAATTGCCGAAGTCTCGGGACAACCAGCCACAGGACCCCTATGGACATGGAAGAAGGAAAGACTCCAGAAGATCATGGAAATTTTCCAGGATGAAGGCCAGAGCTTAACAGTTAAAGGGAAGGGAGTCCTACCAGCAACGCTAGGAGAACCCTGGCCAGAACTAGCAAGAACAGTGCAAAGCTAAATCACATGCGAGGGGAGAAAAGATGTGGTAAGGCCACAACATCTTAAACTCTTAGTTGTTTTAAAACATAAATGCTCTGTAAACCTTCCTGCACTTTTGAATTATTTACTCCATGACGTCGCACGAAGCCTGGAAAAGGCATGTAGAATCAGTTGTCAGCCACCATGGATTAATTCGACTAATAGTTAGTCATAGTCTTACCCAGCAGCAAAGCAACTGGAAAGAATTAATTGCAATAATAGAGGGGAGAGTGACAGCACCTTCCCCAAAATGTAAACATACTCTAAGCACACCAAAACGATTGGAAAAACGTAGAGAATTAAGAAAACAAAAACCTGTTGCAAGCACATCCGAACGACCAGAAACCCGCCAGGAGTCAGAAAAACGGAAGCATTACACTGAGACACCGGAACAGCCAGAGAAACACAGAAAATCAGTCTGGTTAGCCCGAATAAGAGGAAGGTTGGAAAAACTCCAGGAAAGCACTAGCCAGCCAGTGGTAATTAAGGATGAACAACCCACACGACTAGAGATAGAAGAAGAACAAGTTGAAGGAGAAAAGGAAGGGGAGGCTGAGAAGGCTAAGCGATCCGAAGAAGAAAATGATGAAGTAGCCGAGCCCCCTGAGACAGAAGTTGAACACCCTGAGATAGAAGCCGAGAACCCTAAAATAGAAATTGAGCATCCTGAGGCAGAAGATGGACAATCCAGGCAGGAGGAGGAAATGGGACAGCAGGGAGGTAGCCCACCATAGGACCCAGTGGGAGAAGAGGAATTGGCCGCAATCTTGGCCAACATGGGTGGCTATGGCCAACCTTTCACTGCACCATACCTCCGCGACAAACCCCAGGAAGAAGATGCTCCTGAAAAACCACATGCAGAAGAGTCAGAGGAAGGAAATCTGCCCGTTCATGATGAAAAAGAGACAGGAGATACTGAGAGGGAACAATCTGTTCCCACAGCACTAGAAGAAATTCCAGAAGAAGTGAGAATAGAAAGAAAAGCCACAGAATCAGCTAGGGTTCTTACCCCAGAACAGCCAGCACAACATAGTGAAGAAGTACCCCAGGAGAAAAATCAAGGGACTAGTCAAGGCCTAGAACGCAGCAAAAAGGTTGTTGTTCCTTCTAACAAAACGTTGGAAATTATAGAATTACGAAAGGAACAACGGAGGTTATTGAGCATAATAGCCCAGCTCCACTAGCAGATCAGGATTCTGAAAGCAAGGCAGAGGACAAGGAAGACCGCCAGTAAGAAAAAGATGACCACTACAGTAAGAAACCGCAGGATAAAACGGTGGAGGACTAAAAATCGATCTGTTGATCAAAACCCTGCCCAAAATCCAACTGCTGTTCCAAATGAAGCTGAAGGCCCAGCTGACATTCCAAGTCAAGCTGAAGGCCCAGCTGTTGTTCCAAATAAAGCTGAGGGACAGACTGTTGTTCCATTTGAAAAGGAACAGCTGCCAGCCGATATTCGTGTTAAAATAGAAAAAGACAACAAGGAGATTCAAACAGAGGCACCACCCTCAGGGGTGATAAGGGTTCTAAACTTAAAGCAACGAAATAAGAAAGTTCAGGTAAAACTCTCGGCCTCCACTGATGCATGGAGAAGAGATCCAAAGACAAGGACTCTGCACAAAGGATTGAAAGAGGCTCAACAAGAGATGGAGAGGCTTAGAGAGCAGACAGTCCCTCATGAGAAGTATGAAGAACTCCAACAACAACTACGAAATGTTAATCAATTTGAAAGCCAGGCCTTTGAAGGGTGGAAAAAGGAACAAGAGAAAGTTTCAAAGGTAACCCGTAGGTTAGATACTGTTATCAAACAAATGGATACCTTGTGTTCTTTATACAATGACGTTTTAGCATGTAGGGCCTCTGCCAAAAACTATGCTTTGTTTTTATTGGAGCGATACTTGCAATTAAAGATAAAGGCTGTTAAAGCAGGTGCCCCAATACAAATTAATATTGTCAATGACTTTATAGATTGTTGTAAACATTATGGAGTGAAGGTTCAGAGATTGCTATGTGAATTCTATTAGCATAACCTCGTGCTAGATCAGGAAACTGAGTTGAACCCTGGCCCTTTTGTTGGGGACATTCAATTGCAAGCATTTATCTCATTCGGGGTCAATCAAATTAAATGGCTCAAAGCCTATAACAATTTTCAGAGATAGGAAAATGGCCTAGACCTATTGGTAAGGGCTGAGCCTAGGGACTCAGCACAGCTATGGAGAGCACATAGAAACCTTATGAGAACTCCGGGTGTCATTGAAACATTAGGACCCATGCACGAGGAACTCATTCGACAAAGTTTAGAATATTTCCTTTCTATCAAAGACCTCGGCATTGATGCAGCCAAATTCCGGTACCGAACCTCTAATCCAAACGTCCAGCTCAGGGAGCCATTTAAGTATGAGAATTTTCAGTTAGCTGCCAATCGTTTGAACCTCTATGGCAAACGCATTTTGAGGGCAGGGCCATCCTGGTTAGGATATAGATTCCGCAGTCCAATTATCTGGCACCCTGCACCCGGATATCAAGCCCTATATGAGATGCCTGATGGTAAAATAGGCCAGTTCTTTGAATACTTAGTCAGTCACCATGGCTGTAGGCCTCCACATGAGATTCCTTCTCCAGCCTACTCTCTCACTGCTTTACATGTCAACTACAACGTTTTCATGAGGGCATGAAACAGGGTAAGCAGGGGGGTGTGTGGAGTACTAAAAAGGTATGTTTTTAATGATCATTTTGGTGGCTTTTTAATAGGACTTATGAATCTTTCACATCATGAATGAGGAAAACAATACTGAATTGTGGTAGAATATGTGGAATTAGTATGCAAAGACTTATCCGTTGATAATTGTCATTTTCCTGTGCAGGAAAGGGTAGAAATGAGGAGCTATTGTTCCAAACAAGAAGATAAGAATAGGGTAACTGTTATCCCTTTGATGAAGGACCAAGTGCAGACAAGGCAAAGCAAGCTGACGCAAACCGGTCTGGAAAAGGAGGAAAAGGCACCATCTCGGTAGAAGAGAAAGAAGTGACTAGGGATTAACAGTTTTGCGAATCCCTCAGGATCTTCTATCCTGAGGGATCGCTGCTTTATTTATCTTACCACTTAGACATATCCGCCGTTATCCTTATATAAAGGGGCAGCACTGTTAGTCTGAGGGAGAGGCTTTTATGTAACTTTTTGTCAAAGGCTTAACTTTGATCATCGAGTTTCATTGAACTTGGCTCATTGTACTTTCTGTTTTATGCATTAATATAAACTTGGTGATTATCTCATCTTAGCGTCTGGATTAGCTTAAAGCGGTGTACCCTTGAGGCTAAGGGCCCGACCCCGGAGGACACTTGCTTCTGTATCACTATGATTTGATTTCTGTGTGGTTTGCTTATCATCACTAGTTGGTAATCTGATATGCTTTATAAGTTACATTACATGCTCTGCTAAGATTCGTTCATTAATGTTCTTTCCATTGACTCTGCATTATATTATCAATACTTTCAGAGTGGATGAAATCTTATTGGATTTAACTGAACAGTGTTATCCTTGTGTTATGAAGCTTCTATGCTAAGTATGGGTTTTAAGGTAATTATCTGAAAGGAGTGTTCTTTATGATTCAAAGTTCATGCTGTTCCATTTGGAAACACAGTTATAATTCCTGTTGATGATTGGGATTAAAGTCAGATTACTTTCTTAGAATGTTCTGTGCATGACTTTCACATGCTATTCCATAATTGAGAATTATTGTTGTTCCTTTAGTGGATTGTGTGATTTGCTTTGATAATGAACGATTGGAGTTTTGGTTACGATAAGAGCTTTTGAGTTGATAGTATAAAGTGTGATTGTTACTCACGAGGTTTAGTTTTAGTGATTGATGTTCCATTTTAAGCATTGTTGTTCCTTTCTAGATTTACTGTTTAATTTCCTATTTTCCGTTCCATTTCTATCTGCCGTTTCATTTACCAGAATTTGGTGTGAGAGACGATATGTGGTTGTAGTGAACCTCTGCATTTACTGCCCTACTCCCAGACCCGTGATCCATGCTCTAGTTTCCTTTTCCATCAGTTTCCAAAGGGATGGACTACTGTTGTCGGACCCTTGATTGATATTTTGAGAATGTGTGCTTTAATCATTTGAAGGAGCTTAGTTATAGACAAGCATCAGTTTACTCTTGTATTTTGTAGGACACTGTACTACTTGCATTACTCTGACAAATAGCCTCAGATTGAATCACTCTTTGAAATAACCAAACGCTCCCGGATTGAAAAATTAATGTGAGGTAATTAGAGGTGAAGGAGACCCTTTTTATAGCTCTACACATGGGAGGCCCATGGGGTGGAGCCAGGACTGGCATTCATATCCGCACTTGCAAAGTTGTCAAGAGAGGTACCAATGGGGGGAGAGGGGGTCGTGCCCACCCCTCCGGAGGGTGGTTTCATGGAGAAGGAGTCAGAAGGGAGGTAGATTCAGGGATGCAGTGTGCACAGTGGAGAAGGGCGGTAGGGTTTACACAAGAACCCTAGTAGGAGCATCGCAAGGCCATCGGTCGTTTTTTCCGATTCACGTATTTCTCTTTTCCAGAAAATGTCATCCTGATTTCCATGATTGATTTGCAATATGCTTGGAGGAGACTATTCAAAAGAGAATTCCTATAAATAAATTGATTTTCATGAATTTGTTTGAAATATATGTACATAATTGGTTCAAGTTTTATTTTATTATAGTAAAAATAATTTTATTATTGTCACTAATTTTTATTATGCTACAACTTGCCTTAGCACCACCCTACTATTAAAATTTCTCATTTCCCACCCTGATTTTCAGTTTCACCTTATTTCTCCCATATAGTTAAATGCCCTTTCCCATATCCATACATTCAACAACCGAAAAACTAAATTTTTTCTGAAAACACAAATTCTAGAAATTTTACCGAATGTTGGAAAATGCATAAATAAAAAATCAGCAGGTACAAACAAACATAAATTAACACATTTAAACATAGTGATTTTTGGTCAAGGTGACCCTGGAAAAACCCCCTACAACTCTTGGGGAAAACCAGTTCGAGAGCTCTTTCTTATTTCTGGAAAATGCTTTTTACAGTGAGAAATATTCAGCAAAAAAATCAGCAAGCAAATTTTACAACTTATCTCGTTTTCCTTGCCTCACAGCCAACTAAAAAACTAGCAACAGCAAAACAAAACAACAATAAATGCTATATGGCCTCCTCAATTTTCGTGCCAAATTTGATGTACGGCCTCTTCGATTCTTGTGCCGAATTGTTGTATGGTTTTCCTAGAAAATCGTGCCCAACTTACTGTACAATTTTCCTACAAAATCGTGCCCAACTGCTATATGCCCTCCACAAATAAACCAGTGTATGAATTTCTAGAAAATCGTGCCAAATATCTGCCTTTCACTGTGTGCTCACTCATCTGTATGGATTTGATAAACTGCTGCCTTGGAATGTGTGCCAAGCTGTTGCCTCCTTCTCCTCCGTGTCCATATTTCCCTTGATCTCTTGCTCTCTCTCACTCAATCTGCTCATGAAAGAATGAATGACCTTTTCCTCCTTTTCCTCCCTTAATCCAACCGTAAGTGACTTTTGGGTGATCCCTAAATCCAATGGCTGAAATAGATTGAGATTTAGGGCTGAGATTAAATACTCATTTAAATCTCACTTTCTAATTTTTAATTCACCCCACTTTAGTAAAGACCCACTTAGTCATTTATTTCCAAAGTCACTTTTCCTTTATAATTTCTCATTGAATTTAATAAAGTCACTCTAAAGTTAGACTTTAGTAACTTTATCACTTAAAGTCGCTTTTAAATTATATTTGACTTTATAAAAATTATAAAGTCACTTTAGGAGAAAAATGAACTTCTTTTGGACACTTTTCCCTAGGCCAAAGATCAAAACCTTAGGGAACCACCCGTCCTCCTGTACCAAATTTCAACACTCCCTCTTACCGAGGAAGGTGTTCCTCACCACACTCATCTTGTCTCTGAAGTAGTCATGCTTGCCCCGTGGTAGGGCTTTGGTAAGAATATCTGCAACCTGCTCATCAGTGGGAATATACTCAAGCTTCACAGGGCCCTTTTGAACACAGTCTCTCATGAAATGATTGTTAAATTGGCGACTAGGGCCAAACTCCATGTGGGTTAGCTTATTTATGGAAGCTGATATTTTTATTGGATCCCTCTCGTCGAGAGGTGTAGGATTGATCCAAAGATCATCCGATTCCGATAAGTATTTATGGAGATATGAATTTATATTTTTTATCTAATTATTATCAAGCCGACCAGCTCTTATGTAGCCTCTAGAAGCCCAACCGACGTGTCTATTCATCATCCTTGTTTTAGTATAAATAGAAGAAGACTTTAAGTCATTCGACACACTCACTCTCTCATGATCTCTCTTCATCCTGTTTTGGGTTTGATGGAGAAGAGATCTAAAAGGAGTGCCCTAATATCTACGATGCCCTAATGGAGACCTAAGGTGTAGGGATAGAAGTAGACGCAGTCAATACGCTGCCATGGAAACCCTTACACACAGTTATGCTGAATGCAGGACATAAATTTATTAATATGCAGTTATGAAGTTACCCTTACACGTTGTTCATATGATATGTATACATATATACGCTGTCAGCTGCAGTAAGATAAGGAATACAACATGGATGGAACACACTTATATACATATGCTGTCCAGAAGCTCACAGTCAATTAATGAATGCAGCACCGCTATCTAGAAACCCTTGCTCGCACTAATGAACGCAGTCAAGGGAGCACCGTTGTCCAGAAACATGTAGTTAGATTATATACGGATGCAGCAAATCTATGAATTGGATATATATATACAATACTATGCAGCAAGATTCACGGGCGATGACTCAACGCGAAAATATATATATATATATATATATATATATATATATATATATATATATATATATATGCAGTTATTTATGAAACACAGGTCATATATGGAACCCGCAGTTGGATTGTCACCACTTCTACCCGAATTTTTCTGACCGCATTGTTCGCTTACTGGAGTTTTCCTTAATGGCCAGTTGTTGCGAAACAGATCACTGCTAAGAAGCCGTGAAAGATCTTGGAGTTTAAAGAAATGTAAATAAATGATAAATTTAGTTAGAGGTGGATCGACTTACGGAAGAGGAAAAAAACAAGAATTTCGTTTTCGGCTTTGATAGCTGAATTTTCAGCGACAGTGTATTTAGTACAGTGTTGTTCATGCTAGTTGAGAAAGAATTGAGTTGCTTCTTCAATCCCCAGAACCATCTGAGAATTTAATCATCCTCTTGCAGAAATGATATCTACTCTGATTCAACATCCCGATGGATGTGTTAATAGTGTTGTAAACTATTCGACAATATCCCATGTGAACCATTTTAGCCGCAGTCTCATATAGAGGAGCCGCAGTAGGGTCTGATTGCACCTAGGGTTTTGGAGCAGTCACAACCTTGATGTTAGAAGCAATAACGTCATCGTAGCGAAGAAGAGTCTCAGCATTGGAGCAGATCCGCTCTACAAGATTTATCATATTGTTTGGTACAAATGATAAAGGAATGATGTAGTCTCAGCAACATAAAGGTTACATAATAAAGAAGTAATGAGAATCACTGTCTCAGCAAATATACAGTGATGACAAGGTATATTGCAACAGTCCACATAATGATGACTTCAATGAAGAGCTCATTGACATAATGTAATGACTGTCTTAGTGCATCCATGAAATTATAGAGATCATAGTGAGTGGATCATGTTGATATGAAGCAATAGTAAAGATCTCCATAATGATGGCTTCAATGGTGCTGAAATGAGGAGGATCTCAGCAGTGATGAAAAAAAAAAGGATTAGAGCTCTGATATATGGATCTTTGTGACATGCAGCAGTGACTTGGAGAACAACATGATGTATGGGTAGCATAGTGATCATAAGCAGCGTGATGACAATGATTCATATGAGGATGGGCAGCCTGAAGCATGATGAGATCATGGGCAGCATGAAGCATGATGATGTATGAGCAACATGGAGTATGAAGTCATGGAAAAATTGATGTATGGGCAGCACAGTGATCATGAGCAGCATGATGATGCATGATGCGCTTGATGGAACTACATGGTAAGGTGTAGCAAATGGACGAGATGCAGCTCGATGATAGGTGAAGGAGTCACCTTGGAGAATCAGTTGAAGCATAATGTCTTCAACTGATCTCATCATTATACGAAATGATCTATGCTAGATCCAGATAAGTCAAAGTGTTGACTTCTGTTGTAAATGTAATCTCTCTCTCTCTCTGCTGAACTTTGAAGATAAAAGAAGATTTGATCAAAGTGTTTCCCCACACACTGTGGGGTTTGTCCCTGGCTCGCGCCATATCTTGTGTCCTCTTGTCTTGGCTTGTCTTCTACGTTTTATATTTATGTTCTATCTGCAGTTTATCGTAATGCTAATGTGATTGCTAACTGTGAAAATTTAAATAAATTGCTCTGCATAGAACATACATAAGCTTAACATGGTATCAGAGCTAAGGTGAAGACAATGCCCAAGCAAGAGTGAAATAGCAATCACCGAAGACAGTTGGGACAAGACAGAAGGATCAATGGGTTCCTCATAATTCACCGAGTGTGAATTTAAAGCGAAGAATGTTATCAGAATGACGCAGTGGAAGATTTTGATGGTCCATCTTAAGATCACTTCATTGGGAAGTTTGGATCTAAGGGTGGAAGGAAAGGCGGATGCCTTGTTGAAATAAGTTCGGTTGTTATGCGAAGGAGTGTCCGAAAGGCAGAGACACATCTCTTGATGAAGATAACAATCATTCCTGCGACATCTTCAATGATCAAAAGAATGACTGGTAATGCAGGTCATCAAGGAAATAGTCGACTCTTCCATGAAAGCAAGGAACCCCAAACTCTCTTTTATGTACCTGATCGAACCTGATGTCCATCTCGGAAATGGAAGTCAAAGGTTGCAGGGTGGCACTTATCAATGGAAAAGGTACGTGTTTGAAAATAGATCTTTTAAAAATGTTTTTGAGTTCAGGGTTGTATCAAGTTGCAGGAAGTCCACTGGGGACCATGTCCATTGACTCAGCTCTAGAGGTTTGTGAGTCAAATGGTGACTAGGATGCCTGAATTCAAAAGGAAGCATGAAGGTACATGTCTGAAATGTACCAAAGGAAAATATTACAAGGGTACCATTCCCCTCATGCAGCAAGTTCACAGGTTTGGAACAACTCGAGGAGTTTGAGAATCATGATCAAGGAATCTCATGTATACAGGTGGAAGAAAGCCCTCTATGGCTTGAAGAAAAACACCTAAGGCATAATATGAGAGGATTGATAGCTGTTTAATGCAGCTGAGATTCACTAGGAGTGAAACCGGTCCAAACCATTACTCGAAGGTTGTGAATGATAAACCTCTCGTACCGGCACCTATGTCTGATAGGTGCAGACCCTCTCATTTATAGGAGACAGAGGGAGTTGGATTCTGAATGTGGGAAGATAAGATGCAAGCTTGTGACTGCCTCGAGGATCTTAACTTTCAGAAGTTATATGGTAATGATGTCGGACCAATGCCTCTGAGTTTCATAAACTCATTCGCGTTGATGTTCTTGGAGAACCTCCATCCGAACATCTGTGTTGCAGTTAGCATGGTGAGCTCATATTTGGTTGAGCCTCACTAGATTGGTGCTAATAATCTTCTAAGATATCTTCAGGGCACAATCTCTCATGAATTGAGATACACTGCCAGAAATATGAAACCACATGATTATTCGAATGATGAGTGGGCAGGAAGTATGGAGGATCATTAGAGCACTTCTCAGTGCTGTTTGGAATCTGCCTTGATATCCTAGATGAGCAGGAAGCAGAAGTCGGTGACTCTGAGCACCTCCAAGGCAAAATACATTGCTGATAGTATGGGCTTCTGTGAGGCAATCTGGTTGCTGAAGCTCCTCAGTGAGCTGTTTGTACACATGATGAATACCACTGTGATTCTCTGTGACAACCAAAGATGGGATTCGATTATTGAAGAATCCCGTATTTGAAAATTGCTCCAGCAGATGTACATTAAATACTGCCTTATCTAGGATATGGTAAGTCGATGATCAAGGAGGCTCCATCACACTGAGATGATGTACAGGACAGAGCCTTGAGGAAAGATCAAATTTGTGATTTTCCTGAACGACTTGGAGTCATCGAGAGACCTTTGTAAAAGGGTCTTGCATGTTGCATACATCGAGCTCTGGGAGCTCTGGGGGGTTTGCAGTTCTATTGGAGCAACATACGACCACAGGGTGACTCACCCTCCCCTGGTGGTGTGTACTGGAACAAGATGATTCGCTCTCTTGTGGGACAAGATGATATGCTCTCTTGTGTAGCAGGATGATTAGTTCTCCTGTGAGGCCTGGATTGATGTGTTCTCCATGGCGATTGTAACAGGATTGATGTGTTCCCTTGTGAGGCCTGGATTGATGTGTTCTCCATGGCAGCCTGGATTGATGTGTTCTCCATGGCGATTGTAGTAGGATTGATGTGTTCTCCTGTGAGGACATGATTGATTAAGTTCTCCTGTCGAGGCATCCTACCCATGCAGTCTGGGACTCATGGGAAGTACCTCTCATCTGATCAGTGAGCAGGGAAATGAAGTTAGGGACCATAGTAGTACCGATGGATGCATCGTTGTATCTACCGTACTCCCTACGCTAGGATGTCCTCCATTGATCTGGGATCAATGATACTGGTCTAGGACTAGTGGTAGGAGTTGTACATACTATGATGCTGACCTCGGGTCGGTTGAGACTGGTCTGGGACCAGTGGTACATACTCCGAGACTGACTTCATGTCAGTGCAGTACTGGTCTGGGACCAGTGAGAGTCGTACATACTATGACGTTGACTTTGGGTCGGTTGATACTGGTCTAGGACCAGTGGTACGCACTCTGAGACTAGCTTCGGGTTAGTGGAGAATGATATGACTCATTCTCGATCAATTCTTCTTCATAGTTCAGCAGAGCTGAGCATAGCAGAGACAACAGAGCCAACAAAGCTGAGCATAACAGAGCTACCAGAGCTAGCAGAGTAGAGCAGAGCCAACAGAACTGAGCAGAGTTGGGCAGAACAGTGCAGGGCACTGATGGCAGAGATAGTACAGTCGGACTTATGGATCAATGAACAGAGTTCTCCCTAGTTGAGAGGGAGTGTTAAATTGGAAACTAGGGCCAAACTCCATGTGGGTCAGCTTATTTATGGTAGCTGATATTTTTATTGGATCCCTCTCGTCGAGAGGTGTAGGATTGATCCAAAGATCATCCGATTCCAATAAGTATTTATGGAGATATGAATTTATTTTGTTTATGTAATTATTATCAAGCCGACCAGCTCTTATGTAGCCTCTAGAAGCCCAACCGACATGTCTATTCATCATCCTTGTTTTAGTATAAATAGAAGAAGACTTTAAGTCATTCGACACACTCACTCTCTCATGATCTCTCTTCATCCTGTTTTGGGTTTGATGGAGAAGAGATCTAAAAGGAGTGCCCTAATATCTACGATGCCCTAATGGAGAACACAGTCATGAGTAATCTACAACTTAAGGCGCAGGGATAGAAGTAGACGCAGTCAATACGCTATCATGGAAACCCTTAAACACAGCTATGCTGAACGTAGGACATAAAGTTATTAATATGAAGTTATGAAGTTACCATTACACGCTGTTCATATGATATATATATATATATATATATATATATATATATATATATATATATATATATATATATATATATATATATATACGCCGCGAGCTGCAGTAAGATAAGGAATACAGCATGGATGGAACGCAGTTATATACATATGTTGTCCGGAAGCTCACAGTCAATTAATGAATGCAGCATCGCTATCCAGAAACCCTTACTCGCAGTAATGAACGCAGTCAAGGGAGCACCGTTGTCCAGAAACACGCAGTTAGATTATATACGGACGCAACAAATCTATGCATTGGATATATATATATACAATACAATGCAGCAAGATTCACGGGCAATGACTCAATGAGGCAATATCTATATATATATATATATATATATATATATATATATATATATATACGCATTTATTTATGAAACACAGGTCATATATGGAACCCGCAATTGGACTGTCACCCGTTCTACCCGAATTTTTCTGACCGCATCGTTCAGTTACTGGAGTTTTCCTTAATGGCCATTTGTTGCGAAACAGATCACTCTTAAGAAGCCGTGAAAGATCTTGGAGTTTAAAGAAATGTAAATAGATGATAAATTTAGTTAGATGTGGATCGACTTACGGAAGAGGAAGAAAACAAGCATTTTGTTTTCGGCTTTGATAGCTGAATTTTCAGCGGCAGTGTAATTAGTACAGTGTTGTCCATGCTAGTTGAGAAAGAATTGAGTTGCTTCTTCAATCCCCAGAATCGTCTGAGAATTTAATCATCCTCTTGCAGAAATGATGTCTACTTTGATTCAACATCCCGATGGATGTGTTAAGAGTGTTGTAAACTATTCGACAATATCCCATGTGAACCACTTTAGCCGCAGTCTCATATAGAGGAGCCGAAGTAGGGTCTCACTGCACCTAGGGTTTTGGTGTGGTCACAACCTTGATGCCAGAAGCAATAACGTCATCGTAGCGGAGAAGAGTCTCAGCATTCGAGCAGATCTGCTCTACAAGATTTATCATATTGTTTGGTAAAAATGATAAAGGAATGATGTAGTCTCAGCAACATAAAGGTTACATAATAAAGAAGTAATGAGAACCATTGTCTCAACAAATATACAGTGATGACAAGGTATATTGCAATAGTCCACATAATGATGACTTCAATGAAGAGCTCATTGACATAATGTAATGACTGTCTTAGTGCATCTATGAAAGTATAGAGATGATAGTGAGTGGATCATGTTGATATGAAGCAAGAGTAAAGATCTCCATAATGATGGATTCAATGGTGCTGAAATGAGGAGGATCTCAGCAGTGATGAAAAAAAAAAGGTTTAGAGATCTGATATATGGATCTTTGTGACATGCAGCAGTGACTTGGAGAACAACATGTTGTATGGGTAGCATAGTGATCATAAGCAGCATGATGACAATGATTCATATTAGGATGGGCAGCCTGAAGCATGATGAGATCATGGGCAGCATGGGTAGCATGAAGCATGATGATGCATGAGCAGCATGGAGTATGAAGTCATGGACAACTTGATGTATGGGCATCACAGTGATCATGAGCAGCATGATGATGCATGATGCGCATGATGGAACTACATGGTAAGGTGTAGCAAATGGACAAGATGCAGCTCGATGATAGGTGAAGGAGTCACCTTGGAGAATTAGTTGAAGCATAATGTCTTCAACTGATCTCATCATTATACGAAATGATCTACGCTAGATCCGGATAAGTCAAAGTGTTTACTTCTGTTGTAAATGTAATCTCTCTCTCTCTCTCTGCTAAACTTTGAAGATAAAAGAAGATTTGATCAAAGGGTTTCCCCACACACTGTGGGGTTTGTCCCTGGCTCACGCCATATCTTGTGTCCTCTTGTCTTGGCTTGTCTTCTGCGTTTTATATTTATGTTCGATCTGTAGTTTATCGTAATGCTGATGTGATTACTAACTGTGAAAATTTAAATAAATTGCTCTGCATAGAACATACCTAATCTTAAAAATGATATTTGATCCCGATATGCTTTGACTTGTCATGAAATACTGGATTCTCCGTGAGTTTAATGCAACTCTAATTATCACAGTAAATCACTAAAGGTTTCAATGGCTGACCAAATAAGCCAAACAACATCTTGTGAAGCGAGATGGCCTCACAACTAGCTAGACTGCCTGCCATATACTTTGCTTCCGCTGAACTCAATGCTTCTGACTGTTGCTTCCGGCTGAACCATGACACTACTGCCAAACCCAACCCAAAACAGCACCCTGAAGTGCTCTTCCTATCAGAAGCACAACCTACCCAATCAGAATCAGTATAACTTGCCAATGTCACTCCATCCCCCTGCTTGTAGTCCATAACATAATCCGCAGTCCCCTGCAAGTACTGCAAAATGTATTTTGCAGCCACCCAGTGAACCTTCCTAGGCTCACACATAAACTGACTCATCGTGTTGACTGCAAAACAAATATCTGGTCTAGTGTTGACCAAATAATCAAGGAACCAATCAGTTTCCTGTTCAATGTGGGATCCACCAACTCAGAATCCGAAGCATGAAGCTTCTTCTAGTTGGTGATCATTGGTGTCGACATGGGTCTCCAATCCTCCATGTGGAATCTGCTAAGGATGTCCACAATATACTTCCCCTGCCCCAGGAAGAAATTCCCCTCCTCCTGCCACACCTCCAAACCCAAAAAGTAATGCATAAAGCTAATGTCCTTCATCTCAAACTCCGCTGCAAGATCTCTCTTTCAGTGTCCTATGAGTCTCTCTGCACCTGTATTGACCAAGTCGTCCACATACAGCACCAGAATGAGAGGCTCCTCACCTATCACAATAAAGTAAAGGTTCGGATCTGCCTCACCTACGAGTATGTATATATCCTAGAGTACCAAGCTCTGGGAGCTTGCTTCAGGCCATAAAGGGCCTTCTTCAGTCTGCACACATGGGACTCCTTCCCATGCACCTCAAATCCCTGTGGCCGCTCAATATACACCTCCTCCTGTATGAAGCCATTGAGAAATGCAGTCTTCACATCCATCTGGTGGATCTTCCAACCCATCTCTACTACTATCGATATAATGGAGCGGATCGAAGTATATCGAGCCACGGGAGCAAAGGTCTCCTCATAATCAACTCCCTCTACCTGGGAAAACCCCTAGCTACAAACATCGCTTTGAATTTCTCAATGCTGCCATCTGCAACATGCTTTACCTTATAAATCCATCTGTAAGTAACCATGGATTTTCCCTCAGGCCTTGGAACCACCTCCCAAACATCATTCTTCATGATAGAAGAATACTCCTCGTGCATGGCCTCTCTCTAGAACTACTGGCTAGCTACCTCCTCATATCTAGAAGGCTCAGAGTCAAGGATGCTGGTAGCCATTGCCATATAGCGACAAAACCTCTCAGGTGGTCTACTCTCTCTGACCAGCCTCTTAGGCTCAGTAACAGATGCGACATCTCTCAAGGTGTCCAGAAGCCACTTGGGCTTCCTCTTCCCTGAGCGCACTTCTCCCATAGGAGAATGAAACTCCTCCTCCTCATCATCATCAAGAGCCTGAACTCCTTGCTATCTGTCTATTGTCCTCATGCCTGCACCTGAACCTGTGGAAGCTAAGGTACTGAGTGAACTGTCCATTAGTGGACTCCCTAGTGAATTGCTCTGCATGTTGCCCGGAGCACCACCCCTCTGGCTCAGCGAGCCACTGCTCACTGACAGACCTGACATCCTCATAGATGTACCTCAAGATCCTCCTGATCCCTGCCCACTGGATCCCTACGACTGACTCAACTGCTGCTAAGGGTCTAGCTGATCCAGATACTCTAACTCCCGTGATCTCCTAAAGGCCCTGTCCTCCTCGAACTTCACATCCCGTCTAACAATAACTTTCCTCTGTGCAGGAATGTAAATCCGAAAGGCCTTTGAGGTCTCACTGTAGCCCACAAAGATACCCTTCTCTGCGGTGGGTTCTAGTTTGGTCCTCTTCTCTTTGGGTATGTAGGAGTATGTAATGCACCCAAAGATATGAAGGTGACCAATATCAGGCTTCTTCCCAGAAAAAGCCTCCTCTGGAGTCATGTTCCCCAGGGCACGATGCAGACTCTTGTTCTACAAATAAACACTTGTGTTGCAGGTCTCTACCCACAAGAACAATGGCAACCCCTGATCATGTAACATGGCTTTGGTAGCCCCTATGATGGATTTGTTCTTCCTCTCTGCAACCCTGTTTTGTTGGGGGTTGTAAGGAATAGTGAACTCCCTCCTAATGCCTACCTCCGCACAATAGTCAACAAACTCTCCAAGGGTGTACTCTCCCCCATTATCCAACCTCAGGGACTTGATCTTCTGACCTGTCTATGTCTCCACAAGAGCTCTAAACTCCTGAAATCACTTGAAGACCTCACTCTTGGTCTTTAAGAAATAAATCCAGGTCCTCCTGGAGTGATCATCAATGAATAAAACATAGTACTCATATCCACTCAAGTAAACATGAGACATCCGACTACTCACATCGGAATGAATCAAATCAAGTGTCCCAGTCGCTCTACTGTCACTGCTGGGAAAAGGGGATTTGGCAAACTTGCCCATCGCACATCCTTTGCAAGTATCAAAGTGATCAGTACAGAAATCTGGCACACTTGTCGTGATCTCCCGCAAGGTCCTCAAGGCTTCATGATACATATGTCCCATCCTGCGGTGCAAAATCTCACACGACTCAGAACTACTAGCTCTACTGTCGGTACTACTGCTCAATGCCGAAAGGGACTAGAATGCAAACTTGTACACCTTTGCATGGCGTACACCTATCACTCTAGCTGAATCAGCTGGAGTGCCTCTCGGATACATCAACACCTTTCCTCCCCTAAACAGTACCTCACATCCTCTGTCCCCAAAGCTGAGATGGATATGAGGTTCTTCCTCATCCCTGGCACATAAAGAACATCTAACACCTTCAAAGGAGGTTTGGACTTCCTCTGAAATGTCAGTGTCCCCACATCGACTACTCTAACAACTCTTTCATCACCGAGTACTACCTCTATATCAATGCCACTCTCTAAAAGCTCTGAGAAGTACTCACGGACTCCTGTCATGTGAGGTGAAGCCCCACTGTCCACATACAAGATACCGAAGATGCTCCGCTATACGGGGGAAAAGCATGCTCCCTCTGAAATTGTGTGGCAGGTGATCCTGCACTAGAGGACTCATATGCAGTGAACCCAAACTCTCGATCTAAATGAACTGCAAAGTCCTCAACCTATGCTGAAGCTGCCACGCTTTAGTTCTTCCCCTTCTTCTTCTTCTTCTCTGGACACACAACTGCATAGTGTCCCATATTTTGACGATTCCAACACTTCACCTTGGAATAGTCCTTCTGTGTGCTACCCTGTTTACCTTTACCTTTTCCTTTGCCCCCACAATTGCTTGTGGAAGCCTACTTATTCCCTTTGCCTTTCTTGCCTCCTGCCGACAGTGCTAGATCCTCATCCTACTCAACTAGCTTGGCTACCCCAAGCTGACCTTTCATGATATCTGTCTTAATGCAATCATCCCAAAACCTCTCCCATGTGGGAAGGGTCTCACGTGCACAAACCCCATCAATAAATTTCATCCATGAATGGGGGAGGCCATTCACTGCAATCCACACCAACTCAGTGGGTGGAATGTCCTTTCCAACTGCTTCCAACTCATCTCTCACATTAGTAATATTTGTGAGATATCCAGCTGCACTATCATTGGCCATCTTAATGGTCTTCAGCTTCTCCTTCGGGACCATTTTCTGGTTCTCATTGGTACTCTGGTAGAGATTGGGCAATTTTGTCCACATCTCATGGGCATTTCTCTTTCCTCTCACATGAGGAATGCAATGGTCTTTGACTTCATCTAGAATCAATCTCTTACACTTGTTGTTCTCTTTATTATACTCAACCAACTGAGTAGCATGAGTAGGCACAACACAGGGTTCTGTGTGGTATGCACCATGGTGTCCCAGACTTCTGCCTCCTCGAAGATACTCTTCATTCTCCCCTTTCAAATGTTGTAATTTGTATGCCCGTCCAGCCTATCCTCCACCCTCAATCCCAATGACATCCTGCTGTCCTAAAACTGAAAAATAGAACTGTTGTAGTAAAGATAAAACTGTTGTTTGTGAAAAATCAACTTGCTGGAATTTTCAGAGTGAAAAATCAGCAGGCTATCCCAAACTGCACTTTAGCACTCAAGCTCCGATACCATGTTAAGATTTCTCATTTCCCACCCCGGTTTTCAGTTTCACCTTATTTCTCCCATATAGTTAAATGCCCTTTCCCATATCCATATATTCAACAACCGAAAAAATAAATTTTTGCTGAAAACACAAATTCTAGAAATTTTACAGAATGAGGGAAAATGCGGAAATAAAAAATCAGCAGGTATAAACCAGCCATTTAACACATTTAAACATAGTGATTTTTGGTCAAGGTGACCTTGGAAAAGCCCGTTCAACTCTTGGGGAAAACCACTTTGAGAGCTCTTTCTTATTTCTGGAAAATGCTGTTTACAGTGAGAAATAATAAGCAAAAAAATCAGCAAGCAAATTTTACAACTTATCTCATTTTTCGTGCCTCACAACCAACTGAAAAACTAGCAATAGCAAAATAGAACAACAATAAATGTTGTACGGCCTCCTCGATTTTCATGCCAAATTTGTTGTATGACCTCCTCGATTTTTGTGCCCAACTACAGTACGGTTTTCATAGAAAATCATGCCCAACTTGCTATACGATATTCCTAGAAAATTGTGCCCAACTGCTGTACGGCCTCCAAAAATAAACCACTGCACGGATTTCTAGAAAATCGTGCCAAATATCTGCCTTTCACTGTCTGCTCACTTAGCTATACAGATTTGCTAAATTGCTGCCTTGGAATGTGTGCCAAGCTGTTGCCTCCTTCTCCTCCCTGTCCAGAAATCTCCCTTGCTCTCTTGCCCTCTCTCTCAATCTTCTCATGAAAGAATAGATGACCTTTTCCTCCTTTTCCTCCCTTAATCCAACCCTAAGTGAGTTTTGGGTGATTCCTAAATCCAATTGCTGAAATAGATTGAGATCTAGGGCTAAGATTAAATACTCATTTAAATCTCAGTTTCTATTTTTTAATTCACCCCGCTTTAATAAAGACACACTTAGTCATTCATTTCCAAACTCACTTTTCCTTTCTAATTTTTCATTGACTTTAATAAAGTCACTTTAAAATTAGACTTTAGTTACTTTATCACTTAAAGTCACTTTTAAATTAGATTTGACTTTATAAAAATTATAAAGTCACTTTAGGAGAAAAATTTAATTCTTTTGGACACTTTTCCCTAAGCCAAAGATCAAAGCCTTAGGGAACCATCTGTCATCCGGTACCAAATTTCAACACCTACCACCCTTAATAATTATGTGGCCACTACTTGCCCAATCACCTACCTTGCACCACCTACCACTCAAACAGAAAGGAGGACCATGTTTCATAATTTTCACACTTTATAGAGTTGTGTTATCCTACCAAAACCTCATGCACAAATCTCACCACTAGAAAATCAATTGAGTGAACAAAAAATGCACATCACTCACCACTCCCCATCACTCACAACTACAAATCACTCACTCTCACTACTCATTTAGGCCATTTCACTTCTCAATTGAACCATTGCATTTCACAATCAATGGTCATTTCTTAAACTAATCATTGTATCAAATCAATTAATCTGTAGTGGTCACTGTACGATACTACTCATGTAAGGCGAAGCATCATATAATCATGAAGTAGTCAACCACATCAATTCTCTTCATTATACCAAACTGCTCATCATATTGCAATCATCTAGCACCACTATCAAATTATGGCCTCCGTGAAAAGTTTTCAAACTTAGCCTAAGGAGGGCCACCAACATATATCTATTTATTGTTTCTTAGATAGTCAATTACTTGGATCCATCATCAGCCACTTCAATCAATGTGAAAGAAATTTGTCACATACCCAATGTAACATTTTTACATAAATGTTGTCACATCACATCAATTAGCCAAGCTACAACATGCTTTTCAAGACAAGAATCTTGGTCATCACAAGTACATTCCAAAAACACATATGCCATTGTTTCACTCTTTTCAAGGTCAATATATCATATCAATGGATAAGTTTCAACTTGTTGTCCTCAATGTGAGGTCAAAGTCAATATATCATGTCAATGTCAATTTATATCACTTTCATAGTCATAGTCAATGTCATTCACTTCTATTTCACTTTGAGGAAGCTATTGCTACATACATAAGGTTACTATATCATTAGTTCTATATATCAATCCCAAACCATATTGTAATGCATTTTTGCAAGTCAAATAATATCATAAATGTATTGTACTTATGCCAAGTCAAATGATCTCATCAACTTATTGTACATGTATCAAGGATACTACTATGCCAAAGTTAATACATTAAAAGGTCTATGTCAAGTATAATGTCATTCTAAACAATAGGTGAGATCTTATCATTGTTTACATTGTTATACTAGGATTGTTAACAAGTGTTTATTCATTAAATGTAATTGTTTTATTAGAAGAGTCAAGATTAAATATCAATATACCAAATGCATATTATGGTGTCACTCTTATCTAGTTAAGAATTGAAATGAGAGGTGTTTGGACAAGGTGATAAATCAATTATTGGCTTAGTGCATTTGGTTCTTGAAGTTACTCATTGATGCATGATGATATTACAATCATTGTCTTATAGTGAAATTCAATGTCATATATTAACAATGGAACCTCTCACAAAGATATATTTCCATATGTCACTTTCTAATCGATATGTCTAGAAGGGTACTTAAGCCACCTTTGTCGTTTTCTACAAGTGAGGGAAAATGATTTAACTCTTCCTAAATGATGTCCTAAGACTGTATTCAATACCTTCCAACATGTAAAGTTACCATGTATTATCTTATTGAAGGAATTCGTAAGGTCATCTTGGTCTCAAATATAAGATATTTATGATTATAGGTTTCCATTGCACTGTGATACCAACACTTGTTAGTTTTGAACCACTAAAATAATAACCTTGGGGCTACAAGGATAACAAAGGAAAATACAAGCCTTTATCGAGTGTATATGTCGAAAATTATCAAGAGCTCACAGTTATTTTACGTCCCAAAAGAGTGTCGTGGAAGACCAAATTTAATGTGCATTTTGTTACCTTATGCCATCCTTGGTCTTGAGAGTCATTGCACCACATAACATAACATTAATTTCATTTAAAATGATATCTAAGGTCTACAACCCTTGATTAGTTTTCACCAACAAGAGTGAATCCAAATGCCAAAAAAAATAAAATTTAACCGAGAAACTGTTATAGATATAGTCCCTTCCTTCCCCTATAATATATTAATCTAAGGAAAAGAAGGCTTTTGTCCAAAAATTTTATGGTTTACATAGATGAGCCTTGAATGAGGAGTAAAATTCTTGAATAATGCTTTTGCAAAATTCCAAATGGATCCCTTGAGAAATCCAAACACTTCCTTAGATTCCTTCAGTGTCCCTTTCTTCATTGCTCTCCATACACCCAAATAATTCTGAGAGAATTTCAAGGAATGGATGAGTTAAGAATGTTATGCCACGATTGTTAGATTAGGTGTTACCTTATAGTGTTAGGTTAGGATAATTAGGGTTTATTTAAAGATAGATGTTGGAGTAGATTAGGGAGTTAAAAACCTTTCTTTTTATTTTAATCATTGTTATCTTATTTAATAAAATTACTAATTAGTTACCTTCATCCCTAGGTTAACCTAATTCAGAAGAAGTTTTAGTCATCGAAGTTATGAGTAATGCTTCAGATGGGTACACTGAGATGATGCTAGCAAGGATCCCTTATGCCTAATTTTGGAATGCCCACAACTAATGAAATTATGCCATGCCACCATCCCACACGGTTCTAGCTCATAAATTGGGGTAACCAATTTCAAAAGTGAATATCTGTCAAATGAGGAGGCCTCTCATGGCATATCACATACCACCAAAAATATATTTCCAGGATGAATCCATTGACATGGATTTCCAAGTCAAATTCAATGTTTTGACCCTTCAAACATCCTTGAGAATGTGAGGGTACACACTTAGTCCACGCAACTCAAACCGTAGGATGTGGATTTTCAACCATCCATGCCAACTTGATGTAATCCAACTATTACTAAGAAGAATTCAATAACCATTTGACATCAATGCCTAGTTTTTTTCATTATAGTCAAACCTAGTCAACTCCATGGATTGAAATCAATGATAACACCATACAAAAATCTCCCACTTTGTCATTCATTGAAAAACTTGTACTCCTTCTCTTAGTACAATCCTCCCTAACTTCATTCTTCCATCTACTTCTCATAATTTCAGTTTTCTTCTCATGATTTCTCTCCCATTTCAACATCAATGACAAAGGGTAACTCCCCATGACAATGTGCATTCTTCGTGTGGACCTATCATATACCCATCATCCCCAAAAGGAGAATCATTCTTGCAATAATTTATTAATGGGGATCCTTGTGGTCCTGTAGCCTGCATGTGCCCCCCCCTAACGAGAAGCCTTCCTCTCACACTCACGATTCTTGTGAAACTGTAATCCTTTAATTGTTCTTCTCCCCGAGAACCTATTACACATCTATCTTGAAGCTTCTATTATGTTCATATTGTCTATCTGTGATAGGTAGACGTGTGCCACATACTTCTACATAGACTCCCCCTCTTCAAGATTCAAGGAATCGAAAAGATGGATCCTTTCAAAATGGTGTGTTTCTCAATGGATTATCTTGACTCACGTCATCATGTGAAGGAATTGTTGATCCCTCATGACCCTGCACTTTCATGAATCCTCAAAGCGTAACTAATGATGAAGGAAACATCTAGTCCTATGAAACTTATATCAAGAAAGGAAATATCTAAATAATTTATTTAGCTTTTTCTTCTTTTGCAACTCACAACAAAAGAGGCAAGTTCTAAATAAGTATTTGTAAATGTCTTTGAAAGGTTATGGAGCCTCATGGTAATGAAAGTGAATGTAAGAGTATTTTATTGTATCTTGTGTGATTGTGTTTGATTCATGAATTTTAATAAAAATTTGTAAGATATAGCTAAGAGGTTAGGCTTAGAGAGGGTCACCCTTGATTAAATTACAAATAATATCACAAACCCTAGGATTTGGGTTTTCAACCATCCATGCCAACTTGATGTAATCCAAAAATTGCTAAGAAGCATTCATTAACAATTTGACACCAATGAATTGTGTTTTTCGTCATAGTCAAGCCTCTTCAACTCCATGGGTTGACATCATTGACAACACGATCAAACATAGTATTAGTTTAGTTTAATTATTTTTCATGTTTGTTTCTTACAAAATAAAACAAGTTTGAAATAAGTGAGCAACAATCTATTTAATGCTTCAATAATATTCCAGTAGTAGTTGCTCGCACACATGTTCAGGGAAGTTTGGGGTCATTCATCAAAATTTTTAATTTTAAAAAATAGGTATAAATGATTTACTTTGTATTTTGATTTGTTTCGTAATTTTATGAAATTGATTATAATGATGTTATGTTTTGTATTGATGTAGCTTAATTTTGAGCATCACTCATGGAAAACTAAAGACAAAAACAAAGTGCTTTGCTCCTACCAATTTTTGTATCTGAAACCTTTGGTTTTTAAATCATTAAAGTGGCTAATCAATAAATTTTTTATGGAAAATTAATAATACGAGCAACATTTGCAACTATGGAAATGGAAAAGAGTTGTTCAAGAAATTCATCGGTTGGAAAAAATAAGCCTAGCTCATTGTCAGAACCTCACTTGAGTTCATTTTAAAAATCATTATTTGGAAATATGTTCATTTGGGGTAGATTTGTTTCATGAAAATTGGTGCGGATTTTTTCTAGTTATATTTTCCCATCCCAGGACATCATCTTAGAGGTTTTTGGGTGGATTTCCTTTGGTTTTCTTTGAGATTTAATTTCCAAGATGACTCACATGCCAAATTGTTAGTTATGTTTCCATATCCTCTCCCCATTCATCCAATATTACTCCCTTGACCATTTATCAAAGCTATTCCCCCTTAAAACTCATAAGAGTCATTTCTCCTTACATAGACTCACTTTTGAAGTACTTAACACACAATTTTTTGTTAATAGTTTTTTCAAATATCTTACCAGTTTTGATAAGTCCTTCCATTTTCTTTTCTTCTGAGATTTCATTTCCCTAAGATGGACCCTTTTTAAGTCACTTAATGCGTAATTTAATGTTTTTCTAGTGAGAATCGTCTTATAGGTTTCATTAAGTCTCCCTTTAGTTTTTCTAAGAGAGTTTTTTTGATATGGTATAGCTCATGTGCTATGATTGTATGGGTCCATCATGTTGATTTATGTATCTTGGGAGGTATTCCAAGACCCAGGGTTCACGATTTGGAGGGAAAACCACCACCAGGGAAACTTGTGGGCATCGAACCCAAGTATGGGCTTTTGGCACCCATCATGATTTGGGACGAAACATTGATGCATTTACAACATGTGATGGAAGAGGATGATAGTCCTTGGAAAGACAATTCCAACGCAACAAAAATCGTCCGCATCTGTGTTTTCGTTGAGAGATATAAACTTTTGATGTTGAAAAACTAATTTTATTGTCAAGTAGGCTGACTTGATGTAAATACAATCCAAACAAATTGTCACCTCAAATGTGACATTTTCGAGCCCTTCTTTATGGTATATATAGAAGGTGATATAAGAGTGATAAAGGCATCCAATTTTGAGTGCAATACACCAAGGGAGCCTCTAAAATTTTTGGTGGAGCTAGAAGCCACAACAAAGGACCATATGATAACATGGGGGACGCTTGGGACAACACATAAACTTTTGTGATTGGGCCACTCTCTTGTAAGTGATTGCATGAGGTTTGAAGGGATTATTAAGGGATAATTCATGGGTTGTTCACGTGCAGAGTGTTGGGCAGCGTAGGCTGTAATAAGGAGATGCATAATTGGGTTGTTTTGGAGGTATTTTAGTGGTTGGAACCTCTGTGTGGAGAATTGGGAACTACTTTTGGTGGGAGAGAGGCACTAACTCCACAAACATATGATTGTGTAGACTATTTTGGGTAGTGTTTGATCCCTATATAACAACGTCGAGGTAGACGATATTGACAAGGGAAGACCACAACTTTTGAATGTTGTTTTGATGGTTGGTTGAGGGTTGTTAAGTAACTATTTGGTGCCCTAACGGGTCACTGTGGTGAGAGAAACAAAAGCCAACTTGGAGAAATAGTTGGAGGTGTATTGGTTCCATGTTTTTGGACCTATTTTGGATTATTTTTCTAGCATCCTATGGGAGCCAATTTGGAGGCTTGTTTGAGTGGCCAAAAGCCCTCATTAGTGCATATTTTGTAGTGAATTGATTGGGTTTCATAGATATTATTGGAGGATAGCGTGTTGGATACCCAAAGTAGCAATAAAGTAGCAGAAAAGAAGGATGTTTTTGATGTGCGTTTGGGTGAAGGATTGCACCCTTATGTGAAGCACTTTGATGGGTGAAATTGATTGCTAGATTGGAAAATTCGAGCTCAGGAATTAGGCCTACCCAGAGAGAAGTTTGATGAGCTCATGTTCATCGTATCAGACATGACTCACAACAGTGATAGGAGGCATCCCTCTTGGATTACCGATTTGTAGATGCCTTGATGGACTAAGGCACTTCTAGTGAGAAGTACAAAAGAAAAGGAATAGCAAGATGAGATGCAACTTAGAAGTTGCAATGAAGTTTATCATTGTATCTAGTATACCATAGAATATTGTATTATTAAGAATTTGTGTTAATATATTGATGATTGGGATTGTATAATATTGTACAATTTTGTTTAAAACTGTGTATATTGTGCATATGTGATTTACTATTTTATATTTCCATTGTGTAAAGTAGTTTATCGTTGAGATTCTTGGTTTATTAGTGTGAGTGATTTTAAAATTCTAACCAAGACCCAAGTTCTTGGAAATTTCAACATGGTATAAGAGCGTGTCTGAGCTACTTTAGAAGTAAGTAAATCAGAGTTATGTGCAAGGAAGTACAACGTGAGAGGGAGTTGGTCACATTATGAGTGAGGGGTTCACTAAAATGTCAAAGTTACAGATAGGTATCTGATATGAGTACATGTTGCATGGGTTTTCCAACTATAGTCCATGGAAGTAAAGAATCAAGTTCATCTTGTAGGATAACAAGATTTGGGATTTTGTCGAGAAAGAGATCAAGAAGCCAACTAACCCTAAGGGGTTGGAATTATGGGAAGATTTGGATGCGAGAGAAAGATAGATCATCCTAGATAGTGTGAGGGATGCATTGATACCTCACTTTTCTAGGAACAACATTGCACATTAGATGTGGGGTCTCTTCAAAATTTGTTCGAAAATAAGAACGATAATTGGCTATTGGTATTGGAGGATAAGTTGAAGTCCACCAAGATGTTAAAGGGTAAAAAGGTAACCTCGTTTCTGATGAGATTTTCTTAGATAAAAGATGAGCTTTTTTCCTTGATTGAGTGGTGGTTAGATCACCTTATTTAGGACTGCTGCTAGGGAAGTATTAGATCTCTTCTTGACTGCGGTAAGATTGTGGCTAGGGCTCCTTGTTTAGTCTCCTTTCATCATGCATCTAGGGCTTCCTCCTCTTAGACTTCTCTTCCACTAGAACCCAAAACAAGTGGGGAGAAATGAAGAGTGAAGTGTGTCTAAATGACTTGCAAGGGACTTGTATTTATACTGAAATGTGGAGCAGAAGAGCGAGCAGTTTGGTTGCTAGCCAAGCTTGATGAATTGTCCCATAACACAAATAAATTCATTTGTCCATGAATACTTATCGGAATTAGATCATCTTTAGATCAATCCTACACCTCCTGATGAGAGGAGTCCAAGAAAAATATCAGCTGATCCATCTGTGAGATTGTACTATCTTTGCCATCAATGCCTTGCACTGCTTTGCTATGAACTAGTCTGTTGTACTGAACCATGAAGAAGAAGAATTGATCAAGAATGTCTCATACCATTCTCTACTGACCTAAAGTCAGTCCCATAGGAAGAGAGTGTGACATACCACTCTTATTGACCTCAGATCAGTTCCAAAAAAGAGTGAGTTATATCACTCTTACTGAACTGAAGTTAGTCTCATTGATCCCAGATCAATATCAAAAGAGAGTGTCTCAAGTCACTCATACTCACCTAAAGTCAGTTTCATTGATCCTAGATCAATATCAAGAGATTGTCTCAAACCACTCATACTAACCCGAAGTCAGTTTCATTGATCACAGATCAATATCAAGAGAGTGTATGAAACCACTCATACACACCTGAAGTCAGTTTCATTGATCCGAGATCAATATCATCATAGCATAGGGAGTACAATAGTAACATGATGCATCCATTATTACTAATATGGTCCCTATCCTCATTTGCCTGCTAATTTGCCAGATGATAGGTACTTCCCATGAGTCCCAGACTACACTAGTAGGATGTCTCAACAAGATAAGGATGAACCACTCATCCTGCCTACATGTCGCAAGGGATATCCCAGGGGAATGTTGAAACACTCACCCTATACACAATAGTTAACTAGGGAAATGATGAAGTAGTCACCCTATGGTTGTGTCTCAACAGGAGAAGGCTAGACCACTCACCCTCATCCTGTGTACATAACAAACCACTAGGGGAAGGCTAGACCACTCACCCTATGGTTTCTCATCACTCCACAATGTACCTACAAGCCCCTCGGAGCTCTTAGAGCTCAATGTAGATATCATATAGGACCCTTAGGATAGAGATTCCACATGAATTCTAACCGTTCTCAGAAAGTCAAAAATTTAATCTTTCCCATGAGCTTTGACAGAGTGTCAGATACTTTCACATGAGTCCCAATGCGATGGAGCCTTCTTACTCATCGACGTACGATATTCCAGATAAAGTCATACCTTGATCTAGGTGGATGTTGGTGGCCACCCACCTATCCCACTTGGACCCCCTTTTTTAGTTTCCTTAACTGTAGCACAATTTAGCCTTTTTAGGATTATTTCGGGTCCTGAACTTTCAGAGCCATTTTGAGGCGCTAAACGATGTTTTTTTGGAAAACCTAGGCACAACATGGGGCCATTATATGATGTTTCTCTTCCCAAAGTTGTAGTCCTTGGATATATCTTCCTAACAAGGTATTGTGTGCTTCAAACAAATATCATATGCCAAAGTTGCGACCTCGGGAAGTTGATGTACCAATTTATCCAAAACGGGGCCCATAGTTTGGCGCTTCATCTCCTATGGTTAGTTTTTTTTCGATCTTTAGGGTTTTCCATTTTTTCTCAACAATAAATAGGCCTTTGAGCCTCATTGTAACACAGTTCAGAGGCATGTAGGCACCACATTTCTTCTTAGAGATAGGCTACCATTTCCCTAGCTTGTTTATTTCCATTTCTATTTGTAAGCATATTTCAGTATTTTACATTAAATAAATGAATTATTATTTCTATTGCATCTTCGTATTTATGTTTATTTATGTAATTTGTTGCATTCTCATTTAAATCTGGATCATACCCGATGTCTATATGTGGGAGAGATCATAGAATACATGATTCCTCAATAATTGAATCCCCCTCTCCTTAACACATAAGATCATGGTGGTATCCATTATGTGTACAAATAGCTCACTGAAGAGCTTCCCCAACTAGGCAGCTTCACAAGAGGTCATACTCGTAGCTATTTATTCGGTCTCATCAGTGCTCAAAGAAATCGCCTTATGCTTCCTACTCATCCAGGATATTGTAACAGAACCGAAAGAGAACCATCCTCCACACTCTCTGCCGAGTCAGCATTTGAGTAATCATGTAGCTTCACATTTACAATAGTGTATCTCATTCCATGAGAGGTTGTCACCCGGAGATATCTGAAAGTATTCTTAGCACCAATTGAGTGAGGCTCAACCATATATGAGCTCAACATGCTAAATTCAAAACATATATCCGAATGGGAGTTCACCAAGGACATCAATGCTAGAATGAGTTTATAAAACATAGAGGCATTTGTAAAGTTAGGTCTACATCCCTACCACATAAATTCTGAAAGTTAAGCTCCATCGATGTAGTCACGAGCTTGCAGTTCACCATTCCAAATATGGAATTCAATTCCCTCTTACATTTGCAAATGAGAGGGTTTGCACCTGTCAGAAAGAGGTCATCCTCAGATGGTGCCAATATGAGAGGTCTATCATCCACAACCTTCAAGCAAAGGCTTGAATCTTCTTCACTCATAGTGAATCTCAGCTTCATCAGACAGTTATCAATCCTCTCGTATCAAGCCCGAGATGTTAGCTCTAAATGATAGAGAGCTTTCTTCAACATGCATACATGAGATTTCTAATCATGAATCTCAAACCCCTTCGATTGTTTCAAACCTATGTACTTGCTGCATGGGGGGAATGGTTCTCTTGTAAGATTTTCCTTTAGTACATCTTGGACACGTACCTTCATGCTGTTCTTGAATTCAAGCATACCTATCACCATCTGACTCACATCAGGTTGGGCTCCATAATAAGCAGACCTCTGGTGCTATAGACGAGATGTGTCAACTGACATGGTCCCCAATGGACTTCTTGTAACTTGATACAAATTGCTGACCCTGATGAATGCCACCCTAAGACCTTTGACTTCCATTGCCAAAATGGACATGATTTTATTCTTGCGATCAGGTACATAAAGAGCTTATTTTAAATGAATCTAGTTACCCTCATTCAATTGACAGGTGACACTCCCTACACCATTGTCAGGATAGGTGGCATTGATTCCAAGTATATTCACGTGATTGTTTCCATCTCTACCAAAATAGAGAGAGAACCCTTCTATTTGATGAAGTCCCTTGCAGTACTACAATCAATAAGACATATTCCCAAAGAGTCTGGATGAGTGGGCCAATATAAGATAATGCTTCCCTATCTTATTATAAACAAAATTTGATTCTTTATACCTCAGGTTCCTTGCTTTCTTTGAAGAGTCATCTATTTCCTTGATGAACTGCATTACATGTCATTCGCCCAATCATTGAAGATGTTGATAGAATGATTTTTATCATCATCAAGTGATGTGTCACTACCTTCAAGCACTCCTCTGAATAATGGCCGAACTTATTGCAAACAAGGAATATCCCTTTCCTTCCACCCTTAGATCCAAGCTTCCCATTGAAGTGATCTTAAGGTAGGCCATCAGAAGCTTCTACTATGATATTCTAAAAATATTCTCTGCTTCGACTTCACCCTTGGTGAATTTGAAGAGGGATGAGGAATCCATTGAGCCTTTTGTCCTTTCCCAACTATCTTCAATGATTTCTTTTTCACTCTTTCTTGGGCTTTGTCTTCACCTCAGTTGTGATACCATTTAAATTTAAGGTATGTTCTATGCTTAGTGCAATTTAGTTCAATTTTCACAGTTATCTCAATATCTTTTCCATATTAGCAATCACATCAGCATAATAGTAAATTGTAGATAGAACATAAACATAAATCGTAGAAGACAAGACAAGACAAGAGGACACAAGATGTGGTGATAGCAAGGTACAAACCCCATTGTGGGGAAAACCTCGATCAATTCTTCTTATATGTTCTTCAATAGTTCAACAGAAAGAGAGAAATAGGACATGTACAAAAGAAGTTAATACTTTGACTTATCTAAATAAGAACAGAGATCATCTCTAAAAAGATGATACAAGAGGTAGTTAAACTAAGTTGAGGATATGCTCATTCAAATTATTCTCCAAGGTGATTCGATGAGCATGCTACACCTATCATTATGGTGGGCCTCATTGTTCTACACCATGTTGCACCCATCATGACTATAATGAATCTCATCATGCTTAGCTAATCTAGCACCATGTTGCATCCAATTGCTTCATCTAGATATGTAGCCACATCCATTCATTGTATCTAAACATGTTGCATCAACCATGTAGTATCCAACCATTATGATACATCTCCTAGAATGTTATCCACCTACTGCATAAGAAAGGACACTACTTATGTCATGCTACCACACTGCCTTAGCTACTAGCTATGGTCTATGGCCTAGTGCAACAACAAGATAAGTTATGATCACACAGTCCTAGGATACACATAAGGCTGTGATAAACATGTGGCCCATTAAAATACAATGCTGAAATGTGGACTATTGGAGCTTCTTCTCATCAATGTATGGAGGTTTCTCATTGTTGTAGTAGTTCCTTTAGCCAATGGTATAGCCCTTCTAAACTTCTCATAAGAACTGCTGGTGACAGCCTATAGGATCTCCTCATAAAACATCTGAAGAGAGTTCTCCCTTCAACGTACCTCATCTTTACGACTGCAGCCAAGATGTGCACCTAAAACACATTCTTATGTCTGTTAACAATGTCTCTTTATTATAGCTGATAGGTGGTGTAGAAGACTGCAACTAGGGCTTCATTTGAGGCTTCTCTTGATAGGGTATGGAGGCCTCCCTACTACATTGAGGATCTTTCTTTAAGCACATAGACATAATCTCTATCTACTGTGGAAAGAAGTGAGGTTAAGGCATGAAGGAACTGTGAATAGGGAAGGATAGGACTGTGCGTTAGGGAAACTTTTATAGGCCTCCTTCACCATGCTAGATCTCCATCTTGAACTATGGCTAGGCATCACGAACTGTGGTTAAGTTTCCTTGATTGAATGGTGGTTAGATCACCTTCTTTAGGACTGTTTCTAGGGAAGTATTAGATATCTTCTTGACTACGTCCAGATTGTGGCTAGGGCTCCTTGTTTAGTCTCATTTCCTCATGCGTTTAGGGCTTCCTCCTCTTACACTTCTTTTAAACTAAAAACCAAAACAAGTGGAGATAAATCAAGAGTGAAATGTGTCCAAATGACTCGCAAGGTACTTGTATTTATACTAAAACGTGTAGTACAAGTGGGGGCAGTTTGGTTTCTAGCAGACCTTGATGAATTGTCCCATAACAAAAATAAATTATTATCTCCATGAATACTTATCAGAATTAGACGATCCTTAGATCAATCCCACACCTATCCATGAGAGGAGTGTTTGACCCTAGTTGCCAATTTTAACACTCCCTCTCAACTAGGGAGAACTCCATATACTGATCCACCTTCCACACTGTACTATCTCTGCCACCAGTGCCTTGCATTCCTTTGCTCTTCTTTGCTTTGTTTCTCTACTCTTCTTTGTTGATCCATGAAGAAGAAAAATTGATAGAGAATGTCTCATACCATTCTCTACTAACCCGAAGTGAGTCCCATATGAATAGAGTGTGACAGAGTACTCTTACTGATCCTAGATCTATTCCAAAAGAGAATGAGTTATATCACTATTACCGACCCAAAGTCAGTTTCATTATTCTAGATCAATATCAAAAGAGAGTGTCTCAAATCACTTATACTCACCCGAAGGCAGTTTCATTGATCCATGATCAATATCAAGAGAGTGTCTCAAACCACTCATACTGACCCAAAGTCAGTTTCGTTGATCTGAGATCAATATCAAGAGAGTGTCTCAAACCACTCATACTCACCCGAAGTGAGTTTCATTGATCCGAGATCAATATCATCCTATCATAGGGAGTACGATAGTAACATGATGCATACATTAGCACTACTATGATCCATATCCTTATTTCCCTACTCATTGGCCATATGAGAGGTACTTCCCATGAGTCCCACACTCCATGGGTAGGATGTCTTAGCAGGAGAAGGAAGAACTAGTCATCATGCCTATGTGTTGCAAGGGGTATCCCAAGGGAAGAATGAAACACTCACCCTATACACAACATATCACGAGGGAAAGGCTGAACCACTCACCCTATGGTTGTGTCTCAGCAGGAGAAGGATGAACCACTCATCCTATGTACATAGAAAACCATTAGGTGTAGGCTAGACAACTCATGCTATGGTTTCTCATCACTCCAAGATGTACCCCCAAGCCCCCTGGAGCTTGGAGAGCTCAATGTAAATTTCATATGGGACCCTTAGGATAGATTTTCTCAATGACTCCTAGTCATTCTCGAAAAGTCACAAATTTGACCTTTCCTACGGGCTTCGACATAATGTGGGTGACCTGCACATCAGTCCTAATGCGATGGAGCCTTCTTTCTCATCAATGTAACATATTCGAGACAAAGTGGTACCTGATGTCTATATATTGGATCGATCATAGAATACAAGATTCTTCAATAATCAAATCCCCCTCTCATTGACACAAAATATCATAGTGGTATCCATCATGTGTACAAACAACTCACTGAAGAGCTTCGCTAATGAGGCAACTACACATGAGGTCATAGTTTTAGTTATCTATTTGGTCTCAACGGTGCTCAAAGTAACTGTCTTCTACTTCTTGATCATCTAGGATATCGTAGTAGAACCCAAAGAGAACCAACACTCAGAGGTGCTCTTACGATCCTCCACACTGCATGTGGAGTCAACATTCGAATAATTATGCAGCTTCACATTTCTGGAAGTGTATCACAATCCATGAGATATTGTGACCCGAAGATATCTCATAATATTCATGGCACGAATCTAGTGAGTCTCAAGCATATATGAGCTCAACATGCTAACTTCAAAACATATATCTAGGAGGTAGTTCACCAAGAACATCAATGGCACAATGAATTTATGAAACTTAGAGGCATTTCAAAAATTAGGCCCGACATCCCTACCACATAAGTTCTAAAAGTTAAGCTCCATTGAGGTATTCATGGGCTTGCAAATCACCATTCCAAATGTGGAATTCATCTCCCTCTTACATTTTCAAATTAGAGGGTCTGCAATTGGAAAAATGATGTCATCTTGAGAAGGTGCCAGTATGAGAGGTCTATCATCCGAAACCTTTAATAAAAATTTTGGATCGACTTCACTCCTAGTGAATTTCAACTTCATCAGACATCTATCAATCCTCTCATATCAAGCCCAGGATGTTAGCTCTAAATAATAAAGAGCTTTCTTCAACCTACATACATGAGATTCATGATCATGAATCTCAAACCCCTTGGGTTGTTTCAAACATGTGGACCTACTACATGAGGGGAATGGTCCCCTTGTAATATTTTCCTTCGGTACATCGCGTACATGTACCTTCATGCTCTTCTTGAATTGAAACATCCCTCTTACCATCTGACTCACATCAGGTGTGGCTCCATAATAAGCAGACGTCTGATGTTATCGATGAGATGTGTCAACTAACATGGTCCCCAATGTACTTCCTACAACTTGATATAAATTTCCAACCCTGAACACATGAGTAAAATAATCTTTAAAAACTTCGTTTTAAAACACGTACCTTTCCATCGATGAATGCCACCTTGAAACCTTTGACTTCCATTATCAAAATGGAAACGAGTTTCTTCTTGCGATCAAGGACATAAAGAGCTTCTTTAAATGAATCAAGTTACGCTCATTCAATTGATAGGTAACATTCCCTACACCCTTTCCAGGGTAGGTGGCATTGACTCCATGTATAGTCCCATGATTGTTTCCATCTCTACCAAATTAGAGAGAGCACCCTTCTATCCAATGAAGTGCCTTGAAGTAGTACAATCAATAAGTCAGATTCCCAAAGAGTGTGGAGGAGAGGGAAATTATAATATAATGCTTCTTTATATTATTAGAAACAACATTTTATTCTTCATATGTGGGGTTCGTTTATTTCATTGAAGATTCAACTATTTCGTTGATGACCTACATTCCCTGTCATTCCTCCGATCATTGAAGATGTCTCTATAATGATTGTTATCATCATCAAGTGATGTAACACTACCTTTGGGCACTCCTTCGAATAATGGCCGAACTTATTGCAAGCATGGAATCTGCCTTTCCTTCCACCCTTATATCCAAGCTTCCCAATGAAGTGATCTTAAGGTAGGCCATCACAAGATTCTTCTCTACTATTCTGATAATATTCTTTACTTCAAGTTCACCTTTGGTGAATTTGAAGAGGGATGTTGATTTCTCTTTCACTCTTACTTGGGCCTTTTCTTCACCTCAGTTGTGATACCATTTTAATTTAAGATATGTTCGATGCTTAGAGCAATTTATTTCAATTTTCATAGTTAGGTATATATCCTTTCAAAATTAGCAATCACATCAGCATAATAGTTAATTGAAGATAGAACATAAACATAAATGACAGAAGACAAGCCAAGGCAAGAGGACAAAAGATGTGGCACTAACCAGGGACAAATGCCAATGTGGGAAAACCCTTGATCAATTCTTATTATATGTTCTTCAATAGTTCAACAGAGAGAGAGAGAGAGAGAGAGAGAGAGAGAGAGAGTACATGTACAACGAAACTCAATAATTTGTGACTTATCTAAATAATTACAAAGATCATATCCAAGAAGATGATACATGATGTAACTAAACTCAGTTGAAGACATGGTGCTTCAACTCATTCTCCAGGGTGACTCCATCACCATGCTGCACCTATCATTGTGCTACACCTCATCATCATGTTGCACCTCACTATGTTGCACCCATCATCACTATGCTTCATCTCATCATGCTTCACTAATCATGACTATACCCATCACTGTACTCAATGTATACTCCAATTTATCATCAGGGTGCACCACTCTCATTGAGTTTCTCTTCATCACAAGCTCCCATCACAGGTTTCACCCGTCATTATGCTGCACTACAATGTTTTCTCTGACACCATGCTACATCCATATTCTGCATCTAGATATGTAGATTCATCCATTGGGTGTATCTAAACATGTTGCATCAATCATGTAGTATCCAACCATTATGTTGCATCTCCTAGAATGTTGTCCACCTCCTGGATAAGAAGGGACAATACTTCTATCATGTTGCCACACTACCTTACGTACTGGCTATGGCCTATGGCCTATCCTAGTGGCAAGATAAGCTATGATCCCATAGTCATAGGATACACACAAGGATTTCATCAGCATGTGTCCCACTGAAATAAAATGTTGATTTGTGTGCTATTGAAATTTCTTCTCATCAAGGTATGGATGTTTCTCATTATTGTAGCAGTTCCTTTACCCAACGTAGTATAGCCCTTCTAAACTGCTCATGAGAACCTCTTGTGACAATGTATTGCATCTCCTCATAAAACATCTGAATAGACCTCTCCCTTCAATGTGGCTAGTCTTTAGGCCTACAGCCAAGATGTGCACCTAAAACACATTCTTAGGAGTGTTAACAATGTCTCTTTCTTACAACTGATAGGTGGCATAGAAGACTACAACTAGTTCTTCATTTGAAGCTTCTTTCAATAGTGTATGGAGGCCTCCCTACTGCGTTGAGGAGCCTTCTTTAAGGACAAAGACATATTCGATATCTATGGTGACAAGACCTGCAGCTAGGGCACCATAAGACTCTGCATTAGGGTAGCATGTATACGCCTGCTTCACCATGCTAGATCTATAGCTTGAAGTGCGGCTAGGCATCATGAACTATGGCTAAGTCTCCTTGATTGAATGGAGGTTAGATAACCTTCTTTAAGACTACGACTAGGGTAGTATTAGATGTCTTCTTGACTGTGGCTAGGGCTCCTTGTTTAGTCTCCTTCCCTCCTGCGTCCAGGGCTTCCTCCTCGTAGATTTCTCTTCCACTAAAACCAAAAAAAAGTGGAGATAAATCAATAGGCAAGTGTGTCTAAATGACTTGCAAGGCACTTGTATTTATACAAAAATGTGTAGCACAAGTGGGGGAAGTTTGGTTGCTGGAGGACCTTGACGAATTGTCCCATAACACAAATAAATTCATATCTCCATGACTACTTATCAGAATAGGATGACCTTTAGATCAATCCTACAGCTCTCAATGAGAAGAGTCTAAGAAAAATATCATCTTCCATAAATAAGATGACCCACATGGAGTTTCACCCCAGTTGCCAATTTTAACAAAATTCCTTGTAGATTTCAAAGTGGGACTTTTTATGATTTTCTTACCTGATTCTAATTATTTTTTTACCATTTGATGATGAATATTTACCTTATGAAATGAAAATAATGGGATATTTTCAACAAATTTTCTCACTTCCTTGTATTAAAGAAATTCGCAACAAACAAGAAAATATTATGTTCTTGAGTAATAAAGCAACAAAAAAGAAGGATGTTTTTGGTGCTTGTTTGTGTGAAGGATTGCAGCCTTATGTGAAGCACTTTGATGGATGAAAGTTATTGTTAGATTGGCATATTGGAACTTAGGAATTAGGCCTACCCAGAGAGAATTTTGATGAGCTCGTGTTCATTGTATCAAATGTGACTTGCAATAGTGATAGGAGGCATCCCTCTTGGATTATCGATGTGTAGATGCCTCGATGGACTAAGGCACTTCTAGTGAGAAGTACAAAAGAAAAGTAATAGCAAGACGAGATACAACTTAGAAGCTGCAACGAAGTTTGTCATTGTATCTAGTATACCATAGAACATTGTATTACTAAGAATTTGGTTTAATATAACGAAGATTTGGATTGTATAATATTGTACACTTTTGTTTAAAACTGTGTATATTATGCATATGTGTTATAGAAATTTTTGGGCACTGCAACCCAATCATATATGTCCATAAACCAAGGGCTCCTAAGTCCCTAAAAGTGTTGTTTCGCACCCTAAAGGAACAACTCAAAACTGGTCAAATCTAGACCATACAGACTGCCCAGTGCATAAGGTGCGATGCATCCCACCTGCCCAGAGTAAAAGGTGTGATGCATACTGGATAGCTCTTCTCCAAGGTGCGATGAGCGAGAGTGGAAAAATGGCAGAGACAGTCTGCAAGGTGGTTCGACATGGAATCTTCCAGAAACTTCTCCTATGACACTTGCCTCTATGAATTCGCTGAAGGATGAGTAAGAGATCATCAATATCCAAGTGGAATCAAGAACTATCAGAGAGAGGAAACTAATCAAATCTCAAAAGCTGACTCACCTCCCTGCAATCATCTATATATGGATCCCTCATCCTAGAGATCCAGAGGCTGGAATTTTGTATCTTGTAAGGAAGTACTGCTGGTTTCTTGGTGTAACATCATAGTGTTGGGTGATCTAAGCTTTTCATGAGGTGAAGAAGGGCTTCTTTCTGAGAGGATGATGCTGGGTCAGAACAATTGGTTGTAATCCTCTTTTCTATTCTCGATATTAATAAATCTATTCAAGTTTTCCTCCACATTCTTGTATAATTAATGATATATGCATTTGTGTGGTGAATCTATATATCTGGTCCTATATTGTTTGTGATAGTAGATCTCTGTTCTTCGATAGTGGTATGCTGCTTTGATTCCACAGGTGCTCTTTGAAGCTAGGTAGACGAGGAAGCGAGTGGCAAAGATCTATAAGAAGGGAGAGGAATCAAGCAAGGAGCCAAGCACAAGATTGAGGTTGGTGTCCTTTGTTCCCCTCTTATCTACTTATCATAAATGAAAATGAAAGTAATTTTAGTTTGTTTGTTTCTAAGATAGCTACCAGTCTTAGTGGGACTCGCAGCTCTACATAGACACTAGATTTCCCGATAACAAAATGGCAACTCCACTGGGGAACTTGAATAGTTTGTTTACTTTTCTATATTTGTTCGTTTTATAAACTTACAGAAGGAGCCTGAAGTCAAGCTAGCAAGCCTTCGAACTGCATTTGCTATGCAAGTGCAAAGTAGATCAATGCTGCTTCAATTTATCTCCAGGTTTTGTTTATAAACTAAAAAATTGATTTGTAAACATCCTAATCGCCCTTGTGGTGGCTGTAGTAACCTCCTTAAATCTACCGTTGTGATTTATTCACTGATTATCACTTGCTCGGCCTAAATCCCTGAACTGTGCTGCAAACTGTGATCAAGGACTAGATCAAAAGTCTTGCACTGTACCATCCCACCCTCTCTTCAAGGATATCAGTATGCATCGCACTTCCTGTGTGCAGTAGGTGGGATGCATACTGGAATTCCTGTGTAACAAGTGCGATGGTCAGAGAAGGCTAATTTTGCCTCCAAACTTTGGTTTTTCTTCACTCTTTTGAGCTCTATTCAGGAGTTTTGCTGTCTATAGTCAGTATACCTCTATGTAAACCCCCTTCCTTTCCATTATTCCACCTCAATTGTGCAAAGAACTGTATTTTTTTTTATGTATTGTGAGCCATTTTCAGTTCTCTTTTACAAAGAAGTAGCGTAATTGAACTGTCGTTTCTTGATTTGGAAGTGTCGCAAGTGTTGTTTTCAGTCATAGAAGGGAATCTGATTGTTCTTGATAGTCGATTACACTATTACTCTTGTATTTGATTTGAATTAGTAGTTTTTCAAGTGTCGAAAGCAAGTTTTCAATTCCAAATCGCAAAGTGTCGTCATTGTCTTCATTTTGTCCTGAAAAGAAGCTTGTTGGTAATGTCGCTTTGAAAAATAATTCAGATTTGCGCTTAGCTTTCTTTTTATCATTCAAACATTAAGAAGGCTGAAAACAAATACATGCATGTACATTTTCATTTAGACTGTTTGTTGGTTTGATTTAGGACAGTGCATATAGTGTGTGCTCTTTGCTCTATGTTGAATGAATAGCATCCCTCTTTCTTTAGTAGCTAGGATTTTCATTGGAAAAAGAAGATTAAATGATTGTTTATCATCTTAGACTGCATTTTAGGAATTGTATATCTACATCACGCAGTGAACCTGAAAGGAAAATTTCTTAAGCAAGATCAACTGTAAAATAAATTTAATGAATCTAAAAATTCTTTGGAACCTAACACACAACATTTAGAAGTCTCGGCTAGAGACGTATTCCAGTGTCGTAAACCCTGCTAATTGTTATTTTCATTGCTGGTTGGGTGATTCCTCCACTTTGAGACGAAAAGTGACAGTACGGACTTGTGCTCCCCCGTACCGTCGAGTATACATTGGGAGACCACAATAGGCTATATCCTTTATCCATAGGAAGCCGTGTCTACTGCCCTATCGATTGCAATGCACTAAACATAGCATTCGGGAAGATTGACTGCCATACCGTAAAAGGTATTCTGCAGTTTGCTATTGGTTTGGTAATCCCTCTGTCTAGACTTCCAGAGTAGTCTCTTTCGTTCCTTTTCAGACTCCTTAAAGGAAAAGGTCCATCTGAGCACTTGTCACTTCAAGCTCATTAAAAATCGAAGGCGACTAGAGTCATATTTTGTTTTTTCTCGACTCTTAACAATTGAAAAAACAAGTTGTGTCAAAGCGTCTAAAATTCATTTAATTCTGAAACATATTTCCCCTTTTATTTTTAGTTGATCGAGTAATCCGCAATCATGGAAGAAAGTCAATTGAAAACCCATCGTTCATGGAGGCTTATGAGTAAACCATCTTTGTCTCCAGAATCAAAACTATGACGGATGAAGCGAACTCGTTTAACCAGTTCAAAATCCCCTGGTAATGTTGGAACAAGTGTTCCGACACCATCGGAAACTTCGGTTACTCCAGACATTTCTGGTATCCCTGCCTTTACAGAAGAAGTTCCACAGCCACCAAAGGACAATAGAGTTGATCCTAGTGTGAAGATAAGCACTTGTATTACTAAACCAGCTCCATCTACAGCTGATTCAGAAGGTGTTATTCCCCAAACATCTATCGCTACAGAATCTATACCTTCTTCGACACCAGAAATATTTTACGGACCTGACGGTCTACCTCTTCCACCTGGTTTTATTGCTATAGAAGAGATTGTGGAGGATCTTCCATCTATTACTCCATCACAAGTTGGAGTCGGGATCACCTTATATCCTTCTTCATCGGAAATTAGTCTACCATTATCGGAAGCTCCTGTAGAATTGCTAGAAAATATTTTGGATAGACTAGAAATGTCTGAACAATCGTCGACATCTAGGACTCTGTCATCTGACACAGCGATGACAGAACTTCCTGTTGTCACTCCAACAATGTTCGTCGGCATACCAACTGTCCCAACTAGCTCTCAATCGCTAGATGGGGCCTACTCAGGGGATATTTCGACAGTATGTTCCGTTCCCATTTGTTCATCCAGAACAATATCCGGGAGCTTTTATGTTGAGTCTTAGCAAATTGATCCTTCACGGTGTCAATTTGGGTAATCCGGTCCTCAAGGTAAAATCATTCCTTTGAGTACCGAATTACACCGTATGGGGGGCAATATACCCTTTCATTGTCTCCTTCGGGAGAACAACCATACGAGAGTTCACAACAAAATCCAGGTTATGCTGGAATTACATCTAGCAGTTGGGTGTCAATACTGCCTGAACAACCAAGAGTTATATACTCGATGCAACAATATTTACCTATATCAAATATACCAACTATGCCAGCTATTGTGACAGTGTCACAAGTACAAGCGTTGCCTATTGTATGCCAACCTCAGGTTTCTCAGGTCGTAATGCAACAACCTCTTATCCCTGCGACTCAACCACAATCGTCAACTAGTGGAATGACACAGGCCTAAACAGGTACAATTACCCCTCATCTTGGTCAAACAGCCAGTATTGGAAAACAGCACATGGCTTCATAGCCATGGCTGGTGCAATATCAACAACCGCAATTCCAACAAGCTTACTAAGGATCTGAGCAACAAATCTTTGCAAACAATGGGCAACCGTATGTTCAAAACAATCAATATAAACCATTCCATAATGGTTATTCCCAAGTTACCAGCATCAAGTGCATTATGCCGGTATGCAAAGACCAATTTCTCAGGCAATTCCATCCTATCCTTGGTATGCTTCGCCAAACTTGAATCAACAGTTGCCCATCGTGGTGACTTTAGATTTACTGGATCGAAATTGGCTAACGAACGATCCAATTGCTTACACCCCTTGGTGGTCAGCGATTCCGCATAAACTTCCGTCAGATATTCCTAAATTTAATGGAAATCCGGGTGAAGACCCGTAAAATCATGTGATGACCTTTCATATGTGGTGTTCATCAAACACCCTAAACGATGATTCGATTAGGCTTCACCTTTTTCAGAGAAGGTTAACTAGTCCGACAGCAAAATGGTATATTGAATTACCTAGAGCTTCGTTTGATAACTTCGGTACCCTAGCCACAACCTTTTTAACCCATTTTTAGTTACCCATAAGGTACGAAATGGGAACAAAAATTATTACCAATTTCAAGCAAACGACGGCCACTCACATATCCAATCATATTCATGAGTGGTAACGTCGTCGTAGAATGGTAAAAACATATGTTCCTGATCAGCTTTTAGCTGAATGGTTTATTAACTCATTATTACCTTCCATTACAGAAGATGTGGCAAAGGGAAGAGTCATCACTCAAGAGAAAGTTATTTCTCATGCACAATATTTATACTTGATTTATACTCATTCTAGCACGCTCTACGATAAAATCCCTCACGCTCCCAGACCAGAATTTTCCGTTCCTCCTCCTCCTAAATCGAACAATGACTCTCATGTTGGGGATGGCGTGATTGGTACGACAGACACGAAATCAACGAAGGCTACGTCTAAAAAGGCCCATAAGATTTCTAGTCAAAATGCAAATGAGTAACTTCTCGCCTCAGAAGTAAATTCTGTCTCAACTGACAAAGGCAAAGAATCCAAGCAACTAGGAGGCAAGAAGAAAAACAAAGGGAAGAAGAAGAAAGAGGAGGAATCATCACACGAAAAATCTTCTGCAAACCCTTCTAGAGATAAGAAACCAAATTTCCATGTCTTATATGTGATGAGGATCATTGGATAAGAGATTGTCCATATAAAGTTGAGCTTAAAAAATTCTTCAAGAATTCAAAAACCTCAGCGGTATTAACTGATCCATTTCCAAATCCAGGAACAAATATGGTTTCCAGTGATAATGCTTCCCCATCCCAAGTTCTGGTGTTTTTGGTTTCGAAGTAGCAAAATGATGCTTTGATAACGATAAGGAATAAATATTACGGGAATCCACATCTGTCGAACAACAAGGATAGAGATCAGCCTAGTAGTTCAACAACAACTTCGACAAAAGTTGTGCCGCCCATCATTCCAGAGCTAACAATAAAACTGCCAAAGGGAGTAGTACACAAGTCGACATTTAATCCTCGTTCCAGAGTAGCACAACATTATAATATACTGGAAGATCTGGCCCAATCACCATCTGTTATGTCGAAACTTGAGGTACTTTAAAATTGCCCCTCCCAAAAGTAGGCTTTATTATCAGCAATAGGTGGGATTGACCCAAAGGATTCTAATCTTGTGTCCTTTAATCACAAAGGATATGATCCTTAGTTACTAGCTCAACTAGCTTTCCTCATTCAAGTGAAAGCCCTCAACAAAACTATTCATCGAACAATTATTGATGAGGGGGCATCTACATGTATTATGTCGATGAGTTGCTGGAAAACTTTAGGATCTCCAACCTTGTCTCAATCTTTGATGACATTAAAAGCATTTGATGGACGAACATATACCCCATATGGGATTTTAAGTAACATGCAAGTTGAACTGTGGGTGGGGGAAACAGTAGAAATAGATGTTGAAGTAATCGACGGAAACCTCGATTACAACATCCTACTGTGAAGGCCCTGGATATATGCTATGGCTGCAATTGTGTCGACCTACTTCAAGAAGATTGCATTTCCCTTTCAAGGGGGAATTACAATCATCAACCAACAAACATTTCTCCCCAATAGTTCCCAAATTATGGGAGGCATTCTGATGATCCATGGAAGCCCCCATTCACTTCAAAATATCGGAGTAGGCCTACTAAAAGACCCTATATTAATGGGGTCTTCTGCCCTCCTACCTCCAATCAATCTGGCGGAAGTGGCGACGGTACGAACCTGCAATATGATATCTTCTATTCAAAAGATCTCAAAAAACGATATTAGCATGGATCATCTGAAGGTATTGCCTCCAAGCCCAATAGAAATATTGTAGCAATCAATGTTTTTGACATGGGAGACAAACCCAAATCAACGCTCATCAAGAATTTGGATAGATAGGTCTAAGGAATATGGCACCCCTTCAGATCCACGGTCACAAGTAAATTACACAGACGAAGGAATTGTTCAGTTAATGATAATTGATGTGGTGCCATGGGAAGATTACCACCATCATTCCCATCTTCCGGATTGTCAAGAAGATACTCCTGATGACCTTCATCATACTTCAATTTCTGATTTCCTATCAAATACTATAAACACGGTGGATTCCGAGCGAAACATGTCCAATATCGAAGAGACTATCGCCATAAATATCTCGACCAAAATAGATGTTGTAGAGAATATTTATGTTGGCAAATGTTGTTCTCCTTCAGAACTGGAAATATACGAAGCTCCTTTTCGCGAATTCAAAGATGTCTTTACTTGGTCATATGATGAAATGCTAGGCATTGACTTGAGTGTAGTTGAACATGAAATCAAGATGTATCCAGATGTCAAACCAGTCGAAAAATGGCTACGGCAGGTGCACCCCAAGAAAGCCGCTGCCATAAAGGCAGAAGTTGAAAAACTTCTCCATGCTAGTTTTATTTACCTGATTCCTCTAACTGATTGGGTATCGAATATTGTTCCTGTAATGAAGAAACAAGGAACAGTTAGAGTGTGCATCGATTATAGGGATGTAAATCAAGCTTGTCCAAAAGAAAACTACCCTATACCCTTTATTGATCAAATAATTGATGAATGCACCGGATGTGAAATATCTTCATTTATGGATGGATTCTCTGGGTATAATCAAATAAATATCCGCCCACAGGACCAGTCAAAGACTGCATTTATTTGTTAGTGGGGCACATTTGCGTATCGCAAGCTACCCTTTGGTTTAAAGAACGCAGGGGCAACATTTCAGAGGGAAATGAATTATGCCTTCCATGACATCAAAAACATTGTTCAACCATATCTCGATGATCTTCCGACTCATTCACGAAAGCAAACCGATCATCCGCAACATTTGAGAGAGATATTTCTACGTTTCTGACACTACAAGATACGACTCAATCCACACAAATGTGTGTTCTGTGTCAGTTCTGGTCATTTGCTTGGCTTTGTATTCTCAAAGGATGAGATTCGTCTCGACCCATGTAAGGTTTAGGCAATCATAAATTTGCCTCCACCTTCAAATTTGCTTCAGATTCAGAAACTCCAAGGGAAAGCAAACTTTCTGAGGAGGTTCATTCCAAATTACGCCGAACTTGCTAAAGGTTATACGCGTCTATTGAAAAAAGAAGTACCCTTCATCTGGGATCAGGTCACGCAATCTTCCTTTGACGCTTTAAAGGAATCCCTAATAAAAGCATCATTAATGTATGCTCCTGATTATCAAAAAGACTTTCACCTGTATCTAGTTGCAGCAGATACAACAATCACAATGGTTTTAGTTCAAGAAGACGATGGAATTGAACATCCTATATATTATTTGAGTAGAAAGTCAAATGATCTCCAAAGCAAGTATTCCTACGTTGAAAAGCTAGCTCTCGCAGCCGTTCAAGCGATACAGAGATTTCAACACTATATCCTCTTTCGAAAAACTACCATTTTGTCAGATTGCAACCCCATGACTTATATCTTGTTGAGACAGTTGCTGTGGGCAAATATTCAAAATGGATAGCAATTCTTCAAAATTTTGATCTGGATGTTGTAAAATCCAAATGGAAGAAATCCTTGGTTTTCGCGGAATTAATATGCGATCTCCCATCGTCATCCAACAATGAAACATCTGAAGAAAACATCAAGGATGAATCTTTGTTTCTGATATCTTCAAGCAATCTGTGGTATGGAGATATAATCATCTATCTCCAAACCCAAAAATATAGGTCTAATACCTCTCGCTCAGAATAAAGACGTGTTCAATACCAATCAAAAGACTACATGATCATCGGTGATACGCTTTACCGTCGTGGTGTCGATATAGTTCTGAGGAGGTGCCTCACCCATGAGGACGCCGAAAACGTCCTGAATGATTACCATTCAGGCACGTGTGGGGGGCATCAATCTGGTTACGCTACAGGGCAAAAAAAATTATGAGCAAGATAATTCTGGCCAACAATGTTCAAAGACTGCATAACCGCAGTTAGAAGTTGCCATGCGTGTCAAATTTTCAATAGCAAAACAAGAAGACCACCCACACCCCTGCAACCAGTAGTTGCTGTTGGGCCATTCACCAAATGGGGCATAGATTTCATGACATGTAACCCCACCTCGACTGGGGGGCATGGGTATATCATAGTCGTGGTAGACTATTTTACCAAATGGGCCAAGGCGATGCCTACATTAAACAACACCGGCGAAATGGCTGCCCTTTTTTTTTCAATCATGTAGTTGCCAGATTCGGCATTCCACAGGCCATAGTCACAGATCATGGATCACATTGTCACAATCATATGATGGTTGAATTGGTTGCCAAATTGGGGTTGTCCCATGATAGCTCTACTCCATATTACCCACAGGCCAACAGACAAGTTGAGGCAATCAACAAGGTCCTGAAGCGGATGCTGCAAAGGATGATTAGAGTCCACAAAAGGAGTTGGCACGTGATCCTGTACTCAGCCTTGTGGGCATACCGAAGGTCGGTAAGGAATGCAACTGGGTTTACACCCTTTCAACTGGTGTATGGCCTAGAAGCAATCTTACCAGTTCAGTGTGAAATCTCGTCCCTCAAACTTGCAGTCGACCTTCTCCCCGAAAATTTAGAAGAGGAGGCTCCTTTCTTAGAACTAATCCGATTGGATGAAACCTGTCGTGATGTCGCTTTGGCTAGCGAAGCCCATAAGAAATGAGTCAAGGTGCAGTTCAACAAGAATGTCAAACCCCGTGTCTTCTTAGAAGGTGACTTGGTCTTACTTTATGACCAGGAATCCGATAAATTGGGAGCAGGTAAATTCAAGTCTTTATGGATGGGCCCCTATATTGTTAGACATGTATTAGAAAAAGGGGCCTACGAGTTAGTGGATTATGATAGGATTCCACTGGCGTAACCCCATAATGGGTTGTACCTTAAGCGTTACTATGCATGATTCAGTGTAGTAATCCCTATGCTTTTGTTACATTTTTGTCAACGGTAGAATCAAGTTAATCAATGAACATTATATCGAGCAGTTTTTATGTGGAGTTCAAGCTCATTAAAAATTAAACATAAGCAATGAGCAAATGTTTCCCCCATATTTTAAGCTCATTCATTAAAAAATGAACCAATTTCCGGTAAATAACCATCGTGAATGCATTATCATCAAACTTTGAACCTTTGTCGTGTTCTCATCATCACCTCCATTTGATTCTTTACCCCTTTTTGAGGAATAGCTGCGAAGAGTGATCCTGTTAGCCATCCTTGTGACACTGCTGTGATTGGAAAATTCCAAACCTTACCTGGAATCAGCTGCTACCCGAATTTATCACACGTTCCTAGAAAAACAAGTCACCTTTAATCTCTTTTCATCTGACTAGTAAAATATGAAAAGATTTCCAAGAAATTGGCTTCTCCAGCTCGTTAAAGTGACCGGAAGTGTTATCCCTCCTCTAGATTTTAATCTTTTTGGACCTGAGGGATTATTACACAAAAATATCGATCAGCCCGTTAAAATTACCAAAAATTCATCCCTTTCATACTATTTTTGTACTTTTTCGGACCTAAGGGATTATATGGCGAAAAAGTATTATTGGAGTTTTCTTTGTCCCTTTCAGACTCTCTAAAATTGAAAAGGACTGAGTTATCTTTGTCGTTAAACTCGTTAAAACCGAATAGCGACAAACTTGTCCATACAGACAAGAACGAGTTTCACTATTGCTAGGCTCGTTAAAACATAACGATGGGTTTTCCCGAAGCGAAAATTTTAGAACAAGCATATGTTATCCTCCTCAAGCTTGACAAAAATAAACAGGTACTGGTTAGCAATGACTGGGGAAAAATTGGGAAGAAAACTTGAAGAAACTTTATTGATAGCAAGTCGCTCTTGAACATGACACTTTCACTCCGCATCCGAGTCGGGTTGGGTTGTTCCGTTCAGTGGTCATATCACCATTGGTCCATCACACCATCCACATTTGGGGTTAACTCTACCAATCCATCATGTCAATGTCACCGGTATGTTCAAGAGAAGTCGCTCAGAGAATTCGCCTGTGTCTCGTCCACTACAATACATTCACGCTCCATTCTTTCATGATCGCCAGCCTGAACCTTATATCATCAGATCGTTTTCACCTCCATTAAAATCATTTGCTTTGTTCCGTGTCGTAGATGTGGTATTCATTAAGGCCCTCCTACAACAGATCTCTTCTTGTCGACATCAGCTCATTATCCAGGAAGTCGATCTAGGAACAACCCTTTTAGTACCTTGAATCTTGCACGCCTCAATGGCAAGTTTCTCACTTCCGGCGACAGGTTTACATCATTGGCCTTCGACCGAAAGATTTTGCATGGTGTTCGACATAAAGTCCATTTTTCACACCACGTGAATTGTACTGTCATACCTTGAGGGTCATCATCATTATCGGTGATTCCTCTCGTGCCTGTTAACATCTTACATCACTCGCTGGTAATCAGGAAATGTCTTTCCATGTTCGACTCCAGAACACCTCTCACATCGATCGACTTGTACTTGGAGTGAAGATCGAACGGGATTGAAGACCCCGAATCTAGTTTCATCCATCTTGGCTATGATATATATTCAGGAAAATAAAGACATCAAATGTACATCATTGCTGCACAGGTAATCATCCAAATTAAGGGATGATGGCTCTACTAGAATCATCAGTCTGCACACAGACGATTGTCTGTCCTATGTACATGAAAATGAATTTATAAAGCTAAGCATGGGAACGCTCGACTCAGCGAGATCATGAAAATATTATGAAGATAATGTATTGTATTGTATCTTATTACAGGTCACCTTCCAACTCGAAAAAACTTTGGATCCTCATGATAGATCATTTCAGCCAACATCAAAAGATTAACGACCTCATGCTTTAGGGGGAAATTGTTATATACATTTTTGGGAACTGTAACCCAAATCATATATGTCCATAAACCAAGGGCTCCTAAGTCCCTAAAAGTGTTGCTTTGCACCCTAAAGGAACAAGGGCAGTTGATTACATCATCTCCAAGAAGTTCTCCACAGAAAACTACTCAGAACTGGTCAAATCTAGACCATACAGACTTCCCAGTGCAGAATATGCGATGCATCCCACCTGCCCAGAGTAAATGGTGTGATGCATATTGGATAGCTCTTCTGCAGGGTGTGATGAGCGAGAGTGGAAAAATGGCAGAGACAGTTTGCAAGGTGGTTCGACATGGAATCTTCCAGAAACTTCTCCTATGACACTTGCCTCTCTGAATTTGCCCAGGTATGAGTAAGAGATCATCAATCTCCAAGTGGAATCAAGAACTATCAGAGAGAGGAAACTAATAAAATCTCAAAAGCTGACTCACCTCCTTGCAATCATCTGTATATGGATCCCTCATCCCAGAGATCCAGAGGCTAGAATTTTGTATCTTGTAAGGAAGTGTTGTCGGTTTCTTGGTGTAACATCACAGTGTTGGATGATCTAAGCTTTTCATGAGGTGAAGAAGGGCTTCTTCCTGAGAGGATGACGTTGGGTCAGAACAATTGGTTGTAATCCTCTTTGCTATTCTTGATATTAATAAAGCTATTCAAGTTTTCCTCCACATTCCTGTATAATTAATGATATATGCATTTGTGTGGTGAATATATATCTGGTCCTATATTGTTTGTGATAGTATATCTCTGTTCTTGGATACTGGTATGCTACTTTGATTCCAAAGGTGCGCTTTGAAGCTGGGTAGATGAGAAAGCGAGTGGCAAAGATCTATCAGAAGGGAGAGGAATCAAGCAAGGAGCCAAGTGCAAGATTGAGGTTGGTGTCCTTTTTTCCCCTCTTATCTACTTATCATAAAGGAAAATGAAAGTAGTTTTAGTTTGTTTGTTTCTAAGATAGCTACCAGTCTTAGTGGTACTAACAGCTCTGCATAGACACTAGATTTCCCGATAACAATATGTGATCTACTACTTTATATTTCCCTTGTGCAAAGTAGTATATGGTTGATATTTTTGGTATATTAGTGTGAGTGATTTTAAAACTCTAACCTAGACCCAAGTTCTTGGAAAATTCAACATGATATGAGAGTGTTTCTGAGCTACTTTGGAAGTAAGTAAATCGGAGTAATGTGCAATGACATACAACGAGAGAGGGAGCTGGTCACATTATGAGTGAAGGGTTCACTACAATGTTGAAGTTTTAGACAGGTATTTGATATGGGTACATGTTGGATGGGTTTTCCAACTATAGTCCATGGAATGAAAGGATCAAGTTAATCTTGTAGGTTAACAACATCTAGGATTTTCTCGAGAAAGACATCAAGAAGCCAACTGACCCTAAGGGGCTGGAAATATGGGAACATTTGGATGCGAGAGAAGGACTAATCATCTTACATAGTGTGAGGGATGCCCTGATACCTCATTTTTCTTGGAGAAACATTGCACATGAGATGTGGGGTCTCTTCAAAATTTGTTCCAAAATAAGAAAAACTAGGTATCAGTATTGGAGGATAAGTTTAAGTCCACCAAGATGTTAAAGGTTGAAAGGATGACCTCTTATTTGATGAGATTTTCTCAGGTCAAAGATGAGCTTGTTGCCTTTTTTGAATGGCAGTTAAATCACCTTCTTTAGGACTACTTCTAGGGCAGTATTAGATCTCTTCTCCACCATGGCAAGACTGTGGCTAGGGCTCCTTGTTAAGTCTCCTTTCCTGATGCGTCTAGGGATTCCTCCTCTTAGACTTCTTTTCGACTAGAACCCAAAACACGTCGAGAGAAATGAAGAGTGAAGTGTGTACAAATGAATTGCAGGGCACTTGTATTTATACTAAAACATGGATATAAGTGGGGGTAGTATGGTTGCTGGCCGACCTTGACGAATTGTCCCATAACATAAATAAATTCATATGCCCATGAATACTTATCAGAATCAGATCGTCTTTAGATCAATCCTACACCTCCCGATGAGAGGAGTGTAAGAAAAATATCATCTGATCCATCTGTAAGACTATACTATCTCCTCCATCAGTGCCTTGCACTGCTTTTCTATGATCTGGTCTGCTCTGTTAAGCCATGAAGAAGAAGAATTGATAGAGAATTTCTGATACCATTCTCTACTGACCCGAAGTCAGTCCCATATGAAGAGAGTGTGACATACCACTCTTAGTGATCCCAGATTAGTTCCAAAAGAGAGTGAGTTATATCACTCTTACTAACCCTAAGTTAGTTTCATTGATCCCAGATCAATATCAAAAGAGTGTCCCAAATCACTCATACTCACCCTAAGTTAGCTCCATTGATCCTAGGTCAATATCAAGATATTGTCTCAAACCACTCATTCTAACCCGAAGTCAGTTTCATTGATCCTAGAACAATACCAAGGGAGTTCCATAAACAACTCATACTCACCAAAAGTCGGTTTCATTGACCTTAGGTCAATATAATCCTAGAATAGGGAGTACGATAGTATCACGATCCGTCCATCAGTATTACTATGGTCCCTATCCTCATTTCGCTTCTCATTGGCCAGATGAGACGTACTTCCGATGAGTCCCAAACTGCACAGATAGGATGTCTCAATAGGAGAAGGATGAAACACTCATCCTACTTACATGTCGTAAGGGATATCCTAGGGGAAGGCTAAACCACTCACCCTGTACACAACAGATCACTAGGTGAAGGATAAAACACTCGCCTTATGATTGTGACTCAGCAGGAGAAGGATGAAGTGCTCACCCTGTGTACATAGCAAACCACTAGGCGAAGGCTGGACCACTCACCCTATGGTTTCTCATCACTCCACAATGTACCCCCAAGCCCCTCGAAGCTCCTAGATCTCAATGTCCGTATCATATAGGACCCTTAGGATAGAGTTTTCCCATGACTCCTATTCATTCTCGGAAAGTCACAAATCTTACCTTTCCCATGGGCTTTGACAGAATGTCGGAGACCTGCACATGAGTCCTAATGCGACGGAGCCTTCTTTCTCGTGAATGTACCATATCTCAGATAAAGTGGTACCTTGATCCAGGTGGATGTTGGTGGCCACCCACCTATCCCACTTGGACCCCCACAACTGTCTCCTTCAGTTTTTAATTTTCCTTAAATATAGTACAATTTACTATTTTTAGGAGTTTTTTGGGTCCTGAACTTCCGGAGTCGTTTTGAGGCCCTAAAAAACATATTTTTGGCAAAACTAGAAGTAACATGGGTCCATTAACCAAACTTTGTCTTTCTAAAGTTGTATTCCTTGGATAGATCTTTCTAACAAGGTATTGTGTGTATCAAACGAAGATCATATGCCAACGTTACAACCCTAAGAAGTGTATGTACCAATTTATCCAAAGCAGGGCCCATAGTTTGGCGCTTCATCTCCTAGGGTTAGGTTATTTGGATGTATAGGGTTTTCCATATTTTCTCAACAATAAATAGGCCTTAGAGCCTCATTGTAACACAATTCAGAGGCATGTAGCTACCACATCTCTTCTAAGAGATAAGCTACAATCGCCCTAGCTGGTTTATTTCCATTTCTGTTTGTAAGCATATTTCAGTATTTTACATTAATGAAATGAGGTATTATTTCTACTACGTCTCTGTATTTATGGTTATTTTTCTAATTGTTTTCATTCATGTTTAATTCCAAATCATACTTGATGTCTATATGTTGGAGAGATTATAGAATACGGGATTCCTCAATAATCAAATACCCCTCTCATTGACATAGAAGATCATGGTGGTATCCATCATGTGTACAAATAGCTCACTGAAGAGCTTCCCCAACGAGGCAGCTTCACATGATGTCATACTTGTAGTTGTGTATTCGGTCTCAATAGTGCTCAAAGAAATCATCTTATGCTTCATGCTCATCCAAGATATCATAGCAGAACCAAAAGAGAACCATCACTCATAAGTGCTCTTGCGATCCTCCACACTACATGCTGAGTCAATATTTGCATAGTCATGTAGCTTCAAATTTATGGCAGTGTATCTCAATCCATGAGAAATTGTGACCCGAAGATATCTCAAAATATTCTTAGCACCAATCATTAGAGGCTCAACCATATATGAGCTCAACATGCTAACTTCAAAATATATATCTGGATGGGAGTTCACCAAGAACATGAATGCTAGAATGAGTTTATGAAACTAAAATGCATTCCAAAAATCAGCTCTACATGCCTACCACATAACTTTTGAAATTTAAGCTCCATCAAGGTATTCATGGGCTTGCAGTTCACCATTCCAAATCCGGAGTTCAACTCCCTCTTACTTTTGCAAATGAGAGGGTATGCACCTGTCGTAAGGAGGTCATCCTCAGAAGGTGCCAATATATGACGTCTATCATCTACAACCTTCAAGCAAAGGTTTGAATCTTCTTCACTCCTAGAGAATCTCAACTTCATGAGACAGCTGTCAATCCTCCCGTATCAAGCCCAAGATATTAGCTCTAAATCATAAAGAGCTTTCTTCAAGATGCATACATGAGATTTCGATCATGAATCTCAAACCCCTTGGGTTGTTTCAAACCTATGGACCTACTACATGGGGGGAATGGTCCCCTTGTAAGATTTTCCTTTAGTACATCTCGGACATGTACCTTCATGCTCTTCTTGAATTCAAGCATCCCCCTCACCATCTGACTCACATTGAGTTGGGCTCCATAATAAGCAGACCTTCGGTGCTATAGACGAGATCTGTCAACTAACATGGTCTGCATGGACATCCTGCAACATGATACCAATTTCTGACCCTGAACCCATGAGTAAAATCATCTTTCAAAATTTCATTTTCAAACACATACCTTTCCATCGATGATTTGGTAGCTTAAAACCTTTGACTTCCATTACCAAAACGGACATGAGGCTTTTCTTCCGATTAGGTACATAAAGAGCTTATTTTAAATGAATCAAGTTACCCTCATTCAGTTGAGAGGTAACATTCCCTAAACCATTTTCAGGATAGGTGGCATTGAATCCAAGTATAGTCCCATGATTGTTTCTATCTCTACCAAATTAGAGAGAGCACCATTCTATCCGATGAACTGCCTTGAAGTACTACAACCAATAAGCCAGATTCCCAAAGAGTTTGGAGGAGAGGGACAATATAAGATAATGCTTCTCTATATTATTAGAAGCAACATTTGCTTCTTTATAGCTCGGGTTCCTTACCTTCTTTGAAGAGTCGGCTATTTCCTTGATGACCTGCATTACCTATCATTCCTCCAATCATTGAAGATTTCCTTGGAATGATTGTTATCATCATCGAGTGACGTGTCACTACCTTCAGACACTCCTCTGAATAATGGCCGAACTTATTACAAGCAAGGAATATGCCTTTCCTTCCACCCTTATATCCAAACTTCCCATTGAAATGATCTTAAGGTAGGTGATGAGAAGCTTCTACTATGATATTTTGATAGTACACTTTGCTTCAACTTCACCCTTGGTGAATTTGAAGAGGGATGAGGAATGCATTGAGCCTATTTTCCTTTCCCAACTGTCTTCAGTGATTGCTATTTCACTTTTGCTTGGGATTTGTCTTCACCTCATCTATGATACCATTTTAATTTAAGGTTTGTTTTATGCTTAGATAGATTTATTTCAATTTTCACAGTTAGCTCAATATCTTTTCCAGATTAGCAATCACATCAGCATAATAGTAAATTGTAGATATAACATAAACATAAATCACAGAAGACAAGCAAAGAAAAGAGGACAGAAGATGTGGCACTAGCGAGGGACAAACCCCAATGTTGGGACACACTTGATCAATGCTTCTTATTTGTTCTTTAATAGTTCAACTGAGAGAGGAAGACAATACATGTAATATAGAAGTCAATACATTGAATTATCTAAATAAGAATAGATATCATCTCTATGAAGATGATACATGAGGTAGCTGGTATATTACATCAAGTTCTTAGGCATAAATCAAGGAGGCCACACCTTACTACACCATAATATCTTGTTGCAACTAGAAAGATGCCCCAATTCCTAATTCCTAGTATGTCAATCCACAACTTGAGGAGTCCCCCAACACTTTGTTTACCATTCTTTTAGGAAGAATGTTTCGTCGCCCTAAAATTTATCATGCACTAATTTATCATCCACAACTAAAAGCATTCCACAACACCTTATGTAGGCCACGACTTGCCTTAGAACCACCCTACGACCCTTAAGAATTATGGGCCCACTACTTGCCCAATCACATACCTTGCACCACCCGCCACTCAAATAGAAAGGAGGACCATGTTTCATAATTTTCACACCCTATAGAGTTGTGCTATCCTACCAAAACCCTCCGCACAAATCTCACCACTAGAAAATCAATTGAGTGAACAAATAATGCACATCACTCATCACTCCCCATCACTCACAACTTCAAATCACTTACTGTCACTACTCATGTAGGCCATTTCACACCTCAATTGATCCATTGCATTTAAAAATCAATGGTCATTGCTTAAACTATTCAACGTACCAAATAAATTAATCTACCATGGTCATTGTACCACACTACTCATGTAAGGATAAGCATCATATGATCATGAAGTAGTCAACTACATCACTTCACTTCACTATACCAAACTATTAATCATATTTCAAGCATCTAACACTTCTATGAAATGATGGGACAAACCAAGGTGCCTCAAGTCATCCCTATGACATTCATGTGAAGTTCTCAAACTTGTCCCAAGGATGGCTACCAACATATGTCTAATTATTGTTTCTTAGATATTCAATTACTTGGATCCATAATCACCCACTTCAATCAATGTGAAAGAAGTTTGTCACATTCCATTGTAACTTTTTTACATAAATGTTGTCACATCACATCAATTAGCCAAGCTACAACATGCTTGTCAAGACAAGAATCTTGGTCATCACAAGTACATTCCCAAAAGACATATGTCATTGTTTCACTCTTTTGAAGGTAAATATATCTTATCAATGGCTAAGTGTCAACTTGTTTTCCTAAATGTGATGTCAAAGTCAATATATCATGTCAATGTCAATTTATATCACTCGATGACATTTTATATCACTTTCATAGTCATATTCAATGTCATTGTCTTCTATTATAATTTGAGGAAACTCTTGCTACATACATAAGGTTAGTGTATCATTAGTTCTACATATCAATCCCAAACCATATTGTAATGAATTTTGGCATGTCAAATAATATCATCAATTTATTGTACTTCTACTAAGTCAAATATTGTCATCAACTTATTGTACATGTATCAAGGATACTACTATGCCGAAGTAAAGACATTAAAAGGTCTATGTCAAGTATAATGTCATTCTAAACAATAACTGAGATGTTATCATTGTTTTCATTGTTATACTAGGACTCTTAACAAGTGTATTCATTAAAGGTCATTGTTTTATTAGAAGAGTCAAGATTAAATATCAATATACCAAATTCATATTATGGTGTCGCTCTTATCTCATTCCAAATTGAAATGAGAGGTTTTTCGACAAGGTGCTAAATCAATTATTGGCTTAGTGCATTTGTTTCTTGAAGTTACTCATTAATGCATGATGAGATTACAATCATTGTCTTATAGTGAAATTCAATGTCATATATTAGCAATGTAACGTCTCGCAAATATATATTTACATATGACACTTTCTAATCTATATGTCTATAAGGTTACGTAAGCCACTTTTGTCATTTTCTACAAGTGAGGGCAAATGATTTAACTCTTCCTAAATGAGGTTGTAAGACTATCTTCAATCCCTTGCAACATGTCACATTACCAAGTGTTATCTTATTGAAGGAATTCATAAGGTCATCTTGGTCTCAAATATAAAATATTTATGTTTATAGTTTTCCACCTCATTGTGATACCAACACTTGTTAAATTTGAACCTCTGAAATAATAATCTTAAGGCTACGATGATAACATTCTAGTCCACACACATTTGACTCAATGTAAGTCCAAGCCTTTATGAAGTGTATATGTCCAAAGTATCAAGATCTCACACTTATTTGATGTCCTATAAGAGTGCCTTACAATACCAAATTTAATGTGTATTTAGTTACCTTCTCCCATCATTGGTCTTGAGAGTCATTCCACCAAATAATATAACATTAATTATAGCTCGAATGATATTCAAGGGCTACAATCTTTGATTACTTTTCACCAAAAAGAGTGAATCCAAACCAAAAAAAAAAAATTAAACCCAAAACCTATCATAGATATAATCCCTTCATTCTCCTATAATAAATTAATCTAAGGAAAACAAGGTCTTTGTCCAACAATTTTATGGTTTACATAGATGAGCCTCGAATGAGGAGAAGAACTATTAAATAAGACTTTCACAAAATTCCAAATGGATCCCTAGAGAAATCCAAACCCTTCCTTAGGTTCCTTCAGTGTCCCTTTCTTCATTGTTCTCCATACACCCAAATAATTTTGAGAGAATTTCATGAAATGGATGAGTTAAGAATGTTATGGAATGATGGTTAGATTAGGTCTTATCTTAAAGTGTTATGTTAGGAAAATTAGGGGTTATTTAAATATAGACATTGGAGTAGATTAGGGAGTTAAACACCTTTCCTTTTATTTTAATCATTGTTATCTTATTTAATAAAATAAATAATTATTTACCTTTATGCTTAGGTTAACTTAATTGAGAAGAATTTTTAGTCTTCAGAGTTATGATTAATGCTTCATATAGGTACACGCGTGATGACACCAACAAGGAACGATTGTGCCTAGTTTTTGAAAGCCCACAACCAATGAAATTATGCCATACCACCAACCCATGGGGTTTTAGCCTAGAAATTGGGGTCGTGAAATTCAAAAGTGAATATCCCACAAATGAGGAGGCATACGAGGGCATATCTCATACCACAAGAAACACATTTCCAAGTCGAATCCATTGACATGGATTTCCAAGTCAAACTCAATGTTTTGAGCCTTCAAAAACCCTTGTGAAAGTGAGGTTACACCGTTATTCCATGCAACTCAACACCTAGGACTTGGGATTTCAACAATCCATTCCAACTAGATGTAATCCAAATATTAATAAGAAGCATTCAATAACCATTTGACATCAATGACTAGTTTTTCTTTCATAGTCAAACCCATTCAAATTCATGGGTTAAAATCAATGGTAACATCATCCAAAAATCTCCCCCTTTTTCATTGATGGAAAAACACATACTCCTTCTCCTAGTATAAATCTCCCTAACTTCATTCTTCCATTTACTTCTCACAATCTTAATTTTGTTCTCATATTAGGCGGGGAGGCATACCTATGATTTTGGGCATGATGATTTTCAGTCCATGGTATTTTTTAGATCTCGTCAAGGGGACTATCATTATGTTGTAATCGAGGATTAATGGATTGGGGTTTATGGATGCTTCAACATGTATATATATGTATTGTAGCATTGAAATGAACATAATGAAAAATCAAGCTCGTAGTTCCCATTTTGGGGTCCGAGGGAAAATGTTTGTGTATATATGTTTTATGTTTTACGCTCCCACCATTGTTTATTTTCTGTTTTTAGAATTCATATGTAGGTAATTTCTGTACCCGGTAAAAACCTACAATGATATTGGACGAGCAACTCAGATGGTAGTGTATCTCCCATGGGTACCCTCTGCAAGCGACCTGGGACCGAAACCTTTTGATCTCCCTCTAAATGCAAATTTTATCGCACTAAACTGTCTCACAGAAACGAGAGAGTGAGAATTGCTCTCTTTCCTACTTTGTCCCTATGATCAGGGATGCAAAAAATATGTTCTGTGAAAGTGGCCGAGATCCACAAAAGCCTAACCGAGAGCAATCCTTTCAGCTATAATTTCACACCATGTGCGAAATCCTTCTCATGAACCTGTGCAAGCAAAAACAAAAGAGAAGAGAAGATGCGTCCAAATGATCTTAATGTCTCATCTATTTAAAGGCTTTCGTGAGTGTCCACTTGGGGTTATGTCTCACCCAAGCAGTTACTCATGTGATTAGGGCTGACCCATTCCATAATACATGTGTGAATAAAGTAAGTCCTAACTAAAATTTCACTTGAAAAAATTGGGTGATATTTAGGTCAATTTTTGTCCTCTTGAAAAGATGAATCTAATGAAATAATTATCTTGATGAGTTGAGATGTCCACCAAAGTGGAATTTGACTGAAATTGGAAAAAATTAATAGTGTGCACATGGGAAAGTGAGGATCATGCATGCAACCTTATGTAACCCTAACCTTTGGAAATTGATGTACACCTACGAGTGTTCAAGATTTTATTTAAAGCTTCTTGCTAACAATGCCTCATTCACTTTGTGTCCTATCATATCTATCTATTTCTCTATAAACAATTGAGTATTTGAGAATACCATAATTTTTTTTTGAGAAATATCAACTCCATTCGTTGTGTTTATTTCTATTGTATTGTTTGAAGGAGATCTCTTGGGGGCCATGATGATAGTAACCCATCAAGGGAAGCACTCAACAACTTTAATACTTATAGGAGCAAATGAACACATTGTAAACATGAATTAGCTTCAAAAAAATGATTCACAAAGTAAGATCAAGGCATCAACGACAAGTGTGAAGAGGAAAATTGCACAATTATTGAGTTGGAGGAAGGGGCTCACCTCTTGAACTACACATTGCATAGTGTCAGTAACCAGAGGAGTAGCTTGATGCTTGAGACTATGCAATTCATATTGTGAGCTTTGGCAGACTAAGGGAGATATTACGCATTGCACACTCTCAGTGACCAAGGATCATGCGTGAGCCCTGAAATTATGAAATGTACAATTTGGAAATCGATTTATTACACATTGCATGGTCATAGAGGCCAAGAATGAACCTTGAGTCTTGGACTTGCACAATTCCGGGTTGAACAAGGTAATTGTTGGCCAAGAGAAGGGAAGATGTTCTCGGGAAGAGTATGGGAAAGTGGAAAATTTGAGTGATGGTTCAAGTAATAGTGAATATTTAACTAAGGATAGATAAATCAATGAAAATCAAGTGGAGAAGATCAACATGAAAAAGGAAAGAAAACATGCATGAGGAGTTGTCAAAACAATGACCACTAATCGGAAAAATAAGAAAGTTGATGCGACACTTGTAAAAAGAAAATGAAAGACTAAACCAAAACTTATACAAGCTAATATAAGTTAAAATTCAAACAACCATGAAAATAAATAAAGCAAAATACTTCTGAGAGGAGAAATGACAAAAAGCGACACAAAAATGTAGCAAAATATGACAAGAGAAAAAATCGCGTGCAAAAGTGCCGCAAATTCCACCAAATTCTCCTTGATATCCTTTTGAAGGCTAGAGATCCAATATCAAATGAAAAAATGAGGTCTATGGGCATCTACTCTATGGATCTAGGTTGATTAGTGTTTCTCACACTCATGCCTAAAATCAAGGAAAAGGTGACACTTGGGAGAAAGTAAAAACTAACAACAATTGCCACTCTACATGAAAATAATTGATCACTCCCTATTTTATAGGGATTTATTTTTTCATTTTTCATTTTTTCTTTTTACTTTTTTGGAAAACCAATCATTCACATTGCGAAAAAGGATTGCTGATTTTCCAACTAAAAGGGACTCCACAACTCCTTGACTAAGTGAATTGGGTAGTTTTTCTCAACTGAAGGTCAGGATGTCTCCTATAATTTCATAATATCTAAGCTCAAGGATGGTTTCCCTATCTAGATTGGGTGCACAATTCAGAAATTCAAGATCGGCATGCCTTCCAAGATTATGTAATTTCTGGAGAGATGACCGAAAATTGTGAAAGGTGTGGGAAGAAGCTTGCTCGTGATTGAAAAGATTCAAGTGGAGATGAAAACAAGGAATACAAGAATAACATGAAAATATAAGTCTTTAGCATAGCATGAATACTTGACAACATTGAATGATAAGCTCCTAAAGATAGAATGAAGGCTCCACAATCAAAGCATGGGTAGGAGGGTTTTTGTAGAAGCTACAAGACATGGTTAAGAGTCTTTTCATGTGTTTTTTTTTTAAGTGTACATATGTTTAACTTCCTTTCTTTTAGCTAAGGTTTCATGGCCAAATGCATGCAAGAATGAGTACAATGTTATCACAAGTATTATGTGAGACTCTATCAATCTTGGATTCCTTTTGGAATACCTTATTTCCCCCAATGTGGCTCCTATAGTGAACCACTCCCCATCAGATTTGAATATGTGGCCGGATGGGAACTGAACATCACACAAACCAATTGGTCTACAAATCATGACTACATATGTTTTTCTTGTATGTTAATTGTTTTTACCATTAATACTGAGAGTTATTATTTTAAATAAAGTTATAATTTAATTAATTCTTATGATTTTTATAATTTTAGTGAAACAAGTGTTTCAATAGTTATGATGGATTGATTTCTATTGCAATCTACCACCAATTTAAATAATATGGTTGTGCTAATTAAAAATAATAACATTAATAATTTGAAATTGTAGAAGACAACCCAAGAATAACTATTAGTTGGATGGCATGGATTTAACCTCCATGCAATATTCTAGAATATTCATAATTGTATACATAAATAGACTTATGTGCAAAGTAGTTATGAACTTTTCACTCTTCCAATTAAATTGTTGTGGGAATAGGCCTCCTTGAGCATAGTATGGAAGAGATGTAATATCATGTCTTGTAAACATTTTAACTTGCTCAAATTACATTTAAACAAAATAAATAAATAAAAATAAAATAACTAGCTTAATAATTGATATAATATTTTGGTAAAATAATCATTTACCATTGGTGGTTTTCTGCCTAAAACTTTTGGCAACCCATGGCTTTTCCCATGGTATATATATATATATATATATATATATATATATATATATATATATATATATATATATAGTAGGCTTGGTAGTTGTGCATCTTCATGATGTCCAAATTCTCACCCCTATCACAGGGTGAGAAGGCAGTTTATTTAATTCCTCAATATACAATCCTTCATCTCTTTTATTTCCAAAAGATTTTAGGTTGAAATCTTATGAATATTTTCAAACCACCTATTAGGTATTAGGTAAATAAAAAATTGAAGAATTATTAATGTGCCCATAGCTATGTCTAGGAACTAACATGTCCAACTTTGACTTCTAGATATGTTAATAATTATATAGCTTTTGATATATTGATAGATGTATTAGTATTGGTTTTTTGATTAATTGATACATGTATTTATTTTTACTAAATTATTAAGTATCCATATCTCATTGATAAATGCATTTTGCTATATATTTTCATTGCAATTTTCCAAATAAAAATAGGGAAGCCACTCGTTCAATTCCCTACCCCTACCCCTATTAAGGTGCTATATTAGACATGATGAAGATGTAGTCTTCCCAAGGTAACAAAAAAAAATTTCTTGTGAAAGAGTTTTTAAGAATATAAACTATTAAAAAAATTATTATATTAAGCTCTTGGATTCACTTTGGAACTTTTTTTTGTCTAAATTAAATTAACGAGTTGGAAAGTTACTATAATATGGATATAGAGGCTAATATAATTTGTTTCATGGTGGACAGTTTTGTTCTCTTCTATTCTATTTTATTCATGACTTAAATATCGTATTTGGTATGAGAGCTATCCTTTCTATTTTCCTATCATTCATTAATAGCTTTCTATCAATGACTTCCTCCTATTTTACCATAAGCAAATAAACAATAACATTGAGTTTGTGCATAAAATAGTTCCTAGTACCAAAGGAAGAAAATATAGTAGAAGTTATAAACCGAATAGGGCCTATATAAACCAATATGATACTGTATCATGTCAAGAGTGCTCATGTACCATCATCCTATAGACCTTCAATAAAGGTCTATTATACAAATAATTATAATGTAATTATTAATATTTTATTTAGTTAAATGAAGTTTTAAGTTCTAATTGTCTTGAAATTGTAAAAAATAAAAGGATGATTTTGGGTAATTTTGAATAACTATGATTTGATCCAAATTAAGAATCTTACTATTGTTGGTTATATTAACAAATTCAATGTGAACTTCTTGGAGGTGGTTGATATTTTCTCTCAACCTCTCTTTCCAAGAGTAGAATTAATTAGATATTACTTCAATGTATTATATTTGAGTTTGAATATTGTTATGGTATGAAATTTTATTGCATGATTGAGGAGCTCTAGATATGCAGATATGTTGTAATTTGATGTCTAGTTTAACCTTTTGATTTAGTAAAAAATTATAGAAATAAAAATAATAAATAAAGTGACACATCCAAGGTTAAAATATTTTATTTCCTAGGGATTTTAAAGAGAGGAGGACATGTTGTACAATGGAGATGTTTACTAGTAGTTGGGAAAATAATAATAATAAACAATAATTACAATTGTCAATAAAACATCTTTTAGTGGCTCTAACGCTACAACACAAAGGGGGTTTTAGGACAATATCTAAAACAATTTTTGAGTAAATTTTCTTAACTTGAGACAAAATTCCTTGAAAAGCAGTAAATCTTGAAAAAAAAAAATTAAAATGAAAAGTGGTAAATCTCTTTAAAAAAATCTCATATTCCTCTCATTCTGGTTCAAATTTCCTTACTTCCTCCTTGTAGAATCCAGAATAGCGAAGTTTCATAGAATATAGCTAAGTGGCATAGAATCAAGTGTAATTTGAAAATTATAAAGTGAGAGAAGCATCATAAATTTTGAAATCTTAAAAAAGAGTGAAAAGTTGTAAATCTTGGAAACAAATCTTAAAATGCAAAGCAGTAAATCTCTTTAAAAAAATTTCTCTTATTCTTCTGGTTCAAAATTCCTTGCTTCCTCTTTGTAGAATCCAGAATAGCAAAGTACGGTAGAATCCGTAATAGCCAAGTGAGAGAAGCATCATAAATTCTAAAATCTTGAAAAAAAATTCTTAAAATGAAAATTTGTAAATCTCTTAAAAATAATTTCTCATATTCCTGTGATTCTCATTCAAAAATCCTTGCTTCATTCATGTAGAATAGAGAATAGCCTAGTGGCCTAATCATCTCTAATTTTAAAATTATAAAGTGATAGAAGCATCATAAATTATGAAATTTTAAAGAACAATGAAAATCCTTTTAATATTGAAAAAAAATATATCTTAAAATAGAAATCCCTAAATCTCTTGAAAGAAAATTCTCATATTCCTCTATTGTGGTTCAAAATTCCTTGGTTCCTCAATATAGTGAAAATTATGAATTGGGAGAAGAATCATAAACTTTGAAATGTTAGAAAACCTTGAAAAGCTATAAATCTCGAAAAAACAATGGAAATGGAAGTTTTTGAAAAAACATAAATATTTAAAATTTTAAAAATATTGGTAATTTTATGAATTATGGTTCTAAATATTTGTGGATAGAAAAATATATTATTAATATTATATAATATATTATATTATTAATAAATTTATAAAACATAAAAAAAAATATCAAAATTAAATGTAAAATCTCAATAAATAGAACTCCAAAGTGGTAGTTTTATGAAAAGGGATAATATTTAAAATATTTCTAATTTTAGGAATTATGTTTTTAAAATTATTGTGCATAGAAAAATATATTATTAATATTGGATGACATTTTTTTTTTCTCTAATGGATAATCAACCCATGATTTACCTTTCCTTAAATATTAATTTTATTTGATAAATATTTAAAATTTTAAAAATATTACTAATTTTATGAATTGTGGATAGAAAAATATATTATTAATATTATATAAAATGTTATATTATTAATAAATTTCTAAAACATTAAGAGAAAGAAAGAGTATCAAAATTAAATGTAAAATCTCAATAAATGGAAATGGAAAGTGGTAGTTTTCAACCTCAAAAAGGATAATATTTAAAATATTTCTAATTTTATGAATTATGTTTCTAAATGTTTGGGTATAGAAAAATATATTATTAATATTAGATGAGTTAGATATTTTAAATTTTTTCTCTAATTAATAATCAACCCATGCTTTAGGGTTAAATATTATTTTTTATTTTTAATATTTAATATAGTTTTATGTTATTTCGGCACCATTCATGTTTAAGGTAGGTAAACCATATCATTAAAAAAATTCATCTATACCCAAATTAGATAATTAAAATTTGTCATGTCATATTAGGTACCTGTATCTCTTTTTAATTCTAAAAGATTTTGATTTGATTACATATTATGACATGGAAATTTAATGTTAAGTTTTTAAAATCAAATTTCCTCTAATGAAAATAAAGTATCAATAACTCTCAATTTTGATTAATTTTAGTTCATTTATAATAAGTGTACAATTTTGAATTAAATAGTTAAAATAAAAATACATCCAAATTAAAATCACAACTCAAATTATATCAAAATCTCTCTCAAAATAAATTTCAAAAAAAACACTTTACAAAACTGTTACAAATCTTAGTAAATTGAAAATGATACTTTTGAATGGAATGGTTGAAAATGAAGTAGCTAGATTTACATTGAAGTCAGACCCAAAATAATAAAACAATAAAAGCCCTTGTAACACAAATATGCCAATAACTTTGCAATTTTGAGAGATTTAAACTCTCATAATTTTGGTGTACCTTTTGCTCACTTCATCCTACATCGACCTTTTCCTTCAACCTCGTTTCTTTGATTTTGTGTAATTAGCATAGCTCATTGAATGGAGTAGCTTCCTTCTTCCCATAGATTCTTGATGGGAAGTTACTCCTTTCCTCTAGTAGTGCATTGAGCACTATGGTAGTCATTTCCTTGTGAGACATTATTTCTCCCAACTCATGGAGTTGGTATCTTATTTCTAACACCCTCATAAAGTAGATGCCATTCCTTCTTCTTTTGATATCTTCATCTTGTAGAGTTCTTGCCTTAACAAGATCACTTCTCGTGCAGTGCTTACAGAGAACAATTCTACAAGTTTGTCATATATTTCTTTTGATGTTTCCAGTTTTGATACATAGGGAATGAGGGGATCCTTGATGGATTCTATGAGAATCCTTTGAGCCCTTACTTCCCATTTCATTTAATTTTTAAGAGATTGAGATTCTTCCTTTGGAGGTTTTGTGACTAAGCCCTTAACGTGTTTCACAAATTCATGAGGATTAAATTTGTTCTCTTCTTCCATACAAGAAAGTTTGATGACCCAACCAACATATTTCTCTCCTTGCAAAAATACATTTTCATAGATTCATATGTGGGCATAAAGATAATTTATTGTGAAGATACTCCTTGATGACAACATCTTCAATCTCCTTCCTTCTTGCTTTTGATGATGATATGATAATAGAATATGTATTCTTGAAGAAGATGTGTTCCTTCAAATAGTGATCCTTGTATTAGAGGGAGATCACCTTGACTTCTTGATGATGTTAAAAACTTCTTTCTTGCTTCTTTTAGATGAGTAAAATGGGGTTGGCAACCAAAGGCTACCTTTCAAATAATTTTAGGAGAGTAGGGCATATTTAGAGGAGTCCAACTCAAGAAACCATAAGCAAGAAAATGAGAAAGTATATAACAAATATGGTTAGAGTACGCATCAAAATCCCCATCCTTGATTGAAATGGTGGGTTACACAAGGCTCATGAGAGAATATGGGATGGAGGGTAGATTGGCATTGTCAGAAAATGAGAGAACAGTTTTATCTACAAAAGGAATATGGGATGGAGGTTATGTCTGAGTTCAAGGAGGCTTTTAGCTTGTTTGACAAGGATGGAGGTGGATGTATCACAACAAAGGAGCTTCGGATAGTAATGCATTCTTTGGGTTGAAACCCCAATGTATATTGGAAGTGGTCAAAATGTTTGATATTCAATAATCTAGTACTGAATACAATCAACCACAAAAGAGTAGTTCTAATCTGCCTGTAAATGAAACATATTAAATACACCATTCCAAATTGATTTTGGTAAGGAAAATCAAAGAAATAGATGAGATTGGTCACCCATTGCCTCCATATAGAGTAAACAACAACAAAGCCCACTCTCTCCTTTACGACACAAATTGTCACATGCCAAGATGAAGCCAAAAAGATACATTTAATGATATTATTAGGATGAGTCAATATATGAAGCCAATATACATAGATTCTCTGAAGGACTACTCAAACTAGAGTCAACTTGCCTCCAAGGGAGAGCCACCTATGTGCCCATGACAAAAGTTTATAGTGGATTTTATCTATAAGTCAACTCAAATCCTTAATTCCATAACAATTATGTTGGATAATAAATCGAAGATATTTAAAATCTGCATCCAATGCAGTGCAGATAACACCAAAAATATGATAAATCTCTAGTACCAATGCATCATGCGGGTAAGCAAAAATCATATGAGATTTAATATTATTCATAAGGAGTCTAGAGACCGATCAAAAGAGGTCAATTTTCTAAAGAGTAACACATCATCCACAAAAATAAAAGAAGTAATTGTGATTTATCTACCTACACACCTATAACCAAAATTACGTTTAATTAATCTACCTCGATACCTTCAACCAAAATTACTGCCCTTGTGAAATTTGTGACTAATTCTTCCACAATCCAATCTTGTACCCTCAATGTCTACTTCTCGCAAAAGTTTTTATGGATATTTGGAAGTAGGCATATTGTCTACTAACGAATATTATGTAATTTTCCTCCACCATCCTTGTAGAAATTATGGTGTAGATTTGCAACTACTCATGAAGATTTAATCAAAATCAGAAGACACAAAGCTACTCTATTTCTCTGCCGAAGTCAATTCACAGTTTAGAACAAAATTTTTATACATGCAATAAGAAATAACCCACATGCACAAAAAAGTATTCTTGGGGAAAGTAATATGCTAAAAACCCCAATGTTTTCTTGCATTAATATGATGAATAGAAATGTATTACTTTGCTCAACTGAGCACAACCTGCAAGTGAATAACGTGTCTCTCTGCTCACTGAGAAACCTTGACCCAGACCTAGTAAATTTATGCCTCTTCTTTAGCCCATATTTCCTTGCGTAATTCCTTAAGAAATTAGGCCCCTATTATTTAGGAATTTTTACAAAATGGATTGCGTAATTCCCAAGGTTGAACATCTCACTCCATGAAACACTTGTACACTCAAGACTAGTCTAGAATTGATGTTACACTGCCTTGGAATCTCCGGCACATTTAGGGAACTCAAATTCTCCATGCACTAGATATTTTGGGTTGATTGATGAGTTAACTAGATGATCACGAATTTTGATTGAAGTCCCACTACATAATTGGCCTTCCACTAGTTCCTCAAGTAGTTGGAACTATTTTAACTGAAAACAACATGAGATAACTAACTTTAATTGCTACAAATTAGCCATCATACATGCTTAACTAAACTCTAACTCCTCGAACTCTAATTTACTTAGTAAACCAGGTGACACAAGACATGTCACACAATTCAAATGCATCCAAGTTGTCCGTTGATGTGGAAATTCATATTTTTCTCAATTTAATCAAGGAAAAATCAAATTGAGAATTTCTTACTGCATTTTTTCAAGATTCCCTCTCTGCAAGAAAGGGATTATCAACCACTGCTATCATGCACCTATGGAACTCAAACTTCCCTCTTGACAAAGCTTTTGTCAAAATGTTAACATCTTGCTGCTTTATCAGAATGGAGTGTAACAACATCATCTGCCTCTATACACAATCCCATAAATGGTGATATTGGATATCTATATGGTTGGATTGATCATGAAATACATGATTCTCATACAGATTGATGCAACTCTGATTATCACAATTGGATCCATCATGTGACCAAATAGTCTAAAAAGTATCTTTCTCATCCATATCACCTCACATGTTGCTTGACTTGCATCTATGTATTACATTTTTGTCTAGTTGAGCACCACATGTATTTGCTTCCTGTCATACCAAGCTGAAAATTCCAACTGATGTACTCTTTCGGTTTGATGGAATTCATGCCTAATCTGCATCTCTCAAGCCACACAACTTCAATCCCTCTACTCCTCTATACCATTATCCAAACTAGATAGTGCCTTTGAGGTATCATAAAACATGCTTACTTTCCTTCCAAAATAGTTTGGTTTACTTAACCATAGCTTGGCTTATCTCGATAGCTACATGACACATATCTCGTCATGTGTTCACAATATACATGAGTGGACCCACTAGCTGTCGATAAATGGTAACATCCATTTCATGTGAAGTGGCATCCTCTTTCCTCTAGTTGCTCATTAGAATTGTCTCCATGGGCTTACAACTCTCCATGTAGAATCTCTATAGTATCTCATTTGCATACTTGCCTTGAGAGACAAACAATTCCCCATCACCTTGCCATACTTCCAACCTGAGAAAGTAATGCATGAGACCTATGTCTGTTTCAAATTCCCTTGCAAGGTCCTCCTTGCAAGATATGATCAACTACTCATCACTAGTTAAAATAAAATTGCAGTTTCTATGTACTTCCCTAAGGTACATTCTTTTCATACATCCTGCCTCTCAAGTGCTCCTTTAGGGAGGGTAGTGGCTATTTTTTTTATAATATTCAAGGTGCCATGATCTAAATAGCCAAGTCTTATCTGCTAAATTTGACCTACATCGTGGCCCTGAACCTTCTCTTCCTTAGTGCTTAATGCAACACTATCTTCCACATCTAACTTATATAGATTCTTCACACAAGTCTCAATACTCTTCACCTGTCCCATGGCTACGTGTCTGAGGAATTTTTTTTCCATTGTTGAAGATCAAATCATAACCACAGTCTTCCAAAACTGTAACAGAAATGAGATTTTTCTTTAGGCCTAGAACAAACATGACATCCTTGAGCTTGAGAGGGGAGCCTAACTCCATCTAAAAGGTGATTGTACTGATACTGGTCATGTTGTACCTTCTGTCTTCCCCACATTTGATGTGCATCTCGAGATCTTTCTCCTATAGGTCACTAAAAAAATCTCTACACCTAATAATGTTGAACAATGCATCTGAGTCCAAGTACCACACGCTCCCCATGACTATGTTGGAAATGCAGGTGATAAGGGTAAAGTGAAGGTCAAACTGTGAAGCCAAGGCTTCACCCACTGCTCCTCCTAAGATATTCTAACTTTTCTTTTTTGGTGGGCACTTCATGGCATAGTGCCCATATTCATGACAATGGAAGAATTTGTTTTTTGACAAACCTTTCTTCTTTCCCCCTTGGCTGGATTGTAGTCTAGTTTGAGATTCTTCCCTTTTCCCTTGTTTCCCTTCCAACCAATGAAAAGTTTTCTTCATCCTTGCCCTTAGATGAGGTCACATCTCTAGCATTCTCCTTCATTTCCTCATGTACCAAATCATACCATAAGTGTTCCCTATTAGGTAATTTCTCCCTCTCGTTCACTAAATCTAGATAGTTATGCCAACTCTTGGGAAGACCCAGAAGGGTTATTCTTACCAAGTCATCATTTGAAACAATAACACCAACTCCTCCAAGCTCATCACAAACTTGTGTGAACCTCCTCATATATTGCAGGATAAAGTCATTCTTCTACATCTTGATATTTCAAAGTTTATCCTTAAGCACCAAATTTTTGTGGTCACTAGTATTCCAGAATAAGTTTGTGAGTTCCTACCACATTGCATAAGGATTTTCTTTCCCATGGAGATTGTTGACGATGTGGTCCCGCACTCCCTCCAATATTATTCTCCACACCTTGGCTATAACTTTCTTCCACTGAGCAAGGTTTTGGGCATCAGATTCTGATGGTTTTGTAACATATCTCTTGATGTAATCGAATACGTCCTCCATGTGATCCTTCCAGTCTATGAAATTAGATCTTCCTTCCAAGACATACTCTAAATTTAGCCCGTTGAAGGTCATCTTCTCAGCTCTTAAGAGATCTTGCTACACTAAACTGCAAATTCGAACCTCTTGAGAAACACATTCGAAATTCTTGCTCTAATTTGAATCCTGCTATGATATAATGTAGAAATTATGTTGTAGATTTGCAACTGCTCATGAAGTTTTTAAAAATCATAAGACACAAACATACTCTACTGCTCTACAGAAGTTAATTCACAATTTAAAACAAAAATTCAGATATGCAATAAGAAATAAAACACACGCACACAATAATTTTCCTCGGGAAAGAAATCTGCTAAAAACTCTAATGCCTTCTTGCATCAATATGATGAATACAGATGCATTACAATTTCTTTACTCAACTCTGCATAACCTATAAGTGAATAACTTATCTCTGCACACTAAGAAGTTCAAACCCAAACTCTATCAATTTTTGCCTCTCCTTGAGCCCTTATTTCCTTCTACAATTTGTTCAGAAATTAGGCCCCTATTACTTAGGGTTTTTTCAAAAATGGATTGCGTAATTCCTAAGGTTGATCATGTGACTACATGAAACACCTGTACGCTCAAGACTAGTCTAGAACTAATGTTACACTGCCTTGGAATGTCCACCATAACTGGGGAACTTAGATTCTTTCCATGCAATAGCTATTTTGGGCTCATTGATGAGTTAACTAGATGATCACTGCGTTTGAGAGAATTCCTAGTGCACAACTAGCTTTCCACTAGTTCCTCCAACAGTTAGAATTAGTTTATTTGAAAACAACTTGAGATAATTGACTTTGATTGCTACAAATTAGCAATCACACAAGCTTAAGTGAACTCTAACTCCTCCAGCTCAAATTTATTGAGTAAAATGGGTGACACAAACCATGTCATACAAGCTAATTGCACCCAAGTTGTGTGATGATGTCGAATTTCATATTTTCTCAATTTATTCAAGGCAAAATCAAATTGAGAATTTCTTGCTGCATTTTTCAACAATCCTTTAGGTGAATCTAATCCATGTTGCGAATCCAACACAACTATGTGTTAATAACAACATCCAATGGATATAAGTAGAGTTCAAAATAGATAAAACAATCAAAAAACGCATATCAAAACACAATCGATGGCGGCCCTGAAAAGTACTTCAACTATGTTACCACCTACCCACATTCATCAAAAGTGCCTCCATTGCTCCTCTCACAATGTACACCTCTATTGTTGGCCTCCATTTCACTAAATCCCATAAGTTGTTGTCAACCTCCATCGCTCTACTTCTCGAAGAACCCATCAATAGAGTAAAGATGAACCCCTAATCCTTTACTTTTCTACTAGCGCCACATATTGAAAATTTTAAGACAAAAGATTTATTTTTTCTTATACAATTTCCCTTCATGTAGTAATGTTGAATGTAAATACATACAAGCTGTCTCTAATCGTATCAATAGAGATTGAAGGGACAAAAGAGTAATTAATGTATGGGAAATATTACGAAAGTGAAATATCAGTGCTAGTATAGGCGTTGTAAAGCCCTCGAGTCATGGTGCGATCAACGAAGGATGCACGACAGGCGCACGATGAGTTGGAGGTGTGACCAGCGAGTTGGGAGCGCCCGCACGTTGCGACGAGCTGACTAAACAAAGGAAAAAAACCAAGGCAAACACGAAAGTCATCTTAAAAATGACTAAGTGTAGAGAATTGGTGTTGAACTTATATGGTAGGTGGTCCCATGTATGGGCGCCCACACCATGGGCCGATGCAACAAAGGGGCAAGTTGGACAAAATAGTGGGTTGGCTTGGCGGGTCGACACCCCAACCGAAGGGCCAACCACCATATAAAGGAGCAGGCGGAATGGTGGCAAAACAAAAATAACGAATCTTCTAAGTTTCTTGGCGAGCAAAGAGTGTGAGCTCACTTGGAGGAGACTGAAACCTTGGAAAGGTGTAGGCAAAGTTCACAGGATGAAGCAATTAGTCGCAGAACAGTGAACATGTTTCGGCTGGCCGCAGGCAACGAGTAGCGGGTGATGCAGGAGCATTCAACTCAAAGGGAATTATTGTAAATAATAGACATAGGGGTCATGCATTAGTTTCCTAAATTCCAAGTTACTTAGACATTCTCAAAATAAATAAATAAAACTAGGAGAGCTTTTAGGCACAAAAGGAATGGATATGGACCATTAAGTGATAAGGAAAGCTTTTCTATTTTAGAACAAGGGAAAAAGACAAAATAAAGCTGAAGGGATGCTTTTGCCATGTGTATGCATTGCATGTAGAGTTTTAGAGTTTTTAGTTGAGTGATTTTAGGATTTTTTATCATGCTAAGTTTAATAGATTATGGAGCCTCAAAGGCATTGAAGGTAGGAGTGGGTGTGAGGAGTGAGTGTGAGGAGTGAGCAAGGTTCTCCTTGGGAGCCTTCGGGCAGTTTGTAAAAGGGCCATAGATTTGCATATCTGGCCATGAATAGAAAGATCTGTGTGAATATTTGTTTTATGTGAATATGAATATGTTGAATTCGATTTGTATGGATATGTTTGCGTTTAACAAATTCTGAGATATGGTTCTGTGCATGATGGCAGAAATCGATGTTATATAATGTTGAAATCATATGGGTGTTGATGGTTCTAGTTTTGTTTCCATACGAATTGCTGTGTGTTAATCCAGTTGCTTGTCGTTTTTCTCAACGCGCAGTTGCTGTGCGTATTAATTATTGAATCCGCTATCTTGCGTGTGATGATACATTGCCTTGAATATACAGTTACGCAGGTGTTTTTCTAATGATATACCGCCTTGAATTGAACCTTGTCCTCGCAGAATTCTTGAATCTCCATCTCAGTTTATATTTGAAATTATACCTGGAAGTTGTCACTCCTGTTGAGCCCACAACCAGCATCAAAGACCTCTGAAGCTGTCCGTCGTGTGACAAATATTCAAACCTTTCGGTTGTGGAGTGATAGAGTAACCAGGCCGAGAGCAGCTTAGGAATAAACGGTATAACCGTTTATCTATCACCTAAACCGCGGACTCAAGGCAGAAGCTCGGACTTTGAGCGATAACACGTAGGGACAAATGTATGTAAAATGATAATTTAACTGTTAAATGATAACAGATTTCAACAATTAAATAAGGCGAATATACGCAGCAATTAGTCCTTGAAGAGCTGCGCCCATACCAAAGTAAAGATAGACTGTGGATGTGCGTAAGTAAGTGGGCAGACATATGAGGAATACGCATTAGCGACTTATATATATATATCGACCCGAACCCAGCATGGAGAGTAGAGAAATACATATAGCATTGGTCCATAATATACGAGTCTTTGCCCATGGCAAAGTCCAGCCTATATAACTGACGTCGATATCAAAGGTGAAGGGAGAATCTACGGGCGTATATAACATGGATATACATATACATTGTGTGGGTAAGTCCACCAATTATATGTTTCTTTAAAGAATTTCATGAAGAGCACTATGTGTTAAACAAGTATGGTTTTTATAGCATTGTGTGTTAGACAAGCATGGGTTTTGTAAATCATGAGATTACAACGCCATGAAACAAGCTTTTAGATGCATGGTGAACGGAGGATCCTGGTAGAAGCGGCCTGGAAGCGGCCTGGGCTGCATCAGGTGGTATCAGAGCTAGAATGCTCAACTGAAGATGTTGGTTTTTTTTTAGAACTGAAGTGGGATGAATGATTTTTAATCTGATATGCAAACTACACAAGTGAACAAGATTGCGGAAGAGGAAAGAAGACAAGATCATGCAAGATCTTAAGAGGTGAGATTATTTTTCTGATTTGAAATTTATAAATGAAGTTTATGGTTGCAGAGACGGTGGCAGTGAACCTAGCATTCAGCTGAAGGCTGGATAGGGAGGACAATTGCAGTGAAGAAGAAGAAGGTGAGTTGAAGAGATAACCTAGAGAGAGCAGAGGAGTGCTCAAGAGGTTCCAGAGGAAGTGAACCAGTACTTACCAAAAGACTGAGTGAGGAGAGCTCGGTGAGGTAAGTTGTAGCAAGAGAGGTTTCTGTTACAGAGGCTATTAAAACTCATGGTGAATAGAAAACTTACGAGGAAGCAGTCTGCCAGAGGCAGAGAGAGTTTTTATAGAGGAAGAATAGGTTCAGAGACATGCCACAGAGATGAAATGACTGCAGAGGTTCGAAAAAGAGAGATTGCAGAGATAAAGGTACAATTGTAGGTACTAGAAAAATGGCTACAAGAGCGGGGAAATCGGAAAGGAAAATGGATCTTTCCACTGAAGAGAAAGAGAGTGATTTGGCGACAGTTGCAAAGGAGGTTGAGGCAAATTGTGATTGCCTTGTTGAAAAAGGGACTTAGAGTTCTTGCGCCAGAGTTGGAGTTTGAAATTCCCACATGCAGATATATTAAAAGAAAAATGTTGAAGGAAGCAGTCAAGACTGAAAAGTCTTGTGGTTTTAAAACTAATGAATTGTGTATGTTTGCAGGTACAATACAGGAAGATGAGCAAATTTTGAAGTTTGTTCAAGAAGAGTTGAATTTGAAGACTGTTCAGATCGATGCTGAGATAACAAGATCACAGGAGGAAATGAAGACAGAGGAGAAGATCATTGATGATTTCTTGAGTTATTGGACAAATCCAGTGAGATGGATAATGTAAAACCATGTATTTTTGTAGCTAATAATTGTGGTGTGATTACAGGTTTTACTGAGGAGGATGTGCAACCTTGTGCAACTGTTATAGCACAAGAGGAAGTTCTTATGGATGCAGAAGAAGTGTATCAGTGTGTAGCACGGATAAGTGAAGCAACAGTTGAGTCTGTTAAACTTGGTGATTTTCAAACTGGAAGTTTATGTATGAATGCAGGTGATGATGATATGCTTCAGCAATGGTACAGAGAAATTGCATTATTAGAATACTTGTTGAAGAATCCAGAATATGACAGAGAGATTGCAGAAGAAAGAGTTCAGTACAATGAACAAAAGGAGAAAGACATCATGGAAATAGATGGTATGGGAGGAAGACTGGTTGATAGTCTTAAGAGTTCTTTAGAGAATTATTTGGGCAGAGAGAATCAACATACTGATGTGCTGATTGAGATGGAGAATTCAGAACAGCATACTGAGATGCTGGCAGAGGGAAGTAAGGCACTCATGCCTTATGATTTTTGTTTTAACATGTGTTTTGTGAATGCAGGAATTGTTGCCGGTGCTTAGAAACATTTGACTCCGCTGAGCAGTCAAATGAAGGAAAAAGAAGTTCTCTGTTCCAGAAGACAAGAGGGGGTGGATGATCGGGTGGCAGTGAGAACAGAGACCAGTATAGAAGCAAGAAATCAGCAGCTTGAATATTTATTGGACAAGGAAATTGAATTAATCAGAAGAATCATGCTGGAAGTGTCTCAGAAAAAGACATCAACAAAGAAGAGAAGTAGCAGAAGAAGCAAGAGGAAGACAACAGAAGATTGCAAGAGTACAGCTAGTGGAGCAAAGCAGCATAAAGTGTGGAAACCTGGAGAAGAACAACAGACAGAAGTAGCAGCAAAGGGAAAATTACAGTACAAGATATGGGATCCATGCAAACATAGATCTGAACACATGATCAGGAGATCATGAAAATTTTCTACCTTGGGAGTATGATGCGGGAGCATTCAACTCAAAGGGAATTATTGTAAATAATAGACATAGGGGTCATGCATTAGTTTCCTAAATTCCAAGTTACTTAGACATTCTAAAAATAAATAAATAAAACTAGGAGAGCTTTTAGGCACAAAAGGAATGGATATGGACCATTAAGTGATAAGGAAAGCTTTTCTATTTTAGAACAAGGGAAAAAGATAGAATAAAGCTGAAGGGATGCTTTTGCCATGTGTATGCATTGCATGTAGAGTTTTAGAGTTTTTAGTTAAGTGATTTTAGGATTTTTTATCATGCTAAGTTTAATAAATTATGGAGCCTCAAAGGCATTGAAGGTAGGAGTGGGTGTGAGGAGTGAATGTGAGGAGTGAGCAAGGTTCTCCTTGGGAGACTTCGGGCAGTTTGTAAAAGGGCCATAGATTTGCATATCTGGCCATGAATAGAAAGCTCTGTGTGAATATTTGTTTTATGTGAATATGAATATGTTGAATTCGATTTGTATGGATATGTTTGAGTTTAACAAATTCTTAGATATGGTTCTGTGCATGATGGCAGAAATCGATGTTATATAATGTTGAAATCATATGGGTGTTGATGGTTCTAGTTTTGTTTCCATACGAATTGCTATGTGTTAATCCGGTTGCTTGTCATTTTTCGCAACGCGCAGTTGCTATGCGTATTAATTATTGAATCCACTGTCTTGCGTGTGATGATACATTGCCTTGAATATACAGTTACACAGGTGTGCCTTTTTCCGATGATATACCGCCTTGAATTGAATCTTGTCCTCACAGAATTCTTGAATCTCCATCTCAGTTTATATTTGAAATTATACCTGGAAGTTGTCACTCCTGTTGAGCCCACAACCAGTGTAAAAGACCTCTGAAGCTGTCCGTCGTGTGACAAATATTCAAACCTTTCGGTTGTGGAGTGATAGAGTAACCAGGCCGAGAGCAGCTTAGGAGTAAACGGTATAACCGTTTATCTATCACCTGAACCGCGGACTCAAGGCAGAAGCTCGGACTTTGAGCGATAACAGGTAGGAACAAATGTATGTAAAATGATAATTTAACTGTTAAATGATAACAGATTTCAACAGTTAAATAAGGCGAATATACGCAGCAATTAGTCCTTGAAGAGCTGTGCCCATACCAAAGTAAAGATAGACTGCGGATGTGCGTAAGTGGGCAGACATATGAGGAATACGCATTAGCGACTTATATATATATCGACCCAAACCCAGCATGGAGAGTAGAGAAATACATATAGCATCGGTCCATAATATACGAGTCTTTGCCCGTGGCAAAGTCGAGCCTATATAACCGACGCCAATTTCAAAGATGAAGGGAGAATATACTGTGGGCGTATATAACATGGATATACATATACATTATGTGCGTAAGTCCACCAATTATATGTTTCTTTAAAGAATTTCATGAAGAGCACTGTGTGTTAAACAAGTATGGTTTTTATAGCATTGTGTGTTAGACAAGCATGGGTTTTGTAAATCATGAGATTACAACGCCATGAAACAAGCTTTTAGATGCATGGTGAATGGAGGATCCTGGTAGAAGTGGCCTGGGCTGCATCAGCGGGAAGGTGGGTCGGCGAGTTGTTACTGAGGTGAGGCAAGTTAGGCGAAGTCGCAATTCGAGAGAGTGGGGAGAACGAGAGTTGACTCACAAGTTTGGCCGCAGGCTAGGTGGGCGCACACAGAGGCGTCAGGTACACTACGGTAGGCATGTCAGATGAGCTAGGAAAGCTCAGGCGAAGGCATCGAGTAGGTCAAAACAGTGAATATGTGTAGCGACTCACCCAGGTGAGGCGAGTTGGGTTGAACGCGCCTCGCATAAAGTTGAATGAGCGTGGCGAGTTGGGTTAACTGGGCATGCGACATGATAACTTGGTGAGCAGACGACCTCGGGCGGTGGGTGCTCAGGTGAGTTGAACGGCAAGTTGGTGGAGCACGCTGGCAGGTCGACACGGTGAGCTGGGTGACTGTGAATGAAGGTTGGAACGCAAGAAGGTGTTGTCCAGTGTTAACGGTGGGTGTGCCGAAGGTGAGTAGGGCGACTCATGGGTCGGGCGACATGGCATAACGAGCCGGTGCGATGGTGGTTTAGTGCGATGGTTGAAGAGTTGGCACAGGTGGGTGATATGCCCCGAAAACACTAAATGGGAAGCCAAATGACGAGCTCCCGAACTTCAGAATGATGAAACAGTGAAGTAGCCCAGTGGGCGCCTCTGCCCAATGAAATGGCAAGGCTACACACTGTGCAGTCCAACTTTGTAAATTTGCAGGTTGAATGTAAGTTTATATAAAAACTGAAGATTATCATTATTATTTAGGTAGACTCATATTGTAGGGAGATGCCCCTTCTGGTTTATATCTGCAGTGCACTTTTGGTTAAAATGATAATGATGATGATGATGAATGTAATGTGAAAGATAAATACTTAGTAAAGTGAAAAATAAACTAAGTATAAAAAGTAGGCGTAGTCCATACTTGCAAGTATTCTTAAAAAGAAAGTGGGTGGTGGTGCCGCACCCCCCATCATGTGGTTGGAAGAGTACCGCAAGGTTAGGGGCGTGACAGGCGGGATACACTAGTAGCCCAGAAGGTGGGAGACTTAGGGTGCAATGTGAGGGTCAATTTTGTACTTGTTAGATAATATTTTCTTAAATTGATAAGTTTTTGTCGTAATTGTTAATTTTCTTAAATGTGTTTCATCTTAAGTGGTCATTGCCTCAAATATAATGTTGTCTTAAAATATTTTTGTCTTAATGTGTTTTTGTCTTAAATATAAAGTTTTGTCTTAAGCTATTTTTGTCTTAAAATAAAGTTGTCTTAAAATAAAGTTTTGTCTTAAAATATTTTTGTCTCAAACTCTTTTTGTCTTAAAATATTTTTGTCTTAAACTGTTTTTGTCTTAAATATAAAGTTTTGTCTTAAAATATTTTTGTCTTAAACTGTTTTTGTCTTAAATTTAAAAATTTGTCTTAAAATATATTTGTCTTAAGTTGTTTTTGTCTTAAATATAAATTTTTGTCTTAAAATATTTTTGTCTCAAATTGTTTTTTTAATGTAAAATAATTAAAATAAAAAGTGGCTTTTTAAGACAAAAGATTTGTTGTCTTAAAAAAATGTCTTAGAAGTGCCCTTGGTGTAGTAGTGTATAATTACATAAAATTTAGAATAAAGTAAAAAAATAAAATTAATAACTTATTTATAATTAGAATTAGAATTAATAACTTAAAATCCTAGACATATTAATTTTCGATATCTGTTACTTAAATCCATATTAATTTTGCATATGTGTTGATGGGTAAATATATTAATGGAAAGAGATTTGATCCATATGATGCCCTTGATAGATGTAAAATTAAGATGAAATAAAACTCAATGTGATAACGAGGAGAATAGCCCTTGAATTGTAATGCACCTTCCCAAACAACTAAATAAATATAGGCCAGGAGAATGCCCTTTAGGTTAGGATTCATTGTGTACGATTTGAGGGGACAGGAATCCAAGTTGACCCTAAAAAGAAGGATAGAGAGAATGCAATGGAATTCAAAATTTGAGATATTAGTAATCCATAACAACTCAAAAGTTCACCGATTACAAAATATATATTAGATTTATCTATAATTTTTTAAATATTTATAAATTTTATTATTTTCAAAAATTACTGTAATAAATTGTTAGTTTATATTTAAATTAAAATGAATTAAAATTTATTTTAAATAGAAAATAAATATTTATAAATAGATTTTTTTAATATATTTATTAATTTCCTGTACGATGGCATTAATTTGAATGGTTGTTTTGTAACAGTGCTTTTAGGTGGAACGTTTTTAGCCCATGTTACCTTAAAAAAATATTATTAATAGATTATTATTGCAAAATTATTATTATTTATTATTTTAAAAATCATTTGTATATGAAAATTAGGGTAATTTAAGAATCAAAGTGAAACAAAATAAAGGGGGAAAAATGGCTAAAACATGACACAAGTGCAAAGCGCATCATGTTTCTTTTCGCACTGTGTGGGCGTTGCAGACATTTGAAGCTATTTAGGGTTTCTCGCGGTTTGCAGAGATTTGAAGGGTTTCCGGTTGTTCCGTAAAGCGAAACGGGAAAGAAAGGAATGGGCAGAAGGAATGAGAATCGAGTTCCAAAGCGATGAGAAGGGATTCGAGGGAGCTTGGTTTCAGGGAACTGTCACAATTCCTGGCAGGCTCGGCGATCCTTGCCGTATACAGTTGGATAATTTTGTAAATGATAACGGCGAACCAATGGTAGAGGAGGTGCAGCCGGATAAAATGCGACCTGTTCCGCCTTGAAGCCAGTTGGCTGTTCCCTTACGGGACGGATTATTCGTAGAAGCGTACGACAAAGACTGCTGGTGGCGTAGATTCGTCATGACGAGGCTCTTCTGTGGGAAGGAGTTTTGGTTGGTTTACTTTCTCGCCACCAAAACTCTCTGCGCACATCGCCTTTCAGCCTTACGTACCGCTCACGACTGGAAAGACGAAAACTGGCACTTGGATTGATTCCTCGATCTAAGGTCCTTATCTCTTTTATTTCCAACCGATTTTTGGTGGAATTGTTATGATTATTTTCAAACCACCTATTAGGGCTTACGTAAATAAAAAAGTGCAGATTTCTTAATGTTCTCATGGCTATGTCTGGGACCGAACATATCGTAGCTTTGGAAGAGAAGTGATCCGGTCGGATCACCTCCCCTCTACCTGTGTTCAGCGAAATTCTTTCCTTGATTTATCAATTCATTTTTATTCTGAATTCAAAACTAGTCCTAGATAGACTTAGGATTTATTTTCTGTTTCTTGCCTTTTAGACTAGATTCACATTTATATTAATTCACTGCAATTTTAGAAGTCTCATTTTGCGTGAGAAAGTTCATTGGTGGCAAAGCCCTTGTGTTAAATGGAAAATTTCTTTCTTGTGTTGATTGTAAATTACAAACATCACAAGCTAGCAGTGAGACCTAGAGGGAGGGATAATTGGACCCAATTGGACCAGTCCAATCACAACCCAGCCCCAAGGGAAAAGAGCCTAATTTAGGGTTTTAACAAGATCTTTTGCTAAATGTCAAGATCTTTTGCTAAATGTTGATGAGGTTGTTTTTTGGCTGTCAACCTTTTTGGGGCTAGGAGGGCCACTAACCAGTATTCCTTTAGAGGTTTGTTTTTTCAAATCTTGTCTATTTATAATGGTTCCTTCCAAACATACTTACTATTTGGAGTTGCTTTCATAACAAGCAACTACAACTATTCCAATGAAGGTAGTAAAACACTTCTCAAAACAAAGTGTAATGGTAAGAGAAAAACTTCTTCTTTTTATCATATTGTTCAAGTTATTTTAAATTGTAATGATAATTGTATGGATGACAGTACTTGGGACTAATTTATAAGAATGTTACTGGAGGGATTGCAAGAGTATGATTACAATAAGGTATGTGTGGAACTTGAAAATTGTTATTTTAAGGTATGTTCTATGGTTAGAGCTTGAAAATTGTTATTTTAAGGTATGTTCTATGGGTAGAGAAATTTATTTCAATTTTCAGAGATAGCTCAATATCTTTTCTAGATTAACAATCACATCAGCATAATAGTAAATTGGAGATAGAACATAAACATAATAGTAGCTAAAACAGGAGGAAACAAGATGTGAGGCTATCCAGGGAGAAACCCAATGTGGGGAAACCTTGATCAATTCTTCTTATATTTTCTTCACATGAGGATAATAGTAAATTGGAGATAGAACATAAACATAATAGCAGCAAGACAAGGGGAAACAAGATGTGAGGCTAGAGGGACAAACCACAATGTGGGGAAACCTTGATCAATTCTTCTTATATTTTCTTCAATAGTTCAGCAGTCCTACAAATATTGCTAGATTCAAAATTAAACTAAATTAAAATTCAAATGAATATAAGTGGAAAAATACAGAACCATTGCCAATTCAACGAGGAAAATGCCAACAGAAATAGGAAAATCAAACCAATATTGATCAAAACAACCAACAACCAATAACACCGTCTGTCTATAAATTCAAAGTGAATTCAAATACATATACATGTCATTATTATTAACTATTTAGCAAATTGATGACAAGTTTGTCTTTGTTTTAAGCACAATTGTATCAGTTAATGCAATTGTTTTGCTGAATTTGAAATAATTTTACTTGAATTTAGATATGGGTGAAAGTAGCTATTATGAAATAGCTAAATGTACATATTTTTCTCAATAAGTTATATATCTTTTCTTGATTTATCAATTTATTTTTATTGGGAATTCAAAACTAGTCCAAAATGCCTTATCATCATTTTATTTTTTCTCTTGATTAGGATGAGGCCTTTATATTTTCCTAATCTATATAGACTTAGGATTTATTTTCTGTTTCTTTCATTTTATACTAGATTCACATTTATATTACTTCATTTTTAGAAGTCTCATTTTTCCTTAGAAAGTTCATTGCTGACTAGCCCTTAGGTCAAATGGAAAATTTCTTTCTTGCAATTGCATTAGTTCAATTGCCTCTTGTTGATTGTAAATTAAAAACATCACAAGCTAGCACTGAGACCCAGAAGGAAGGATAATTGGACCCAATTGGACCAGTCACAACCACTAGCCCAAAGGGAAAGGAGCCTAATTTAGGGTTTTAACATGATCTTTTACCAAATGTTGTTGGCGTTGTTTTTAGTTTCAACTTTTTTGGGACTAGGAGGGCCACTAGAAAGTATTGCTTTTAGAGTTTTGTTTTTTCAAATTTTATCTATTTATAATGGCTCCTTTCAAACTTACTTACTATCTTGAGTTTCTTTCATAATAGGCAACTACCACTACTCCAATGAAGGTAGTAAAACACTTCTCAAAACAAAGTTTAATGGTAAGAGAAAAACTTCTTTTTATCATATTGTTCAACTTATTTTAAATTGTAATGATAACTTTATGGATGAGACTGTGAAAGACCAAGACAAATATGACTAGTGTTCTTGCAGCGATTCCAAGAGTATGATTACAATAAGGTATGTGTGGAACTTGAAAATTGTTATTTTAAGGTATGTTCTATGGTTAGATAAATTTATTTCAATTTTTAGAGTTAGCTCAAATATCTTTTCTAGATTAATAATCAGCTTAGCATAATAGTAAATTGGAGATAGAACATAAACATAAATAGCAACCAAGACAAGAGGAAACAAGATGTGAGGCTAGCCATGGACAAACCACAATGTGGGAAACCTTGATCAATTCTTCTTATATTTTCTTCAATAGTTGGGCAGAGAGAGACATAGTACATATACAACAAAATTCAATACTTTGGCTTATCTAAATAACAACACAAATCATGTCAAAGAAGATGATACATGAGGTAACTAAACTCATTCTCAGAGGTGACTCCATCAGCATGTTGCAGCTGTCATTGTGGTGCACCTCATTATGATGCTCTCCATCAGGATGTTGCACTCATTATCATGGTCACATGATGCACCCATCATCACTATGCTTCATCTCATCATGCTTCCCTAATCATGATTGTACCCATCACTATTGTCAACTTATATTGCTGCACCACTATCATTAACGTGTTGTTCATCACAAACTACATCATAGGGATACTGATCTCTCTCATCTAGATATGTAGCTGCATCCATTGGCTGTATCTAAAAATGTTGCATAAACCATGTAGTATCCAACCATTGTGCTGCATCTCCTATAACGTTGTCCACCTCCTCCATAAGAAGGAACACTACATAGTGCCCTGGCTACTTGCTATGATAAGCTATGATCCCATAGTCCTAGGATACAAACAAGGTTATCATCAACATGTGGCCCACTAAAATACTATGCTGATATGTGTGCTATTGGAGCTTCTTCTCATCTAAGGTATGGAGGTTTCTCATTGTTGTAGCAGTTCCTTTTGTCAATGGTATAGTCCTTCTCACTGTTGATGAGAACCTCTTGTGACAGGGTATAGGATCTCCTCATAAAACATGTGAAGAGACCTCTCCTTTCTAGGTGGTTGGTCTTTAGAACTAAGGCCAAGATGTGCACCTAAAACACATTCTTAGAACTCTTAACAATGTCTCTTTCTTACAGCTGATAGGTGGTGTAGAAGACTACAACTAGGGCCTCATTTGAGGTTTCTCTATCTCTATCTAGGGTGAAAAGACTTGATGCTAGGGCATGAAGGAACTTTGGCTAGGGAATGATGTACACTAGGGTAGCTTGTATAGGCCTCCTTCACCATGCTAGATCTCGAGCTTGAACTACCCCTAGGCATCATGAACTGCGGTTAAGTCTCCTTGATTGAATGGAAGTTAGATCAGCTTCTTTAGGACTGATGCTAGGGAAGTATTAGATCTTTTCTTGACTTACTGTGGCTAGGGCTCCTTGTTTAGTCTCCTTCCATCTATTTTGATTGCTTGATGGAGGATGAATTTCACTACTGAAATCCAATCCCCATTAAAGGAAAGGTGCTTCCACTAGTAATGGAACCAATGGAATCCTTGTTAATATTTTCTTTCCACCAAACATTTGACATTGTGTACAACTTCTATTACCAACTTGGTAGTCTTGATAATGATATCATACTTTAAAAACTTAGTTATCCATCTCCCTCTCCTTCCATCACTATCAGGTTGAGTTAAAACAATTTTGACAACACTATGAGTTAAAATAGGCAATAATAGAAGAGTCAAGGAGATAGACTCTAAAGGCTTTGAGAGGTTGAACTAAATATTAGTCCTATTTTTCAATGATTTCATACTTTAGCTCAACATATCTCATGACTTTGCTAAAAAATGAAGTGGGTTGGTCATCTCCATCTTTATTCTTTTACAAAAGAATGACAACTAAGGTAGTTTCAGAGGAAAAAGAAAAGATACTAAATGGTCCAAAGTAATGGGGACTCACTAAAATGGGGGCTTCTGCCATTTCCTTTTTAATCTGATCAAATGCATACCTTGTAGGAATGGTTCATTTAACTTCATGGTTCTTTTTCAGCATATCAATTATGTCCTTAACCTTAACTATTTCATCATAATTAGGGATAAACCTTCTTAAAAAAATAATTTTCCCAAGGAAAGCTTGAATCTCCTTCTTATTCCTTAGTAATATAAGTGCCTGAATTTCTGAGAATCTTTTAGCATCAATTGCAACTCTTTCTTTGGAAATTATGTGGCCTAGCAATTTTCCTTCTTGGAGTCCAAACAAAGACTTCTTGGGATTAAGGGAAATCCCAAATTTTCTACACCTATAAAATACCTTTCTCAAATTATTTAAATGCTTTTGGTCATAACGTAAAATCATCTAAATAAATAACAACAAATTTTTTGGTCTTACCCACAAATTCCAAGTCGATAGCTCGCTGCATTGTTAGTTAACTGAAAAGGCATGGTGGAATACATGAATGTGCCCCAAGGATTTGTGAATGCAGTTTTTTCTCTATGCTATGGACCAACCATAATTTGATTATATCCACAAAAACCACCTAACATGGAAATTCAATTGGCTCCTGAAACTTTCTAAATTAATTGATCCATATTATGTAATACATAATTATCTTTCACAGAATATTTATTCAAATTCCTAAAATCTACACATAATCTAATTTCACCATTCTTTTTTCTCAATAGAACTATATTGGCTACCCAATTGGAATATCTCAATGGAACTATTATTTTAGCATCAAGTAGCTTCTTAAGTTCTTTTTCAATAATAGGAACAAGCACAAGATTAATTCTCCTCAATTTTTCTTGAAAGGTTTTGCTTTTGGTTTTAATGGAATTTAATGTTCAATAGTACATGTATCATATGTTTTTAATTCATTATAAGATGAGGAAATAACATCTTTGTAGGCTTTAAGGAGGGCTAAATATTTGTGTCTGGCTTGCATTGACAAGGATGCATAAATTTCAACATTTCTAATTTCTTAAGAACTTCAAATGTTATAAATTTCAATATTTTCCTCATGTGAATTTGATAGCAGATTTTTGGGAACATGGTTATGATCAAAGAGCTTCTGAAGAGCGACTAACCCTTTTGGAATAAAATTGTTAGATAATTGAATAATGTTATGATCAGCAAATTTTGGGTCAAATTATGGTGTTTGATCTTCATTTCAAACTTCAAGATTATCAAGTTGTCTTCTTAAACTTGCAGATTTGATAATTCGTCAATGACCTGCAAAAATGATTTTAGTTGCTAGTCATCATCAAATATTTGTCAGTGCTTAAGATTTTCAGGGATAGATTGTTTGTACTTGACTTGAATTTGGTATTAGACTAGCATTTGATCAATAACTTTAAAAGAACTAGCAGAAACAACCAAGTAATATGCATGAACATTTAGATCTCTAGGAATAGCAGTGATATTGAATGCTAAAAAGAAATTTTTAATTGAATATCAAATCTCATTCCTATAAGATCTTAGTCTCAGGTGACACTAATTCCTAACTTGACAATATGTTCATAATAAAAAAATACACTAAATTATGCACCTTAAGACTTCTTGCTAACTCAAATCCTAGGAAGAAAGCTTCATACTATGATACATTATTAGTTACATCGAATTAAAGCTTACATGATTGGGTAATGCTTTCTTTATTTGGTGAAATTAATATAATTCGAGCTCTTGCTCCATCAAGCAAGAACCACCAAAGTACAATTTCCAAATATCATTGTTGATGGTTTTAGGTTTGTCAACAATCTTTTCAATAGTAAGGTGAGTATTTTGTGAATTATTAGTTGATAATTCAAAACACCCAAAGTCTTGGTCAACCTTATAAATAGGATGATTTTTAGCTTGATCATATTTACAAACAGTATTCATAAATCTAACATCTCTCTATAATCTGCGATGCTCACCACTATATACCAAAATAGTGACATAAGACATGTCCATTTGTAGGCTTCCTCCTAATTTTGCACAACAAGATCTTGATAACAGCATGCCAAATTTTGGACCGCAATGTCTAAAACCACACTTTTGACAGGGATATGGGCTAAAGTAACCACCCGATCTTTAATAAGGCTAAGATAAAGTACTTTCTTAGAGTAAATTGTGTAAAGATGATGATAAGTTCTAGTGACTTCTAATTGTAGCTGGTCCATGATTACCTTTGGCATCAGATTATGGGAAGCCCCAAAATCTAGCATACAGTTATATAAAAATAAATCATGAATTTTCGGAGTCACATAAAAAGTTGGTACATTGTGATCAATCATGTCTAAGCTAGGACGAAACCATTTAGAAACTTGGTTTCTATACCCTAGGTTCTTTCATAGTTTAGATAGGGGAATTGGTATTTCAACTCTTTCCAATTCTCTTTTAACATTGAAAGTTGTCAAAACACTTTTATCAACTAGGTTTGTTTCAACTCTTTGATTCAATGTTTGATTGATTTTTGTATGAATTTCTATAAATTTGATCTTAGGTTCATTTAGAGTGGGAATTTTTGGAGGTCTAACAGGCCCTAACCTAGGTCTTAGCTCTGATATCTTATTCAATTCTACAATTAAAAATTTGGAAAAGGCATGATATTTACAAATTTGAGAGTGTTCTTGATCTCGAGAAGACTGATACAAAGGGTGAGAAACAATAGCATTATGTACAGATGAATGATCCAAATTATTTATATATTCAGAAATTAAAGGTCCAATGTCTTCTTGTTGTTGTTCATCAATCATCAATGGGGGTTGCATATGGTGATTAGTATTTAGTCTCTGCAAAATTTGAGTTTGAGGGACTCTTCTAAGTTCAGTTTGAGATCTATGAGAAGTTTGTTGTGTCTTTCTAAGTTGAGTTTCTATCTTAGTAATGCTATTAGAAAGGTTTCTAAGTAATGATGTTATCTCATCTATCTTTTGATCATTGTTTTTAGTTTTTGAGGAAGATCCTTCTTCCCTATCTTTCATTTTTTTCAGCCTTTTCATCCTTGGCATTGAGTTTGGATGATGTTGACCTATTAGCCTCAACATTTATAGCACTAGTTTGCATGTCTTGTAAGGTATGGGATGTCCTTTCCCTGAGAATGACTACAAACTCATCATCAAAGGCTTTGGAAAACCTAACATTTGATGTTGTTCTTTGGAGGCATCTTATGGTAAATTTTATTGAATCGTTTATTGAAATATTCCACTGCTTCACCATGGTTTCTTTAAAGCTCTTCCAATTTTGTAAGATATTAAACTGGATCCTTTTTTACACCCCATTGATTCTTGAATATGGTACTTAAATCATTTCAATAATGAATTTAATCAACTCTTAGTTGTCTAAACCAAATCATAATGTTTCCCTCTGAAGATTGAAAACATAATCACACATATATATCCTCATGTTCTAAGTTCATATTATCATCAAGATCTAAAAAGGTAGCTAGATGATCTTCTGCACACCAACCAATTTCCCCGTTAAACCTTGGTAGGTGTTTCAAATACCCATCAGGAAAATTATTCAGCTCACTAGGAAGATGTAATGCACCATACTTGCTTGAATAATAGGTTCAAAGGTCATATTTGAAGATGAAGTTGAAAATGATTCAGTAGAAGAGGTAGGAGATGATGTAGTGGAGGCTGAGGAGGAATATGGTGAAGGTGTGACTGAAGACGAATCTGTAATAGTAGGAGGAGGAGGATGAGAAAGTGGAGCATCCGTAAAAGTTTTAAAAGGTGTTTTATAACTAACTTCTGAACCTTTGTTTAAACATGTTCTTATTTTCAAACAAAGTGTTTGAATATATAGAAAAAGTTTCTTCACGTTTGGTGGAAGTAGATGGAAATGTATAATGAGTGGTGGAGATAATATGAGTAAGTTTAGCTCCAGTAAATCTACATCTAGTTCTTCTTATGACTTGGGTGGATTTGAAAATATTTGAGGGAGTTTATATGATTCCAAAGATTGGACTAAGAAAACTGATTGTAGATCAACTCCTTTATATAATAGTTCTAAAATCCCAGGTGTTAGATCACCCAAATATAATTGGGATGGAATAGAGATAAAAGGATCAAAAGTTTAAATCTCTTCACAATGTAATGGTACAAAAGAAGAAGCAAAAGCTTCAATTCTCCTTCTAAACAAGGCTTCTCTCACCAGTCTCTCTCGATCAGATAAAGGAGAGACAACTTGAGAATCAAAATGAGATCTGGTATGTTTTGAGGGATCCATCTTGGTCTTGTGGAGTCACGAGTTGAAAGATTTTAACCTACAATTTATTTATTCATCTTAAAGAAAAAGTCTTAATCATTTTCCCAAGGAAAATAGTTCAATTTTCACTCCTGAGAAACAACGCTAGTGTGATGGTGTCCTCTTAGATGACTCTACATCAGTTAATCATGCTAGAGCATCTAAAATGTTTTTTTTGTTTTTTAAATTTTTGGATGACGGATGTTATGAATAATTTGAAAACACGTGCTTAAGCCTTAACATTTGCCTTAACATTTGCTAATTTAGATGAAAGGGCTATATATTTGTCTAAAATAGTTAATTGATTTAAAATGAGTGAAGAATAGAGCCTTGATGAATTACAACTTGCTAAATATTCAGACAAAATATTTGATTTGTTGCATGAAAATAATATAGGCAAACAATATTTCTTGTAGAACATAATACATTTAATGTAATGCAGATGGGTGTGACAATTAATTGATATAGAGGAGTTTATAATAACATATACTTTTATAAACTAGTCCCTAATTATTGTTTATAACTTTACAGGGGATTTAAGGCTCACTGATACTCAGTATGATCTTAGCCAAATTTTTGCATAAAGACTAAAATACCTGAAGAAATACATAATGAAATAAGCACATAAGAAAAACTTACTATGAGACAAAATATAGAAGGAAAGTTCAAAATCCTTTCATTAACTTGAAGCAAATCTCGAGCTTGATTACAATTCCTCTGAAAGCTCATCCAAGGGTTCAACCCTTAATAACTAGAAGGATGAATTATTTCTACAAAATAAAAGTTCATTTAGATATTCTTAAAACAAAAATACAAAAATAGTACAAAACTATAAAAATTTTAAAATTGCTAACTAATAGCACTATCCTTGAGGAATTTGTTGGTGATCCGATCCCCAAAAAGTGTTGTAGAGTTGTGTGTCAGTTGAAGATGAAATTTACTCAATAGTTTCACATAAGTGAACCCACCTGTCTTGACTTGGTATAGAAAGATTTACCAATTTCCTATAAACTTCATCAACCTCAATGTACTTTTCAAAAGTGGGCTTATTTACAAATATGTGTTTAAATTGTCAAATCAAAATCTAAAGCCTCTAACATTTGTTTCCTGGTAAGACTACCCTTTACACCTGAAAATATAGCTTTATTTGTTGCTAATGTATAAAGCTTCTAACGTTATTCTTCCAAACTAATCAACCTGTCATTTGGTGCCACTAATCATGGCAGTCCTCTCTAATTAATTAAGTTAAATGTAAAATGAAACCTTTGAACAACAATATTCAAGGCTTGGTACTTTGTCTCCAACTAAATCATGAGGTTATTTTTCTGCAAAACCTTCTTAATCTCCAAAATGGTATAGGTTTTGTCGAGAATCTAAATCTTCTATAAATTGGCCCTGGTTTTTGAATTAAGAACTTTTATCAGGTTAGTGGATTCACTATTTTTTTCTTTAAGAAGCTCTTTAACTTCTCCAATAGCTATCTCACATCTATTTATAAGTTCTTACTCCTCAAAAGTGATTTGAATGGAGGGCCATACTTCAGTTATGGCATGACTGATATCTATCAAAATGTTTCCCTTAGTTTGAGCCAAGGTCTGAACCTTTAATGACTCACTTTCCAACGGCTCTATTATTTTGGTCAATTTGTGGGTCTTCTGCATCTTTTCAACACAAAGATTGTCATTTTTAATCTTCCGAGTCTCCATATTATTAAATTTCCCGTGGAGCCTTTCATTTTCTTGTTTCTAGTGAGTCAACTCCTGTAACACTTTGTCTGTATCTCCTGTTGTTGATGTAGATTTTGTTTTTTCTCATGTCGATTCCCCTGCTATCCTGACACGGTAATAGGTATAGCTGTAATTGGAGCTATGTCTAGTTGAGTAGATAGATATTTTTCTTTAAGAAATTTATCAATCTATTGTTCCATTGTCTTTATTTGTACATTTTTCTCAATGATCATCTTCAGCATCTCTTCTTCGTGTTGTTCGCTTTCTGTTGTCTTCTTGGTTTGAGGATCCTGTGTAGAAGGTAGTTTGAGTTGCTTCCTTAATGAAGAAATGTATGCATTCTTATTTCTAGTAATGTCTTCTACGACTTTAACATCAGGGGGATCATACCCAATTTTAATTACTATTTCTTCTAATGTTTTGACCCTGTTATCCTTTTGCAAAGAGGATAGCTTTTATATTTTCAATTGGGAATGTACTTTTGAAAGAGTTTTTTTGAGACTTGACAATGCCATAGCAATTTTCGTCATGGAAGAGAAAAGCATCTCATGAGACTACCTATGCATATCCATCTGATAGATTGGATGTATCTGGTTGGCATCAAATGAAAATACAGTCTTCTTATAATATGAAAACGACTTTAGAAAATGCACTTGGGCTTGAAGGAATTCCATTTACATCCTTCCTTTCTCAATGTCAAAATCTTTCAACAACCTATGTTGTGAAGTAGATGTCTATTTCCAAAATTGAGCATATACATTTGCCTTTAAAGATTCATTCTTCTGCTTAATTTCAAGGAAATTAGTGAAGATGTTTGACTCCTCATACTCACATGCTCCTAGAGACTCAGTGATCTCCAATAAATTCTGTGAAAGTGAAGAGGAAGATCCATTAATCATGGAAGGAAGTAGAGGAAGAGGATTTTCTTTTATGTGATGCACCACACTTTATCTTTTGACTAGTTGGTAAAGAGAAGAAGAGAAAAAGGAAGTGCCCATCATGTCATGTGATTTATTAATAATTTATTTATTTATTTAATAATAGTAAATTTTATGCAGAGGGTAGAGACAAAGAAGTAATTTTTTTTGTGTGTATTATGCCCAAGTTTTGTTTCTTCTTGTCGGAGGAGGAAAGAACAAACTATATTCAGCCCCACATGACCCCAATTGATTGATGAAAGTAATTGACATTGGATGGTCTTGAATAAAAAAATAACCACACGATCAAGCATTTTTTTAGTCGATGGTTGAGATTGATAGATCGAACAATAGACATGTCATCACATCTCAAAATCTCTTGGATATTAGAACCAACTTATGGCTCACTGGATCAACGACATGGGTCTCCACTTTCTCGCTCACTAATGGGCCTCCAATAACTATATGGGATTAAAGCCTTTGATTTCTCAATGAGGTTCCAACTCTTGCACTAACCAAGTAATCTACGTGGCATATGGCCCCACTTCCAGGTCAAGCCTTATTTCTCCAATTCCCACCCAACAACTTCATGGACCATCTCGTTCCTCCTCTGTGCCGGATGGTTCATTTCCTCAACTTCCTACGCCATCTCTATGTGAGAAACCAAGGCCCACTCTCCTGGCCTCATTCCCATTTTTATGGATCCAAGCTTATAAAGTCCATGACCTTGCCACTCCAACGTGGTGTCACCTAATCTCCTTGCCCTGGAACTTTTCCATGGCCATTCAAATTCATGTATACCAACTTATATCCATATAGCACTAGATCTATCATGCGTTGAGAGGGATCAAATCCCTCGAGGTACAATCCTTCTTTTTCGAGTGTAGAATTTGAGGAAAGGTTTGCACCTAGATGAAATTTATCCCTCTCAACGCATGATAGATCCATTGTTACATGGATCTAAGCTCATTCGAGTTGAGGGAAACAATGTAACATTTTTAGATTATCATTATTATGTATATGTTTGATATTAACATCAAAATTCAAATTATGTTTTCTTTGTTTGACATGACCATATCATTCGCTTCTTTAATTTAATCCATGTTGCTTGCCTTGAATGCTTTGTACATCTGTGTTTTGATACTTTGAGTGGTTAGTGTGTTTATATGTTGGGATTTGAATGATAATATTTTTGAATGTTACATATGTTGTGTTGTTTTTTTATATTTGTATGTAATTGTCTATTGGTAATTAGTTGGTGTTGAAGGGAGACAATCATGTCAATAGTTTGAAGGAATATTGATATTTCAAATCTATTTCACTTAATTTTAGGTGTCACAACTTCTGACAACTAATTAGTTATGAATAGTGTCCCTCCATGTATTACTAAATATATCTTGAAGAGTAGTTTTAATAATTTATTTCATCAAGATTATTCTTGATTTATTTTTTCTTTACTAATGTTTGAAATAATTTATTTCCTTCAAGAATATTTTGCCGATTTTTTATCTATAGTCTATTCAATAAAGTCAATAAATAATTTTTTTTTTAAAATGAGTGCCTAGAATTATAAAACCTTTATATTATTTGTTTCTCCAAACAATTATCACATCTCCTTCCATAATATTTTCATTTTTTTTGAAAGGCTATAAATATATCTTTTCCACTTATAAATATTATGAATAAATTATCCATGTAATTATCTATAGTAATTTTGAATATATGTAATTGTATATTAGTAATTAGTTGGTGGTGTAGAAGGGAGACTATCTTGCTAAGGACTAATTTTCACGTTACATGATGATTGATTCTGTACATCTATTTCATTTTAATTCTAGGCATCACAATTTCTCACAACTAATTAATTTTTAATAGTGCCCTTTTAGGTATTTAGTAAACATATCTTGAAAATATTTTTCCTTAATAATCTACAATGTCAAGATTAACAACATATAATTCATCTAACGTAAGAAATCAAATAAGATTAAGAAATAACATCTACATTGAAATCAATGTATATAATGAAATCAACCAAATGAGATTAGGAATCGATATCTACACTGAAATGAATGCTTCTAGTGAAAGAAATCATATAGGATTAGAAATCCCAATGTACAATGAGATAAATGAATTTAGTGCAAACAATAAAAAAGCATTAGAAATCAACTTGTACACTAAAATCAATGCATATAAAGAAAGAAATCAAATAGGATGAGAAATAAACATCTACAATGAAATCAATGCATCTAGTGCAAGAAATATCCTTCCCTTTCTCTCCCCTCCATCAAATCTTCAAAAATATTTTGAATAATTTATAGTGTGAAGAATAACAACATATAATCCATCTAGTGCAAGAAATTGAATAGGATTAGAAGACAACATAGACACTGAAATTAATGTGTCAAATCCAAGCAATCAAATAACATTAGAAATCAACATCTAGAGTGAAATAAATGCATCTAGCTCAAGAAATCAAATATAATTGGAAATAAGAATATGCCCTAAATCAATGCATCTAGTGCAATCAATCAAATAGGATTAGAAATCACCATATACACTAAAATCAATACATATAGACCAAGAAATCAAATAAAATTATAAATAAACATCTACAGTGAAATCAACGTGTCTAGTGCAAATAATCAAATATAATTACAAATCAACATATATACTGAAATCAATGCATGTAGTGCAAGAAATCAAATAAGATTCTAATTCATTGTCTACAATGAAATCAATGCATATTGTGCAAGAAATATTCTTCACCCTCTCCCCCTTCATCTATATCTATATCTCCCTTCATTTCTTCTTTTTTGTTTCTCTATCTCACCCCCCTCAAACACACACACACACACATACACACTCCATTTATCCTCCCTCTCTCTATCACTCTCTGTTTCCCTCTCTTCACCTCTCATGTATATTACTATCTCCTTGTGCTCTCCTTTTCTCTATATATCACCCCCAAAACATACACACTCTTTCTCCATATTTATCTCTCTCCATCTCCCTCTCTCCCCCTTCTATTTCTCTTCACTCTTCCTCTCCTCTCTCCCTCTCCCTCTCTCCCCCTTCTATTTCTCTTCCCTCCTCCTCTCCTCTCTCCCCCTCTCTCTGCCTTATCACTTGCTCACTCTATCTATGTGCCTTACACTCACTCTCTCTCTCTCTCCACCTTTCTCTCTCTATATCTTTCTTCTTACCTACCTCTCTCTCCCCCTCCAACTCCCTCTCTCTCCCTTCCTCTCTCCTATCTCTCCTATCCTCTATCTCTTCCTTCCTTTCCATCCTTTCTCTCCCACCTCATTCTTTCTCCTGACCATGCATAGCATAAAAAATAAAAATAATAAATAAACCAAAAAAGATGCATAACCATTTAGTTCAACCTCACTACAATTATTTACTGTTAATGTCCCTAATCTAATCTTATTTAATTGATTCATAATATTTAGACGAAAAATCCTTTTCTAGAGGTTTATTTTCATTTATTGTCATGGCATTAGAGCACGAGGTAGCATAAGACTCAAGAGAGACCGACCCTTCAAATTTCTTTTTGTGCTCTCAAAGAAAAAGCAAGGGTACAATAAAAATGTGAAAGCAACTTGAATTCCACAACTTTGAAGAAAAGGAAATGTGGCAATTAGGCACCTATTAAAAAGTCCTAAGTGCATCACTTTCTTACATGAGCAAATAAGAATCTACACAAAAATGTCGCCAACTTACGAAATTGTCACAACCCGTGCATTGAAGAAGTGTGAAAGAACGTCGCAAAAAAACCATCGGAACGGCGCAAATATTGAAGCGGCATTTTAAAAAGGAAGAGTGGTTTTTCTTAAAGAAATCACAAGTTGACTCCAATTTTTTATTCACACGTGCAAAGGTAAAACACACAAGTAGCTACAAAGCCCAAACGTTTTGTGCCATGGTATTTTGTTAAAGACATATGGATGTGTTAAGAGTTTCATGTAATTTGAAGTGGCATGGTATTATTAGTCCCTGCCATCTGGCATCCGGCAGGGACTATAGTAATCGATAGGACCCCGACTTAGCATTAGTTGACCCCTGCCCTTCTCTGTTATACGGCGGTTAGAGCGAAGATATCCTAAGTTTCGTTTGCACTCACTCTTTCGCCATCCTTCGCCATCTTATTTGGCCTCTTCCCGAGGCGGAAGAGGCCAGACCATAGCTTAAACTCATATTTACGCACAATCGAGTGGCCCTCACCGTGTGCGGTTTCGTTTTAATGCTAACATTAATTCGTTAATGTTTAATGTTAAGTGCGAATAGGCATACAGCCGGGGTATGCCAAGCTTTCCTAAGGTATTATATCCTGTTGGCTGTTACAAGGTTGTGCTTTGGTGTTAAGCTGCAGGTGTCCGTGGCTGCCGGCAGGTGTCAGGAGGGCGGTCCCCAATATCAACACCTTGCATCTGCTTCCCATGTTTCTTTCATTTACTTCCCTTCTCCCACTTCCAAATTGTTTTCCCGGACTCTTCCGCTTCTTTTCTTAGACGCCTTCTGGTTTCATTGTTTATGCTTTGCAATAGCTTCTGCTAGCAATCATAGTTCAGCAGAGAGTATTTCATTCCTATTGCAGGCGAGCGGGCGGTAATTTTCTCGAAAAGAAAAATCACCAAGACAGTGTATCCTCAAACCGCACCTCGAGTCCTCATCTCCTTTCGCCTTTTCAAATGGGTCCGCTATTCAATATGTCTCACAGGTAATTTACTATGTCACAAATTTCTAGTCTAGTTTCAGAGCAAGTAATTTATATAATTTTTCTGCAAAGCGAGTGAGCTTCAGTTACTAACTCATGTTCACGTACCTGCAGGGTTGTGTTGGCTCCCATGACTCGATGTCGTGCGCTCGACAACATCCCGCAGCCCGAGTCCTCATCTCCTTTCGCCTTTTCAGATGGGTCCGCTATTCAATCTGTCTCACAGGTAATTTACTATGTCACAAATTTCTAGTCTAGTTTCAGAGCAAGTAATTTATATAATTTTTCTGCAAAGCCAGTGAGCTTCAGGTACTAACTCATGTTCACGTACCTGCAGGGTTGTGTTGGCTCCCATGACTCGATGTCGTGCGCTCGACAACATCCCGCAGCCCGAGTCCTCATCTCCTTTCGCCTTTTCAGATGGGTCCGCTATTCAATCTGTCTCACAGGTAATTTACTATGTCACAAATTTCTAGTCTAGTAGCAAGCCATTGGGTACGCTCTCCTCATTAGCTACGCCATTTCTTTCAGTGATGAAATAAATCGAGAGTGCTTTGGCATGCAGTTTCTACTGAAAAAATTACATTGATAATGAAAGACTTTTATGTAATGCTGTGGTAAATTTTCATGTAGAAAAAGAATTGATAATATGTTGCCTTTGTAAATCCAGCGTGGTAAATTTTCATGCAGCAAATTTTGCTGCAATACTGATTCTACCAATCCGTCTAAGATCTCTACAAATTTCATGACCAAATCATCAAAACCACGCTTAGGCCGGGCACTGAGAAACGCATGGCGACAAAAGAGCTCTATTGCCTGATCCTCGTTGAGTCCTGTAGCTTCATATATCATAGAAATTTGCGCGAGCTCCAGTATTCTCTTATCTCGAGTCGTGACTAACACTCTGCAACTTGGCCCAAGAAATTTTGGTAACCATTAAAGCATCTAATTGATCAAAATTATCGACATTGTCCAGAACAATAAGAATGTTCTTCGCTTTATTCAGACGCCTCTTCATGAAGACTTTGCCTTCGTCTATGCTCTGAATTTTACAGTCGAAACGCAGTAGATCCGCCGGATAAACCATCCTCTGCATGGGTCAGGCTGCAGAGGGCTCAGCATATGGCAACCTGCACTTCCATAAATAATCCTAAAGCATCTAATTGATCAAAATTATCGACATTGTCCAGAACAATAATATTCAGACGCCTCCTCATGAAGACTTTGCCTTCGTCTATGCTCTGAATTTTACAGTCGAAACGCAGCATAACCAGAAGAACCGGGCTACCAGAGAACTAATACCCATGCGTTGGGGAGAAGAGGAATGAGATGTCATAGGAAAAAAGCGATGAAGTACCTTGAAGCTAGAAAGCAGGGCGCATGGTTGATACGAGCCTGAAAGATGGAGGCTTAGTTTCAGAAATCAGGTCTCATGGTTGATATGATCCAGAAAGAAAGACGCATGGTTGATATGAGAGATAAAGCTATTGTGTTGTTTTAATTCGATTTGGACGAAACGAAATGAAAGCAGCCCAAAATACCTTCGCTGTTTGACACCTGCAATGCAGAGGACACCTGTCATTCATGCAAAAACCGCATGTAAGGGACTTCGTAATCAAGGAGTCTGCATGGCTATTATTATACTGTTTTAACCGCCAGCAGGGAATTGCGTTGTAGTCATTTTTTTCATGAACATTGAATCGTGGAATGGTTATATACCCGTGTTCAATGCCCCTTATGCAGAAACGAGATTCCGCTGTAGCTCTGCCTGAATGTCTCCCTCTGTGAACTTTTCAAAAGCGCTTCTGAGATATAGTTTATGTGATGTTTTAGTACTCTGCTTCTCAGATATAGTTTATGTGATGTTTTAGTACTCTTAATAATCTTATTTGGTGAATCGTTGTCGTCAATGACCTTTAGAATTAACAAGTAGCTCCACCCTGCATAAGACTAAAGATTTTAATTCATCTTCTTACTTTCTACGTATATAAGTTATTATTTCCCATATCTACGTTAGCTTTAATCTATATTATTAAGATAATCAGCTTTTTAAATGTATCTTCTTAATTAAAAAAAACAAAATGCCTCTCCTCATAACATTTCGGTCCTTTCATACGTCATATGTTTATGTATAAAAGGTATAAGGGCTGACATGACGAAAATACTAAATCATTCGAAGCTCATTATAATATGAATACTAATATATTTAAGTGAATACTTAGATAATCATTATAATATTTTAGAAACGGGCTTACTTTAAAATAATTCTGAAGTCAATAACATAAAATAGCGTTTAAAAGCTACATGGGTGAGCAGCGTTCATTATGGAACAGCCTTCATTCCTGGAAATTTATATCATGGAGAGTGTGTTATCTATTGCATATTAATATATTATGGAGAATGTCTTGCAGCTATTCAAAAGAAAACATATTATGGAGACGGGCGTTTTGTGAAAATACGTCCTCACTCCGGCTACAAAGACCAGTGACTTTGCGAAAATATGTCCTTACTCCAGCTATATCACCGATTTGCCTGCTACATGGCCAATCTGCTCTTTGCCTGCTACATGGCCAATCTGCTACATGGCCAAGGTGCACTTGAGCATTTCATCTGCAAACAAACAAAGACAGTTGATTCCCCAAAAAATCTATAAGCACTGATGCGATAGTGGCTATTGGCTATCTCAGCGTTCCAATTTCAGCAGAGCTAGCTCAACTTAGTGCAGGGACTCGCTGCATCGCAACCTGCCTTGTCTTTTAAAGGCGTTACGTAACTTTAAAGAAAAGGATCATGTGATTTTCTTTAAAATAAAAGGATGGTTTATGCGAGTTTGAAAATGAGCTTATTTAAAAAAAGGGGTCACCGAAGATTAAGAGGGTCTACCAAAAAAAAGGTACTGCTAAGATTAGCTGCTCACGTGACTTGTGAGTATTAAGATATTGTTTTTTTAATAAAAACAATGGAAGCCGGGTTTGTGGAAGTTTTTTCTTTTAAAGCATTTTTTAAAGAGAATTCATAGAACAATTTTTTTAAGAAGTTGAGCAAAGAATCTACCACATAGACTTTTTATGGTAGGAAGCAAAATCTACCACATAGACTTTTTGTTGTAGGAAGCAGTTATGTTTATAATGATTAATTGTCTTGTTGAGTCATTTTGAGTCAACACTCAACAAATAGAAAAGCCAAGAGGCCAAAAAGTTCAAAGCAATAGTAGGAGATGTGTGAGATATTTTTAGATTTGGAGGTGAAAAGGTGGAAGAATGTGATGCTACTCCTCATTTCACATGCCAAGATAATCAAGGAGGTCTTAGATGCGTTGAGAGGAGTCTTGGTGTAAGGGGGAGCATTGGTGTTAAAGATGAAGGTTGACCTATAGAAAGAGATCTACAAAAGATGAATTTTTTTTTGAATGCCATTGTGCTTAGTCACAAGTGGACGAAAATTTGGTGAATCCAACAATAAATCTTATTGATGACAACTTGGCAAATCTAGCAATAGAGCTTGCTCATGACAATTTGGTGAATCCATTGAAAATTTGGTGAATCCAACAATAGAGCTTGTTGATGAGAGCGAAGTTGGCATTAGAGTTGTCAATAATGTAGTGAATCTAGTAATTAATATTTATGATGTAAAATTTGATCATGATTTGTTCCCTAATGATGAATGGTTGTGGATGATGCAATAGAAACATCATATCAACATAATGCTATTTTGTGAGAGAATCCCTCTTGAATATGAAAACCACGTGGAAGGCAATGTGTCTACAGAAAAACAAGTTAGTAAAGGAGTGGAAGAGACAAATATAGAAACAAAGATAGAGGTAAATGCAACGAAGGAAGCCCACAAAGAGAAAATAGAGGCAGAGGTAGAGAAAGAAGCACAATAGGAGAAAGTTATCATAGCATAGCAAAAGGAACAAAACCAATGTGGTTCTCTAAATATTTTTAATTATAACATTGATTTTCACTGTGCATGTAGAAAGAACAATTATGAAGTAGAGTTAAATTTCTTTGAGGCATGGCTTGCAACACCATGGATTGATAAAGTTTGTATATAAGTTGTAGAAATGAACGTTGAAGACAACTTGGACACTTATTGGAGTCTTGAAGATTCTCATCTTATGTTGCAATAGTTTGATGATGTAAAACACACTACAGAAGATAATATGTGGTAGCGACCTAGATACAAGTCATTTTTGGAAGAAGTCCACGACCTGCTTACATAACCTAGAATGATGTAAGATTTGCATGAACAAATGAAGAAACTAAAATTTGAAGCCTACAACAAGAAAAAACTAAAACAATTTAGAGGCTACACGACGTTGAAGAAGCGAAGAAGAAAAGTAAAAGTAGTTGAAGTCAATTTTTTAAATTGTAGGCCTAGCTGAGACATAGACCAATAGACATCTTAATTGAATTTTTATGTGGTTGTAATTAAGGGGGGGTGTTCAATAATCTAAGTCCCCAACGTAATCTTAGTTAACTGATTTGTAATATTGAGAAGAGCAATCATCTCCTCCACGTTTATTTTCATTTCTTGTCATGCAATATTTTTTTAAATATGGATCACTCAAGGCCTACAACCCTTACTCCTCCCTCACACCCCTAGACTTGTCCCCCATGCGATAAACATATTAAAATATTTATATTTTAGATAAAACATAATGCCATATAAATATTGGAATGTGATGCCTTCAAAGACAACACAAAAAGTTATATTCTAGTAGCTAGCTCTTGGGATAATCTATTCAGTGACAGGTTTGTTGAGAAGATGGGAGTGTTTATTATGAGACTTCACAGGAAAAGTGTTAAATACAAGAGCGATAGAGAGAAGTAATTTATCCATAGGCTATCTTTAGCCTTGTGGACACTAAAATAATTTATTCTTCTACATTGTCATATTTATGAATACGTTGAATAGTCAAGATTCACTCCCTTGCTTGGTGTTGGGCACAACCCTTGCTTCGCCTCCCTTGTTTGTGTAGCGTGCCACATTGTTGAAATGATAAAAATGTCATCGTGGAAGGAGGTAGAGGAAGAGGGTTTTCTTTTACCGAATGCACCACACTTTATCTTTCAACCAAATCATAAAGAGAAGAAGAGAAAAATGAAGTGCACATTATGTCATGTGATTTATTAATATTTTATTTATTTATTTAATAATAATCAATTTTATGTAGAGGGAAGAGACAAAGAAGTTATTTTTGTGTGTGTATTATGCCAAGGTTTCATTTCTTCTCATTGGAGGAGGAAGGAACAAAATATTTTCAGCCCCACATGACCTCAATTAATTGATAGAAGTAATTGGCTATGACATTAGATGGTCTTGACTCAAAAAAAACCACACATTCAAGCATTTGTTTAGTCGATGGTTGAGATTGATAGATCGAACAATAGAGACATCATCACATCTCAAAATTTCTCGGACGTTAGAACCAAGTTATGGCCCATTGGATCTACAACATGGGTCTCTACGGTCATTAACAAGCCTCCTATAATTATTTGCGATTGAAGGCTTTCATTTCTCAATGAGGTTCCAACTCTAGAACTAACCAAGCAATCTACGTGGCATATCACCCAACTTCCACGTCAACCCTTATTTCTCCATATTCATGGCTTCACACCAAGCGATTTCATGGACCATCTCATTCCTCCTCTGTGCGTGATGGTTCATTTCTTCGACTTCCTTTGCCATCTCTATGTCATAAGCCAAGTCCAAATTCTGTGGCCTCATTCTCATTTTTATGCATCCAAGCTTATCAAGTCTACGACCTTTGCCACTCCACAGCTCTGTCACCTAATCCCATGGCCCTAGCACCTTTCCTTGACCATTTAAATTCATGTATACCAACTTATATGCATCTAACACTAGATCTATCATGCACTGAGAGGGATCAAATCCCTCGAGGTGAAAACCTTCTTTTTGGAGTGTAGAATTTGAGGAAAGGTTTGCACCTTGAGGAATTTTATCCCTCTCAGTGCATGATAGATCCACTGCTAGATGGATCTAATCTCGTTCGAGTTGAGGGAAACAATGTCACATTTTTAGATTATCATTATTATGTATACGTTTGAGATTAACATCAAAATTCAAATTATGTTTTCTTTGCTTGACATGACCATATCATTCTCTTCTTTAATTTACTCCTCCCTCACACCCCTAGAATTGTCCCCCATGCAATAACCATATTACAATATTTTTATTTTAGATAAAAGATAATGCCATATAAATATTGGGATGTGATGCCTTCAAAGGCAACATAAAAAGTTATGCATATATTCTAGTTGATAGCTCTTGGGATAATTTATTCAGTGATAGGTTTGTCGAGAACATGGGAGTGTTTACTGTGAGACTTCACAGGAAAAGGGTTGAATACAAGAGCGAGCCAAAGAAGTAATATATCCGTAGGCTATCATTAGCCTTGTGGACACTAAAATAATTTCTTCTTCTTCTTTTCGATCGTTTGATTTGCAAATGCGTTGAATGGTGAGTATTCACTCCCTTTCTTGGCATTGGGCACAACCCTTGCTTTCCCAACCTTGTTTGTCTAGCATGCCACATCATTCAAATGATGAAAATGTCACCACAGAAGGATGTAGAGGAAGAGGAATTTATTTTACATGATGCACCACACTTTATCTTTTAACCACTTGGTAAAGAGAAGAAGAGAAAAAGGAAGTGCACATTGTGTCATGTGATTTATTAATACTTCTTTTATTTATTTAATAATAGTAAATTTTATGTAGAGGGCAGAGACAAGGAAGCTATTTTTTTGTGCTTATTATGCCCAAGTTTCATTTCTTCTTGTGAGCGGAGGAAGGAACAAACTATATTCAGTCCCACATGACCCCAATTGATTGATGGAAGTAATCGGCTATGACATTGGATGGTCTTGGCTAAAAAACTAACCACACAATCTAGCATTTGTTTAGTCGATGGTTGAGATTGACAGATCGAACAATAGACATGTCATCACATCTCAAAATCTCTTGGACATGAGAACCAAGTTATGGCTCACTAGATCAACGACATCGGTCTCACTTTCTGGCTCACTAATGGGCCTCCAATAATTATATGGGATTAAAGCCTTTCGTTTCTCAATAAGGTTCCAACTCTCGCACTAACCAAACAATCTACATGGCATATGGTCCCACTTCCAGGTAAACCCTTATTTATCCATATTCATGCATTCCCATCCAACAACTTCACGGACCATCTCATTCTCCTCTGTGCCTGATGGTTCATTTCGTCAACTTCATATGCCATCTTTATGTCAGAAACCAAGGCCCACTCTCCTCGCCTCATTCCAATTTTTATGGATCTAGGCTTATAAAGTCCATGACCTTGCGAGTCCACAGTGTTGTCACCTAATCCCTTGGCCCTAGAACTTTTTGTTGACCATTCAAATTCATTTATACCAACTTATATCCATATAACACTAGATCTATCACACATCGAGAGGGATCAAATCCCTCGAGGTGCAAACCTTCTTTTTGCAGTGTAGAATTTGAGGAAAGATTTGCACCTCGAGGAAATTTATCCCTCTCAATGCATGATAGATCCATTGTTACATGGATCTAAGCTCATTCGAGTTGAGCGAAACAATGTCACATTTTTAGATTATCATTATATGTGTATGTTTGATATTAACATCAAAATTCAAATTATGTTTTCTTTGCTTGACATGACCATATCATTCTCTTCTTTAATTTAGTCTGTGTTGCTTGCCTTGAATGCCTTGTACATTTGTGTTTTGATACTTTGAGTGGGTTTTGTGTTTATATGTTGCGATTTGAATGATAATATTTTTGAATGTTAGAGTTGTTGTGTTCTATTTTTATATGTGTATGTAATTGTCTATTGGTAATTAGTTGGTGTTGAAGGGAGAAAATCTTGTCACTAGTTTGCAAGAGTATTGATATTTCACATCTATTTCATTTAATTTTATATTGCACAACTTCTCACAAGTAATTAGTTCTAAATAGTTTCCCTCAACGTATTACTCAATATATCTTGAAGAGTAGTTTTAATAATTTAATGCATCAAAATTATTCGTGAATTTTTTTTTGCTTTGCTAATGTTTGAAATAATTTATTTCCTTCAAGAATATTTTGCCAAACGTTTATCTATAGTCTATTAAATAAAGTCAATAAATAATTTTTATTTTTTTTTAATGAGTGGCTAGAATTATAAAACCTTTTCATTAATTTTTTCTCCAAACAATTATCACATCTCCTTCGAGAATATTTTGATTTGTTTTGAATGTTTATAAATATATCTTTTCCACTTATAAATATTATGAATACATTATTCTATGTAATTATCTATTAGAAATTTTGAATATATGTAATTGTATATTAGTAATTAGTTGGTGATGTAGAGGGGAGACGATCTTGCTAAGGATTAATTTTCACGTTACATGAGGATTGATTTTTTACATCTATTTCCTTTTAATTCTAGGCATCACAATTTCTCACAACTAATTAATTCTTAATAGTGCCCTTTTAGGCATTTACTAAATATATCTTGAAAATATTTTTCCTTAATAATCTACAATGTCAAGATTAAAAACATATAATTCATCTAACGTAAGAAATCAAATAAGACTAGAAAATAACATATAGATTGAAATCAATGTATCTAATGAAATCAATCAAATGAGATTAGGAATCGACATCTACACTGAAATGAATGCGTCGAGTGAAATAAATCACATAGGATTAGAAATCCAAATATACATGGAGATAAATGCATTTAGTGCAATCAATCAAAAAGCATTACAAATCAACATCTACACTCAAATCAATGCATCTAGAGAAAGAAATCAAATAGGATGAGAAATAAACATCTGCACAGAAATCAATGCATCTAGTGCAAGAAATATTCTTCCCTTTCTCTCCCCTCCATCAAATCTTGAAAAATATTTTTAATAATTGAGAGTCTGAAGATTAACAACATATAATCCATCTAATGCAAGAAATCTAATTTAAGATTAGAAAACAACATAGACACTGAAATTAATGTGTACAATGCAAGCAATCAAATAACATTAGAAATCAACATCTACAACGAAATAAATGCATCTAGCTCAAGAAATCAAATATAATTGGAAATCAACATATACCCTGGATTAATGCATCTAGTGCAACCAATCAAATATGATTAGAAATCACCATATACACTAAAATCAATGCATTTAGACCAAGCAATGAAATAAAATAAGAACTAAACTTCTACACTGAAATCAATGCATCTAGTACAAATAATCAAATATAATTACAAATCAATAGTACAAATAATCAAATATAATTGCAAATCATCATATATACCTAAATCAATTCATGTAGTGCAAGCAATCAAATAGGATTATAAATCATCATCTATAATGAAATCAATGCATCTTGTGCAAGAAATATTCTTCACTCTCCCCCCCTCATCTATATCTATATCTCCCTTCATTTCTCCTTCTTTGTTTCTCTATCTCACCCTCCTCAAACACACACACACACACACACTCTCCATATATCCTCCTTCTCTCTATTGCTCTCTATTTCCCTCTCTTCACCTCTCATTTATGTCACTATCTCCTTGTGCCTCTCCCTTTCTCTATATATCACCCTCAAAACATACACACTCTTTCTCCATATTTATCTATTTCTCCATCTCCCTCTCTCCCCCTTCTATTTATCTTCCCTCCTCCTCTCCTCTCTCCCCCTCTCTCTCTACCTTATCACTTGCTCACTCTATCTATGTGCCTTATCACTCACTGTCTCTCTCTCTCTCTCACCTTTCTCTCTCTATGTATTTCTTCTTACCTACCTTCCTCTCCCCCTCTAACTCCCTCCCTCTCTCCTCTCTCTCATGTCCTCTATCTCCTCCTTCCTTTCCATCCCTTTCTCTCCCACCTCATTCTATCTCCCGACCACATCCTCTCTATATGTATATATAAATTCTCATACATAACATAAAAAATAAAAATAATAAATAAACCAAAAGAGATGGAGAACCATTTAGTTCAACCTCACTATAGTTATTTACTATTAATGCCCCTAATGTAATGTTATTTAATTGATTCATAATATTGAGGACAAAAATCTTTTTCTAGAGGTTTATTTTCATTTATTGTCATGTCATTATAGCACCTGGTAGCATAAGACTCTAGGGAGACCAACCCTTCAAATTTCTTTTTGGGCTCACAAAGAAGAAGCGAAGCAAGGGTACGAGTACGATAATGTAAACACAACTTGAATTCCACAACTTTGAAGAAAACGAAGTGTGGCAATTAGGCACGTGTAAAAAAGTCCAATTGCATCACTTTCTCACATCAGCCAATAAGAATCTACACAAAAATGTCGCCAACTTACGAAATTGTCACAACCCGTGCATTGAAGAAGTGTGAAAGAATGTCACAAAAAAAACCATCAGAACGGCGCAAATATTGAAGCGGCATTTTAGAAAGGAAGAGTGATTTTTCTTAAGAAATCATAAGTTGACTCCAATCTTTTATTCAAACGTGCAAAGGTAAAATACACAACTAGTTACAAAGTCGAAACGTTTTGTGCCATGGTATTTTGTTAAAGACATGGATTTGTTAAAAGTTTCATGTAATTTGAAGTGGCATGGTATTAATTTTTAAAGGGGTTACGTAATTTTAAAGAAAAGGATCAGGTGGTTTTCTTTAAAATAAAAGGATGGTTTATGCGAGTTTGAAAATGGGCTTTTTAAAAAAAGGGGTCACCGAAGATTAAGAGGGTGTTAGAAAAAAAGGTACTATTAGGATTAGCTGATTAGTTGTTGACATGAGTTGTGAGTATTGAAATATTGTTTTTTTTTCAAGTAAAACCAATGGAAGGTTGTTTTGCAGAAAGGTTTTTTTAATCAAAGCAATTATTTTTGAGAATTTATAAAACAATTTTTTTTTTCAGAAGTTGAGTTAAGAATCTACCGTATAGAATTTTTATTGTAGGAAGCAGTTATGTTTATAGTGATTAATTGTCTTGTTGAATCATTGTGAGTCAATACTCAACAAATAGAAAAGACAAGAGGCCAAAAAATTCAAAGCAAGAGTAGGAGATGTTTGAGATATTTTTAGAGTTGGAGGTGAAAAAGTGGAAGAATGCAATGCTACTCATTTCACATGCTAAGATAACCAAGGAGGTCTGAGATGCCGTTGAGAGGCGTTTTGGTGTAAGTGGGATCATTCACGTTAAAGATGAAGGTGGACTATAGAAACACATCTACAAAAAGATGAAAAGTTTATTGAATCCCATTGTTCTTAGTCACAAGTTGATGAAAATTTGGTGAATCCAACAAGAGATAGAGCTTGCTGATCACAATTTGGTGAATCCATTGAAAATTTGGTGAATCCAACAATAGAGCTTGTTGATGACACTGAAGGTGCCATTAGAGTAGTCAATATTGTAGTGAATCTAGTAATTAATATCTATGATGTAAAATTTGATCAAGATTTGTTCTCTAATGATGAATGGTTGAGGATGATGCAATAAAACATCATATCAACATGATGTTATTTTGTGAAAGAATCCAATTTGAATATGCAAACCAAGTGGAAGACAACGTGTCTATAGAAAAATGGGTTAGTAAAGGAGTGGAAGAGACAAACACAGAAACAAAGATAGAGGTAAACGCAACAAAGGAAGCCCACAAAGAGAAAATAGAGGGAGAGGTAGAGAAATAAGCACAATAGGAGAAAGGTATCATAGCATAGCAAAAGGAACAAAACCAATGTGGTTCTCCAAATATTTTTAATTATAACATTGATTTTCAGTGTGTAAATAATGATTATGAAGTAGAGTTAAATTTCTTTGAGGCACGGCTTGCAACACCATGCCTTTATAAAGTTTGCATAGAAGTTGTAGAAATGAATGTTGAAGACAACTTGGATGATGAAAAAAAATGATTTTTTTAGTTCTTGGAGTCGTGAAGAAATAAAATTTTATTCTCATCTTATGTTGCAGTAGTTCAATGATGTAAAACACGTTGCAAAAGATAACATGTGGTAGGAGCCCACATACAAGTCATTTTTTGAAGAATTCCATGACTTGCTTAGAGAACCTGGAATGATGTAAGACTTCGACGAACAAATACAACAAGAAGAAAAAGCTAAAACAATTTAGAGGTTACAAGGCGTGGAAGAAGAGAAGAAGAAAAGTAAATTGAGTTGGAGTCAAAATTTTAAATTGTAAGCCTAGCTGAGACATAGACCGACAAACATCTTAATTGAACTTTTATATGGTTGTAATTAAGGGAGAGTGTTCGATAATCTAATTCTAACCACCTACTAGGTGACAAAACCATCCATCCAAGTGTCCTAATTATGTTTCAATTAGTCCAGTTTAGCTCAGCCTCACTACATTCACTTAATATTGAAGTCCCCAATGTAATATTATTTAACCGTTTTGTAATATTGAGAAGAGCAATCATCTACTCCACATTTATTTTCATTTCTTGTCACACAATTTTTTTTTTAATATGGATCACACAAGGTCTACAACCCTTACTCCTCCCTCACACCATTAGACTTGTCCCCCATGCGATAACCATATTACAATATTTATATTTTAGGTAAAACATAATGCCATATAAATATTGGAATGTGATGTTGTTGCACGATAAATCGATCTTGCGGACAAGCGTGCTCTCCCTAGTATTAGAAGATAGTCTAGCAACAAACGGACAAACAAACCTATCTTTCTCTAGACATGTGATTTATAAGTAAATACTACAAAGGTGTTAATATCCTACCTTCGATCCAATCCTTGTTTGTAGTAGTCATCCTTCAATCGTTCGAAAGAGTTACCTTTAAAAACCTGCAATCACAAACAAGAAAACATTAAATAGCACCTGCATAGCAAATATCATAAATCATGCCTTTTATGGTGATCAAGGAATCCATAAAATAAACCATGAATCAGCAGCTTATTGAGAAAAACAAATTTATTTGTATTAACTTTGAAGTAGAAGAACCTTACAATCTTTTCAGCCTTGATGTTGTACAAGATCTTCGTTGGGTTCGAAACAATAATTTCGTTTACTTTGACAGGCTCTTCACTCTTCCAAATGAGATATTGGAGGTATGTAATCTCTCCTCATAATAACTGAACCAAAGAAGACTAAGTTCCAATAACATTTCACCTCAAAATATTCAGCTTCTAACCTCCTAATTAACTAGCCCAATGCTTCTTTTTATAGTGCAGAGGAGGAGGTTACAGGTCCACCAATGAAGGGATAAAATCCTCCTTGAAAGGGATAAGCTCCTCACATCAAGGGTTTAGCTCCTCAAGATTCCTTCCAAAAGCTTCTAGAAATGATCGAAAGTGAGTTTTTTCAGAATATACTCACGCCTTTTTAGCTTTTTCAGGGGTCTGCACCTTTAACACGGAGACAGTGCAGTGAGATGCGCAGGAGACTTGACCATTAGGTGCGGGACCATAGGTAATACAAAGAGAAAGTGTGGAATGAGTGTTTTAAAGACTTTGAGGGCTTTTCTCTTACTTTCAAGGCTTGATATGAGGAACTGATGCTTCAGACTTGTAGAGGGCGAAAGAATGAGTGGTAATGAACTCACATAGATAGCGGAATGTTAAGGTGACAATTTTTAGTGCAACACATGCCTTCAAAGACAACACAAAAAGTTATGCATATATTCTAGTAGCTAGCTTTTGGGATAATCTATTCAGCGACAAGTTTGTTGAGAATATGGGAGTGCTTATTATGAGACTTCACATGAAAAGTGCTAAATACAAGAGTGATACAGGGAAGTAGTCTATCCATAGGCTATATTTAGCCTTGTGGAGACTAAAATAATTTCTTCTTCTACATTGTCTGGTTTGTGAATACGTTGAATGGTCAACATTCGCTCCCTTACTTGGCGTTGGGCACAAACCTTGCTTCCCCTCTCTTCTTTGTCTAGCATTCCACATCATTGAAATGATGAAAATGTCATCATGAAAGGAGGTAGATGAAGAGGATTTTATTTTACGTGATGCACCACACTTTATCTTTTGACCAGCAGGTAAACAGAAGAAGACAAAAATGAAGTGCGCATCGTGTCATGCGATTTAGTAATATTTTATTTATTTATCTAATAATAATCAAATTTATGGAGAGGGAAGAGACAACGAAGTTATTTTTTTGTGTGTATTATGCCCAGGTTTCATTTCTTCTCATCGGAGGAAGAAGGAACAAACTATATTCAACCCCACATGACCCCAATTGATTGATGGAAGTAATCGGCTATGACATTGGATGGTCTTGACTAAAAAACGAACCACACAATCAAGAATTTGTTTAGTCGATGGCTGAGATTGACAGATCGAACAATAGAGATGTCATCACATCTCAAAATTTCTCGGACGTTAGAACCAAGTTATGTCCCACTCGATCTACAACATGCGTCTCCACTTTCTCCCTTATTAACAGGCCTCCTATAATTATATGGGATTAAAGGCTTTCATTTCTCAATGAGGTTCCAACTCTAGAACTAACCAAGCAATCTATGTGGCATATGGCCCAACTTCTAGGTCAACCCTTATTTCTCCATATTCATAGCTTCACACCGAGTGACTTCATGGACCATCTCATTCCTCCTCTGTGCCTGATGGTTCATTTCGTTGACTTCCTAGGCCATCTCTATGTCATAAGCCAAGTCCCTCTCTCCTAGCCTCATTCCCATTTTTATGAATCCAGGCTTATCAAGTGCATGACCTTTGCTACTCCACGGCAATGTCACCTAATCCCATGGCCTTAGAAACTTTCCTTGACCATTTAAATTCATGTATACCAACTTATATCCATCTAACACTAGATATATCATGTGCTAAGAGGGATCAAATCCCTCGAGGTGCAAACCTTCTTTTTGGAGTGTAGAATTTGAGGAAGGGTTTGCACCTTGAGGAATTTTATGCCTCTCAACGCATGATAGATCCACTATTAGATGGTTCTAAGCTCGTTCGAGTTGAGGGAAACAATGTTACATTTTTAGATTATCATTATTATGTATATGTTTGAGATTAACATCAAAATTCAAATTATGTTTTCTTTGCTTGACATGGCCATATCATTCTCTTCTTTAATTTAGTCTCTATTGTTTGACTTGAATGCTTTGTACATCTGCTTTTTGATACTTTGAGTGGTTTGTGTATTTATATGTTTGGATTTGGATGATAATATTTTTGAATGTTATAATTGTTGTGTTATATTTTTATGTTTATGTAATTGTATATTAGTAATTAGTTAGTGATGAAGGGAGACAATCTTGTCATAACTTCTCACAACTAACTAGTTCTCAATAGTGTCCCTCGAGGTATTACTAAATATATCTTGAAGAGTAGTTTAATAATTTATTGCGTAAGTATTACTCTTAAAATAATTTTTTTCTTTGTTAATGTTTGAAATAATTTATTTTCTTCAAGAATAGTTTGCCCATTTTTTAGCTATAGTCTCTTCAACAAAGTCAAGAACTAATGTATTTTTGAATTATTATATCTTTAATGATTGGTTATAATTATTTTTTTCTCCAAACAATTATCATATCTTCTTCGAGTTTATTTTGATATGTTTTGAATTTTTATAAATATATATTTTCCACTTATAAATATTCTGAATACATTATTATATGCAATTACCTATTAGTAATTTTGAATATATATAATTGTATATTAGTAAGTATTTGGTGATGTAGATTCAGGGATATGATCTTGCTAAGGATTAATTTTCACTTTACATGAGGATTGATTTTTTACATCTATTTCCTTTTAATTCTTGCTATCACAATTTCTCACAACTAATTAATTTTTAATAGTTCCCTTTTAGGTATTTACTAAACATATCTTCAAAATATTTTTTCTTAATAATCTGAAATATCAAGATTAAAAACATATAATGCATCTAATGTAAGAAATCAAATAAGATTAGAAAATAACATTTGCACTGAAATCAATGTATCTAATGCAATCAAGAAAATGAGATTAGCAATCAATATCTACACTGAAATGAATGCGCTCACTGAAAGAAAACAAATAGGATTAGAAATCCAAATGTACATTGAAATAAATGCATTTAGTGCAAGCAATCAAATAGAATTAGAAATCAACATCTACATTGAAATCAATGCATCTAGAGAAAGCAATCAAATAGGACGAGAAATAAACATGTACATTGAAATCAATGCATCTAGTGCAAGCAATTGAACAAATTTCTAAAAAAACATCATCTACACTAAAATCAATGCATTTAGTGCAAGAAATATTCTTCCCTTTCTCCCCCATCCACCAAATCTTGCAAAATATTTTTAATAATCTAGAGTCTCAAGATTAACAACATCTAATCCATCTAATGCAAGCAATCAAATAGTATTAGAAAACAACATATACACTAAAATTATTGTGTCCAATGCAAGCAATCAAATAATATTAAAAATCGACATCTACACGTAAATCAATGCATCTAGCTCAAGAAATCAAATATAATTGCAAATCAACATATAGACTGAATTAATAAATCTAGTGCAATCAATCAAATAGGATCAGAAATCATCATATACATTGAAATCAATGCATGTAGTGCAAGCAATCAAGTAGGATTATAAATCATCATCTACAATGAAAGCAATGCATCTTGTGCAAGAAATATTCTTCACTTTCTCCGACTCCATCTATATATATATATATATATATATATATCTCCCTTCATTTCTCCTTTGTCTCTCTATCTCACCCCCCCTCAAACACACACACAATCTCTCCCCATATATATATATATATATATATATATATATATATATATATATATATATATCTCTTCCTCCCTCCCTCTCTCTATCACTATATTTTTCCCTCTCTTCACCTCTCATGTATATCTGTATCTCCCTATGCCTCTCCTTTGTCTCTATATATCACCCCCAAAACATACACACTCTTTCTCCATATGTATCTATCTCTTCGTCTCCCTTTCTCCCCCTTCTATTTCTCTTCCCTCCTCTCCTCTCACCCGCTCTCTCTCCACCCTTCTATTTCTCTTCCCTCCTCTCCTCTCTCTCCCTCTCTCTCTGCCTTATAACTCGCTCTCTTTATCTCTCTCCCTTATCACTCACTCTGTCTCTCTCCACCTTTCTCTCTCTATGTTTTTCTTCTTACCTACCTCTCTCTCCCGCTCTTACTTCCTCCCTCTCCCTCCCTCTCTCCTCTCTCTCATGTCCTTTCTCTCTTCCTTCCTCTCCATCCCTTTCTCTCCCATCTCACTCTATCTGCCCCACTCGACTCCATTCACCCTCCAACTGTGTCATTATATCCCTCCCTCTCTCCTCTCTCCTTCTCTCCCCCCTTCCTTCCATCTCTCTTTCTTTGTCACTCTATCTCACTCCAAAACATACACACTCTCTCTTGTCATTCCCTCTCTCTTTCTCTCTTTCTCTACACTATTCTCCTTCTATGTCTTTCTTATTCACGCCCTCATTCACCCTCCAACTCTATCTATGCGTCCCTCCCTCTCTCCTCCTCTCTCTCAAGTCCTCTCTATGGGCCTTCCTCTCCCTCCCTTTCTCTCCTACCTCCCTCTCTTTCCCCCCATCTCTCTCTCTGTGCTCGAGCTTTGTCACTATCTCTCTCTCTCTCCCCGCCCCCTTCATATTTATGTCTCCCCTATCTCCCTCTTACCCTTCTCTCCCTCTCTCACTCCTCTTTCTCTCTCAGCATTCCTCCTGTTCCCTCTCCTTCATTATATCTCTTCCTTTCCCATGTCACCCCCCCATATCTCCACCTCTAACACTATGTGTATTTGTTCTTCCCTCCATATATATCTAGAGTTAATATCATTATCATATAAGAAATTGAATATAATATTAAATTTAATATTGCATTAATCAAAAGCTATTAAATTTAATAATATTAATATTAAATATCATATTAATATTATAATACCAATATTGTATTAAACCATGTTTTTTACATGGCATCATAACAAAAATTATAATAAAACTACATCAAATTAATATTTTTCAAATATTACAACTTTAATGTGGAAATATTTGCCTTTAAAGATTTTCATATATTCCTAGAATATGGCTTTTCCTTTATAAAAATTTATTAATTAAATTATAGATACACTAAATACATGTAGTCATATCACTAAATATTATTATACTAAAAAAATTAAAACATTAATGGGAAGAGTCCTATGAAGCAAGTTGAGTTTGACTAGAATTTCTTATATTTTATTTTATTAACAAATTATTACAAACAATTTTTAGGAAAAATTCAAAATATACCTATTATATAAAAATTTAAATAATCACTATTGGTTGACCATTATATTTCATAATTCCATATTTAATTTTAATTAATTCATCAAACCTAATATTATTTTTTCCATTTTTTCCTTATATAACTATATTTATTCTTAACATTTTAATAAAATCATAAATTATATATATAATCCGCTCAAAAGCCACGTTTGGAGTGGGCCTTATTTCAGCAAGTCCCTGATATTTTCAAAATACTAAAATCTTCAAAAATGATAATTCCGTTTATTTAAAAATATATCGTTTACAGAAAATGAAAAATAAAATATTTAAACTTTCGAGGACTTTTACACGTTATTTAAAAAATATTATCATTAAACTAAAATCTTCAATAATGTTAATTCCGTTTATTTAAAAATACATCATTTAGGAAAAATAAAAAATAAATATGTTTAAAATTTCAACGACCTTTACATGTTATTTGAAAAACATTAGGAAAAATAAAAATTTATATAAAGCATATGAATAAGATTAAATCTGAAATATGGTTTGAACGTCTGTGTGGGAGATGTTTATTTAAATACTTTTTGTTTGTTGAACTAATATATTAACTTAAGGATTTTGATTATCATAATATTGAGAAAGAGATTGACAAATCAAACTGGAGGAATCAACGTCCACGTTCCATCTTTCCAGTCTTGAGCGGGACGTAAAGCTGAAAGCGGATATGCCCTGAGAGTTTTACTGTCGGGGAAGGAGACCAACCAAAACTGCTGCCCACAGGAAACTCTTTTCACTATGAAGCCACGCGACCAGCAATCCTTGTCGTAGGCTTCTACGAATAATCCGTCTGGTAAAGTAACAGGCAACTGACTCTGTGGCGGAATGGGTCTCACATTATCCGGGCGCACCTTCTCCACCAAAGGCTTTCCATTATTCTTTTCAAACTTCTCGAACAGAATCTTACACGGCCCCCCGCCTCGGCTTGGAGTTTCGACAAATCCTTCGAACCAAGCCCCCTCATATCGTTTCCCAGCTCTTCGGAACTCCACTTTGGTTCCTTCGGCCCATTCCATTCTTTATTCTGCTGTTCACCTTCTGAAATTTGTCCTCTGGTGTTTATTGAACCGAATCACCCGAAACCCTAAATGACTTTCCATGAGGCAGAAAAAGGAATTGAATGAGCCAACATTAATTTTAATGTGATGGATTGCCCTATCGACGCCTCTTTTCAAAATCAGCACTTCATTATTTGTATTTATTAAGTTTTCAAAATCTTTGATTTAAGGAGCAAATCATTCATGTTCGAAAACTTTCGCAGAGGAGAGCAGTCTAGCTCATAAATCATTTGTACCAAACCAAATCTTGAGTTGCTATGCTTAAATAATACACAAAAAATAATTGACTAAAACAGATTAGAAACAAAAGAGTTGGGTATCATAAATGTTTAAATCTATATAGTAATATAAAATGCTTTGTATTATATTTCAAAACATAAGAAAATACATTTGGGTGATAAATGGACACAAACGTCTTACTCTGATTTACAAATTATTGGATTTTCACATGCTTCCACCAATATTTCATCCACTATTTTCTCTTCAATAAGATTTATTTCCACCATGATTTTCTACTCACTACCTCACATACTATACTTTAAGAGACATATTTCCTCCATGATTTTCTGCTCACTACTTCACATACTTTAGATTTGTCATTTTCACCCTCTCTCACTGTTTAACTTGATAATGACTTTTACATTCATATTTATCTCAACATACAAATTTTACATTAATACATTGTCCGGAATTTCTGGTTATTCCAAACAAAATACAGTGGAAAAATCCTCTGTTTCCACTGTTGAGAATTTTCTCATAAATTTCGAAACAACAAAAATATGAACATAGAGTAATACTCTGTTTTATGATAATTCAAAAACACAAAAACAAAGCATAAAATAACTAATCAAAATAATACTGTCTTTGACGCAGAAAAATACTCTGTTTTTAACTCAGAAAAACAGAAAAATTCGTTCTGTGGAAACGGTGTTGCAGCAACACAGTTTTGTTTTCAGTTGTTGTTCGTAGCGTTGCAGCAACGCTGTTCGTGGTGTTGCAGCAACGTAAATTTTTTCAGTTGCTGTTCGTGGTGTTGCAGCAACGGGAATTTTTGACGTCAAGTATTTTTCGACTTACGAGAAATTTTTTGAGAAAATAACTTTTGGTGAAACAGCAACGCACAGAAAGAAATTTCTATTTATGAAAATAAACCAACACATAAAACTAATTCTTCCTCACGTAGAGGGATCTTCACAAAATATTATGCTAAAGAGCATCTTCCTCTTCACAAAGGGATTACAACAGGAACGCTTCAGTTTCACAAAACAACTATCTCAGAAAATTTCAGCACTGCTGTGCAATACAAAAAAAACTCTCTTGTTCTACACTGCTGTGTGTTACAAAAGGACTTTCAATCTATTTTATCTATCTGTTTTCTACTTCTGTTTCTATTTCTATTTATAGTGCGGGAAAGGGTCTTCACTGCCTTAACTTGCTGATAAAGTTTCTGCTGCTCATGATTAACAGATTTGATCTTTTGTTGTATTTCTTGAGTCGGTGGTGATGAAATATATGGCTGATAAATGCTGTTACGGCTCGAGAATGGTTCTTTTTCTGTTTCAGCCATTCTGCTCATTAATATAGTTGCTGAAAAGTAAATGAAGTAGTGTTGTATCTGATCTTCATCCTTCGGGAACTCAAAAATAATTAAAGAGTGAAAAGATGGTAATGGCGGTGACATAAAAGATCGGGAAAAAATGTGGGACGCCGGATCACGACAAATGAATAAAGTAGCTGCAGCTGCTGCACACCAGTTGGAATTAATATTCCAACACTCCCCTTTTAATTTCAACTGCTGGGTTATCAGTCATACCCAGAAGTTTCCTTAAAAACTCAAAACTTTTCTGATCCAATGGCTTTGTCAGAATATCTGCAACCTGTTCCTGAGTCCTGCAATGTTGTAAAATGATTTCTCCATTGTTCACCAATTCTCTGATGTAGTGAAACTTTGTGTCTATGTGTTTGTTTTCTTGTGGAATACAGAGTTCTTGGATAATGCAATAGCTGAGCTATTGTCACAAAAAATAACTGTTGTTGTTGCCTGCTCCTGACATAGACTTCTCAACATTCTCCTCATCCAAACCGCTTGACATGCTGCTGCTGTAGCTGCCACATACTCTGCTTCTGCTGTAGACAATGCTACAATTGGCTGTTTCTTGGAAGCCCATGAAATGGCTCCTGAACCTATGTGAAAAATGTAACCAGATGTGCTTTTCCGGTCATCTACACTTCCAGCCCAATAACTATCTGTGTATCCAACTAAATCTGAACATTCTGAAACAGTATAAAATATGCCATACCTTTTTGTACCTTTAACATACCTCAGAATTCTCTTTGCTGCCTGCCAATGTGTTTCTTTTGGCTTCTCCATGAATCTGGAAATTAAACTAACAGCATACATTATGTCTGGCCTAGTTGCAGTCAAATACATGAGGCTGCCAACTATGCTCTTGTACACACTAGGATCAAAATCTTTGCTACTGTCCTCTTTGCTAAGTTTTAATCCCATCACTGTGGGAGTGATTGCTGCCTTGCTGTCGTGCATGTTAAATCTGCTCAATACTTCGTTTACATATTTTGCCTGTGAAATAAAAATTCCATTTTTATTTTGATCTACTTCTATTCCTAAGAAGTATCTCAGCAAACCCATGTCAGTCATCTCAAATTCTTCTTTCATGACTGATTTGAAATTTTCAATGAGGTAGTCATCATTACCTGTAAAAATCACATCATCAACATATAACACAACAATTAAAATTTTACAGTCTTTTTCTTTGATGTAAACAGTGGGTTCTCCCTCACACTTCTCAAATCCGTTCTCCAGTAGATAGGAATCTATCCTACTGTACCATGCTCTTGGCACTTGCTTTAGCCCATAAAGAGCTTTCTTCAATCTGCAAACTTTGTGCTCTTGGTCTTTCTTCTCATAGCCTAGAGGTTGCTCGATGTAAACCTCTTCCATTAATACTCCATTCAAGAATGCTGACTTCACGTCCATTTGGTAAACTTTCCATTTGTTTTGTGCTGCTATGGACAACACTTCTCTTACTGTTTCCATTCTTGCAACTGGTGCGAAAGTCTCCTCATAATCTCTCCCATACTGCTGCTTGTATCCCTTGACAACAAGTCTTGCCTTATGCCTTTCTATCTTGCCTTCAGCATTACTCTTGGTCTTGTAGACCCATTTAACTCCAATGACTTCTTTACCTTTTGGTAGCTCAACTAAATCCCATGTCTTATTTCTTTCTATGGCATTCATTTCCTCATCCATAGCTTCTATCAATTTCTTATCTTTAATTGCATCTTCGAAATGAACAGGGTCATCAACATGACAATACAAGGCAAACAAAAAATTCATTCCTTCATCATAAATATCACTTAAATTTATGAATTTCTTACCTCTTTCATTCGGTGTGCAAGTGCTTGTAGATGCACTTGAATTTCCTCCTTGTGGTGTGCTTGGAGAAGCACTCTCATTTTTCCTCAAGGGTGTCTCTTGCTGTTCTGTTGTTGGTGCTGCTGTTTGGGGATGTGTTTCAGCCAACTCCTCATCATCATCATCATGAGACAAACAGTTTTTAACATTAAGTGTTTTCTCTATGCTTCCATCCCAAGCTTCCTCTTCAATAAATTGAACATCTCTGCTCACAAAAAACTTCTTGGTGGATGGGATATATAACCTGTAAGCTTTGGATTCTTCACTGTATCCACTGAAAATACATTTCTCCCCTTTGCTGTCCAATTTCTTCCTTAGCTGATCTGGAATGTGTGCATAAGCCACACAACCAAAAACTTTCATGTGGGTGACTCCTTGCTTTCTCCTACTCCATGCTTCTTCTGGCACTTTGTTCATCATTGCTTTTGTAGGACATCTATTCAAAATATATACTGCACAGTGTACAGCTTCAGCCCAATAATCATTTGGCAAATGATTTGCCTTCAACATGCTTCTCGCCATATCCATGATTGTTCTGTTTTTTCTTTCAGCAACTCCATTTTGCTGCGGGGTGTACCTTGCTGTAAATTGCTTATGAATTCCATTTTCTCTGCAAAAACGTAAAAATTCTTTGGAGATATACTCACCTCCTCTGTGAGTTCTCAAAACCTTGATACGCAGCCCACTTTGATTTTCTACAAGTGCTTTGAAATTTTGGAATTTTTCAAACACTTCACTCTTATTCTTCAGAAAATAAACCCAAGTCTTTCTGGTAAAGTCATCAATAAATGTTAGAAAATATTGGCTGCCTGCAAGTGATGGAGCTTGCATCGGTCCACATAAATCTGAGTGGACAATTTCTAAAGGTGCTTTTGCCCTTATGCTTTTCCGAGTTGGAAAACTTTCTCTGTGTTGTTTCCCTAATATACAACCTTCACAAAGGCTGTCTGGCTTTTCTATCAATGGTAATCCTCTTACCATTCCTTTTCTACTAAACAAATTAAGACCTCCAAAGCTGAGATGTCCAAATCTCAAATGCCACAACCAATTTTCATCCTTTGGTACGCTTTGGAGAGCCTCTTGTGTCACTGCTGCAATTACTTCTTTATTTTTCAGATCTGCCCTTATTCTGAGAGGGAACATCCTGTTCCTTGTCATCTTCACTTCAGCAATACAACGTTTGTTGGGTAATCTGTCCATGATGGTGCATACATCATTCTCAAAGAAAACATTGTAACCCTTCTGAACAAGATGTCCAATACTCAAGAGATTACACTTCATTCCGAGAACATAATAGACATCTGCTATGGTTTTCTTTTCACGTTTCTTTGTAAATATTTTAACTTCTCCTTTTCCCATAACAGAAATTTTACTATCAGTCCCAAGTGTAACTTGTGACTGCACACTCTGATCTAAAGCAGAAAACAGGGCTATGTTTCCTGTCATATGGTTGCTGCAACCAGAGTCTAGAAACCATATATCTTCACTGTTTGTTTCAGCCATATTACAAACTAACAACACATTATCTTGACTCATATTTTCTCTAGTGATATTTGCACTAGATCTATTACTCATATCATGCTGCTTTTTCCTACATTCATTTGCATAGTGCCCATATTTTTTACAATAATAACATTGGACATGGGATTTTTCATACCTTTGTCCTTGAGCATGATGTTGTCCACTTTGCTGACTGCTGCCATGGCCTTGGTTCTGATTTGGATTGCTGTCTCTTCCTTGAACGTTTGCTGGACTGTTTCTTCCGCCTCTGTATTGGGTTCTTCCTCTTCCTCTCTTGTTTCCTCTGCCTTGACCTCTTCCTCTTCCAAATGACATCTGGGTTTTGAAGGCTTGCTCTAGAGATGAGTTTTCATTTCTACTCAACCTCTGCTCATGAGTTATCAGTGATGCATGAACTTCATCAACTGAAAAATTTGAGAGATCATTTGTCTCTTCTATGGTGGTGACAATCACATCAAACTTTGAGGGTAGGCACCTCAATAGTTTCTCCACAATCCTCCTTTCTTCAAGAGTTTCTCCATGAGACCTTATCTGTGTGACCAAACCAATTGCTTGTGTGAAGAATGAGTCAATATTGTCTGACTCCTTCATACGCAGGTTCTCAAAATCTTTCCTCAGCAACTGTAGTTTTGTTGTCTTCACTTTCTTCATGCCTTGATAGATGTCTTGAGAGTTTGCCATGCTTCTCTGGATGTATTGGCTGCTGCTATCCTCGGAAACACACTCTCATGCACTGCTTGATATAAGAATACAAGGGCTTTTGAGTCCTTCTTATTATTGCTCTTCAACAGCTCTTTCTCTGCCTGAGTTAATCCAATAAACTCTTCTTCATTTGCTGGCTCTTCAAATCCATATTCAACAAGTTCCCGTAAATCATGTGAGGCAAACACGGCTTTCATGGTTATTGCACAGTAGTCATAATTTTTCCCATTGAACTGTGGGAGCTGGGTATTAAACATACCCACGCTGGTGCTGGCCATTGTTGTAATACTCGACTGTAAAAAAAAATCACTTAATTGTCTTCAGCAGCTACACAAAAAACTAATCTGAAAAATACCTTGACAGCGTTTTCGCTCTGCTGGATAATTTGCTGCAGCAACAAATCTTCTTTCAGCTTCTTTGATGTCTTCAAAGAGCCTGGACAAGCTCTGATACCATGTCAGGAATTTCTGGTTATTCCAAACAAAATACAGTGGAAAAATCCTCTGTTTCCACTGTTGAGAATTTTCTGATAAATTCTGAAACAACAAAAATATGAACAGAGAGTAATACTCTGTTTTCTGATAATTCAAAAACACAAGAACAAAGCATAAAATAATACTCTACTTTGCCTCAGGATCAAAAACTGATCAAAATAATACTGTCTTTGACGCGGAAAAATACTCTGTTTTTAACTCAGAAAAACAGAAAAATTCGTTCTCTGGAAACGATGTTGCAGCAACACAGTTTTTTTTCAGTTGTTGTTCGTAGTGTTGCAGCAACGCTGTTCGTGGTGTTACAGCAACGTAAATTTTTTCAGTTGCTGTTCGTGGTGTTGCAGCAACGGGAATTTTTGACGTCAAGTATTTTTCGACTTACGAGAAATTTTTTGACAAAATAACTTTTGGTGAAACAGCAACGCACAGAAAGAAATTTCTATTTATGAAAATAAACCAACACATAAAACTAAGTCTTTCTCACGTAGAGGGATCTTAACAAAATATTATGCTAAAGAGCATCTTCCTCTTGACAGAGGGATTACAACAGAAACGCTTCAGTTTCACAAAACAACTATCTCAGAAAATTTCAGCGCTGATGTGCAATACAAAAAAAACTCTCTTGTTCTACACTGCTGTGTGTTACAAAAAGACTTTCAATCTATTTTATCTATCTGTTTTCTACTTCTGTTTCTATTTCTATTTATAGTGCGGGAAAGGGTCTTCACCGCCTTAACTTGCTGATAAAGTTTCTGCTGCTCATGATTAACAGATTTGATCTTTTGCTATATTTCTTGAGTCGGTGGTGATGAAATCTATGGCTGATAAATGCTGTTACGGCTCGAGAATGGTTCTTTTTCTGTTTCAGCCATTCTGCTCATTAATATAGTTGCTGAAAAGTAAATGAAGTAGTGTTGTATCTGATCTTCATCCTTCAGGAACTCAAAAATAATTAAAGGGTGAAAAGATGGTAATGGCGGTGACATAAAAGATCGGGAAAAAATGTGGGGCGCCGAATCACGACAAATGAATAAAGTAGCTGCAGCTGCTACACAGCAGTTGGAATTAATATTCCAACATACATGAGAGAGAACATTAATACATACACAACATTAGTGATTTTACATAATAAATGGTTTTTTGAACTTGCACTTGTTGTTAAGTGTGAGTGGCAGAGTAAATGTTTCTGATACCTATTTACCAAAATTCATTAAATACCTTAAACTCTCTATTTCGTTGCTGAATGGTCAGAGAGTGAGTGCAACCAAGGAGTCTCAAGTCATTTGTTGCGGCCTACAAAATGTCATATTGTTTTGTCCCATTGACATACCTTAGAATATTTTTCGGTGCTTGCCAAAGTGTTTCCTTGGGTGTTTCCATGAACCTTGACACCACACTCACTGCATACATTATATGTGGGCTAGTGGCGGTCAAATACATCAAGCTTCATATCATACTTTTGTATAATGTTGGATTGACATTGTTGTTGCAATCTTCTTTGCTTAACTTCAACCCCATGATAGTTGGAGTTGGTGTTGGCTTCTTGTTTTTCATATTAAACCTCTCCAAAATGTATGTCACATGCTTTAATTGAAAATTAAAAAATTCCATTTTGTGTTTTCTTCACTTCTATGAAATCAAAATATCTTAACAACCCCAAGCCACTGATTTCAAATTCATTCTTCATGATTTGTTTGAAATCAATGATGAGGAAATCATCACTGGCTGTAAAAATCAAATCATCTACATATAAGACGACAATAAGAAACTTACCATCACTCTCTTTGGTGTAGAGGGTAGGCTCTCCATCACATTTGTCGAAACCATTGTCCAACAAGTAGGCATCTATCCTATTGTACCATGAACATGGTGCTTCCTTCAGTCCATAAACAAATTTACTCAACTCATACACTTTGTCTTCTTTGCCTTTTACCTCATAACCAGGTGAATGCGCAACATACACTTCCTCTTTTTGCACTCCATTCAAGAATGCTCATTTTACATCCAATTGATACACTTTCCTTTTATGTTGCGTGATAATCACTACAAAATTGTACATACTCTCTCCATCCTCGTGACTGGCGCGCACGTCTCCACATAATCTCTTCCATGATGCTTCTTGTATCCTTTCACAACTAGCCTCCCTTTATGCCTTTCAATCTTCCTGTCGACATTGCTCTTGGTTTTATAGACCCACTTCACTCCAATGACTTATTTTCCTTACAAAAGGTTCACTAACTCCGATGTCACATTCTTTTCTATTGCTTCTATTTCTTCCTCCATTACCGCAACCCATTTTTCTTCTTTGACTGCATCTTCAAAATCAATTGGGTCATCTACATGATAAAACAATGCAAATAAGGAATTTAGACTGGCACTCCTATCAACTTCATCTTACTAATAAATTTCATTTAAATTTCTAAATTTTTGTCTTCTTGTGCTTGCTGAAGATGGCTTGTCATGTCACTTGGTGTTTCTCTTAGTGGCGTGCTTGGATAAGCACTTACTTGATTGCATGATGTTGTTCTATTATTTGTTCATGCTGTTACTTTTTGTCTACTTTGTTGTGCGTGAGTAGGAGTAGAGGGAGTCATTGTCGAGGAATTTCTTGTTGATGTCAATTCCTCTTTGTCCTCATGTGATATACATCTTTCACATTGACTGTCTTCTCTAAACTTCCATCCCATTCTTCTTCTTCTATGAACTTCACATCTTTGTTCATTATGACCTTCCTGGTTGATGGATTGCAGAGCTTGTATGCTTTGGATTCATCACTATATCCAACAAATATGCATTTCTCCCCCTTGTTGTCCAACTTCTTCCTCAACTCTTGTGAAACAGGTGCATATGCCACATAGCCAAAAACTCTCATGTGAGTGACACTATGCTTTCTTCCACTCCATGCCTCTTCAGGAACTACGTTCTAGATGCTTTTAGTTGGACATTTATTCAAGATATATGTTGCACATGCAACAACTTCAGCCCATTAATCATTTGGCAAATGCTTTGCCTTCAACATACTCCTTGCCATTTCCATAATGGTCCTACTCTTCCTTTCCACCACACCATTTTGTTGTTGTGTATACATTGTTGTAAATTGCTTGTAAATTCCCTCCTCCCTCAAAAATCGAAGTAAGTCATTTCAGATGTATTCACCACCCCGGTAAGTCCTAAGGACTTTGATGTAGTGTCCACTTTTCTTCTCAAAAAGAGCCTTGTATTGGAAAAAGCGCTCAAACACTTCACTTTTTTGTTTTACGAGATAGACCAATGTCTTCCTTGTGTAGTCATCTATGAAGGTCAATAGATAGTGGCTACCACAAATTCATGGTGTCTGCATTGGTACACATCAATCTGAGTGGGAAATCTCCATAGGTGCCTTTTCCATTACTGACTTTCCTACTGGAAATGTCTCTATATGTTCCTTTACCAAGATACATACTTCACATAGGCTATCTAGTTTTTCTATGAGTGGTAATCCCTTCACCATGAATTTCCTATGCAGCAAATTCAAACCTCCAAAGTTGAGATGTGCAAATATCAAATGCCATAACTGTAGGAATTTACGGGGTAAGTTCCTCAGACAAAACACCAAAGGACACCGCTCACAACCAGATCGCAGATGAATACACCAGTATTTTTGACGTGGTTAAAACCCTCAAAGAGGGAAACAGTCCATGGCCTGAGCCAACGCGGCCACTTCAGGCAATTTATTAATAAAAGAATGAAAATTTACATAAGCTTCTCTGATAGATGGATTACCCTACAAATGACCCTCCATGCGCTTTAAATAGAAATCATGGACCAATCGGGTGTCAAGCCACAGATCAAGTGTCGGTAATACCGAGGAGAGAATGAACCGTCGGATCACTACATATCGTGACCATCGGATTGTAAGTTACAAAATGTATAAGGTAAAGAAACACACTTTACCTAAATCTATACCTAACTCTATACTAGACCAAGTTGTACTTAACTATTTCCTATGTGTCGGAATATCCTAAAATCCCCCCTTAAGAACAACTTGGGATAGGATTGAAGGATTTACAAATATGACACAATAGGATAAGGAAGGAGGCGCTAGAGCCTATCCCCCCTTAGTGACAACTTCCTGAAATCCAACCATAAATCGAAGTTTAGTGAACTTCACCTCTATGAGAGCCTTTGTAAAGATGTCTGCAACTTGATCATCTCTTGAACAATATTGCACTTCAGGAACATGGTCATGAATGAGATTTCTGATGAAGTGCATGTGCAGTTCAATGTGTTTGTTGCGCTGATGTTGGACTGGATCTTTGCATAGCTGAATGGCACTTTGATTATCACACCAAAGAGTAGTCGGATGCTACTGTTGAAAGCCAAACTCTGACAGGATCTGATGAAGCCACAAGGCTTCCTTACTAGCTTCTACAACACCATGATATTCTGCTTCTGCTGAAGAAAGAGAAATGGCACCTTGTTTCTTGCAAGCCCATGTGATAGGTCATGAACCAAGAGTGAACACATAACCTGCAGTAGACTTTCGATCATCATGGTCACCAGCCCAATCGGAATCAGTGAAACCAACTAATAGAGGAGATGCTTCGGTACTGTAATGAATCCCAAACTGAACTATACCTCGAACATAACGAAGTACTCTTTTAGCTCCTTTGCAATGACTTTCACGTGGGTTTTTCATAAACTGAGCAACAAGGCCAATAGCAAAGGAAAGGTCAGGACGAGTATGGATTAGATACAAAAGTTTTCCTACAAGTTGACGATATAAGGTAGCATCAACTTCAGGAGAAGTACAAGTGACTGAAAGTTTCACTCCATACTAAAAGGGAGAAGGGGATGGCTTACAGTCTTCCATGTGAAAGTGGTGTAGAATATCACAGGCATACTTGGACTCAGAAAGGGAAATACCTTCCTTGGATTGCAAGACTTGAAGACCGAGAAAATAATGTAAGTGTCCTAAGTCTGTCATTTCAAATTTCTTTTTAAGGCTCAACTTCACATGGTTTATAAGGTTCGGATCACTACCAGTAAGGATAAGATCATCAACATAAAGAACAAGAATGATAAGAGACTTGCCCACTTTCTTGGTGTAGACAGTATTGTCAGAATGACACCTAGAAAAGCCAGATTCTAAAAGAAAGCTATCCATTTTGGCATACCAAGCTCAAGGAGCTTGCTTGAGACCATAAAGGGATTTCTTAAGCTGACATACAAGGCTGGAGTCTGTTTTTATGAAGCCAATGGGTTGTTCCATGTAGATTTCTTCATGAAAGTCCACATGCAAGAAGGAAGATTTAACATCCATCTGATGGACTTCCCATTTGAACGAGGTAGCAAGGGAAAAAAAAAGGTGAATAGAGTTCATTTTGGCAACAAGGGAGAAGGTTTCAGTGTAGTCAACGCCTTCAACCTATGAAAAACCTTTAGCAACAAGACGAGCTTTACATTTATCAACTTTCCCATCTGGTCCATACTTGGTTCTGTAAACCCATTTGCATCTAACAAGTTTTCGTCCCTTTGGTAGAGGAACAAGATCCCATGTATCATTTGCCAATAATGAATGATATTCGTCATTCATAGCTGCTTCCCAATCTGGATGGCCTGAAGCTTCTGCAAAGGTATTAGGATCATAATTTTCTGGAGCTTGAGCTAGTAAAGAAGAGGCTCTGTCAAACTGAGAACGTGTGCGTCGCTGATCTGCAGGATCACCAGCAAGATCACCTGCTGCATCTCAAGTAGAACGAACCCATTTTGGAAGCTGAGGAGCTGAAGGAGGATCCTGAGATGGTGGGGGAGGATTTTCATCCTCACTTTCATCATCTGAAGAAGAAATGTTTTCAAAAGTAGAAGAGATAGGGAGAGGTGGCACATCCGTCGGACTAGGCTTGCAGGCCGATATATTTTCATCATATTTTACATCTCTTCTAATGATAACATTTTTGGACTTAAATGGAATAAGTCTATAGCCTTTGACATCTTCAGAATATCCAACAAAAGTACATTTTTCACTCTTAGGTTCTAAGACTTTATGCTTTTCATCTGGAATATGGGCCCACGCTTCACTTCCAAAAACACGAAATTGACTTACATCTGGCTTGATTGAGCTCCATGCTTCTTCTGGAGTGATATTCTTTAAAGCCTTAGGAGTGCGATTTATTATATAATTTACACAATTAATTGATTTTGCCCAAAAACTAAGAGTCACCAAGTCCTTTAGATTGTAGCATACAATTAGCCATTTCCTTTAAGGTGCAATTCTTCCTTTCATCTACACCATTTTGTTGTGGAGTATATGGAACAGTATGTTGCATTTGAATTCCATTCTCAGTGCAAAAGTTGATGAATGTGTTTTTAACATATTCTCCGCCATGATCATATCTTAGCTTAAGAATTTGATGTCCAGATTGTTTTTCAACAAAGGTCTTGAAGGCCAAAAATGTGTTAAATACTTCACTCTTGAGTTTTAAGAAGTATACCCAAGTGCGTCTGGAGAAATCATCAATGAAAGTTAATAAATACTTGCAGCCAGAGAATGAAAAAACTGTAAGTGGACCACATAAATCACTATGCACAAGCTGTAAAGGGGCTGAGGCGTGCCAAGGGGCACGTTTTTCAAAACTGTCCCGATGATGTTTTCTGAGTACAAATCCAGAACAAACACCATCTTTGCAAGATACCATAGGAAGACCTGTCACCATATTTTCTTTACATATATGCTGAAGGGAGCGATAGTTAAGTGACCAAATCACTCATGCCAAAGTTTGCTCACTTCATTGTTATGAGCAAAAAATACTGAGGGAAGATTTGATGACCCAAGGTTGTGAAACTTATACAACCTTGTAGAATCATCAGCAATGCCAGTAGCTAAAATCTGTTTAGGATCTCTTAGGTCCTTCATTACAACATCATGAGGTGAAAATTCAACGATTTTACCTTCACCTGAATGAGTTATCTGATATACAGATAGAAGGTTGCAGGATAAGGTTGGAACACATAATACATCATTAAACTGACCATTGTCTAGATGAACAGTTCCAGTCCCTACAACACTAAGAGATCTATCATCACAAAAATATATATTTTTGGTGTTACAATCATTTAAAGAAGAAAACATGGCTTTGTTTTTGGCCATGTGATAAGAAGCTCTAGAATCAATGAGCCACTCATGAGAATGAGAAGAAGAAGATACATTTAGTGCATAGCCAGACCGAGATGCTTGACAACCACATGTAGAAAGTGCCATTCCTGAAGATGAAGTTGAAGTTGAAAATTGCTCCAAATGGATGTTATGTTTCTTCATCGATGCTTCCAAGGCTTCCATCTTCTTAAAGCATTTGGATTCTAAGTGGCCATCTTGATTACAAAAGTTGCAATGTTTATGAGTCTTCTTCCATTTGTTTTTATTTGTCTTATCATTTTGTTGAAATGATTTTTCATTTTGAGGCTGAGATTGCTTAGGACCCTTGTTTGGTTTAGGACCATTCTTTTTAGGATATGACTTCTTAGGATTCTTTGAATTTGGTTGCTGCTGGGCGGCTAACGCTTTCTTGGAAGAGTTTCCAAGATTAAGAAGACCAAGGTGTAAGAGCTTTTCTTGTTCTCTTATTAAAGAATCACAAAAGGAGTCAAAGGAAGGGGACTTGTAGTCTGTTCCTTAAGAAATGAAGCCTTCTCTTGTAGAATGGAAGGTGGAAACAAACACAGAGTAGGGTGGTCCCAACTTAGTAAGAATGGAATAGATAAGGTTACTATCTTCTTTCTTAACCTTAACACCTTCCAAGAGATATCTAAGGGTCTTGAACTTGGAAAAGAAATCTTCAATGCAAGAAAAATTATTAGGGTCCAATGTAAGCAACTCATTTTCAAGTTGATGGGCTCTAAGTTCATTTTTAATCCCAAAAACTTTATTGATTTGTTTCATTGTTTCATCAGGAGTATCAAGTTCTGTACTATGGAATCTAAGATCTGGAGAAATAGGCATCCCTATCAATCCACGTTCTTGATCTTTCCTATTTTCCCATTTAGCAGCCTTATATTGATCCTTCAGTTTCTTTTCTTGGCCTGAGGCTATTCTGTAGAGAGCTTTACTTCTAAGTAAATCCTCAATGTAGGACAACCATTGGAAGTAGTTGGTGCTGTCAAGGGTAACTTGGTATTGACTTTCCATTTCAACACAAACTGAAGGTAAAGATACGGAAACTAAGTCTTCCAATGGATAGATCTCGAAAAATTAGGTTGGTTTAAAAAAACGGCTTTGAAAACGGCTTCTGGATGAAGAAGTTATGGCTTTTTGAAAAAAAGTTGATGATGTCGCCGACCAAGTGCGGGAATGTGCGGAAATGAAAAAAATCTGCCCCCAAAAAGTCGAGACTTGAACCCAAGACCTCTACTCTCTTAAAATAGTTTTGAACCAATTGAGTGAGAGAGAGAGAGGGGGGGGGGGGGGGGGGGGGGTTTGATGCTTTGGGTTGCGTGCTTGCTTTGAGAAGTCTCTTTCTCCCTACAAAACAAAAAACCCAACACGGACATACAAAAAAAACGAACCTTGCGGCTCGAAGTTAGCTTTAGCCGAAAAACTAAATATTTTCAAAAATGAACCTTGCGGCTCGAAGTTAGCTTTAGCTGGAAACTAAATATTTTCCTCAATGTTTCTGATTTTCCGAGAGAGAGAGAGAGGGGGGGTTGATGCTTTGGGTTGCGTGCTTGCTTTGAAAAGGCTCTTTTTCCCTATGAAACAAAAAACACAAAACCCAACACAGACATACAAAAAAACAAACCTTGCGTCTCGAAGTTAGCTTTAGCCAAAAAACTAAATATTTTCAAAAATGAACCTTGCGGCTCAAAGTTAGCTTTAGCCAGAAACTAAATATTTTCCTCAATGTTTCTGATTTTCCGAGATCACACTAAGGCGCAGGGAAAAGAGCATACGCATGAGAAAAATCATTCCTTTCTATTTCTGATTTGCCCAGATCGCACAGAGTCACAGGGCAAAGAGCATACGCAGAAATGAAAGGTATAGGTCTGGTAAAACAAAATGCTAAATAAATTGAAACCAAAATAAACAGAGAGAAAATAACTGTAAACTGCAAATAGACATTGTATACCTCCAGATCTTAAAAATGACGCAGCTAGGGCTACAGCAAACCTTTTCGCGTGAAACGAAAGGGGTTCCTCACTGGAACAGATGCTCCCAACACAACAGAGTAGTCCTCTCTTCCCGAAAGTAGTCAGAAACAGTAGATCTAGGAAACGGCAGTCGGATGCAGTTCTACCGGCTTCATATTTGGATCAGCAACGGACGCGGCCCTCAAATAGCTCTGATACCATGTAGGAATTTACAGGGTAAGTTCCTCAAACAGAACACCAAAGGGCACCGCTCACAACCAGATTGCAGATCAATACACTAGTATTTTTGATGTGGTTAAAACCCTCAAAGAGGGAAACAGTCCACGGCCTGAGCCAACACGGCCAGTTCAGGCAATTTATTAATAAAAGAATGAAAATTTACATAAGCTTCTCTCATAGACAAATTACCATACAAATGACCCTCCATGCACTTTAAATAGAAATCATGGACCAATCAGGTGTCAAGCCACGGATCAAGTGTCGGTAATACCGAGGAGAGAATGAACCGTCGGATCACTACATATCGTGACCGTCAGATTGTAAGTTACAAAATGTACAAGGTAAAGAAACACACTTTACCTAACTCTATACCTAACTCTATACTAGACCAAGGTTTACTTAACTATTTCCTCTGTGTCGGAATATCCTAACAATATCCAATTTTCATCTTTGACCTCTGCTTGATAGTTTACTTGTGTGACAACTGCAACATTTCTTTCATCCCCTTGTGAATTCATTAACATTTGTTCTTGTGCACCTTCTTCCTTCAAATCTGATCTTATATTTAGGCCAAATATTCTATTGTTTGTCATCTAAACACTTGCAATCAACTATTTGCTTGCAGGCCTATCAAAAATTGTGCAGTCATCATTTTTGAAGAAGACATTGTGGTCCTTTTGCATGAATTGTCCAATGCTTATGAGTTTATGCTTCATACCGAGGACAAAGTAAACATCTAAGATGTACTTCTTCTCCCCCTTCATTTTTTGGATATTAACCCTTCCTTTTCCCATGAGAGAGACTCTTTTATCAGTCCCTAATGCCACTTCATATTTCACACTTCCATCTAGATTAGAAAACATTTCTATATTCCCTGACATGTGGTTGCTACACCCTGAATGTAGATACCATGTATCACTTTGATTTTCTTGTCCTACATTACAAGCTAAAGACAGGTTATCATGGTTCCGATTTTCTTTTGTGAAATTTAAACTTGGTTTTTTACTAATGTCATATTTATTCTTTATACATTCATCTGCATAATTACCATACTTCTTACAGTAATGACCTTGAACTTGAGATTTATCATACCTCTAACCTTGTGCTTGATTTTGGCTTGGGCCTTGACTTCGATTTTGATTGTTGCCCCTTCCACTTGTGCTTGAAGGGATGTTGCTTCCAACTATGTGTGCGCTTCTTCCTTTTTATCTAGCATATGATCTTCCTCTCCCTTGACCTTGACCAAAGGAAACTTGTGTCTTGAAGGAAAGCTCCAATGAGGGGCTTGTTGCTCGATTCATTCTATGTTCATGTGAAACAAGTGATGCATGAATCACATCCACTGAGAAATGTGGAGGATCCTTTGTCTCTTCTATGGCCACAACAATGGCATCGAGCCTTGCTAGCAAACTTCTCAAAACTTTCTCAACTATTCTCCTTTCCTCAAGTGTCTCACCATGAGACCTGATTGCAGTAACCAACCCAATTACATGTGTAAAAAACGAATCTACATTCTTAGACTCTTTCATACAAAGTTTTTTAAAGTCTCTCCTTTGCATTTGTAGCTTTGTTGTCTCCACTTTTTCCACGCCTTGGTAAGCTATATGGAGGGTGTCCCATGCTTTCTTGACTTCGTTGCTATTGCAAACCTTTGGAAAATACTTTTGTGAACTGCTTGAAAAATGTAGAAGAGGGCTTTTGCATCCTTCTTCATGTTGTCCCTTAAAAAATCCCTTTCTTCTTGAGACAAGGCACTGTATGCTGCTGCATTTTCTGGTTCTTGAAAACCATTCTCCACCAAATCCCAAATATCTTGAGAAGAAAACATGGCCTTCATTGTAATAACCCAATAATCATAATTTTTTCCAATAAACTAAGGTATTTGAGGATTATTCAAGTTTGTGCTTGATGTTTCCCTTCTTAGTGTAAAAAAACTTTCTAGTTGCTGCTAAATACACTTCAAAAGTCTCCCCTCAAAACAATTTTTAATTACTAATAAAAACACTTGTTGTTACACTAACAAAGTTTAACCCGATCTAATACCATGTTAGAAAAATTCCGTAGGGGCAGAGGAGAGGATTCTTGGTCATAAATTAGTTGCGGCAAGAGAAGTCTTCAGTTGCGGAAAGGAAATCACAACTACACAGAGGCTTAAATAATACACAAGAAATAACTCACAACAAAATAGAGTAGAAACAAAAAGGTTGTCGTAAATTTACTCATGAAGGTTTAAAACCACATCGCAACATAACATACCTTGTATTATATTTCAAAACATGGGAAAATACATTCGCATGATAAATGTAGGCTCCAGCTCCAAGTGAAAACAAAAAATACTTACTGCGATTTACGCATCATACGATTGTGGAGTAAGTGTCTGTAAAACTCCATAAAATTGGTTTTCAAGTGCCCACCAATATTTCCTCCGCGACTTTCTCCTCACTACCTCATAGACTTTCACCCCCTCTCACTCTCGAACTTTCAAATAACTTTTACATTCATATTTATCTCAATATACAAATTTTACATTAATACATGAAAGAGAAAACATTAATACACAAAATGGGTGATTTTACATAATAAATGGTTTTCTGAACTAGCATGTGTTGTGGAGTGTGGGAAAGAGACACAAAGTAAACGTTTTCCCATACCTATTTACCAAAATTCATTAAATTCCTTAAACTCTCTCTTGTGTTCCAGAATGATCAGCGATGTACTTCTACTCTGACTTGAGTCCTTATGCCTGCAAACAAAATTGCAACCCTGCAGTAGTTGATTGGGCAAGCATGGTGTTTGTCCATTTTTTTAAGATGGTGGTTGGGATTATTATTTCCAACACTTTAAAAGAAAAAATCATATTCATATATATATATTATATAATGTTTATAATAGCCATTCTATAAAATTATATGTGATGGAAACTAACCATAAACTTGCAAAATAGTTGCTAAATTATCATCCCCGTTATCATATTCTTTCCCACAACAATGAATGGAAGCCATTGATGATGGATAAGGGAATTGAGATATATCACACCATACCACTCTCCCCCTTAAATGAATGTAACACACTGCTCTCAAGTGAGGATCCTTATAGGCTTCCATAGTGTTACCTTTCATTAATGAAACAATTAAAGGGCTCCCATAGCCCTGTCTTTCATTGATGAAACAATCAAACATACACGAATATAAGTGATTAGATTTTTTTTGGAGATCACAATAGTCTACTAGAAAATAGGATCTAAGTCTAATCTAGGACATAATCAAAATAATAAAACATCATTTCTCCATTATTGTCAACTCCCTGATTAATGGGGAAAATATTTATTCCCACACCTAGCATATCCCTTAAAAATTAAAAATTCATCTTCCCAAGGGGCTTAGAGAAAATATCAGGACCATTTTCACAAGTATTACAATATTCAAGAAAAATTCTTTGGAGTGCATCTTCTCTCGAATAAAATGAAATTGAGCATCAATATGCTTTGTTTGTGCATGATACACTGGATTTTTTTTCAACTTGATCGATCTCTTGTTTTCAAATTTGATCACTGTAGCCTTCTTCTGTTCTTCTCCAACATCTTGAAGAACTCTCCTCAACCAAACAACCTCACAAGTTGTTGCACACAGATCTTTAGATTCTGCCTATATGACAATGATACAGTTGGTTGCTTCTTGCTACTCCATGAAACAATCCTGAATCCAATACTAAAAGCATAACCTATATTAGATCTCTTATCATCTCAATTACTAGCCCAATCTAAATCTAGGTAACATGTCACCTCAACATCAAATGAATTAGTATACTTAAGAGAAATATCAATTATTCCTTCAAGATACCTCAGTACATATTTCGCTACTCTCCAGCGTATTTCTAGAGTTCTCTCCAAAATTGACTTAACACACTAACAAAGTATGCTATGTCAAGTCTTGCTGTAGTAAGGAAATTCAAAATTCCAACCAACTTCCTATACACTCTACCATCAACCTCCTTTGATCCATCCTTAAAATGAAGTTTTACATTTTGTTGCATTGGAACCAAAACAACTTTACACTGATCCATTTTAAACTTTTTAAGAAATTCTCTAACATAATTACCCTAGGAAACAAAAGTATGACGAGCATATATTGAAACTTAAAGATCTAAATAGTAATGTAACTCATCAAGATCTTTCATCTCAAATAGTTGTGACATCTCCACCTTAATTCCATCAATTAGTTTAATTGAATTTCCTATAATAATTAAATCATCAACATACAAAAAAAATCAGCACAACATGCCCCTTTTTATCAAATTTGGTACACAGATTTGGATCACTCTGACTTCTCATAAAATGATGTTGAAGAAAGGAGGAATATATCTTTTCATACCATGATCTAGGTTCCTACTTCAGTCCATACAAATCTTTCTTTAATCTGCAAACTAAATTTTCCTACCCCTTTTTCACAAACCCTTCAGGTTGTTTCAACTACAATTATTTTAAATCACCATTCAAAAAAGCATATTTTACATCTAATTGCTGAAAATTACAATAATACTGTGTAGCTAATCTAATTAACAATTTAATATTATTTAAATTAGATACAGGTGCAAATATTTTTTCGTAGTGAATACCCTCCTTTTGTGAGTAGCCTTTTGCCACCAATATAGCTTTATATTGATCTATATTTCGATATTCTTTAAACTTAGGTTTGCATAACAATTTACATCCTATGGGTTCTTTAACTTTAGGAAATTTAGTCAATTCCCAAGTTTTGTTTTTAATGATAGATTCATATTCTTCCTTCATTTCGTTTCCCTACTCTTGATGTTGACTAGCTTCATTAAAACTCATGGGTTCTATGACATTCAAAACACTAGTCATGAGGGCATAGTCCTTATACCTTTCAATTAAGAGAATCTATTGAGTATATCTCCTTGGAACTTCACTATTTTCACCCATTTTTTCAGAATATACTTCTCCACCCCTAGTGGACTCTGACTGTTGGTGATGTCCATATCCCGGGATTCTTCCTCAAGCTTTTGCTACTCATTGTTTTCAACTTCTTCTTTATTGTCTTTAACTTCAAGAAGTATGTGTCACCTATGATATTTGTTATCCTTGTTGCCTTCATTTTCCTATTCATGGAAAATTACATCTCTACTCATAAATACTTTGTAAGTAAATGCATAAAAATTTTAGATTCTTTAAATTTTGAATAGTATCCTACAAAAATACATTTTATAACTTTAACATAAAGTTTTCTTTTGTTCTCCATGAGAATATGTGCAAATAATTTACACCCAAATACCCGCAAAATATCAACTTTTGATTTAAAACCATACAAGGCTTCGAATGAGGTCTTGAGATCAAGACACCTTGTTAAACCTTTGTTCTTTAAATATAAAAGAGTACAAATAGTCTCTGAACAAAAAGCATTTGAGAGGTTCTTATCTTTGATCATACTCCGTGCACACTCCACTAGTGTTTTTTTTTTCCTTTCTACAACACCATTTCTTCTCGGGAGTGTAGGGTACTATAAATTGCTACACAATTCCATGATCCTTACCATACTTGATTAAGTTCCCCTATCTGTACTCTCCCCCCTTGATCTAAATGAAGGATTCTTATGAACATCCCCATCCACTTCTCTACCATGTTTTTGAATTAATTGAAATAATAAAAAACATCACTCTTTTTTCTAAGGAAGTACACCCAACTGTACCTTTTTGAATCATCAATAAACAAAAGAAAATAATAAGCACCTCCTAGGGATCTAGTCTGCATGGGTCCACAATCATCAAAATGCACAAGTTCTAATATCTCTTCTCCTATCAAAATTAGAGGGGAATTCATCTATGAAAAAATTTCTTAATGCACAAAATTCACAAGCAGCATATTCATTGCTTAACGTAGGGATTCCTTCAACCATACTTTGTTTCTAAAACAACAAAACATGATAATTGATATGACCATACCTCTAGTTTCAAAGGCTTTCAATTGAAATAGTTGTCGAAGTCAGTTCTTGATGACTCTTGTTGGTGACATTAAGCTAATATAGACCTCCAACTCCGACTATTGAAGCAATAGGTTTGCAGTGATCCAACAAGTCTTTTACTGTGTAATGTGTTTTAAATAATTCAACCTTCAGGTTCTGATATGTAATTTTTGATAGAAAGTAATAAAAATCTTAATCTCATGCACATACATAACATTATGAATGTTCCTAACACTGCCATTTGGCAATGTTACAAGAATATATCCATATTCCTTGATTTGATATGCAATATCATCTCCAAGATAGATGTTGGCACAACTCGTTGTTCCTATGAAGTTATCATACCAACTCCTATTGCATGCCATGTGAATCGAGGCTCCAAATTCCACAAACCAAGCATTAACATAATTTATTTCAACAAAAAACACAGCATTAGAAAAAAAAACTTAAGTTTTTGGAGATTAGAAGTCAGTGTTTCTCTTGCAAAATGTCCTGAATGTATTTTGTTCTTATGTCTAGCTTCATTGCTTTTATTCTTATAATAGCCTCTAGCAAGATTCCCAATTTTACCAAAATAACATAATTTTATTCAAGATTCATTTATTACTGATGACATGCCTTGATTTCGATTTGAAATTTGCATTCTCTAAGATGGGCTTCCACCTTTACTTCCTCCTCTGAGTTTCCCTTTGAATAACTTCTTCTTCACCAAAAGTGTTAAATATGGATTCTGCAGGTTTAAATTCTTGCACCTCTCTTCCTCCTACATTAATGTACCTGTCAATTCCTCAAAAGTTGGAGTTTTCTCCTTTACCGCAAGACTTGTAATAAACATTTGATAGTCTTCTAACATTCCATTTAAATTGATTGTCATAAGATAAATATTAGGTATTAATTCTCTTATGTCTCCTGGCTTATCTTTTTAATCTTTAATTATTGAAACAAAATCACTAACTGATTCATTTTCTTCCATCTTAATATAAAAGAGCTTAATTTTCAGGAAGAGGACCCGATTTGTATTTTTAGTCTCATACACCTCCTTTAGTGCATTTCAGGTTAGAGGTCTTACAATAAAAAATGTGAGGGATTATGTTATATTTAATTGCTATGAAACTAGCTCACAAAAATATAGAAAAGATAGATCAACACCTTAGAAATAAGCCTTTCCGAGGGCGCAACCTCCTTTACATTAGACAAATGAACAATTCTTAGATGATTCAAATGAAGAAACCTCGTTTCTATATATAGCAGTCTAAGGGGTCATAGTATAATCAAAGCCGACCTAACAATAATAATATTAAGGCACAAAATAACAATAGTGGGATTTATGCGGCACAATAATAACAATATCGGGACAACAGGGGCACAATAGTAACAATAAGGGATACACCGACAATAGTAATGGGGGAATCACTAGTATTATAGGGACCTAACATGCCCCTCTCCTTGAAAAAAGTTTTGTCCTCAACACTTGAGTAGTTCTGGATGCTTGTGTATAAAATTCTCATCCTCCTATGTGGAATCTTCAACGGGTAAGTTATTCCACTAGATGAGATACTCTAAAATTGATCGATTTCGTAGCTGTCGAGTTCTTGTTTCTTTGACTGCTTGATGTTCCAATATGATTTTTCCTTCCTCCTCAAGTTCTGGAAATATTGTTTGAACTAGAGCATTGTCACCTATAACCTTCTTTAAGCATGAAACATGAAAACTAGGTGCACTTGGGAAGTTGCAGGAAGCTCCAATTTGTATGCCATAGTACCTATCTTTTGCAATACCTTGTATGGACCATAATAATTTGGTGATAATTTATTATCCTTCTTATATTTCTTGAGGGACATTTGTTTATATGGTTGTCGTCGTAGGAGTACCCTATCACATACATCAAAACTTCTTTCGCTACGATGTTGATCTGTGTGTTGTTTCATTCTATTCTACGCCAAGGTGAGGTTATCCTTTAAGAGTTTGAGAACTTGTTGCTGATGTTGGACGTGATCTTCCACTGCTTTAACCTTAGAATTTTCTCTTAAATATGATGTGATGGATGGTGGATGATATCCATAAAGTGCCATAAATGGGGTAATTTTTGTTGCAGTATGGAAGGAAGTGTTATACCACCATTCAGCCATAGGCAACCATTTGACCCATTATGTTTGTTTATCAGATACAAAGCAATGAAGATACCATTCCAAACATTTGTTACTATCTCAGTTTTCCCATCAGATTGAGGATGATAAGATGAGCTATGAGCTAATTGAGTACCAAGACAAGAAAATAATTCTATCCAAAAATTTCCAGTGAAAATGGGATCTCTGTCACATACAATAATATTTGGGTTTCCATGTAGCTTTTGAATTGTTCCCATAAATGTAGTAGAAATTGTACTCACTTTAAATGGATGAGATAATGCACAAAAGTGTGCATACTTGGTAAGCCTATCAACTACCACCATGATAACACTCTTTCCTTCGGACATGGGTAAACCTATGATAAAATTCATTGGAACCTCCTCCCAACATTGTCTTGGAATGGATGAAGGTTGTAATAGTCCTAGGGTCTTAATTGTTTCAACTTTATTTTGTTGGTAGACCAAACATTTTGCCACAAACTTTTGAATATCCGATTTAAGTCCATCCCAAAAAAAATACTTCTTTACCCTATGGTAGGTTTTTAGAAATCCAGAGTGACCTCCCAAGAGAGAGGTGTGTGATTCGCTAAGAATCTTTTGTTTGAGTTGGGAATTCTTAGATAGGTATAACTGATCCTTCTACCATAACGAATCATTTTTCTAGCTAAATTTATCAGATATACTGGGATCGTGTTGTATCTTTCAAATGAGTGCCCAGACTTCTTCATCAGTCTTACATTCACCCCTTGCTTCGTTTATACAATCTGGTTGGATAATAGAAATGACACAAAGAAATTCTTCCACATCCTCATCTTTTTTTGAGAGTGCATCTACCATAACATTTTTCTTCCCTTTTTGTAGATGATTTCAAAGTCATAACCCAACGTTTCTGTGACTCATTTTTTTTGCTATTATGAAGATAATCTTTGTTCTAAAAAGTATTTAAGATTATCATGATCTGTTTTTACCTTGAAGTGTCTTCCCATTAGGTAGGGTCGCCATTTCTTAAGTGCATGTAGTATTGCCAACATTTCCTTCTCATCAATAGCTTTGTGTAAATACTTTCCTTTGATTGGATGAATTTCGAAAGAAATGGGCCTTTCTTCTTGCATTAAAACAACACTAGTTCCATTAATACTGAGGCATCACATTCCACAATAAAGGTTTTTGTGAAGTGAGGTGTAGCTAAGACTGGTGCTTGGTACATTTCCTCTTTAAGATCTTCGAAGGCCTTCGTTGCTTTTGGAGTACATGAAAATGCATCTTTCTTCAATAATGTTGTTAGAGGTGCTACTATTCTCCCACTATTCTTAACAAACTTTCAATATTACCATGTCAACTCGATAAATCCTCGTAGATGCTTTATGGATGTGGGGATTTTCCATTCCTTAATGGTTTTAATTTTTCTACGGGTCTACCTTAACACCTTCATGAGATACAATATGATCAAGATATACCACCTCTTGCACTCCAAAGAAACATTTGGAGATTTTTGCATATAATTGTTTCTCCTCCAATAGTTTCAGCACCATCACAACATATTGGACATGATCCTTCCAAGACTTGTTGTAGATTAGTATGTCATCAAGAAATACTAGCACAAATTTTCTAAGGAAGGGTTTGAAAATGGAATTCATCAAACCTTGAAATGTAGAAGGTGCCTTAGTAAGGCCAAAAGGCATGACCAAAAATTCATAATGACCCTAATGAGTTCTAAATGTTGTTTTTGGATTGTCTTTAGCCTTCATTATGATTTGATGATATCCTGAACAAAGATCCAAATTGGTGAAGTAAATTGATCCATGCAATTCATCCAAATAATTCATCAATGATAGGAATGAGGAATTCATCTTTAATAGTGAGCTTGTTGAGCTCCCTATAATATGGACACATGTTCCATGATCCATCCTTATTGTGAACCAATACTACTAGAGCAGAGAAAGAACTTTGACTAGGTTGAATTATACTAGCCTCTAGCATTTCTGCAACCATACGTTCAATTTCGCTCTTTTGGACATAGGGATATCTGTAAGGCTTGATGTTTGGAGGAACACTTCCTGGAAACAAATTAATAGCATGATCATGATCATGAATAGGTAGGAGGCCTTTGGGATTCTCAAATACCTTGGAATGATTGTCGAAGACTTTTTGTAGATATGGAGAAATGGATGATTTCGGCATGGGAACCTCTAGTGAACATAATTGTGCAATTATACCTCATTGTTATTTATTTAGAAGATTTTTCATTTTGTTAGAGTTTATTATCTTTCCTGGTTTCCCTATGATACCCCTTAATCCAACTTCCTTTCCTTCTAAAGAGAATTTCATGAAAAGTTCTTGAAAATTAAAAGCTATTGTACCTAAGGATTGTAGCCATTGGACTCTTAGTACAACTTCAACACCACCCATTGGAACGGAAAGAATTGAGCTATTCAATACATATTCTACCATAGATAGCTTGATATTATGACACTTTCCTAAGAAATTTATAGTTCCTCCACTTGCATCCATCACTTACACTCTGGTGTTGGATATATGAAGCAATTCAATTCCTTGGCTATCTTACAATGAATAAAATAATGGGTACTTCCCGAATAAGTCAACACTATTACCTTTTTCTTCTTGATATGCCCTTCTATCTTGATAGTTTGAGGAGTGGTAATTCCAAACAATGCATTACAAGATATGGTCGGATTCATTTCTTATTTTTCTAGGGTTTTTTCCTGGTGTATATCCTCTTCTTTTGATGTTTCTTGTTCCTTTTCTTACCCTTCTTCAAAATCTATGTAAAATAATTTCTTCTGGGCACACTTATGTCCTTTAGTGTATTTGCTATCACAACTATAACAAAACCCTTTTTCTATTTTTTCTTCCAATTGTTGTCGTTACAACCTTGTAGGTTATGGATGACTAGGGACATCAACATTTCCATCTTTATGATTGTGAGTGGTAGGCTTCCTTGTTGCCATAATTTTTCTTTCCATTTTTCTTGCCAACCTAAATGCCTTCTCCAATGAATCTGGTTCTCAAAGGTGAACTTGTTGTTGGATGTTATCTTTCAAAGTCCCTATGAACACATCAATCCTATGCTCCTCTCGAATGTCTTTTACCCTTATATTCAATTTTTGGATTTCCTCAATGTGCTCCAACATTGAACCCTTTTGTTTGAGACTTATCAATTGGCTAAAAAAGGTGTTTCTTTTTGTATCCTCATAATGTGCTATCATTTGATCCATAAAAATAGCCCAAGTGACAATTTGTTTACGAGAGCAAACCCATTGATACCATACAAACTGATTTGGTTCCAAATATAAAATTGCAATGCATACCTTTTGTGCGTTTTACACATTATGGAGATCAAAAAATTTCTCCATCTGTAGTATCCATGTGTAGGGATCATTGCCATCAAACTTCCTCATATCGATCTTTGGAACATGGTGGTTCCTCGATCCAACATTAGAGTCTATGAAATCATGATTAACATTTATTTTGTTCTCATCATTATTTTCCTTTACTACTCTTTGACCATTAGTAAGCATTTCTTGTTAAAACTTTGTCAAATTTGTCTTCAAATCTATCTTCAAATCATCCATGCCTTTCTTTAAATCATCCATCTTAGCTTTCACACCATCCATTTTAGCTTCCATGCCATCCTTATTAGCTTCCACGTCATCCATCTTATCTTATACACCTTTCTTTAAACCATCCATCTTAGCTTCCATGCCATACATCTTAACTTCTACGTCTTTCTTTAAACTATCCATATTTTCTTCTATTACTTTTCGTGTGAGTGAAATTTGTTGCACTTGGTCTCGCAATTTTGTTATGTCATGTTGCATTTCATCCTATTCTTCATGAGTCATGCTAGAGCTTTCAGGTTGCTTACTAGGTGTTTCCATTTTATCTCTTCGGGGCACCAATTACTGATAATAATGCTTCACTATGCCTTTCAAACTCCTTCAAATTAATTTTTCAAACCAAGCTTATGAAAAAATTTAAAAAAACTACACACCTTTTTTCACTTTTTAGGAGCTCGATATTGAATCTAATGTATCTCTGTAATTTTCAATCTCCAAGGTCTGAAAGTTCTTCCTGCAGTAACCCTCTAAGTAATATTTCTAACCCCACAAGTCTGATCAATATTGGATTCTCCAATGAAGAGTTATGCCAAATCTCTCACGATGACCTAAGTATAGACTCGTTGAGTAGAGTGAACTTGTATGACGTTCTGCGGGTCACTGTTTTAGCCTTAGGTTTTGAAAATGATATCCAAAAAACTAGAGTTTGTCCTCTTTCTATAGCTTCCAACAAAAATTCAATCTGATGATCAGAGTGAAAGCTATGATGATTTCCCAAGGTCAACTATCTAGAATATAATTCTAGGGTCTACCAAAACCCTAACTTCCTCAGATTATATCTTCGAAAATATAGCGAGACAAGATGGGAAATTTAGGTCTGAGGTTCAGACCAATTCCGTCTCAAATGGATTATTTTTTTAGCTTCTGAAACTTTGTAGTGAAAACGTTATAGCGAAAATTCCACGATGACCTGTTTGGAGTAGCAAAACCCTAGAATCCGAAGATCTGATACTAAACGTTATGAAACCAGCTCACAAAAAGATAAAAAATATAGATGAACAAATTAGAAATAAGACTCTTTGAGGGGGCAACCTCCTTTTATTACACAAATGAATAATTTTTAGATGTTTCAAATGGAAAAACCTCCTTTCTATATATGGGAGTCTAAGGGGTCACAATATAACCAAAGCCAACTTAATAATAATAATATAAAGGCACAAAAATAACAGTAGTGGGATTCTATGGGACACAATAATAACAATATGGGGACAATAGGGGCACAGAAATAACAATAAGCGATACAACAACAATAGTAATGGGGGAATCACTAGTATTATAGTGACTTAACATTAATATAAATTGTTAATAATGTGGTTGTCTTGTTTTCCTTCTTGTTCGAGTCAATGCAGTTGTCCCTCCTGCAACAAGTTTTTCTTCTCCTCCATTTGTGATGGTCCAAAAGACATAACCTTCTAGTCTTGTTTGCATCTTTAATTTTTAGTTAACATAGTTGGTGCCATCCAACTTGTTGGCCTTGTACAAATATGTTTCTACAAGGGGATTCATTATTTTGATAGTAAAAACCAATCTTCAACCACACCATTCTTTGGCATCCTTGCTCTAAATATATATATGCAAAGAAAATTGAGAAAGAATCTCTAAACAAAAAAACAAAAAAAATGCTCATTGCAATAAACAAGCTCGATAAACCTTCCTTTTAAATAAGCCTTACTCCTCATAAAAAATCCTCAACACCTTGTAGACATTCCTTATAAATAAGCCTCTCTCCTCATAAACAAGCCTCACAACTTTTGAGTCAAACTACATGGTGTAGTTTTTGATGCATAACCCATGTGCTACAACAATAAGGTTTTAAGACTCAACCCACCTTTCACTAAGATGGTTGGTCCGCTCATCTGCAAAGAAAATATTTTCAGCGTCTACGACTGTCATGATAAACTCCATGATTGCCTCAAGGAATCGCTACACTCCAAGGCTATTCTTACAACTCGACGGACAAAGATGGACCTTTATGTCCAATGTGATGGTGGAAAACTAGGTCAGAGCACCAAAATTGGTCTATACCTCCTATGAGTTAATTCAGCCCCTTTACTCGACTTACCACAGTAGGATACTATATAAATGGGTAGAGCCTGGTTCACTTGGCCAAGCTTCCTCCACTCCAATAGTCTGCTGATCTTGGCTCACCTATAACACCAATATTGGCTCCAATCCCAAGACAGATTGATCAAATCTGATCATATCCTGACAAATGAATCCAATTAAATAACAAATTCTCTTAGTGAAATGCATATTCAAAAGGAGGTGGAGGAATTTGATTGTATACACTTCTTTCGCCAAAGAGTGGGCCCAACTTGCAAACTCATAATAGGAAAACCACTTCAAAATACCATCACACCTCAGCCCTCATGCAATGTTTTTTGCCCTTGATTGTTTCACACAAATACCAGTGTTTCCTACCCAGATTTTCTCTTACTCTAGCACTGAATGAAACGGAGACTTCCAACACTTCACCAACTATGTTACAACACTAGATAGTAGTGCAACTCGATCATATTCAACACATATTCCAACTCCAATTCCACGAGATCTACCACCAATCCTATGCATTTACTGAAATAGAAGTATGTTAGATAGGTAAATGCTCAAATGCGTTGACCAAAACTAAAATCTTGTAAATTTACAAGTCTTCTCTCTAGTATCAAGTCTACAGCTCCATGAAATCTCCATAATTAGGCATAGCACCATGGTAGGTGCCTAAGACCTAGCCCTCACTTGGGCTATAATACCAATTTAAATTAAAAAAAAAGATAAAATATTAAATGAATGAAACATGCAGCTCTCAGGTGAGAACCTCCTAATGTTGCCACAAGGCTGCCATTCATGAAACAATCAAACATACACAAATATAAGTCATTACATTTTGTTTTCGAGATCACAACAATCTTAGTCTAATTAAGGGATAATAAAAATAGTAAAACAACCTTTCTCAATTATTCTCAAGTTGGAAGTTAGCCATAAACTTGTGGAAAAGCTACTAAATAATCTGTTGAGTTGAACATCGAAAGCATAACCTGTAAATAAATTGAAATGGTAGAAAACAATGGTAAATAAACAAGATAGCAGAATAATCAAACACATAAATTGACACAATTTGTTAAGAGGTAAAACCTCCTTGTGAGGGAAACATTAGGGGGCAATGATAATTGGTGATATTATTATTCAAAGGGGATTTACAATAGCCAAATCACAAGAATGCATTATCCAACTATTGAACCCACTCTCCATTTGTTTTATTTTTTTCTTATTGCCTCTATAGGCTTACATTGATAAATAGAAACCTATCATATTTTTTCTAAATCCATCCACAACTTCCAAAGCAACTAAATAATAATTTTTTTTACATAAAACAAAAAAGTTACTTTTATATGTTTCTTCCAAAAACATAGATTATGAAAAACAAACTAATCCAAAGGAACTAATCTTAGCTATTATCCCAAAAATATACAGAAATAGTTGGAAAATTCTAAAAATATCCACCTTGACAACAATTGATTTGATATATCATGCACAAAATATTTGGCACTTTCCTTGCGAGCCAAGAGAAGCTAAGCATCATTTTAGCTTCTCTTACAAAACTTTTTTTGTGAACATGACTACATAATTTTTCTTTGTATGGACATTTTCCAAATCCATAACTCCACTTTCAACAATAACATGTCCTACAAAATGATATTTAACGAGTATATTTTTTGTCTTACTATGATAAGATGGATTCCTCTGCAAATGAATAGCACTTTGACCATCACAAAATACTTTTACCTTGTCCTTTATCCTTCCAAACTCACCTAAAAAATATTTTAAGAAAATTTCCTCTTTGAAAGCATGCGAGATAACTATGTATTCCATATCAACAGTGGATAAAGCAACTATGTTCTAAAGCTTTGACATCCAACTAACATCTCCCTGCAAGAGTAAGAAAATATCTAGAAGTGGATATCCTCTTGTCCAAATAACCTGCAAAACCTAAATCAACATAACCACAGAATGAATCACTACAATCATTATATGTGATACAAAATTTATTTGTCCCCCTAACATACCAAAGCACCCATTTCATTGTTGCCCAATGCTCACTACCTAGATTTTCCATGTATCTACTGACAACACCAATTGCATGAGAAATATCTAGCCTTGTACTAACCATCACATACATTAAGCATCCTACTATATTAGCATATGGTACACCAGACATATGCTCCTTTTCTTCATCATTACTAGGACACAAACTTGAAGAAATCTTAAAATGGGACCCAAAAGGGATTTCAATTAGTTTCACATTATTCATATCAAATATCAAAAGTATTTTCTCCACATACTTTTGTTGTGATAACCACAAATTACCATTTTTCATGTATCTGTGTATCTCCATGCCCAAGATTTGTTTTACTGCTCCAGGATCCTTCATTTCAAAAGTCCTAGCCAACTGAGCTTTTACTGTTGATCTCAACCATGCTTTTGCTTGATACATGAATATCATCAACATATAACAATGAAATAATGGTTATGCCATTTTCCAAAATTTTAAAGTAAGAACAAAGATCATTCTCACTTAGGTTAAAATTGTAGCTCATCATGAAGGAATCAAACTTCTTGTACCATTGCATGGGAGGCTGCTTTAGGCTATACAATGATTTCTTGAGTTTGCAAACAAACGTCTTGTTGCGATTCTGAACAAACCCTTGTAGATGCTCCATATATATCTATACATATATATATACATACATACATATATATATATATATATATATATATATATATATATATATATATATATATATATATATATATATATATATATTGATATATATCCTCATGCAAATATCCATGTAATAATGTTGTTTTAACATCTAGTTTCTCTAACTCTAGATCAAGTAATGCAACTAATGCTAACAACATTCTAATTGACAAAAACTTGACAACTAGTGAAAAAATATAATGGAAATCAATACCTTCCTTTTGAGAATTTCCTTTTGCAACCGGTCTTTCTATATACTAATCAACATTATGATCAACTCCCTTTAATTTGTAAACCCACTTGCAATCGACAACCTTCATGTCCTTAGGAAGTTCGACCAATGCCCATGTCTTCTTTCTTTGTAAGGTATCCATTTCCTCTTTCATTGCTACTTTCCATTTATCAGTATAAGATATTTCCATTGCTTCCTGATAACAACCACGTTCTCCAATTAAATCAACAAATGTAGAAAATCATCATATCTTTTAGGAAAAGATCTGATCCATGTAGACCTTCATAGAATTTGTTCTGGTATTTCCTCAGTTTTCTGAGAAATTTCTATATCCTCATCTACTTCTATAGGAGTTTCTTCCTAAACATCTTCATGACCCTCCTCCCTTGAAGATGATTGAGTTTCCAAATGAACTTGTTCAATCTGGGGTAATTTTTCCTGTTTCATTTCACCATCTTCATCTTATTTCATGATTGGCGATTCATCAAATATGACATATTTTTTAATGATGATTTTGTGGGTAGTAAGATCCCACAATGTATATTCCTTAACTCCATCACCATATCCAACAAATATTAGTATTTTTTATTTCGGATCTAACTTAGAATGTTGATTCTTTGGAATAAGAGCATAGGTATCATAGCAAAAAAATTTAATATTTGAATAATCATAAGGTTGACATTTCCTTACCTCTTCTGAAATATTAAATTTAATTGTTGTTGATGGTGCCTGATTTATGAAATAGCATGATGTAAGAACTGCTTCTTCCCACAATTCATGCGGCAACAACTTGGCATTATTGAGCATACTCGTTTCTCTCTCTAAAAGAGTCATATTCATGCGTTCAGCAACACCATTTTGTTGAGGAGTATAAATCATGGTTTTATGTATTTCGATTCTAGCTTCATTGCAATTATTTTTAAACTCCTTTGAAGTAAACTCAGTTCCATTGTCAGTTATCAAAAATTTAATTGACCTTCCAGTGCTCTTTTCAGCCAAAGCTCCATACTGCTTAAAAGAATCAAATACATGGACTTTTCTTTTCAAATAAATAGATCCAGACCTTTCTAAAGTAATCATCTATAAATGTTACAAAATATGAAGATCCTCCAAAAGAGGATTTAGGAGAATGTCCCCAAAGTTCTGAATGGATGTAATCAAGGATACCTTTACTAAAATGTTTTCATGTCCTCAATTTCTGTCTAGATTTCTTTCCATAAATACAATGCTCATATAAATTCAAATTAAAACATTTAGATCTTGGAAGTAACTTACGATCAACCAATAGCTTCAGCCCTTTCTGACTCATATGACTCAAATGTTGATGCCATAAATGAGTAAAGTCACTTGCACCTTCAGATGTGACTGTTGCATGATATTTTTTTGCCCTTCCTTCAAGCTTATAAAGGTTCCCAAACCTTTTAGCCTTCATGACTACCAATATTCCTTTCGCTACCTTTATAAATCCATATTGAATTCTACATTTATAACCAGAAAAATCTAACACTCCCAAATATATTAAGTTCTTTCTAAGCTCAGGAACATGCCTCACCTCTTTCAACATTCTAACAATGCCATCATACATTTTAATCCTCATACTACCAATCCCAATAGTTTTTCATGTAACATCGTTACCCATGAAAACTAGACCTTCATTAATGGATTGGTATGAAGAGAACCAATACTATGAAGACACATATGATGGGAAGCAGGCGTGAAGTACACTACTTTTATGAGGACACGAATTATGGATTCTATTGAAGCAAGTTAATATCATTCACGTTATGATTTTTAACAGGACAACTCCTTGATGATAGATTCTTTTCAAAAGTGACATAATAATTTATATATTACTTTACTGCATTGTTTTCTATTGTACATGATATTGATTGATCATCTTAATACCATGCTGGTTCCACCCTTCCTAGTTATAATCTTCTCTATCTGTAATAAATGAGATTATGGGTATATTTTTTTCTATTGACATGTTCAATTTCTTCCACCATCCCTACTCTTAAGGAGTACTGAGCCTCCCTATATTTATCATAAAAATGGGTAATAACAACAAAAGTTTGCCTATAGATAGTGGATAGGGGATCTCATTAAGAGCCAACCTACCATGTTCATAAGGATGTAGCGAGGTGACATTCCCACTATGGCCACCACACCAGGGTTATGATCCATTGGATAACCAAAATATCCTTGGAACATGAGGCCTCATCACGAGCCGACCTGATCACTTTTGCTACATCCCAGTGAATGACAGTGTGGTTATCTGGTTACCACGCGAGTGCACTTATCTCTTATGTAGAACAACACTGGAACTCTCCATTTATAAATTAAGGATCCTAGCTCATATGGGTTAAAAAGCAACCCTGCTAAGGCTATGGATGCCTGGTGGCAGCAAAGGCTCTCCTTATGGTGTTGAAGTTATATCTTATCCTCAATTGTAACTATAATACCCTTTTCTTATTCTCTCTTTTTATCGGAGAAGTTGTTTCCTTAATTATTCCCTGTTTTGAACCTTTACGCATGAAAAATTGTTTTCCAATCAATCACATCATTTTCAGCTAGAATACCATCACCAAAGCATCTTTTTGGCATATTGTTGTCCTTTTCCTTCTTCGCATAAATTATCATCAATCCAAAGCATCCCATCTCTTATTCATAACTATGTTTACACACTCTGCTCTCATTCTAACCATACCTCTCGTCATCCTATCATTAATATGTGTACTCTGCTTCATTTATTGTCATATTCTTCATTCCCTTGCCTTGGTGTCACCACAACACCTTTCATATGCTTTATGGTTATGAACGCCCTTTTCCAATTGGAGACGGAGGATATGCATTATGGGATAGCATGCGATATAATTACTGCACTCTGCCATAACATGTTGATTTGACAAAACATTAGTATTGCATTTATACAAATGTTTTTCTGATTGAAATTTTTGCATACGGATTATCTTTTGTTGTTCAAAACTAAAGTTGTTGATTCAAGAAGTTTGTGTGCAAAATAATGATTTGTTTATAGGAGAACAACAAGTATGGGGGGAAACTCTATTCATAGCAAGGCCACACTATTGCAAGTAACAAAAGAGGCTCATGAACGCGAACAATTGTTCGGACATGATGTGCTTACTTGGATTCCACCTTTTGCATCACTTTCAACATCAACTCAACCTACATAAGCTTCAAAAAATGCCAATCCATACATGTCATTCCACATTTTTTTCAAAGATAAAATTTGAGGTAAAATAGCATAATTTTATGATTTATTACAAAATTTAGGAGAATTTCATGAAAATACATTGAGAATTATTTACATCATTCATTCCACATCTTTACCACTTCCCATTTTTCAAAAGACATAGACTCTTTCACTTTGGGGGAATGTTCATTTCATTTATTTATTTATTATGACCATGCCATTAATATTCTTTATCATCCATTGATCTTGTTATTTATTCTCAACGCCTCCCTTATTCCATGTTGCTTTACACCAAGCATAGATTTCAACAGACTGTAGCAACCACCTCAATTTGTTTTCTAGCATTGCATGAGGGCATGCTAACTCTCCAATTTGGGGGAGGAATTGCTACAAATGATGGATGTTTTCTACTTTCTTTCTCATTTAAGGCAAGCAATTTCCTTTTTCTACAGTGCAAAAATCTATTTGCATATGTCTTTAAAACTATGAACTGAATTCTTGTGATTTCTAGAAAACAAAGAGGTATCATTAAAATACACAAACCCAGAAAATTTCAATTTAAATTAGTTTGTCAAATTTTGGTTATCATGCACTATCACATACAACCATTTTTCTTATATCTCATGATCCCTGCATCAAAACGATCCAATTCTGGATCATAGAAGGATTAATATAGTAGAAATATACTTAAAAAATTTCAGCAAAATATCGTTTGTAGTTTTTGAGAAAATGGTTAACGGAGTTTGTTGTTACTTATATCATATTTTGCTGCAATTTCATATACATATAGTTGAACATTAATGTAAAAATTGTTACGCCTTCATCAACATTGTTAACACTGAATATTCATTATTTGAGGAAAAATTCATTTGTTCTATCCATTTTATGAGTTGGGATGAACAATTTTTGTATTATTGGTTGGTTAATACAGAGTCTTTTGGTTGCATGAGGACATGCAATATATTCAGTTTGGGGGTATGTTGGGCAGCTAGTTTGTCATTATTATTATCACTCTTTAATGTCTATTTCATCCATTTGTACCATTTTTTATCATATCATTTATCATGATTTATCATATAATTCCATTTTATAATTATTTATGCTCTTATGGATAAATATTATTCCTTCTCCTTTATTTTTAATAGATTGATGATTATTATGCATGATTGTACCAATGATCGTTTATTAATAAATTTGTCGTAACATCACTCACCATTTTAGCCTCCAAGATATTTTCCAAATTGCAGATTTGATCTCCAGTTCATAATTAAATATTACAACTCAAAAATTCGTAGGAATAAGAAGTGACAATTTTGCATTGGACGTTTCGGGCAAATGGAGAAGAATCTGGGAAATTCGAAACATGGGTTTTGTTCAGAATGGACTGATTCAGTTTTTTAGTGAGTAGCTTTCCCAAATTCAGTACTTATTAAGAGAAACGAGAGCTTCTTTGAAGATATTATTCTCAGATTCGTTGTTGTTGCCGGTTTCCAAATTATCCCAGTTGCAATACCAAATTCAACCGGTTCCTGTTGAATTTTGATCGAAAGATATTTCAGATATGATCTTGCTGATCAATTTGTTGTGAACATCTTGGTTGTAACTTCTCTTTTCTCTCTATGTATTTAAATCAGAATAGAGATCAAAGAGGGGGAGAGATTATTATAGGGATTATTAGAGATAGGATAGGATATGATAGGAGGAAAGGGGAGGGATCAATCTTTGTTGTTTCAAAATGTAATTTTAATTTACATACTTGTGTTGTTAAGAGAATGCAACCATATTGTAATGTTACTCAAGTTCAATTATTAATATATAATTTGAGGTTGTTGTTCATTCGCCTTATTTGAAGTAGCTCAACAGCGTTCGATGGTGGCTAAGGGCCCGACCTTTGGTGAATTAAGCTGCTTCTCTATATTATATCTTTCTGATCTCCGCAAGTTTGAATAATTTGTTAATTTTCCCATCTTATGCACTTTTTATTGTTTTCCTGTATTGAAGGAAAATCTTTGCTTTTTATGATTTACAGCACTATCGTTTGATTTAGTTTACATTCATTGCAGATTAAGTTACTTAGATAATTATTCAGATTGATTTAATCAATCGTAAAGAGCTTGGTTATTGCTATTGAACTCTCAGATTGATATCATTTCCATCTGGATTGCCTCATAAAGATTGAGTATAATTTGGATTGAATCAGCCAACAAGAGATGAGTTATTGCTAATGTACTCTCCGTTGATGCTGTTGTTAATTGAATTGATTGTGTGAGATTTTATTTCAGTAGAGGATTGAGTTTTGAATCTTAGATGTCATATTTCCTTTAATAATTGCAATTCGAGTTTGTTAGATGCATTCGTTTATTCTTGTATCAAAGATCTATACTACATTTTAAGAAACATTACTCTATGGGATTATAGCATACACATATTGTGTATGCTTTTGGAATAAGAGGACTTGCCGAGGTTGATAATTAATGTGGGATAAATAGGAGTTTTAAAAGGAACCTTTTATCAACTGACACTTAGGTGAACAAGGTATAGTCTAGTTGTAGTAATTGTAACTTGGACAAGTTGGTGTTAGAGTCAAGTTGTTGTTATAGTTGAGGCAGGATTTTGTTGGGTTCCCATGTTGCAAAAAATGTAAGGGTAGTTGTGAGGGCATGATAGCTAAGGAGTGCCAAGGCATGTTAAGGAATGAAAAGGTGTGTGAACACATGTCTGATAATGTCAATGCATGCCAAGGAGTGTTGGGGATTGTCACGACTAGGCACAACATTATTTTTTCAATGACCTGGTTGGTTTCCCAAGTCACAAAAAAGATAAGGCTATCTATAAGGGCATGACAACTAGGGAGTGCCAACATGTGCCAGGAAATGCCAAGAAGTGATAACACATGCTAGAAAGTTACAAGGCATGTTAAGAATGTTGTTGGGGCCTTCATTTTGAGTTTTTGCAGGAAGACAAGATAGGGACAGGTGGTGGGGACGATCGATCGAGTTGTAGAGATGAAAACGAATGGGGGCAACATGAACTAGGATTAGTCTGACAATTGCGGAAAGGTGGTGGGGGGGAGCAAGAGCAGCTGAGAAAGTAGAGAGAAAAGGCAGCCAAAGGCACAAACAGTCGAGCAAAAAATAAGGCCATGGTGCCTTCTTCCTCCTATGTAGTGTTGCTGACAAACCTATGGAGATGTGGTACACAACCTGTTACATGACCAAATTTTCCATGGAAAACCTCGGTAGCTCATGCGGAGGCTTCTCCCCACAAAAAATCCTAATGAAGGTCGCCCTGGGTGAGGCATATCAATCTGCAATGTTGAGAAATGACCGTGCCACTTCCTGGAACATGTAAGGTGGGTCCTATTCAAATATCATCTTGTACAACAAGGCGATGAAGTGGTTAGACAACCTTGTCATGACTCCTCGATAGCTGTACTCAAAGTGAAACTTGCAATAGACACTCACTACTTGCTCTAATGGTGTCCATGCCCAACCATGCCAAGGAACTCCTATTGGGCACTAATTTCATGAAGAAGGTATGTAGACATATAGAATAATTCTTGTCCATCCTTAGGAAAATTCTGAGTATTTTACATATGCACTTTTAGTTGAAGAGCCAACATGTTTGACCAGTTGAAAGGCCTTCCTTCATTTTCCAACTGATCCAACCTAACAACCCAACTTTGCAGGAAGGTATCTGTACTCTCTTGGGCATACAAGAGACATGCAAATATGACCATGAGTTGGTAGGCCTTCCTGAGTGACTTCATCTTATAGACCTAGTTGGGTGTCATCCTCAACTTTGATAGCTCTTTTAGCCAATGCTGCAAGATATCTCTTAAGTTCACATTGTTGTTGAGAGTGAAGAAGAGTGCATCCATGCAGTTCATCTGCTGCGGAAATTGATACATATGATGGTAGTTTTCCTTCATGAAGGTGGAAAGTTGTTTTCCACTAGCACTGCTCAGTGTCATCGTCTCAGGATTAGTATGTGAGACAACCCAATGAATGATATTTGAGCATGGGAAGGCAGGCTACCTTCATGCAACCATGTACAATCCTAACTTATGAATGTTGACATAGACTTTTCGATCTTCCAAATATTCCTTGAAAGTGCCTGCAAATATGTCATTTATCTCTTTCCATTTGATCTTCATGTCCTTCTCTATGAACGGTTGTGTGTCTGCATAGATGAGCAAGTTAATTAGCACCTGCTTAATCCTATCTCCAGTGTCCTTTGATCCATCTCTCTTGGAAACCATGATGGATGTACCGCTGAGAGACTGCTCAACAATTGATGTATCTGGAGACAGAGAGGACACTCATGGAAATAAAATGTAAGTTTAAAAACATAATGCACTTATCGGATTGATCATGCAATAGACTGGTTGACTGCTAGGAAAGATTGCACAGTAGTGACTCTCAAGGCTAGGAGACTCTTAGCTGGAACTATGCATTACACAGTCCTAGCTGCTAGTGAGTTGGCTGTGTTAGCTCTACTATATAATCAGGATATTCTAAAGCTGGAGGCCAACTTGGCCCTTGGTTGTGACCAAAAAAGGCCTGAAATGGTTATCCTCACCTTTCTCCATTACCTCGCTCATTCCCCTTTCATCTCCTTTACCCATGCTTTTGTTAAAAAATCACATAAAACTCTTTCCTTATGTCCCGGGCTTAAAAACCCATAAAACCCACGCCCATATGACTATGCGCCTTCACAAACTCTTCACCCGCCATCACAGCCGTTGATTGCCACACCCCGATACAATGGTCACCTGTCATATCCGATGAAAAACCTGCTTGATTGATTCCCCACCGTCTGATCATCTCCACCACAATCAGACGACATCCGCTCTCCCCGCGACCACAAAGTGTCAGGGCATTAACGCACGATGGAAAGGTGGTTTTCCCGATCCTTTGCTGCCACGCGTCACGCGCCTAGTGGGATCACATGCCAACATATTCTTACCGCCAAACGATCAATGGTGGTGCGGGGAATACCACTTACCACCCATCCCACATTCCCACCCGTTAACTCTCGCATGTCTCCTCCATCCGATAGCTGTTGGATTCGTCCGCCTGATATCCAATGACCCACATTCATTCCACCCCGCTTTTCCCGATGATCCCCACCAAGACATATCTGTCGTTCATCCACTCAATCCGACGGCTGATCCTCATCCTTTATCCAACCAATCTGTTCACCATGCAGTCCACGTCCCTGCCCGCTCCATGCACCCGAAGGACGAAGGTGACCAGTTTTCAGTACCAGGCGCATTTCCTCCTCAACAACCGCATTCAACACGCAGTATGGCCAAGGAGGAAAAGGACTAAGTATGAGTAAGTAGCTGCATTTAGCAGTTATGCGACTTAATGGATAAGGATGCTACAGCCACCTGCGAGGATAGCAGAGCACCCAAGAAGATCAAATTTATCCACTATAGCAAGCAATCGCACTTAGACTCCATCAGGGAGTTAAAGTAGTTGGTGGTCAATTATGACCCCTCCATACTTAGAATGGACGAGTTCCTTTGTAATGAAACTCTATATGTACCCAGAAACAAGATGTAATCAAGGTTGATGGTTTTTGTTTTGATGTAAGGTTCAACTTTTGGAGACTGTAACTACTTTGATACTTGCATTGTCTTGTCTTCATTTTCAGCTAATCCAAGTTTCTTTTGCTGTTAATTGCTCACTTTCCATTTCTATTCTGTTCTAGGCTATGCCTGATATGCAGTTTTCCTGAACTTTTGATGTTTAGCATTAGAGGAGTTGTCATCTTACCTCTGTGTTTAAATCTTGCATGTACCAGTGAATGTGTTATTCATGTTTCTTTTCACTAAGTGACAGAGAGTTGTCATCCTGTTTGTACACTAGGAGAATTAGATTTGCAAACCTCTTTATTGTTTGCAGCCGACCATCACAAGGTCTTGTGCATCTGCTGGTGTGGTCAATATTCTCCATATTCACCCAATCTCTCTTACCGTGAGTAATTGGTGGTCTAAAGCCTTGTAGTCTGGGGGTGTTCACACATGTCTAGAGTTAAGCATAGTACAAGTGGTTATCTGGCTTGAACAAGCATTATCTCTTCCATTCATCCATTTGCAACAATAAGTTGAACTTATAATGTTCCCGATCATATCTGAGCTACAACCTAGGAGAGTTTCTTGGGGTGATAACATTAATTGGTGCCATTGCCAGGGAGAGGAGATTGAAGCTCAGCTTCCCTGGGAGAACGACACAACTCCGGCTTTGATGATAGACAAATTCTAGACACATTTCTGGTTGTAATCATTTACATGGCGACTCTACTGTAGAATCAACCTAGTGGTGACTCCACATTACAGTTCTGGCTCAGTTTGTGAGGCATACCCAGAGAAATCCTCAAAAATCACCAGCTGAGCCAATGCCTGACCCTGAGAAGATTGTTAAGTAGAGGAAAACATCACAGAAAGGAGAATCAGGATTAGGTAACCCTAAGAAATCCTATGTATCTCTGAAAGAGAAGATTATAGCTGAGGATATATAGTTTGAAGATTTAGAGCCTAGCATTGTTAGTAAAGAAATACCTTTAGAGATTCATAAAGCTCCTTTTTTAGTCAGTTCCACTTTGGATCTCAGTCCAAAGAAAGCCTCCCATACAACCCATCATATTCCTTTGTATCTGTCATCTATTTCATTGCCTCCTTCCATTCAGCCTGCCAGTATCCTTCCACATATCCCAGTCATGACAGGCTAGCAAGCTCCCACAAACATGGAAAGAATCATAGCTGCTAGGAATGGACCCATGGTCTTGCCTATTCCTTTGAATGCCATGCCTACAGGAGAATATCATAAATATATGCCCAATTTCACTAGTACAAAGGGAGTAACAGTTGAAGAACACCTTGAGTCCTTTTATAGCAATGCTGATAACCTAGATATCGATGAAGATGATGTGTGGATGAGAGTGTTTGTCCAGAGCCTTGATGGTGAGGCTAGAAAGTGGTTCAGAGAATTGCCCCATAGGTCCATAGCAGACATTGAAGCAATTGATGACACATTCATGAAGCACCAGGGAGATAAAAAAGACTTGCTATATTACCATACTGAGTTTGGAAACGTAAAGAGGGAGAATGGGGAATCATTTCCTAAATTTAATAAAAGGTTTAATCGTATGTATACTAAGATACCAGCTGAGGTAAAGCCTACCCCCACCTCTGCCAAACTCGCTTATGCCAATGCTTTTAACTCTGATTTCTGCCTGTTGTTGAGAGAAAGAAGGTGTGCCACCCTAGCTGAAATGTAGGATGCAGCCCTAGAGGTGGAATCTAATATCATGGTTGCAGAAGAGCTTAAAAGTCATGCTGATAGAAGGAGGCAGAGAGGCGAGCCTTATTCCGGGCTGCTGGGCATTTCGGGGTCGAGAAAACAGTGGCAGTACTGCAAAATTATTTCTATTGGCCGAATCTTCGACAGGATGTTGGGAAGTACATTCGATCATGTACTGCTTGTGCCATTGCCAAACCGTCCATTAAGAATCACGGCCTCTATACCCCGTTGCCTACCCCTAGTCGACCTTGGGAATCCATCTCCATGGATTACATGTCAGGCCTTCCTTCCACTAAGCATGGAAATGACTGTGTTTTTGTGGTCGTCGACAGGTTCTCGAAGATGGCCATTATGGTGGCCTGCAAGAAGAATATCACAACAGAAGCCACTGCTAAGCTCTTCTTTGAACGAGTGTGGGTGCACTTTGGGATCCCACAGTCTATCATCTCAGATCGGGACAATCGGTTTCTCAGCACATTTTGGTCCAGTCTCTGGTCAATGCTGGACACCAAACTCACGAAGTCCACAGCCTTCCATCCTCAAACTGATGGCCAGACAGAGGTTGTCAATAGGATGATTGTGCACATTCTGCGCATGTATAACTCAAAGCATCCACACACATGGGACGAGAGCCTCCCCTATGTTCAGCACAGCTACAACCGAGCTCTTCATAGCTCCACTGGCCATAGCCCTTTTCAGGTGGGTTTGGGATTCCAGCCACTATGCCCCATTGATGTGGCAATGCCACTTACAGCTACTCACATGAATTCAGCTCATGTACAGTCCGAAACAGATAAGGCCACTAGCTTCATTGAGCGCATCCAACATATTCGCCAGCAGGTCCATGACATTCTTGAGAAATCAAATGCCAAGTACAAGCAGCGACATGATCAACATCGGGTGCCACACAAGTTTCAGGTGGGCGACCAAGTCTGGTTGCATTTGCAAAAGGAACGCCTTACTGGAGCCTCTCGGAAACTGAGACCACTCCGATATGGTCCTTACACCATTACTAAGGCTATGGGAGACAATGCATTTGAGCTCAGCATTCCCCCATTCCTTGGTCTGCACCCAATGTTCAATGTGGACCGCCTTCGGCCATACTTTCCACCATTGCTAGACACATCCGACATTGCAGAACAGCTCAAACCCACAGAATTAAATCCAGGTTGCATGGAAAAAGCTGCAACTGATCGGATCATGGACACACAGATCAAGAACACTCGCCAACAGAATATCCAACTGTATCGAGTTGTCAAAGCAGGCCAACTCCTTCAGCAGGGCAAGTGGCTCACCAGGGAACAAGTTCAGCAGAAGTTTCCTCATCTCATGGAGGAGCTCAACGCAATGGGGACCATTGCTTCCTAAGGGGGGAGTAATGATCCAGGTGGATATTGGTGGCCACCTGCCAAGTCCACCTGGACCCCCACCATTGTCTTTCTCAGCATTTTCAGTTTTCTTAATTGTAGCACAACTTACTATTTTTAGCAGTTTTTCGGGTCCTGAACTTCCGGAGCCGTTTTGAGGCCCTAAACGACGTTTTTTGGGGAATCCGAGGGCAACGTGGGTCCATGGAATGGACCGACGTTGACCGTTGCAACAATGATAGTGCTCGGATAGATCCTTCTAATGAGCTATTGTACGCGTCAAACAGAGATCATATGCCAAAGTTACGACCCCGGGAAGTTGATGTACCAACTTACCCCCAAACAGGGCCCACAGTTTGCCGTTTCATCTCCTAGGGTTAGGTTTTGGAATGTTAAGGGTTTTCCATTGTTTCTCAACAATAAATAGGCCTTCGAACCTGAGTCATTGTAACACAGTTCAGAGGCATGTAGCCATCACATCTCTTCTCAGAGATAAGCTACCATCGCCCTAGCTAGTTTATTTCCATTTCTGGTTGTAAGCATATTTCAGTATTTTCCATTAATGAAATGAAGTATTATTTCCGCTGCATCTTTGTGTATATGGTTATCTCTGTAATTTGTTGCGTTCCTGTTTAAATCTGGATCACCTTAGTAGCTAGGATTTTCATTGCAAAAAGAAGAGTAAACGACTGTTTATCATCTTAGATTGCATATTTAGGAGTTGTATATCTACATCACACAGTGAACCTTAAAGGCAAACTTGTTATGAAACCAGCTCAAGACAAGATAGAAAATATAGATCAACGCCTTAGAATTCAGCCTCTTCGAGGGGGAAACCTCCTTGACATTACATAAATGAACAATTCTTGGATGATTCAAATGAAAAAACCTCCTTTCTATATATAGGAGTCTAAGGAGTCACAATATAATCCAGCCGACCTAACAATAATAATATAATGCCACAAAAATAATAATAGAGGGATTCTATGGGGCACAGTAGTAACAATATGGGGGCAATAGGGGCACAAAAATTTTAATAAGGGGTATAACTACAATAGTATTGGGGTAATCACTAGTATTATAGGGACCCAACATGCCCCTCTCCTTCAAAAAAGTGTTGTCCTCAACGCTTGAGTAGTTCTGGATACTTCTGCATAAAATTCTCATCCTCCCATGTGGAATCCTCAGCGGATAAGTTCTTCCACTTGATAAGATACTATGAAATTGAACGATTTCATAGCTGTCGAGTTCTTGTTTCTGTGACTGCTTCCGGTTCCAATATAATCTTTCCTTCCTCATCAAGTTCTGGCAATATTCTTTGAACTGGGAGCTTGTCGCCTATAACCTTCTTTAAACATGAAACATGGAAAACTGGGTGCAATCGAGAAGCTGCAAGAAGCTCCAATTTGTATGCCATAGTACCAATCTTTTGCAACACCTTGTACAGACCATAATACCTTGGTGATAATTTATTATCCTTCTTAGCTTGCTTGAGGGACATTTGCTTATATGGTTCTAGCCGTAGGAATACCCAATCACCTACATCAAAACTTCTTTCACTGCGATGTTGATCTGCCTGTTGTTTCATTCTATTCTGTGCCAATATGAGGTTGTCCTTTAAGAGTTGGAGGACTTGTTGTTGATGTTCGATGTGATGTTCCACTGCCTGAACATTAGAAATTTCTCTTAAATATGATGTGATAGATGGTGGTTGATACCCATAAAGTGCCATAAATGGGGTCATTTTTGTTGCTGTATGGAAGGAAGAGTTATACCACCATTCAGCTAGAGGCAACCATTTGACCCATTGTGTCTGTTTATCAGATACAAAGCAACGAAGATATCCTTCCAAACATTTGTTTACTATCTCGGTTTTCCCATCATATTGAGGATGATAAGACGAGCTATGAGCTAACTGAGTACCAAGGCAGGAAAATAATTCTGTCCAAAAATTTCCAGTGAAAATGGGATCCTTGTCACTTACAATAATCTTTGGGTTTCCATGCAGCTTTTGAATTGTTTCCATAAATGCAGTAGAAACTGTACTGGCTTTAAATGGATGTGATAATACACAAAAGTGTGCATACTTGGTAAGTTTGTTAACTACCACCATGATGACACTTTTTCCCTCAGACTTGGGTAAACTTGTGATAAAATCCATTGAAACCTCCTCCCAATGTTGGCTTGGAATGGGTAAAGGTTGTAATAGACCGGGTGTCTTAATTGTTTCCACTTTATTTTGTTGGCAAACCAAACATTTCGCCACAAACTTTTGAATATCTAATTTAAGGCCATCCCAAAAAAATTCCTTCTTAACCCTGTGGTAAGTTTTTAGAAATCCTGAGTGCCCTCCTAAGGGAGAAGTGTGCAATTCCATAAGAATCTTTTGTTTTAGCTGGGAATTCTTACAGAGGTATAAGTGATCTTTGTACCATAAAGAATCATTTTTCCAGCTAAATGTATCAGATGTACTGGAATCTTGTTGTCGCTTTCGAATAAGTGCCCACACTTCTTTGTAATTCTTCCATTCCTCCCTTGCTTCGTTTATCCAATCTGGTTGGATAATAGAAATGGCACACAACAATGCTTCCACATCCTCATCCTTTCTTGAGAGTGCATCTGCCACCACATTTTGCTTTCCTTTTTTGTAGATGATTTCAAATTCATAACCCAACACCTTTGTGACCCACTTTTGCTGCTCTTCAGAGGATAATCTTTGTTCTAAAAAGTATTTAAGGCTATCATGATCTGTTTTTACCTTGAAGTGTCTTCCCATTATGTAGGGTCGCCATTTCTTAGGTGCATGGAGTATTGCCAACATTTCCTTCTCATAAATAGCTTTGCTTAAAAACTTTCCCTTGATTGGACGACTTTCAAAGGTAATGGGTCTTTCATCTTGCATTAGAACAACACCAATTCCATTTCCTGAAGCATCACATTCCACAATAAAGGTCTTTGTGAAGTCTGGTGTAGCTAAGACCGGTGCTTGGCACATTGCCTCTTTAAGATGTTCAAAGGAATTTGTTGCTTCCGGAGTCCATGAAAATGCATCTTTCTTCAATAATGTTGTTAGAGGTGCTGCTATTCTCCCATAATTCTTAACAAACTTGCGATAATACCCTGTCAAGCCAAGAAATCCTCGCAGATTCTTTATGGACGTGGGGATCTTCCATTCCTTAATGGCTTTAATTTTGCTAGGGTCTACCTTAACTCCTTCATGAGATACAATATGACCCAAATATTCCACCTCCTGGACTCCAAAGAAACATTTGGATCTTTTTGCATATAATTGTTTCTCCTCCAATAGTTGTAGGACCCTCTCAACATGTTCAACATGATCCTTCCAAGACTTGCTGTAGATTAGTATATCATCAAAAAATACTAACACAAATTTTCTAAGGAATGGTTTGAAAATTGAATTACGCGTGATAATAGTCATAGCCGGTCTGAGTCAAGGTAGCAAGATAAGCACTAGGTCAGGCTAAGAGTGTAAGTGAAGTGTAAAGTAGTCGCTATGTGTCGCGGTGTAATAAGACTCATAAGATATGTATGTAATGCTGGTATCAAACCTTGAAATGTTGAAGGTGCATTGGTAAGGCCAAAAGGCATGACCAAAAATTCATAATGACCCTCATGAGTTCTAAATGTTGTTTTAGGAACGTCTTCAATCTTCATTCTAACTTGATGATATCCTGAACGAAGATCCAACTTGGTGAAGTAAATTGATCCATGCAATTCATCCAGTAATTCATCAATGACAGGAATGGGGAACTTGTCTTTAATAGTGAGCTTATTGAGCTCCCTATAATCCGGACACATGCGGTATGATCCATCCTTCTTGTGCACCAATACTACTGGAGCAGAGAAAGAACTTTGACTCGATTGAATTATACCAGCCTCTAGCATTTTTGCAACCATACGTTCAATTTCACTCTTTTGGACATAGGGATATCTCTACGGCCTGATGTTTGGAGGAACACTTCCTGGAATCAGATGAATAGCATGATCATGATCACGCATAGGTGGGAGACCTTTGGGGGTCTCAAATACCTTGGAATGATTGTCCAGGACTTTTTGGAGATCTGGAGAAATAGATGATTCCGATGTAGAAACATCTAGTGAACATAATTGTGCAATTACACCTCTTTGCTCCTTTTTTAGAAGCTTTGTCATACCATTAGAGTTGATTATCTTTCCTGGTTTCCCTGCAATACCCCTCAATTCAAATTCCTTTCCTTCCGCAGAAAATTTGATGAAAAGTTCTTGAAAATTAAAAGCTATTGTACCCAAGGATTGTAGCCATTGGACTCCTAGTACAACATCATCACCTCCCATTGGAATGGAAAGCATTGGGCTAGTCAATACATATTCTCCCATGGATAGCTTGATATTATGGCACTTTCTAGAGAAATTTATTGTTCCTCCATTTGCAATCATCACTTGACACTTTGGTGCTGGATATAGGAAGCAATTCAATTCTTTTGCTACCCTACAATGAATAAAATTGTGGGTGCTTCCTGAATCAATCAACACTATTACCTTTTTCTTCTTGATTTGTTCTTCTATCTTGATGGTTTGAGGAGTGGTAATTCCCGCCAATGCATTACAAGCTATGGTCGGATTTATTTATTCTTCATCTAGGCTTTGTTCTTGGAGTATTTCCTCTTCCTTTGACCTTTCTTGCTCCTTTTCTTCTTCCTCTTCACAATCTATATAGAATAATTTCTTCTCAGCACACTTATGACCTTTAGTGTATTTGCTATCACAACTGTAACAAAGCCCTTTTGCTCTTTTTTCTTCCAATTGTTGTGGTGTCAACCTTATAGGTTGTGGAAGACTAGGGGCAACAACACTTTCGTCTTTATAGTTGTGAGTGGTATGCTTCCTGGTTGCCATAATTTTGCTTTCCATTTTTCTTGCCAACCTGAATGCCTTCTCTAATGAATCAGGTTCCCAAATATGAACATCGTGTTGGATATTATCCTTTAAAGACCCTATGAACACATCAATCCTATGCTCTTCTGGAATATCTTTTACCCTTATGTTCAATTTTTGGAACTCCTCAATGTGCTCCATTATTGAACCCTTTTGTTTGAGACTTATCAATTGGCTAAAAAAAGTGTTGCTTTTTGTATCCTCATAATGTGCTACCAATTCTTCCGTAAAAATTGCCCAAGTGATAAATGGTTTACGAGAGAAAAGCCATTGATACCATACAAACTAATTTGGTTCCAAATATAAAGTTTTCATACGTACCTTTTGTGTGTTTTGCACATTATTGAGATCAAAGAATTGCTCCATCTGTAATATCCATGTGGCAGGATCCTTGCCATCAAACTTCCTCATATCGATTTTTGGAATATGGCGAGTCTTCGGTCCAACATTAGCATCTATGGAATCATGATTAACATTTCTTTTGTTCTCATCATGAGTTTCCTTTAGTACCCTTTCACCCTTAGGGACCATTTCTTGTAGCAACTTATTCAGATTTATCTTCAATTCGTCCATGGCTGTCTTCAAATCTATCTTCAAATCATCCATCTTAGCTTCCACGTCAATCATCTTAGCTTCTACGCCTTTCTTTAAACAGCCCATCTTAGCTTCTACACCTTTCTTTAAACCATCCATCTTAGCTTCTACATCTTTCTTTAAACCATCCATCTTAGATTATGTTCCTTTTTGTGCAAGGGACAATTGTTGCACTTGGTCTTGTAATTTTGATATATCATGTTGTATTTCTTCCTCTTCTTCATGAGTCATGCTAGAGCTTTCAGGTTCCTTACTAGGTGTTTGCATTTTCTTTCATCAGGGCATCAGTTACCGATAATAACGCTCTACTATGCCCTTTAAATTCCTTCAAAATGAATTTTCAAACCAAGCTTAAGCAAAAATTTAAGAAAATCTACACACGTTTTTTCACTTTGTAGGAGCTCCATATTGCCTTTGATGTATCTCTGTACTTTCCAATCATCTAGCTCTGAATTTGTGAGATGTAGTAGCCCTATGTGTCCTCTTTCCAATGCCACAAGTCTGACCCAAATTGGATTCTCCAAGGAAGAGTTATGTGAAATCTCCCACAGTGGCTTGCTTATAGACTAGTTCAGTAGAGCGAACTTGTACGACGTGCCGCGTGTCACTGTTTCGACATTTGGATCTGAAACATGCATACAAGAAACTAGAGTCTGTCCTCTTTCTGTACCTTCTTAGGAAATTTCAATCCGATCCCCAGAGAGAAAGTTATGGCGATTTTCCCCAGGTCACCTGTTTTGAATGTAATTCAGGAGTCTGCAAAAAGACCAAATTCCTCAGATCATATCTCCGCAAATATCGCGCAAAAAGCTCTGAAATTCGGACCCACGGTTCAGACGATTTCTTCTCAAATGGGTTTTTTTTGCAACTTCTGAAATGTCACAGAATCAAAGTTATAGCGAAAATGCCACGACGACCTGTTTGGAGCAACGAAACCCTAGAATCCAAAGCTCTCATACCAAATGTTATGAAACCAGCTCAAGACAAGATAGAAAAGATAGATCAACGCCTTAGAGTTCAGCCTCTTCGAGGGGGAAACCTCCTTTACATTACATAAATGAACAATTCTTGGATCATTCAAATGACAAAACCTCCTTTCTATATATAGGAGTCTAAGGAGTGACAATATAATCTAGCCGACCTAACAATAATAATATAAAGCCACAAAAATAATAATAGAGGGATTCTATGGGGCACAATAGTAACAATATGGGGGCAATAGGGGCCCAACAATGTTAATAGGGGGTATAACTACAATAGTATTGGGGTAATCACTAGTATTATAGGGACCAACGACTGTTTATCATCTTAGATTGCATATTTAGGTGTTGTATAACTACATCACACAGTGAACCTTAAAGGCAAACTTCTTAAGAAAGATCAACTGTAAAATAAATTCAATGAACATAAAAACACTTTGGAACCTAACGCACAAGATATAGAAGTATAGGCTAGAGATGTATTTCGGCATCGTAAAGCCTGGTAACTATCGCTTTCATCATAGGTTGGGTGATTCCTCCTCTTTGAGACTACAAGTTCTAGTACGAACTTGTGCTCCCACGTACCGTCGAGTATATATTGGGAGACCACAATAAGCTATATCCTTTATCCTTAGGAAGCCATGTCTTCCGCCATATCGATCACAATGCATTGAACACAACATTCGGGAAGATTAACTACTGTACCGTAAAAAGTATTATGAAGTTTTTCGATTGGTTTGGTAATCCCTATGTCCATATTTCTAGAGTAGTGTCTTTCATTCCTTTTCATACTCATTAAAGGAAAAGGTCCATTTAAGCACTTTTCACTTCAGGCTCATTAAAAATCGAAGGCGACTAGAGTCATCTTTAGCTTTTTCTTGACTCTTAAAAATTGAAAAAGAAAGTTCTGTCAAAGTGTCATAAAATTTATTCTAATTGGAATAACGTCATTGTTCCCTCATTGATCTTAGGTTGAGAAAATGGAGTCCACCAATCAAGAATTTCCCCTTGGGGGAAATCCTAGTCCTTTCTCCTCTTGGGGAGATGTTGGTGCACCTCATATGGCCAAATTGACCCTTCTAGGATTGACAATTGGCATGCCAGTATGGCTCTTCTCGACCTCTGTCATTCAAAGCACCATGATTCCTGAGCAATCAAATTAGCAACTAGATGATACAAGGGTTACCCCCTGACCTTCTACTTCATTTTTCTCTCCCTCTCCTTCTTCCTATTCACTTGGTGAAGCTAGTAAAACTAAAAACCAAGTAACTGGAAGAAGAAGAAATGGAAGGAGAAGAAGAAGAAGGAGCCAACGGCAAAAAGGGGCAACCGTTCATCGTCTAGCAAAAATCCACACACTACACCGTCCAAACCTAAATCTCCATGTGTCATCTGCAAAGGGGACCACTATCATCGAGATTGTCCTTGCATTCCATAGATCTTGACCAACTTCTCTCCCCGCTTGCACAATCCGGTGTCGTCAACCTCTGACGATCATGTTCAGAGTACACCATCAACTAGTGAAAACGAAGTCAATGGATAGAAAGGAAGATCTAAATTTCCTTGTAGACTGTGTGAAAGCGATCACGCCATCCATTGTTGTCCCTTCCTAGATGAAGCTAAAAGAGTCTTGGATAATCATCCCGCTTCACCGCTACGGCTTCCTCTTGGATACAAGAAACTCTTGCCGAGTCCATCGCTAGTTGAAAATCTGACAGACACACCCTTTTTGTTGGTCGAAACACCTATCGTTGAAGATAAACCCTCTGAGTCCACAGAAAAACAAAGTCAATAGGTCGAGACGGCAGTTGACCCAGTTTTTTCTTCGGAAGGTTTACCTTAAGATGATACAGTCGCCAAAGAAAATGAGAACGACACCGTTCAAATTCTCTTCATAAACACAGACTCTAATGAACATGGGGGAAATCTACCCATTCCTTTACCATAGGAAGGAAGTTCATCGAAGATGTATCTAGCCGTTTATTTGGTTCCACCTCCAAGCAACCTAGTCATTTCCTTCGATTGGAATCTACTAGGAGGACCCTGTCTACCATCTAATGTACCATTCTGAATCATAGTGCAAACTTACAGAATGGTCATGGATGGTACCATCATAGATGAAGGGGCTTCTGTGAGTATTCTTTCTTCAACTACTTGGAAAGCGCTTGGTTTGTCATCGCTTCTGCCTGAGATGCGAAATCTGACAGGCTTCGACAAAGGAACCAATCGACCATTAGGGATCCTTCCAAATTTGCCTATGACTTTGAGAAGGAAAACCGTTTATCTGAATGTGATGGTAGTCGAAGGACCTTTAGATTACAATCTACTCCTTGGGCGTGACTATATTTATAGCATGGCAGCTATTGTTTCCTCACTCTTTTGAGTGATGTGTTTTTCGCATGAAGGCAGAGTGGTCTAGCTTGTAGACCAACTTTCATTTCCCGGTTCACACATAGCTAATAGTAAAATTCTATCCCTAAATGGTCTTTTTATGCAAGGAATGTCTCATCAATCTCCAGTCCATCAACTTGATGAGTGCGAGTGATTCGGTGATTGTGACTAAACCCAGGGGGGCATGCACCCTGGTCTACTTTGTCAGGAAAACTTCGGGTATAGGGTAGGTTTCTGCGGAGTATATATGACTAGTCTGACACACCCATCCATTTAGGAAAACGGGATTAGAATGGAATAATATGCCTCCGTCAGAACGTATGCCTTTCCTGACAGAGCAAATGTTTTGTCTGCAAATTGAAGGGTAACCTGGAAACTCTACTTCGCTATACCTGGGGGCATGCAAACCTTTTTGCATGAAAGTGAAAAGTGACCATTTATTTTCTTAGTTTGTAGGTTCTTAACCCTTTAAACTCGTAGGATTGGTTACTCCTAGCTTACATAATAAAATGATCCAGAGCAAAGTTTCGAATGGGGCAAGCTCCCTAAAAAATGAACCTATCGATGAGACATCCTTATTATATGACTGGCACGAGCAATTTTACATGAAGCTTCAAGCTCGTTAAAAAATAAACCTAGCAATGAGCATATGTTCCACCAGAGTTTAAGCTCATTAAAAAAAGAACCCACCTATGGTAAATAACCATTGTGATCACATAATTATCAGCTTTTAAACCTTGGTCGTGTTCTTACCATCACCTCCACTCTTTTTTAGCTGATCATGCGCCTCCATTTGATTGTTTACCCCTTTTGAGGAACAACTAAGAAGAGTGATCCTATTATCCACTTTCTCTACACTGTCGTGATTGAAAAAGTTCCAAACATTACCTAGAACTAGCTGCTATCTGAAAACATCACTCGTTCCTCAAAAAACGAGTCTCCTTTAAGCTCTTTTCATCTGACTCGTAAAATATGAAAAGATTGTTGAGCAATTGGCCTCTCCAGCTCGTTAAAGTAATTGGAACTGCCATCCCTCCTCTAGATTTTAATCTTTTTGGACCTGAGGGATTATTGCACAAAAAGATCGAGTGTTTGTCTTGTTCGGCTCGTTAAAACTATCGAAAGGTCATCCCTTTCGCATTGTTTTATACTTTTTCAGACTTAAGGTATTATATTACGAAAAAGGAATATTGGAGTTTCCTTTCTGTCCCTTTTCAGACTTTCTAAAATTGAAAAGAACCGAGTTATCCTTGTCGTTAAACTCGTTAAAAAAATAGAGACAAACTTGTCCATGCAAACAAGAGAGAGTCTCACTGTCGCTAGCCTCGTTAAAACATAGTGACGGGTTTGCCCGAAGGGCAAATTATAGAACAAGCATATGTTATCCTCCTCAAGCTTGAAAAAAATAAAGAGGTACTGGTCAGAAATGACTGGGGAAAATTGGGAAGAAAACTTGAAGAAACTTTATTGGTAGCAGGTCGATCTTGAACATGACACTTTCACTCCATCACCATAATTGAGTCAGGTTGGGTTATTTTGTTCACCGGTCATATCACCATTGGTCCATCATACCATCCTTTTTGGGGTTAACGCTACCAATCCATTTCATTGTCGCCGATATGTTCAAAATAAGTCGCTCAGAGAATTCACCAACCCAGCTTGTGTCTCATCCGTTGCAATACCTTCACGCTTCATTCTTTCATGACCGCCACCCTGAACCTTGTATCATCAGACCGTTTTCACCTCCACAAAATCATTTGGTCCATTCCGTGTTGTAGATGTGGGATTCGTTAAGGCCCTCCTATGATGGGTCTCTTCTTGTCGACATCAGCTCATTATCCAAGAAGTCGACCTAGGAACAACCCTTTCAATACTTTGAATCTTGCATGCCTCAATGGCCAGTTTCTCACTTCCGGCGACAAGTTTACATGAATGGTCTTCGACCAAAAGATTTTACGTGGTGTTCTACATCAACTCATGTATTCACACCACGTGAATTGTACTGCAGTACCTTAAGGGTCATCATCATCATCAATGATTCCTCTTGTGCCTGTTAACAACTTACATCATTGGCTGGTAATCAGCCGATGTCTTTCCATGTTTGACACCAGAACATATTTTCACATGGATTGACTTCTACTTCGGGCAAAGATTGAACGCATTTTGAAGACCCCGGATCTAGCTTCATCCATCCGGGCTGCGATATATTTATGAAAATACAGACATCAAATGTACATCATTGCTGCACAAATAATCATCCAAGCCAAAGGATGATGGCTCTACCAAAATCATTAGTCTGCTACACAGACGGTTGTATGTCCTATGTACATGAAAATGGATTTATAAAAGTTGAGCATGGGAATGCTCGCCTCAGCTAAATCATGAAAATATTATGAAGATAATGTATTGTGTTGTATCTTATTACATGTCACCTTCTAGTTTGAAAAACCTCGGATCCTCGTGATAAAGCATTTCACCTGACATCAAAAGGATTTACGACGTCATGCTTTAGGGGGCAACTATTATAGAGATATTTGGGCACTGCAACCCCAATCACATATGTCCATAAACCAAGGCCTTCTAAGTCCCTAAAAGTGTTTTTTTATACCCTAAAGGAGCAAGGTCAGCTGATTACATCAAATCCCAGAAGTTCTCCCTAAAAAACTACTCACGATTGGTCAAAACAAGACCATACAGACTGCCCAATACTAAGGGTGTGATGCATCTCACCTGCCACATGCAAAAAGTGTGATGCATACTAGAAATCCCTTCTGTTGGGTGCGATGAGCAAGAGCAAACAAATGGCAGAAGTAGTTTGCTAGGTGGAGACCCTGAGAATCTTCTAGAAGCTGCTCATTTGACACTTGCCTCTCAGAATTTGCCCAGGGATGAGTAAGAGATCATGAAATCTCCATGTGGAACTGAGAACTATAAGAGAAATGACACCAATCAAAATACCAAGAGCTGACTCACCCCCCTGCAAACATCTATTTATGGATCCCTCATCCCAAAGATCCAAGGGCTCGAATTTGGTAATTTGCAAAGAAGTGCTATTGGTTTCTCATTAAAGACATTTTTGGGTGATCTTTCTTTGTATGAGGAGAAGAGGGCTTTCATGCTGGGAGGATGGTGCTGGGTCAGACCAATGGGTTGTAATCCTCTCTTCTACTACTTCTATCAATAAAGCTATTTGAGTTTTCCTCCATATTCTTGTATATCTCTGAACCTTGTATTGATATATGCATCTATATGGTTAATATAAATCTGATCCTATATTGTTTATGGTTATAGATCTCTATGCTTTGATGGTACTATGCTGCTTTGACTCTACAGGTGCTCTCTGAAGCGGGACAACAAAGGAGTGGTGAAATTCTGTCAAAGGGGAAAGGAAACAAGCAAGGAGCCAAGCGAAAGACCAAGGTTGGCACTCTTTGCTTCTTTCTCATCTATCTCTCATAAAGGAAAACACAAGTGACTTTAGTTTGTTTGTTTCTATGATAGCTACCCATCTTAGTGGGACTAGTAGCTCTGAATAGACACTAGTTTTCCCTATAACAATTGGCTTTCCAAGTTACCAACAATATAGTAGAGTATGAGGCTTTGATATTAGGCCTTAATGTAGTTAAAGATAGAGGAATCAGGAACATAAAGGTGTTTGGAGATGCTGATCTCATCATTCAACAAGTAAACAAAACATTTCAAGCAAAGCACCCAAGGCTGAAAGCATACAGAGATGAGGTATGGAGACTAAAAGATTCTTTTAATAATTTTTGTATCTCATACATCCCTAGAGTAAAAATCAACTTGCCAATTCCCTTCTTGTGTATGCTAGCATGTTTATTCCTCCCATGCCTCCGAGAGAAGTTTATGAAGTTCAGATGAAATACATACCATCCTTTCCTGATAATTTCCAGCATTGGAAAATTTTTGAAGATGATGATGAAGTGAATAGGTTTTTGCAAGTCGTTGATGAATTTTCTGAAATGAAAATTGACCAAGAGAATGAAGCCTTAGAAGAAAATCCCTAATCCTAGCTTAGAAACAGAATTGGTAAAGATAGCATTGCCCAACTACCCAACAATCATATACCTAAGGGTCTGGTTCCATTAGAAAGGTTGTTTGACCAAAATGATGTGCCTTATAAGGCTACCCAAAAAGAAGACCAATCTGCAGTTTCTAAGCATAATATAGGGAGTCTAGGACAATCAAGATATATAAATTTTTCCACCCATTTGTCTGTTACCCAGAGTTCTGAGTACTGCAATTTAATGAGATGATTTGCTGATTTTTTGCCTGGGAATATAGTGACCTGAAAACATATGACAAAAAGATCATCCAGCATAAAATTCCTTTAGAGAAAGACACCATCCCTTTCAAGCAAAAGATGAGACCAATAAATCCTTTTCTCCTTCCTCTAATTGAAAAAGAAATCCAGAAGTTACTGGCTACCAAAATCATAGTCCCTCTCAGATATTCAAAATGGGTAGCCAATTTGGTAGCGGCGAGGAATAAAAGTGGAGAAAACAAGCTCTGCGTTGATTTCATAAACTTAAACAAATGTTCTAAGAAAGACAATTATCCTCTACCCAAGATGGAGCATTTGCTGCAGAAGGTCTCAGGGGCCAAAGTAATGTCTTTCCTGGATGGATTTTCAAGGTATAATCAGGTTGTTGTACATCTAGATGACCAAGAAAAGACTGCATTCACAACTCCTTGGGGCACTTTTATGTATTCCAAGATGCCTTTTGGGTTGATGAATGCTAGAGCCACCTTTCAGAGAGCCATGGATATAGCATTTGTGGGAGAGAAGGAAAAATTTGTCCTTGTCTACCTTGATGATATAATAGTGTATTCCAGCAGCCATCAAGACCATTTACAACATTTGAAGAAAGTGTTCCTGAAGTGCAGAAGGTTTGGGATTTCAATCAATCCTAAAAAGTCACAGTTTGATTTAGAAGAGGGCAAGCTGTTAGGACATGTTGTTTCTGCCGTAGGTGTCAAAATTTACCCAAAAAGAGTAACAACAATACAAACCTTGTCTCTCCTAAGATCAAAGAAAGATATCGAGTCCTTTCTGGGCAAGATAAATTTTCTAAGGAGGTGTATCCCAAATATTGTAGAACTTGTAAAGCATATTACCTCCATGTTGAGAAAGAGGTCGGAGATCAAATGGACTATTGAAGCAAGAAGATCCTTTGAGTCCATTAAGAAAGCTATTATGGAAGCTCCCACTTTAAGAAGTCCAGATTATAGAAAGGAGCTCCATATATTTTCATTCGCCTCTCATGACACCCTTGCAATAGTTTTATTAGAAGCATATGAAGAAGGCTCAGAGCATCTAGTTCCTTTATTCAGCAAAACATTAAGGGATGGTGATCTAAAGTATGATATCATTGAAAAACAAGCATATGCTCTCATCAAATCTTTGAAATCTTTCAGAATTTACATTCTGCATTCCAACATAATTGCACATGTACCCTCCGCTTAAATAAAGGATGTTCTAACGCAGCCTGATGCTGATGGAAGAAGAGCTAAATGGATTGTAAAACTTATTGAATTTAAGGCGTCTGGAGAAAGAACAATCCATTGAAGTCATGCCGCAGTTTCATTCTAGCATGTGTGGAGGGCATCATTATTGGAAAACTATTGCCCACAAAATCCTCAGAGATGGGTACTTTTGCCCCACCTTGTTTGCTGATGTCTTTTCATTTGTTAAATCATGTGACAGGTGCCAAATATTTGAAGTGAAGCAGCAATTCAAATCCCTGCCCTTAAAACCTATACATGCTAGTGGCCCTTTCCAACAGTGGCGCTTGGATTTCATTGGAGAAATCAATCCACATTCCAGTGGCTAGAATAGATGAATCTTAGTAGCCATTGATTACTTCACTAAATGGATTGAAGCAGTCACTACCAGAAAGGTTGATCACCATGTGGTCATGAGGTTCTTGATAGAAAATATCTTCACCAGATTTGGTTGTCCACATAAATTGATCATAGACAATGTAGCAGCCTTTAGGGAAAAAGAATTGGTGGACATGTGTGATTCAATGGGCATTAAGCTAGTTCATTCCACCTCATATTACCCTCAAGGCAATGGTCTAGTAGAATCTTCCAACAAGAGCCTGATAAGGATAATGAAGAAGTTGTTGGAAGACAAGAATAAGATTTGCGATTCTAAGCTCAAGTATGCACTATGAGCTGACAGAGTAACCACTAAGAAATCCACAGGGAATTCTCCATTGAAGCTGGTATATGGCACTGAGGCTGTATTCCCAATTTAGTTAACCCTCCCTATGGCAAATTTCTTGCAAGAAGAACAAAGTGAAGAAGAAGACATGGCAAAAATGATCATTGATTTAGTAGAGGTACATCAAATCAAAGAAGATCTGGTTGAAAAGTCTGCATCACATTAGAAAAAGATCAAGGAAGCTTTTGACAGAAGGGCAAACACAGATAATTTTCAGGTTTGAGATTTGGTTATGAAGTCGGATGCACTAAAAGTGAAGAAAGGAAACCATGGGAAGTTTGATGCTTTTTAGACAGGGCCTTTTATCATTTCTCAGATCCAAGGAAACAATACTTTTATACCGCAAAGTGTGGAAGGGAAGACAGCTTTTGATGGCCTAGTTAATGGCCGATTTTCGAAAATTTATGTTATTTAGGGTCTTCGACCTTAAATTTGTAAATATGTTATCTTATCAGTTTTAGTGTAGGCTCAGTTAGACTCCATGCCCAATGGAACACTAGGAAATTTATCTAATTTGGTTTTCACAGGAATGACTATGATCTGCAGTTCTTGAGACCTCACACGGAGGATCTCATCCCCAGAAGGAGCTAGTGTTAGCTCTGCTATATAATTAGGATTTTCTAAAGCTGGAGGCCAACTTGGCCCTTGGTCATGCCCGAAAAAGGCCTGAAATGGTTATCCTCACCTTTCTCCATTACCTCGCTCATTCTCCTTTCATCTCCTTTACCCATGCTTTTGTTAAAAAATCACATAAAACTCTTTCCTTAAGCCCCAAGCGTTAAAACCCCATAAAACCCACGCCCATATCACTATGCACCTTCACAAACTCTTCACCCGCCATCACAGCCATTGATTGCCGCACTCCGATCCAACGGTCACCCATCACATCCGACAAAAAACCTGCTTGATTGATTCCCCACCGTCCAATCATCTCTGCCACGATTGGAAAGCGTCGGCTCTCCCCGCGACCACAAAGTGTTAGGGCGTTAACGCGCAATGGATGGGTGGTTTTCTCGCTCCTCTGCCACCACACGTCACGCACTGAGTGGGATCGCATGCCAACGTACGTTTACCACCAAACAATCAACGATGGTGCAGGCAATACCACTTACCACCCATCCCACGTTCTTTCACATTAACTCCTGCGCGTCTCCTCCATCCGATAGTTGTTGGATCCATCCGCCCAAGATCCAATGGCCCATGTTCATTCCACCCCGCTTTTCGCGATGATCCCCACCAAGCCATATCCGTCGTTCATTCGCTCAATCCAACAGCTGATCCTCATCCTTTATCCAATCCATCTGTTTGCCATGCAGTCCACGTCCCTGCTAGCTTCGTGCACCCGAAGGACGAAGGTGACCAGTTTTTAGTACCAGCCGCATTTCCTCCTCAGCAACCACATTCAACAGGCAGTATCACAAAGGAGGAAAAGGACCGAGTATGAGTAAGTAGCTGCATTTAGCAGTTATAGGACTTAATGGATAAGGATGCTACATCCACCTACAAGTATAACAGAGCACCCGAGATGATTAAATTTATCCACTGCAGCAAGCAATCGCACTCAGACTCCATCAGGCAGTTAAAGCGGTTGGTGGTCAATTATGACGCCTCCATACTTAGAATGGCCGAGTGGCTTTGTAATGAAACTCTATATATACCCAGAAACAAGATGTAATCAGTGTTGATGGTTGTTGTTTTGATGTAAGGTTCAACTTCTGGAGACTATAACTACTTTGATACTTGCAGCATCGTGTCTTCATTTTCAGCTAATACAAGCTTCTTTTGTTGTTAATTGCTCACTTTCCATTTCTATTATGTTCTAGGTTGTGCCTGATATGCAGTTTTCCTGAAATTTTGATGTTTAGCATTAGAGGAGCTGTCATCCTACCTCTATGTTTAAATATTGCATGTACCAGTGAATTTGTTATTCAGGTTTCTTTGCACTTATTGATAGAGAGCTGTCATCCTGTCTATACACTAGGGAATTAGATTTGTAGACCTCTTTATTAGTTGTAGCAGGCCAGCACAAGGTATTGTGCATTTACTGGTGTGGTCAATATTCTCCATATTCATCCAATCTCTTAACTGTGAGTAATTGGTGGTCTAAATCCTTATAGTCTGGGGGTGTTCACTCATGTTTGGAGTTAAGCATAGTAGAAGTGGTTATATAGCTTGAACAAGAATCATCTCTTCCTCATCCATTTATAAAAATGAGTTGAACTTGTAATGTTCCCGAGCATCTCTGAGCTACAACCTAGGAGAGTTTCTTGTGGTGATAACAAGCTGCTGACTCAAACTGCATAGAGCACGGTCCTATTGGGATGACCGTGGACTCGAACTGCGCAATGTGCAGTTCATTTCGGCTGGAATGTAATCTCAAAATACGCATAGCACAATCCTAATGGGAAAAAATGGGCACTAGCTCCTAGAATAGCATAGAGCATAGTTGGGGCATAGTGACAGATAGTCTCTGGAAAATTCCTAGGGGCAAGGCAGAGCCGCGAGTTCAGGAATGCATAGAGCATGTCGGTGAAAGCAAGATCTGAGCCATGGCAACCCAAATATGCTCAAGGGCGACTTGAAAAATAGTATATTCAAAAGAGAAACAAATGAATGGGGTAGAGAGGAGTGAATGATCATGCATGAAATCAAAACCAGTGTAGGAAACAATGAAATGGATGAACAACGAAGGTGGTGTAGAGGGTCGCCACAATAGCAACCATTACTGAAAACAACAATGTTATGCATGCGACACTTAATAAAGACAATGAAAAACTTGAAACAACACTTCGACAAGTTAAAACAAACTAAAATTCTAGCGATCATTCAACAAATATTGAAAAACAATACTCTCATAAGCCAAGGAAATAAAAGAAACAAAAAAAGTGGCAAAAGACTTAAAAAGCAAAACTTACTCGGAAAAGTTATGTCAATTGTGTGGAAGACTCCTAGATGCCTTGGGAATACTAGAGCTCCAAGATCGAATGTGTAGAATGAGCTCTCGATGTCATTTTAATAGATTTGAAAGATTCAGTGTTTATGACATGCATGCCACAAATATAGGAAAAAGCATCACTTGGGAGGAAGTTTCTAAAATCAACTTGCATGTAACTCCTAGTGCTAAAAATAGATCCCTATTTTTTAGGGGTTTCTTTTTCTTTCGTATTTTTTTTCTTTTTTAAGAAAAGTTGCCATGCATGTATGAGAATATTGGACAGTTCTAGAGGGAACTAGGAAACTTGTCGACAAATGCATCGGACAATGAACTGAAGAATTATTGTGTGCAATTCATGGGATGAGTGGCTCTAGTTGCCTCTCATACTCTATTCAATGTCCCAGCTGAAGACAAGTTTCCAACTGGGTCTATGCAATTCCTCAGTTGAAGTCCAGTGCCTAGATGTTTTGCATAATTTTCCTGAGCAAGGCAGTCTAACTTTTGTGTGCATTTTTGAAGAGCAGTGCTAAGAGACTGCTTTACGCATTTGGAGGGAAATGTTGACAGACTGCTCTGTGCATTTTTGGAGAGCAGTGCTGACTGCAAGGATACTCTACGCAATTCATAAGAGCAAGGCTAGTTTCCCTCCAGGATTGCATAGTTTTCCAATACAACACCATAACCGAATGTGAACCAAATCACGTGATCAATTTGTGGGTGGTCAATGAAAACAAGTTAGTGAAGAAAAGTTGCAAAGCGAAAGAGAACTTCGAATAAAACAAAAGTACTGAGCAGTGCAAGACATGCTGCTATTATTCGAGGAGGGAGGCTCCAAAACAAAGAAAAGGAAAAATTTTGGAGGGTAATTTTAGCTGCTATAATAGGTCGACATGCTTGTCATTTGATGCATCTATCTTCTTCCATTTGGTAATCATAGGTGTAGACATGGGTCTACAATCTTGCATTATGAACCTCTTCAAAATATATGTATCATATCTTTCATTCCCAAGGAAGATCTCCCCATCCTTCTGCCACACCTCCAATCCTAGGAAAAAATGCATCAACCCCGAATCCTTCATGTTAAATTATGTTTCCAGGTTCCTCTTGAAATCCTCTATCATCTCTGATGATCCTGTCAACAATAGATCATCCATGTACAAAACTAGAATAAGGGGCTCATCCTCTACCATGAAATAGTAAAGGTTGGGATCTGCGTCACTTTTAATGAACCCCTTCTGCTGCAAGTAGGTGTAAATTCTACCATACCATGCCCTCAGAGCTTGCTTGAGCTTGTATAGAGCCTTGTTCAATTTGCACACTTCCGTGTGCCTCTCCTAAGTCTCAAAGATCTCTCGATGTTCTATGTACACTTTCTCATCTATCACTTCATTCAAGAAGGTTTTCTTGAAATCCATCTAGTCTGTATGCCATCCCATCTGAGCTGTTAGATATATAATGGACTGGATAGAAGTATATCTGGAAAATGCGGAAAAAGTTTCCACGTAACTATCCCTTCCTTTCGTGCATACCCCTTTGCCACAAATCTAGCCTTGTACTTATAAGTCCACTTCGAAGCTACATCCAATTTGTCATCTATCCTGGGCACTACCTCCCAAACATTATTCATCATGATAGAGTTAGACTCTTCTACTGTGATATCTATCCACACTTGATGGTTTGCAACCTCCTAAAAACTGGAAGGTTCTGCAACGTGAGCTACTAATGCTTGGTACTTATCAGGTTATTTGCATTGTCTCTCAATCATCTTAAGAGTTTCAATAAACTCCTCTACATATATTAATGTCTCATGGATCACTTTGCTGACTCGACCACTGGTCGTGGGAGGTTCTTCTAGCTCCTCCTCATCCTCTCTCTACTACTCCATCTGCTGAGGAATCCATGGATTTCTTGTACCCAAGGAAATATTTGTATTGGTCGCAGTACTTAACCCTTGTGATTCTATCCCTACATGTCTGAATGGATGCCCCTGAGACTGCTCCTACTGCTGGACTAAACGAGCTTCTATTGAATAATTCTGATCACCTACATGCATCTCACGAGACCTCCTGAAAGCTCACTCCTCCATGAACTTCATGTCTCTCCTTATTATTATCTTCCTACTGCTAGGAATGTATATTATGAATGCCTTTGAGGTTTTGTTGTACCCAAAAAAATACCCCCTTCTCTGTAATTTGATCCAGTTTGGTCTTTTTTTCATCTATTACATGACAATAAGAAACGCTGCCAAAAAAATATGTGGCTAACTTTTAGCTTCATCCGTGTGAAGACTCCTTCTCGCGTTTTCTTCCATAATGCTCTATGAGGAGTCCTATTCCAAATATACACTACCATGTTACATGCTTTTTCCCATAGAAATATGGGTAGATCTTGGTCATCTAACATAGCCTTTGCAACTCCAACAATGGTTTTGTTTTTCTGCTCTGCTACGCTATTTTGTTGTGGATTATATGGAATTTTCCATTCTCTCTTGATGCCTACCTTTGCACAAAATTTTGTGAAGTCTTTATCAATATATTCTCCACCATTATCTGAGTGAACCACCTTGATCTTCTTCCCTATAACATTCTCCACTCGAGATTTAAATTCTCTGAAACGATTGAAGACCTCATCCTTCGTCTTCAAGAAGTAGATCTAGGTTTTCCTATAATGATAATCAATAAAGGTGACAAAATATTCGGCACCATTAAGATCTCTAATGGACATCAGGCCACAAATATTTCAGTGTATAAGTCCTAACATGAAATATGCTTTGTTTTTACTTCATGGAAATTATGCCTTAGCATACTTCCCAAGTACATGTCATCTCCACACATCATCATGTTTAGTTCCAAGTTTAGGCATCACTATTATGGTTTCTTTGAGCATCCTCAGTGATCCATGGTGTATATGTCCCATTCTCCTATGCCATAATTCATTCAATTCCTTCCCACTGCTATTGTTAGTACCTATCAATGCCATTGGAGAATCAATTTGTAACCGGTACAAGATGTTACTTCAAACTCCAATTTGTCTTACCTTTTTCCACCTCGCGTGTTTGACATACACTTTCTTCCAAATGAAGTGAATATCATACCCCTTATATTGTAACTGGGATACTGAAATCAAGTCATACCTAATCCTAGGACATGCAATAAATCTGAAGTAATATAGAAATCCAACTGCTCTTCTTTGTATCTAGAGAAATATTCTATAACCCAAGTCATGTGAGCTGAAGCTCCACTCTCTATATACCATAATTTCTATGAAGTTGATCCTGCTAAGCAAGAAAAATTGTCTTCCATTCTAGAAGAAAAATATGAGGTCTCCTGAATGTTACTTCTATCCATGGCTATACTTGAACAAATTTCATGTGTTATTACTCTTTTTCTCCCGACACAGATTCTACTCTATAACGTGCAGCAAAAACTCTCTACGTCCAACCAGGATTCCGCTCAATGAAAAATCTGCGCTGCAATTTCTCCTAGAATCACTAATATAGCAAATTTGATTTCCTACCTCCTTTCAACTGAAAAATGGAACTGCTACCTAAGTAACTTGAACTACCTATTTTGTGCTCTACGTAGTTTCTCTAGGAATTTCAATCTACTCCTCCCTTTGAACAATGAAATTCCTTTCTTTGCTTATGATCTTCCCAACTAGTCAATTCAACGTTGATAACATGTGAAATTTTATCTAATGCGACTACTAGAAATTATTCTTCTAACTCAAAAATTAAATATGCAGTTTATTTGATACGAAAAATAACGAATAAAACCACTACAACAATTTTCACACACTTACAATAAATTTGACACAGTTATTCTTGGACAATTGTCCCCGGGAAAACTTAACTTGGGAAAACCGATGTAGCAAATTATGGTTTTATTATTAATGTTCAATAGCAATTCTGAGTACAATAATTTAGATGTCCAACTCGAAATCTAATATGAAGAAAATACTCGAAAAAAATATTGTGAGAATTTTGTCTCACCCCACAGCTATTTTTTGCCTCCGAAATAGCTTTCTTAGCCTCTGACCTAATATGACTTAGTCACCCTCTGCGCCATGCCTATGCTAACCCTTGGAAAATTTTGACCTTCCTTGCTTCCACACTTCGGACAACTAAAAATATTCTTCCCAATATGCTACTGCTCTCCTCTTCCACCTACTACTCACCCTCTAGCTCTATCTTCTCTACTGAGCTACTGCTACTAAGAAAATTGAACTACCTCGGAAACTAAGTATCTGCACTAGATGATCTCCATCACCACATCGAATTTCTTTTATAATCCACTATTATAGCACCAACGAGCAATATTAAAACTTAATCAATGGCTAGGATCATTTTTGGGTCGATCCATGTGAGTTTCTAGATGATTCAAGCCTTATATCAATTAATGTTGACTAAATAACCATATTCCCTAAGCTTAGAATTATGGTTAATAATCTAATTGAGACAGTTCTAGGCGAAATTTCCATATACGATTTCTGGGTTTCGGATATCTCATATATTCTAGCCTCTCCATAAAATTTCATGGATAGAACACATATGGTTCTACAAAAAATAATAGTAGTCGCCACATCTCTTCTTAGAGATAAGCTACCATCGCTCGAGTTACTTTATTTCCATTCTTTTTGTAAGTATATTTTAGTATTTTATATTAACGAAATGAAGTGTTATTTCTATTTCATCTTTGTATTTATGGTTGTATCTATAATTTGTTGTGTTCCTATTTAAGTTCGGATCAAGTACCTGTGTGAACATGAATTTACTAATTGTTATTTGGTAACAAATGTGTCCATGAGGCATAGAGATTGAGACATTAATTTACGCTCCACTATTTCTGGATTTTCACCTTCTCATTCTTGCATACTTCTGTTGGAACTCATTGCCTAGGATTTTGTGTTTTATCTAGCTCTTTGCATCGAATTCATTCCTTTCCTCCTCTTCACTTTGACTGCAACAATAATATTAAACTACATATTGTTATGTGTGAGCCACTAGAATGAGGGCATTCCTTATCGAGGTTCACCATATCTATCCATGTGTGTGTGTGTGTGTGTGTGTGTGTGTGTGTGTGTGTGTGTGTGTGTGCGCGTGTGTGTGTGTGTCTACATGATTCTACCCTGGTGAAGGGCTATTGAACCAAGCTATGTATTATCTCATTTCAAATTATGTGACATATGGAGTGTAGTAGAAAGTCTTAGAGAATCTCCAAGAGCACTCCTTTAGGATGCCCTAGGCACAGACCCTTTCTTTCAACCTGGGGGTTGCCTCTAGGAGGCTTCTACATCTTCTAAAGCATTTTGTGACAGGAGATAGAAAAACCAATTCAGGTCTTATAGTTGCTAGAAGAAACAAGGTTAGCTATGTGAAAGATTGTTTTTCCCACAATAATGTAAGTATGTCAATAAATAGGTTCAGTAGGATCATGGGGATATGTAAGCACAAAGTGTCGGTGGTTGAACATTATTGCACATGGTAAGGATTTCAAACTGGTCGACTTGTAGCAAATATCATGTACCCTCATTTTGAAATCAAGAAGTAATACATTCGACTTACAAAAAAAGTTTAATATAAAAAAAGAAAAAGAAAAAGAAAACGTAAATATATAAAGCATAGAAAAAATTAATAATAATATAAATTTGGTATTAAAAGTAAAAAAATACATTTATATATATTAAGAAAATCAACATAACAACATAATTTGCAATAAAATCTCATATATTAGTGTTACAAATATCTAGGCATAAGCATGAATATGTGTATAATTATTAGTATCTACCAATTAAGCTTACCTCAAATGGATGGGGGGAATGATTAGGACACTCTCAGCTCAAGTTCAATTCTCACTAGTGATATGATGAGATTTGATTTAATGTGGATGGGAAGAATGATTAGGACTCTCCCAACCAAAGTTCAACTCTCATTACTGTGTAAAAGTTAAATCTATAGTATAATTTTTTTAACCCAAGAAAGAATTTTTGGAGAATCTATAACTTTTAAAGATTAGTTTCCACTATTGCACTAGAGACAACTATTTCATAAATATCACAAAATAGAAATAAATTATTCTCGGAACCACTCTATCTAAAACCCTTGACCAATAACACTAATTTTAATAAAAAATGTGATTAAAAATTTATTAAATTTTAAAATTTCATATTAATCTACTTTTCATACACACGAGTTTATGAATATGTTAAATGAAAAATATTCATAAATTAATCACTATATGATATTGCCAAAATACTGTACATAATAATATCAATTTGTCATATTCAAATTCATAAATTTGCATAACATTGTAATTTTATGATATGTATAAAAAAAAGTAAAGTAAAATGGTTGCTAAAATAAATATATCAAATAAAAATCGAGGGTGAAAATTAAAATGACATAAATCAATAATAAGGTTTACACAAGTCTCTTTAACTTAATAGAATAAACTGAAAAAAAAAACATAAATATAAAAGAGATTCTTAAGCATCGGTTTAAGTCTGTTGTTAACCAATTTTATTTAAGAAAATTCTAAATATTTTTATAAATATTCAAAACATTATTAAAATATATTTTTTATCTAAAATATTCTTAAACTAAGATTTTTCTTTTAAATATAATACAATAGATAATTAATTCAATGAAACTAATTTTCAAATATAATTTTTATGTCATTGAATCTAACATATATTTGTCTTTGATGGGATCCTTAAAATCATTGTATCAATATGGTTAACTTAAGAAAAAATTTAAAAGATTTAGAACTTATAAAACCGTTAAAATATTTAATAATATTATATTCAAATTATTGTTTCCTACTAAATTAGAACAATAGTATGGTTCATGTTTTATAATATCAATTTTTGATATTCTAATTTTATAAATTTGCATAAAATACTCAACATTGTAATTTTATAAAATGTATAAAAAAATAAAGTAAAATGGATGTTGAAATAAATATAGAGATGTCTGCAATATGCTTATTAGTGGAACAACGGATTGTTTTGGGCTCAAATTGATGTGGAATCATATGATATTTGTAAGGACTCTCGACACCACATATCTCCACAATGGTATGATATTGTCCACTTTGGGCCTAAGCCCTCATGGATTTGCTTTTGGACTTACCCAAAAGGCCTCATACCAATGGAGATATTTGTCCATCCTTATATATCCATGATCCTCCCCACCTCTAGTCAATGTGGGACTTTGGTTGTATACCCAACAATCCTCCCCTCGAACAAAGGACCATCGAGCCTCCCCTCAAACGATTATCCATCCGTCCACTCTCTACCAACCAGGATTCTCCGCAATGCGTTGGAACCACACGCCTTACATGGAGCACCACCTAACTCGAGAGCTTGCTCTATCGTTCGGTATTCTGAGGATTCATCCACTTGGCTAACTTTGGGGCATGGCTCTTATACCACTTGTAAGGACTCTGGACACCACATATCTCCACAATGGTATGATATTGTCCACTTTGGGCCTAAGCCCTCATGGATTTGCTTTTGGACTTACCCAAAAGGCCTCATACCAATGGAGATATTTGTCCATCCTTATATATCCATGATCCTCCCCACCTCTAGTCAATGTGGGATTTTGGTTGTATACCCAACAATATTTTGTATTTATGTGCTTCATTCCATAATGGAACTTTGGGTTCTTCCCCAATTTTATTACCAAGCTATTGTTAATCATGAGTCGAGTTTGGGTTCTTCGCCAGTTTTATTACCAAGCTATTGTTAATCATGACTGGAGTCAATTGTAGTTGTTTTACCTTCAAATCTTTTTCCTTATCCACACAATTTCTTTTATTTCCTAAGCTGCTACGACATATTATGCCTCTATTGTGGAATCTCAAGAGACACCTCTTGGTCCAAGACTCATAGCATAACTCAAATTAGATACTTTGATCCAATACTCATAGCATAACTCAAATTAGATATTAGAGTTTCTTTGTGTCCATCGAAGTGAGAATCAAAGTATTTGAAGTCACCCACCTATGTATACTTGATTCCAAAGTCTTGAGTTCTCTTCAAGTACTTTAGAACTCTTTTTGCAGCACCCTCACAAGAATTTTTCATAAACCTAGAGAGCATTCCAACAACAAACAAAATGTTTAGTCTCGTGGTAGTTAGGTAGTTGATACTTCCTACAAGGTGCCTATACTTTGTTGCACCCTCAAATTCTTTTCCTTGAATGGATGTGAGCTTTATGTTTTGTTCTATTGGAGTAGTGGGAGGATTGCATTGCATTGAGACATGCCAAACCTATTCAATAGATCTCCAATGTGCTTCTTTTGAGAAAGGAATATGGACTTCGGATGTTGAGTTACTTCAATACCAAGATAGTAATGAACATACCCGAAATTAGTCATTTCAAAACCTTTCCTCAATTCATTCTTTATGGATGCAAAGTAGCTCTCATTATTCCGTGTGATCAAAATATCATATACATATACCACAAGATATACAATTGTTTTTCCAACCTTCATTACAAACAAAGTTGAATGATCAAGATCATAATGTTTGAAATTGAGTTTCACAAGATGCGTTAGTTTTTCATAGGAGGCTCAAGGTGCTTACAATACAAGTGTTTCACAAGTTTGCATAGTTTATGTTCATGTCCTTTTACATCAAATCCTTGAGGGTTAGACATAAAAACATTCTCTTTTAGATCTCCATTCAATAAAGCATTTTTTACATGATTTGATGGACTTTTCAATTGTTCTGACCTGCCAGGAAAAAGAGTGTCGAGATGGTAGCGATTAAATTGATTGCTAAAATAAATATAATAAATAAAAATCCATAATGAAAATTAAAATGACTTAAATCAATAGTAAGGTTTACACAAGTCTATTTAACTTAATAGAATAAATAGAGAAAAAACCATAAATATAAAAGAGATTCTTAAACAAGGTTCTAAATCTTTTTTAACCAATTTTATTTTAGAAAATTATAAATATTTTTATAAATATTCAAAGTTTTATTAAAATATATATTTTTATCTAAAATATTGTTAAATTTAAGAATTTTCTCTAAATATAATACAATAAATTTTAAAATATAATTTTTATAGCATTAAATTTAAGATATATTTATCTATGATGTGATCATTAAAATCAGTGTATCAACCTACTTAATTTAAGATAACATTTAAAAAATTAAAACTGTTAAAAATTTTAATAAAATTATATTTAACCTATTGTCTCCTACTAAATTAAAACAAAAGTATGGTTCATGTTTTACTTAATTTATCTGTATTTTAACCTATACTATATACTATTGTATTGTATTTGAGGTAATTGTTTAAAATTTAATAAACCAAAAGATATTATCTTTTGCATAAATAAATATATTAAAAAACAAATTATTAAATCTGGGTTATTCCATAAACAGTCTTTAACACATAACATCATTAATATAATTTGGTGGTTCAGACTCTAGTTTTGTCAAAATTACTTATATCATCAAGCAGAATTTCTTGGTTCGGGCTATTCTTTTATCAAAATTTTCTATGCATTATAGTATATTAAATTTTTGTGGAGTTTTGAGTACCTTTTTCTTAGATTTTGTTTACAATATGTTAAATATAATGGGACTCAGTATTACCGATGTCAAGCAATAAAAGTAGTAGTAACTTATGTGTATCAAGCAATTGCTTAAAGTGTATTTCTTTGTGTATCTATTTAGTCCTAATTGTAGAAAGTAGGAATGCATACAGGTTCGAAGGCATTGGAGTTTTTAAAGATAAGAGCCGAAGATAATACGAGAAGGTTAAAATAGTTATAAAATTTTATTTCGAATGGAAAGAATTTTGATTTCCAATCTTTGTGTATACATTTAACTTAATATTTTCATGTTTTGTTTTATATATATATATATATATTATTTTTAATATAAATTATTAAAACATATTTCAATAATAATCTTTTATCCAGTAGAACGCTGGTGATTCAAATCTATTTGAAATAACAAGACTCTAAAAACTGGAGTAGAAAAAGAAATTGAAAAATTCTTATTCGTAATAAACCAATAAGAACAAAAAGAGGTCGTGTAACCATGATATATCAATCAATATACCACGGGACTTAATCATAAACCAAACACAACATTTCATTATAAAATAAACAGTCTTACGGGAACTGTTTCCCAAAACTCCGATGGCAGTTTAAAATTAAGCTAACTGATTGCCAAAACTCTAATGGCAGAGAGTTTAAACAGTTTGCCAAAATTATAATGACAGAGAGTTTAAAATTAAGGGAACTGTAGGAATAAGTGACCCAGAGTGGCATGTTCATTTCCCGTAATACATAATCCAAGGCAAGTAGCATGAAGAAATTGCAGGGCCTTTTGCCTAAGCTACAACAAAGCATAAGAAAAACGAGTAACAGAGGAAGGCGCATTCATGTTTTGGAGACAGTAAAACCTAAATTATTTTCCAAGCCCTACGATAAAGTTCGAAGTAATAAAGTCCATAACTTCGAGAAATAGATTGACAAATCAAACCAAGGTCCAGCTTCCTCCATTGCAGTCCTGAGCGCGACGAAGGTCGGTAACGCGATATGCGGTGAGACATTTACTTTCGGCGAAGTACACCAATCAAAACTCCTCCCCACAGAAAAGCCTTCTCACGACGAATCCAGGCCACCAGCAGTCTTTGTCGTAGGCTTCAACGAATAATCCTTCTGGTAAAGGAACATGCAACGGCGTGTGAGGCGGAATAGGCCTCATATTATCCTGATGCACCTTCTCTACCAGTGCTTCTCCATTATTCCTTACGAATTTGTCCAACCCTATGCTGTAACGAGCGCCGCGGCCGCTGGGAGTTTTCACAGTTCCTTCGAGCCAAGCTCCATCGTATGCTTTCTTCTCGCTGTGAAACTCCACTTTCATTCCTTCCGTCTATTCCATTCTCACGTTTTCTGTTTGCTGAACCAAATCACCTGCTCCTGTTTATCGTATCAAATATGTCTAAGTTATGGACTTCTGATCAACTAAGAAACTAAATTAACCATAATTTTCTATCTTTTAAGTTTAATATTTCTTTTAGACTTGTCACTTATCATAACTAGTTGTCAGCCCAGCAGCCAGCAGTGAATTTGGCTGCTATTTTAGTCTAATTCATTATTTTTATTCAAGGAAATCTGTAGACTTTCACTTTTGCTAAATGTATTTGGATCCTGGACAGTTAACCTGTTTCCTTACATCTCAGAACAACTTTTATCCAAACAAAAATAATTTTAAGATATACTTTAGACTTTAATATTAATATCTTATTATCACACACAAATAACTAATTATAAAAAACAATTAAATGTGTTTGACAATTTTTCTTTAACATTCCAATTTATTTTGAGTTTCCCATTTATTTTAAGAGCATAGATTTATTGTAATCCTAAGTTTAAAGAGTAAACTTTTCACAACCTAAGTATTTCAGAGAGTTCTATGAGTGGAAAAAAAAAAAATCAAAATTTAAGACTAAAAAACCCGCCCAAGAAAACCACACTTCCCATAAATATATGAAAAATAGTTTTTGTTATAATAATTTCTAAAATCAGAGTAGTCTAAAGAGAAGATTTCAAAACTTGATGATAAAAGAATATAAATCTGAAATAGGCATGATATAATTTGAGCAGAAATCATCAAATGATGGTTTAACTCGACTACCTAGAATCTAAGTGAACACTGGGCTCGGATTTGGTTATAATAATTTCTAAGATCAAGGTAGTTGAAAGAGAAGATTATAAATTTTGTTAATCAAAAAAATATAAATCTGAAATATGTACAAATCAACTAAACCCACTACATACCTTGATGAGAAAGTTACTGCTGTCTACATAGTTAGCACTGCAGTTTTTCACCACCTGTTTCCAAACCTGTTTCCAAACTTGTTCTAATGCTTAGTTATTTTTATTGATGTGTGAAAAATTTATTGGAAATCCATGCCTTTAAATAGGTTACAATAGAGAAGAATACCATGGGTTGTAAAATCCAGAGTCTAATAATTTGATAGAGTTAAAATGTTTACCTAATCTAAAATTGACCAATAGGAAATTGCCAGTCTTTTCCATATTAGTATAGATAATATAACCCCCTTAGATCTATATACCAAGTGTCCATAGAGATCAAATCTCTTTATTATTTTTCTTTTTTAGGCACATGTTATTGATCATAGGTATTGGCCCATGGTATTAGGGGGGGGAGTCAAATGAATTACAGTTGTTTGGGCACATGTTATTAATAATCCATGGTATAGGCCCATTGTATTAATCCAGGAATTAATAATCCATGGTATTGGCCCATGGTATTAATCCATTGTATTGTAACAAACTCTATTTACTTTTGTTTTCCTTACCTCAATTTTTTCTTAATTATTAATTTTATTTTATTTTTATTTGAATATAATTTGACTCCCAGAAATGTTTACATAGCGAGATAGGATAAGACAATCTCTTCCACATTGGGTTAGTGATGAGCACAAAGCAATATATAAAATTGACTTAGTCTAACTAATAGATGAAATGAGTCTTTTAAGAACACTTTTTTTGGTAATTTTGTTCAAATTCTCGTAGAAATTTTTTGAAACCAAAATTTTAATTTGTTTAATACTTTGGAAAATATATTTCCATTTCATATGACCAAGTTACGACAGAAAGAATTTGTCTACACAACTAGCCCCACTGTGGCACACAAACTATTGGTGTTCCATCTCTTAGTGTTAGTGTTTTGTTTATTTATAGTTTTCTTTTGTTGTTCAATAATAGAAAGGCTAGTTAGCCTCATTGTAACTAGATTGAGACGTGTATGTAGCTACCACATCTCTTCTCAAACATAACCTATCATTGAGAGGTGTATGTAGCTGCTACATCTCTTGTTAGATATAAGCTATCATCACTCAAGTTTTAATTTTAGAGATAAGCTATCATCACCCAAGTTTTAATTTTGTATGTAACCATATTTCAATTCTTTGATATTAATGAAATGAAGTTTTATTTCTACTCCATCTCTCTGTTTTTGTTTAATTCTAGATCATATGTGAGTAAAGAAAAAAAATCATTTCCTATCCATTATATCATATATAAAGTAAAGGTTAGCCAAACAAGCTATTAAATTTCCATTGTAAGAGGGACCATTTCATATAAATTATATGAAATAGAATCATAACAATAAATCACTAATTAAAAATTATAGTTAATTCATTCCAACCTTACATGTAAAAATAAAAAATTACTATAATATGTTAAAAAATATAAAAAAAATACCATAATTTAATCAAAATAAATAAATAGCATAATTAACGTGCTAACTCACTAAATGTCAATAGATATCCAAAATTTTATTACATTAGTCATCCAAATATTAAGTTATTACAATATGAATGTTTGGTAATTATTAAAATTTTATATATAAAGGACTAATGACCTCAAATCTCTAATGTTTTCTACTACTAAAACGAGGGTTTGGCACTAACAACAATCATGGTTGTGTCAAGGGCTCGAGTACCCACTGTAGCGAAACCATCGTCAAAAAGGGGGAAGAAACAAAAGTCTTTCTTCACCAAACTCAAAAATCAATGTGCTTTCAATAAATATTAAGCCACCCGTTGAAGAGAGAGAGGGGGAGGAAATGGCACCAGGCACCAACAAGGCAACAAAACTGCAGGTACAAGCAGGAAAACTTGGTTGATTCATCCAAGGAAAACTCTTGCAAGCCAAAAACCATAAAGACTCCAACTCTAAAGATAAAAGACATTGAGGTAATTGCTTAGAGAGAATACATGCAAGAACACACCATCGTTTATAACTTCATTAATTTTTGGCTCTCTAAAAAAGTGGTAAAGTGGTGGCAAAAACAAAAATGGTGCCCCAAGAGAGGCATAGAGATCCATCTTGTTAGAAATTAATGGAGAATGGGTTACGTAGTTATGATTTGCTCTTTATTTGACATTCACTTTCTATTAATTAGGAATCTGTTTTTGCCTATGTATCTATTTAATTCCTCATGATTAATGAATAAGTGAAGCGAATGCATTTGCTGGTGGGAGCTCCTAGTGATTTTCACCTCCTGTGTGTTTGTCTAAACTTTTGTCTTCTGCATTTCTTATCATGGTATCAGAGCGGGTCTGGGCTTGACTCCCTCACCGGAAGGCCCAGGTAAATCTTGCAAAGAATAAGAACTTCTTTGTGTTGTTGAGATCATTGTGGGAGCATGTTGTTGCGACTACTTTGAGGCTGGGTTTGTGAAAGAGAGGAATTGACCTTGCTGTGTTGTTGAAAAACCGGGATTTGTTTGTTGTAAGTTGTGTGCTCTGGAGAAGAGCGGACAGTGAGTGATTGGTGTGGCTGCCGATTGGTGAGCCGACCTGTGCATGGAGCAGACTCAGTGTGGGCAGTGTCTCTATTTGAGCATTGCCTCACCATTTCCTGTATTCAACCTTTGGTTAGCCAATGTGGAGATCTGTTGGCGTTGTGGAAGAGCCAACACCTGTTGGAGATTTGGACCAAGGGATGTTAAGATCCAAAGCTGCTCAAGATTTAAAGAATTGAACAGCTTAACGACTCAAATCTGAAACAATTCTTTGAATTTTTATTTTATTTAAGAATTATTTTTGGCTTCAATTCTTAACGAAGAACGATTCTTTAGTTAAGCACTTGAGAGGAATCTGTATGTGGTTTTGGCAAGATATGAATAGATCTGTTAGGCGGTTTTGAGTATTGGAGCGAGTTGATGCTCGAATTGATATACTCAGTGTATATCTATCAAAGCACCACTGCTATAAGAAGTTGAGAGGGATCTGCCTCATTTTGGGTATTGCAAAGAAGCATTGATATAAGGGATCTACCTTTCTCCTGTGGTGGCAACATGGAGCGATCTTCTGTATAGATCATGAGTCGTGGTGGGAGGAACCAGTAAGAGCCGAAAACCCAAAGAGCAGAGGTGGACTGTGGCAGCGAAGGAGCTCGAAGGTTGAGCGTGGAGGCTGTTGGGAGGTCGAGCGGAGAAGCTCGTGTGTTGTAGTGGTGGATTGTTGTGATAATCGAGAGTTGTTCGTTTTTAAGTTGCCAGGGTAACCTGTTTTTTTTTCAAGATGAATTCTCAGATGGCAGATTATTTTAATGAAAGCAACAAATTGGATGGTTCCAATTACATAAATTGGAAATTTAAGCTTCAGACTTTGCTTGAAGGTCAGAATACCTACAGCATTGTCATGGGTGATGAAGGTAAGCCAACTGTTGCAAATGGTGGAATGAATGCAACAACTCAAGAATGGGAGAAAAGGGAGCTGAAGGCAAAGGTCCTACTAAAATTGTTAGTTAAATTTTGCATCATTCCTCATATTCGGGATTGCAAGACAACGAATGAGATCTGGACAACTCTCAAAGACATGTATGAAATCAAGAACACCAGCCGAACCTTGTTCCTTAGGAAGAAGATACGCTCAATCAAGATGGAGGAGAACGAGTCTGTTTCGTCATTCTTATCTCAGATAAAGGAAATTAAAGATAAACTATCTGATATCGGTCAAACCGTGGAAAATGATGATCTGGTGACAATCGCCATGAACGGTATGACAGATGACTATCAGATGTTTATAACTGGATTGAATGCAAGAGAAAAGCCTCCAAGTTTTGAAGAGATTACTGGAATTTTTCTACATGAAGAGGAAAGGAGGTCGTCTCTCAAGCCTCAAGATCCAGATCTTGCATTGATAACAAAGTTCAAGCCAAAAGGGAGAGTGATGGCTGATCAGAGGAGGGGCAACACATTAGAAATGACACCAAAAGGTATGACCTTGTATAGAAATGACTCTGCTCCTGAATGTTTTTATTATGGTAAGATAGGCCATATTGCTAAATTTTGTCGCAAGAAGAAGGAAAATCAAGAAAGGTACAATCAGAAAAGGCATGCAGGTCATTTGGCAGATGCAGATGCAAATACACACCGAGATCAGAATCTGGATGTTAGACTATTTATGGCCAGGGGTGACACTGCTACTGAGGAGGATGAATCAGATATTTGGATCGTGGATTCTCGAGCCTCCTCGCATATGTCAGGTAAAAAGCAATGCTTCAGAAATTTTAAAGAATCCAACACTAGAGTAAAAATCTATCTTGGAGATAATAGTGGGTACGAGATCAAGGGACATGGAGATGTCCTTGTTACTCTGCCTGATGGTAAGATCATGAATATATCTGATGTGTTGTATGTTCCTGGCATTAAGAAGAACCTGATTTCTGTGTCCAAGATTACAGATCAGGACCTCAAGGTAGAATTTTTTAAATCTTATTGCATTAATAAAGATTTGTTGGATCAGATGAAGCCCATTGCTACAGGTATTCGCATAGGAGGACTCTACAAGTTGGATGTGAAAAGTACGCCTCAGCAAGCCTTGATGACGTCAAATAAGTCTGCAAATGAAGACGGACTCTACAAGTTGGCTCAAGAAATAAATACCCCAGAAGTTTCTTCTATATGTGAAGACGAAAATGAGTCTGCCTTTGTGGACATTAATCCGGTCGATGATGTTATTAAGGCCAAACCTGTGGACACCCCTATTGAGGTCAACGGTGGGACAGACGATTGTTACAAAACAGAGGATGGCGCCGGACAGTTTGACAAACAGTTGTCTGCTCTGGAATCATATCTTGGGTTGTCTGAGTATTCTATTGCTAAAGCAAATCTGTGTATAGAAGATGCAGGTTGCTCTGCGGGCTCTTTTCCAGATGAGCAGTGTTTCCTGGAACAATGGATCTTGGGAGATCTGCCAAATTCAGGCAAGAATGCCCCGGCAGGAGGGCTCCAATACAATTAAAATCTGTGGCATCGTGGTCCTAGGAGAACTCCACTTGACTGGACAATGAGAATGAAAATAGCGTTGGGTGTAGTCCGTGGTTTGACCTTCATTCACCACTAGTGTAAATCTCCCAAGCTGGCCCATGGGAATATCAAGTCTTCCAATGTTTTGTTAGATAAGAGTGGAAATGCTTGTATCTCAGAATTTGGTCTTGCTGTATCTGCTGCATCAAGAGCTGTGGGATACAGGGCTCCAGAACAGGCCGAGACTCCCATTGCCACGACCCCCATGGCAGCAACAACCGAATCTCCAGTAGCATCTTCGTCGGCCTCTGCCCCTTTGGAAGTTGCCATTGCCGCAACGCCCAAGGGAACGACTAAATCTCCCGTAGCGTCTCCACCGGTCTCTTCCCCCTCGGAAGTTTCCAAAACCCCAAACTCAGCCCCAACACCATGTTCATCGAATACTTCTGAGACTCCAGCCTCTAGCCCCTTTGCCGCAGGCCCAGGTATTGCTTCAACACTAAAAAGCGGAGCCGCTGCCACAGCTAAGGTAGAGAAGATCATGGCCATCTTTGGAGCAGCGTTGCTCGGAGGAGCCACCATCCTTATTTAAGCTAGATCCATCGTGCATTCTCTCCATATTCTCCGTCCATTTATGTTTTCTTGCATTCATTAGTTGGGATCTCAAACAACCGTTCATTCCTCTTGAAGGTGCAAATCTAGCGTGGGTTCTTGCATCTGAATCATGTTTATGTCCCTTTCTCCATTAAGGGGCGATGTTAGAAATTAATGGAGAATGGTTTACGTAGTTATGGTTTGCTTTTTATTTGACATTCAGTTCCTATTAATTAGGAATCTGTTTTTTCCTATGTATCTATTTAATTCCTGATGATTAATGAATAAGTGAAGCGAATGCATTTGCTGGTGGGAGCTCCTGGTGATTTGCACCTGTGAGCTCCCGTGTGTTTGTCTAAACTTTTGTCTTCTGCATTTCTTATCACATCTTGGATCCAAGAGTTTCTTCATAGCGATCTTCAATCTACCTGAATACCGTGATTGCATCATTGAAGGAGGCCCTTACCTCTTCAACTCAACAAGTTTGTACATGCGGCACTCAAAGGAAAATTTTAGCACAAAGAAGGAAGATTTCACAAGAGTGCCAATTTGGATCAGACTTTATTCACTACAACCAGACTAATGGGAACCCTCAATCTTAAGAGGAATAGGAAATAATATTAGGGAATACATTAACATGTTAGAGGGAACCTAATTAAGGCATTACATCTCCTATGCAAGAATTTTTGTGTACATGGATGTCTCAAGAACCCTTGAAGAAGCAATAAATCTCATTTTCCGAGATGAGGCATAGATGCAAAACATAGACTGTAAGCATATTTCATTTCTCTTTAGAAAATTATATGAGCATGGGCATCTCTACCAATATTTCCGTGAGAACACTTCACCATTAACTAATCCTGAGCCACAACAAGGTGTGAATGATCAAGGATTTACCAAGGTAACCTCTTGAAATAAACAAGCTAAGAAAACTCAAGGTATATCAACCTCATCAAGCCAAGCTAACATCAAAAAAACTACTACAAGTTCTTTGGACATGATTGATAAATGAAGGAAACGAAAGAGCCCTATTCCTAACCCACAGAACTTCTGAATGAATCTAATCTCGTGCAATATAAGATGTCTTAATGGACCTACAAAAAAAGACTTCTAAAACATAATATTATGATTGACATGCTAGAAATTATTTTCCTCCGAGAAACAAAAGTCGGTTTAGATATTATTCCCTACTTACAAGATCAATGTTGGAAGGGCTATGGGAATGTTGCCAATGTTGCAAAAGGAACAACAGGAGGTCAAATTATCCTCTAGAATGAAAATTTAATGAATCTTAAAACAACAATCTTTGCACCCAATATTTTGTCCATTGTCTTTCAACTCATTGGGTTAGTTGAAACCCTTTGTGTCGCTAACATCTATGGACCTCATTGAGGAGAAGAAAATTTCAGCATGCTGAAACCCCTAAATAAAATGCAAGGAATGATCTGAGGTGCCCATAGGATCATAGAAGATGACTTCAATATGATCACTAAGTTGAATGAGAAAAGGAGGCCTCACAAAGTTGGACAGAGATGTAGAAGCCTTCAAAGAAACCATAAATAGTTTGGAAATGGTGGATGTGGAAAAAATAAATGGAATATTCACGTCGAACAATAAGAGAGGAGGAGAAAGGAAAATTTCCTCAAGGGTGAATCATTTTCTGATTTTAGAATCCATCCTCTTCACCAACCATCAAATTGAAGAAACAATTATCCCTTGTACAAGCTCAGATCACTCGCTAATCATGTTAGAGATTCAACCACTTGGAACCCCCAGGAGCCAACCATTCAAATTTGAGGCATTCTCGAATGAGAACTGTGAATACAAAACTAGAATGAAGGAGTGGTGGGATGAGGACCTTCAATTAAGAGGCTCGAAAATTTATTGCTTCGAACAAAATCTTAAGCATAATAAAAACATAATTAAGAGATGGAATAAGGAAGCTTTTCGGGACATACTCAAGGAAAAGGAGTATCTATAAAAACACATGGAGGTGCTCCAACACTACATCATCCTTAATGGTACCTTGAATCAACTACAAAAAAGAAATAATTGCATCAAAAATGGGAATTGAGAGCCAATGAGAGAGAAAAGCTATGGCAGCAAAAGTCCTGAATTCAATGGCTCAAATATAGTCAAGTAAATCCAAATTTTTTCCATAAGTCAATGACACAACATAGAAATTCCGATAGAACTCGATCATTGAAGAAATCTAATGGCGCCATGATCACATTGGATGAATATATTATGGTAGAGGTCAACGTTTTTTTGGGGAACTCTTGGAGAAACCCAATAAGAATAGGAGCCAAAAAATTTAGGAGATAATTCAAAACATCTCTAGAGTCCTTAATGGTGTCCATAATACTCTGTTTCTTGAAGAAATCATTGAGCAGGAGGTGGATGAGTTTGTTATGTCCATTCCCTCAGGTAAGGGACTTGGACCTGATGGTTCCACCACAAACTTTTTCGCCCATTCTAAAGAATGAGGTACATGCTATCATGGATGATAAAAGACAATCCAAATCAGTTTTTGGAGCTCTCAATGCCACTTTTGTCACTTTGATTCTGAAATAAGATGGGGTTGCTACTCTAGAGAGGGATCGACCAATAGACCTATGCAATGTCATTTACAAAATTATGTCAAAGGTTATTGCAAACAGACTTAAGCCTCTGCTTCCTCTCCTAGTCTCAGAAAGTCAATCAGGCTATGTAGAAGGAAGACAAATTCTTGACAATATAATCCTCTCACGTTAGAATATTCGCTCTCTTAAGATCATTGATAAACTGGGGATGATGATGTAGCTTGAAATTTCGAAATCCTTTGAATAAATTAGATAGAAATACTTGAAAAAAAATCTAAGGGCCTTTCGCTTCCATTAGGAATGGATAGCCTAGATAATGGCTCTAGTGACTAGGGATTTCTTCATCATATTAGATAGAAAATACCCTAATCATTGCTTCCCCCCCACTCCGGGGAACTAGACAAGGGGATCCTCTTTCACCCTTTTTATTCATCCTAATAGACGAAGGATTTGGAAGAACAATCATTGTTGCCAAATAAAGTAATAACTTCAATGGTTTCAAGCTCCATGAAAAATCTCCAGCCTCCACCCACCAACAATTCATGGATGATACCCTTCTTATGGGAATCCACACTACCATAGAAGCTTGGAATTCATGAAAATCCCCAACCTTTTTTCATAGGCTTTAGGCACCTCCATTAACGTATTGAAATCCAAAGTCTTCCTCTTTAACAACCCTCTTTCCATCTAGAGAAACATAGTCAAGATATTACGTTTTAAAATCTACTCCCTCTGATCCAAGTACCTTGAGTTCCACTCACTAATAAACTTTTCACAAAAGTCACCTCAAAAGACTTGCTAACAAAAAGACTTGCTAACAAACTATAAGTCATACTCAACAACTGGACCTTCTAATCCCTTAGCCTAGTAGGAAGGCTTGGCCTAGTGAGGTCAATCAGACATGCATCTTTATATATTTACTACATTAGTTTCTCCTAAAATTATTTTAAATGCCATCCATAACCTCCAAAGAAACTTTCTCTAGAAAGGTTTAGAGGAAAAGAGAAAGTGGGCACTAGTACGTAGGCACCCACCTGCACAAGGCTACAACCGTCTCTCATTATCCAGCCTCTACTGGAAGGGAGCTATGACCTACAAAAGGTTACAACCTTCACCCATTCTCCAACTACCACTCGAAGGGAGCTCCAACCCCCTAGCTCTTGTACTAGATGATATGTTTCCCAGAACATAGGTGTCGACCTATAAAAGGCTACCACCTTCATTCTTCCTTCAGGGACCATGTTTCATAAATTTTTAGACTAGATACTCTTCCTACACAAAAACACCATATGTAGGCCATGTTTCATCAAATTTTCACATTGGATCCATCAGTAACATTGAACCTCAAAATCAATCACCAATGCAATACAACTGCATCGACCAATCAATGAAACTCATCAACTCAATAATCAATCTATGAAACTCAATCATCAATATTTAAATCAACTACAACTAAATCAATGAAACGCTGAAACCTCTAACATAACTCAACCACCAAATCATCAATTTCTGATACAACTAAATCAACCATTCACTCAAAAGCCAATAAATCGGCACTTAATCAAAACCCAACCAATCAATTATAACAATGAGATCATTGTAACCAAAACATAGAGTTAGACCTAGAACACTGTATCAATAACTAGAACCAACTACAACCTCAAAAATCATATGTCAGAATGTATACTCTACTTCAATCAAGTCAACCTACATGTATACGCTACTTTCTTTAACCCAACCTATGTATACCTCTAAAGATATTGAATCATAACACTTCTGAACCAAAAAATTTACTAACCAATGACATTATGAATATCCACTATCATATTACAAAGTTCGAAACATATAGCCGCAAATATCACCCTTCTTACTCAATCAATTAATCAACGAGACTCAACCTCCTTATACAATCAGTTTACTTTCATAAATAATGAAGACGTTGTTGACAAACGACAGTAAAACACCAACACTGATTAGATAGATTAGTCATCTCTGAACAACAATCTTTTCTTATCCATATGTTGCATGGAAGTGCCGAACCAGCATGTATATGCACCTTCAATAAGGTGAACGAGTGTATAGATCTGGAAATAATAACTTATAACTTCGTAGTTATCCTAGACTTCACATATACCCACATCATAGCATTTAAAGGACAAAACATTTGTTAGAACTTAGACCTAGTCTATCCATTATCAGATCACATAATGATAATTCATTTCATATCTTATGATCCCAATCAATCATAAGATCTCATCCATCATCAAACACTCAGGTGAATACTTAGTTCAGATCATGAAAAGGATCAATAACCCATAACATGCATATTTTCTTTTGATCTATGTCTTCATAAGATTTTAATTTATTTCACTCTTAGACCTATCTTTTTCTCCTTATATACTTAGAGCCTTTTTCAATACCTCGAACCAAAACAACACTTAGAACCTGTGGTATTCTTAGATAGGATCAAGTAACCCTTATTCGACTCAATAATGTGGGTTAATGCTATTAGGTCCCTATAATACTAGTGATTCCCCATCGCTATTATCATTGTAGCCCTTATTGTTATGGTTGTGCCCCTATTATCCCCATATTGCTATTAGTGTACCCCATAGAAGCCAACTATTGTTATTGTTGTGCCCTTATATTATTATTGTTATGTCGGTTTTGATTAAATTGAGACCCCTTAGGCTCTTATATATAGAAAGGAGGTTTATTCATTTGTATCATTCAAGAATTGTTCATTTGTGTAATGAAAAGGAGGTTGCCCCCTCGAAGAGGCTGATTTTTAAGTATTGATCTATATTTTCTATCTTCTTGTGAGTTGGTTCCATAACATTTGGTATTAGGGCCATTGGATTCTAGGGTTTCACTGCTCAAAAGAGGTCATCATGGAATTTTTGCTGTAACTTTTTCGCTACAAAGTTACAGAAGCTAAACCAAAAACACATTTGAGCCATAATCATTCTAAACTTCGTGTCCGAATTGCATATTTTGTATCGCCATATTTTCAGAGATACGAAATGAGGAAGTTAAGGTTTTTGTAAGCTTCATAATTTCATCTCAAACAAGTGATCATGGTATGTTTGTTATAATTGTTTTTCTATGAAGGTACAGTCTCTCACATTAAAACCCATTTGAGCGAAAATATCGGTGAATCTTGGGTTTGATAATTAGATCTTGTCTCGCTATATTCTTGAAGTTATGATCCAAGGAATTTAAGGTTTTCGCAAGCTCCCGAATTACATCCCAAATAGGTGGCCTTATGAAAATAGTCATAACTTTCCCTCTGAGTAGCAGATCGAACTTTCGTCAAAATTTGAAAAGCCAAAACTGAATTTAGTTTTATGTGCATCATGTTAAATTCCAAAGGTTGAAACAATGACATGTGTCACTTCGTACAAGTCAGCTCTACTGAAAGAGTGTATAATCAGGTCATCTTGGGAGATTCAACATAACGCATTCTTGGAGAATCCAATTTCGATCAGACTGTTGTTGTTGGAAAGAGGACTCAGGGAGCTACCACAATTCGCAATTTTAGATCGTGGAGATCTAAAATTTCATAGAGACATCAAATCCAATATCAAGCTCCTACAAAGTGAAAAAGGGTGTGTAGTTTTTTTAAAATTTTGCACAAGTTTTTTTTGGAAAGTTAGTCTGAATGAATTCAAAGGGAATAGTGAAGCATATTTATCATTAATTTATGCCACGAAGAAAGAAAATTGAAACACCTAGTAAGCAACCTGAAAGCTCTAGCACAACTCATAAAGAAGAGGAAGAAATGCAACATGATATATCAAAATTATGAGATGAAGTGCAACAACTTTCACTCTCACAAAAAGTAACAGAAGCTAAGATGGATGGTTTAAATAAAGGCGTCGAAGCTAATATGGATGGAATGGAAGATAAGATGGTTGGTTTAAAGAAAGGAATGGAAGCTAATATGAATGATATGGAAGCTAATATGGAAGGAAAATTGGAAGATTTTAAGACAGATTTGACAAAGTTGCTATAAGAAATGTTTACTAATGGCAAAAGGGTAATAAAGGAAACTCATGATGAGAACAAAGGAAATGTTAATCATGATTTCATAGACTCTAAATTTGTATTGAAGACCCACCATGTTCCAAAGATCAATATGAAGATGTTTGATGGCAAGGACCCCGTAACATGGATACTACACATGGAGCAATATTTCGATCTCCATAATGTGAAAAACACACAAAATGTATGCATTGAAACTTTATATTTGGAACCAAATCAGTTTGTATGGTATCAATGGCTTTGCTCTCGTAAACAAATTTTCACTTGGGAAATTTTTACAGAGGAAATGATAACACATTATAAGGATACAAAAGGAAACACCTTTTTTAGCCAATTGATAAATCTCAAAGAAAAGGGTTCAATGATGGAGCACATTGAGGACTTCCAAATATTGAATATAAGGGTAAAAGATGTTCCAAAGGAGCATAGGATTGATGTGTTCATATGGATCTTAAAGGATAACATGCAACATGAGGTTTGCCTTTGGGAACCTGATTCATTGGAGAAATCATTTAGGTTGGGAAGAAAAATGGAAAGAAAAATTATGGCAACAAGAAATCCTACCACTCACAACTATAAAGATGAAAGTGTTGTTTCCCCTAGCCTTCCACAACCTACAAGGTCAACACCACAACAATTGGAAGAAAAAAGAGATAAAGGGCTTTGTTACAGTTGTGATATAAAATACACTAATGGTCATAAGTGTGCTGAGAAGAAATTATTTTACGTGGATTGTGAAGAGGAGAAAGAAAATGAACAAGAAATGTCAAAAGAAGAGGATATACACCAACAACTAACCCTAGAGAAAGAATAAATGAATCTGACCATGTCTTGTAATGCATTGGCTGGAATTACCACTCCTCAAACTATTAAGATAGAAGGACAGATTGAGAAGAAAAAGGTAATAGTGTTGAGTGATTCGGGAAGTACCCATAATTTTATTCATTGTAAGATTGCCAAGGAATTGAATTGCTTCCTATATCCAGCACTAGAGTTTCAAGTGATGGTTGCAAGTGGAAGAACCCTAAATTTCTCTGGAAAGTGCCATAATAACAAGCTATCCATGGGAGAATATGTATTGAATAGCCCAATGCTTTCCATTCCAATGAGTGGTGTTGATGTTGTACTAGGAGTCCAATGGCTACAATGCTTGGGTACAATAGCTTTTAATTTTCAAGAACTTTTCATGAAATTTTTCTCAGAAGGAAAGGAAGTTGAATGAAGGGGTATCGTAGGGAAACTGGGAAAGATAATAAGCTCTAACGGAATGAAAAATATTCTAAAGAAAGAAAAATGAGGTGTAATTGTACAATTATGTTCGCTAGAGGTTCCCACATCGAAATCATCTATTTCTCCACATCTCCAAACAGTCTTGGAAAATCATTCCAATGTATTTGAGACTCCCAAAGTCCTCGCACCTATTCATGATCATGATCATGTTATACATTTGATTCCAAGAATTGTTCCTCCAAACATCAGCCCTTACAAATATCCCTATGCCCAAAAGGGTGAAATTGAACATATGGTTGAAGAAATGCGAGAGGTTGGTATAACTCAACCTAGTCAAAGTTATTTTTCTTTGAGTAGTATTGGTGCATAAGAAGGATCGATCATGACACATGTGTCAAGATTATAGGGAGCTCAACAAGCTCACTATTAAATATAAATTGCCATTCCTGTCATTGATGGATTTTTTTTTTTGTAAGCTACTGCATTTCTATTATCTACATCAAATTTAAAAATAAAAACTTAGGAACCTCAATCAGACGTTCAATATTGTTTTTCATTCTATATACTGTCAAAGAACTTTGTAGGAAATTAAACCCTTTCACTCCAAATGTTTCCAAAACTATTCTTTCCAAGATCTTCTAAAATACCTAACTTTACTCCTACTATTGTGGCATGCAAGCTAATATCCAAAACTAGAGCATTATCATCTAAATTCAAAAAAATACAGTTAACAAGCCTCTTAATTCTCCGCGTTTCCCCTTCTGGTTTCATTGTTGTCGTTGGTCTTCACCAGCTCCTTCAGCATCTCTCAAATTTCCTTAAGTTGTTCGTTCTGTTGACGAAGCAACCCTTCAACGTTCGCCACCTCCTTCTTCGTTGCCATCGCTTCCTGAGCCATTTCCACCATCTCTGCCGCTACTTGCTCCATGGCCTTTGCCAAGAGATGCTTCAGAACCGAGTATGTGTGAAGAGCTCAGCCGTAAAGAGTTAATCTGCCTCTAGTGTTACCTGGGTCAGGCAGCTGAGTTGTCCATTCTTCAATCTCCGGGTCAGATGGTTCATCCAAGACTCTGTCTTCCATAACATCTATGATTTTCCATATGTCCACATTTGTCTCCAGATTGTACACCTATTTTGCTTCATGCACCGCCATGCGAATCGATTTCTTCCCCCTTTTTCGCCTTCCCTGGTGCTGATTCCCATCCTTGCTGATGTTTGGTTGCCGGGGTCTACCTCTGCCTCTCTGTTTGTGAGCCTTCCTTCTTCCATCCTTCCTGCCTCGCTTAGTTCCTTTGCTGCTCTGACTTGTTTCAAACGTCTTGCTCCTGAAACCTTCACCCTGGTTATTCTCCATTTCGTCTGAGATTTCAATTTCAATTTTTACTCTACCCCGTTCGAAATGCCTATCCCCGAATGCCTCGTGCTCTACCTGGACTGCCTTATCCCAACTCGCTGCCATTTTGGTTCGGTTGAGGCATTGATTTTGGTTCCTCTGCCAAGTCTTACCTTTCCTCGCCACCTTCTTCAACTTCTTGCTGTCTGTCATCCTTCTCCTGTTCCGCCTTACAAAATTCTCGCCACCTTTTCAATTATGATGGGTTTGCCCTCTACTTCCTTTCTCCCTTGCACATTGAATGATGATTTCTTCGGTGTTTTCCCGTTTTTGTTTTGGGCTGCGTACCTGCTGTTCTGAATTATCATTAAATGCTGATGTCAGGGAGGTGAGGCCGCCATCCTTCTATCCTGTCTTTGTTGCCGAATAAACCTGCCTTATCTTCCCGCTCCAGATCTTCACGATTTCTTGATTACCTCTATGTTGTTTCATGGTTATCATTGTCTATGAGCTGTTTTAAGCCATACCATCTTGTCATCGCTGCTTGATTTTTCCATCTGTCATCCTCTTTCGCCAATAATTCCTTACTTCCCCAATTGGCCAAGCTGTCTGCAGGCTTATTTCCTTCTCTCCTGACATGCGAGGTGATTTTGTATTCGATACCTTTCAATGTTTCCTCAATTTCTTGGAATATACTCGTTGTTCTCCAGCTTTTAACAACCTGCTCCCATTGTTTCCCTTGTATTAATTTTCTTATGGTGGTTATGACCAGGGCTGAATCACCTTCGATCTCTATCTTCCTATATCCATTTCTTGTAGCAATTTTGAGACCCTGATAAGCTGCCATAAATTCCACTTCATTATTACTCATTGTTCCTTCGTGTTCTGCATAGATCCATTCTACCTCTCCCTGTCTATTTCTAAAGCTTCCTCCATATCCTGTTGGACCTGGATTCCCCTTAGCTGCCCCATCAAAGTTAAGCTTGATAAACCCTTCCTGTGGCTTACGATAGACTGCATGACTTTGACATGCGATAGGTTGGTGTTGCTTTGTTTTTTGTTGATAGACCATCCCTTGTTCCATGTTCACCCTTTTTAGGATTTCTGCTTCTTCCTCAAAGGTCTTCCAATCTTCTTTTGTCCAAATTTCTGCGAGGATTGATTCTTGGATTTGTCTAAGGGTCCTTTTCCAAACTTCTTCCGGATTTGATATGTTCCCCTTGAAGATTCATCCATTTCTCTCTTTCCAAATATTCCACACATTGAAACCTGCTGCCATGTTCCAAGCTCTTCTTACCACCGGGCTTTTAAAATTTCCTTCTCCACAGTTACATAGAGTTTGTCTGATATCCTATGGATTTCGTTCAGTTGTCGAGAATAAATTTCTGGTCTTATCCCATTGAAACTGGGCCATGTTGCATCCATTGAGAAGGTGTTCCTGGTCTTCTTCGTCTTGATAACAGAGGCAACATCTTGATGGGCCTGAGAATCCTCTTTTTTGTATTCGATCCCAAGTTAGAATGTGTTTCCTCCCTACTAGCCATACAAACATCTTTATCTTCGGCCACCATTTCTTTTTCCATAGCTTCCTCCATTTCTACTCATCTTCCCCATGCTCTTGTTGGATTTTTGCATTGTATGCTTCCTTAATGGTAAAAGTTCCTTTGGTTTCTTTTCCCCATCGTAGAATATCATTACCTCCTCTATTTTTTATTTTCCTGGAATCTAATTCCTTACTGAACATTGATTTTTGTTCCTCCGTTGCATTTCTGTTCCATTCTTCCATTGATTTCCATTCCCTCCATTCTTCGTTTCCTCTTCCTTCTATCCAATAATATTTGACCCTTGTAGGTTCAACATTTTCTCCCTTTGTTTCCATGCTTCCTCCTAAAATCTCATATTCTAAGCCCCTCTGATTTCCCAAAAAATATTTCCATCAAGTAATTCTCTGCTTTGATTAGTCACGTTCCATATATCTGACCCTCGTGGTGTTTCTTGTTTCCTTAATATTTCTTCAGGAGTTGATGGCATATTATATTTTGCTGTCGAGATTTCTTTCCACAGATCCTTCCCTCCTTGCATCCATCTCCATATTAATTTGGCTGCTAGAACTTGATTTAGGATCGATGGGTCCCTTAGGCCCAGACCTCCTTTTTCTTTTGGTTTGGTTAGGTTGTCCCATGAACAGAGAGCCCATTTCTTTTGTTGCTGAGGTCCTCCCCATAGGAATTTTCTGTATATCTCTATCAGCTTATTGCATATCCCTTTTGGTGTTGCCATTACTGATAAAGGATATATCGGGATCGCCTGAATGGTAGATTTAAGCAAAACGACCCTTGCAACGAGGTTCAGAGTACGGAAGGACCAATTTTCCAGTCTTTTCATGATCTTTTCCAAGATGGGTTTCCAATTTCCTATTTTGAGGGATGATGAGTCTAACATAGTTCATAAGTACTTTGTTGGGAGATCCCCTTTTCTATAACCCAAGATCCTGGTTAAATGATTTTTGATGGGTTCCACTGTATTAAAAAAGAATGTTCTTGATTTTACATTATTTACCTCCATACCTGAACCTTCCATGAATACCTCTAGAATTCACTTTATCCTTCTCACCTCATTCAAGGATGCTTTGCAGTATATCATGATGTTGTCCACGAACTATTGGTGGGTGACAGTAGTTTGATTGCCCCATAGTCTCAGACCCTGGATTTTCCTTTCTCTCAATTCTTTTTTGAAGTCTCTACCTAATCCTTCTGCTGCTATTATGAAGAGAAAGGGGGATAGGGGGTCCCCTTGTCGGAGTCCTCTTGTAGCATTAAAAGTAGCAGATGGAGCTCCATTTAGCAGGATGGAGAAATTCGGTGTGGAAATCATGATTAAGACCCACTTCACCCATCTATCGCAGAATCCAAAGGCTTGAACGATGGTTTCTAGATATCTCCAGCTTAACCTATCATAGGCTTTTGACAGGTCTAATTTTATCAGCATTCCTTTTTTCCTTCTTCATTTTCAATGTATGGATTACTTCCTGGGCCACCACTAATCCATCCAAAATCTGTCTTCCTTCTACAAACCCAGTTTGTTCTGGGGATATTATGCTTGGGAGAATCGATTTCAGCCTCTGTGCCACCACTGATGCCGTTATCTTGTATATAACGTTACATAAAGCTATGTGGCGAAAGCCTTTAGCTTGATCCGCTTGGGTAGTTTTAGGAATAAGAGTCAGCAGGGTTGAGTTTATACCTGGCCATATTCTTTGATTGATTCTAGCTTCCTCCACCACTTCTAGAACTTCTTCAGCAAGGAAATGCCACCGTGCTTGGTAGAATTCTACCGTATACCCATCCGGCCCAGGAGCTTTGTTCCTTTTCATGTTCCTAACTGTATCCTCCACTTCTTCCATTGTAACTTTCCTCATTAAAGCCAAATTCTGTTCTTTGGTTACGAGTTTAGGGATCTCCCTGCTTATCTTTGTTATAGCTTCTGATCTATTATCCTGCGTTTCCTTTAATAAGTTTTTGAAATGATTGACCAAAATTTTTTCGATTTCTTCACGCTAGAGGACTCTCTGGCCTTCTTGATTTTTTATTGAGAAGATTCCGTTTCTTTGTCTATGCTGTATCATTGCTTTATGGAAGAACTTAGTATTCTTTTCCCCTTCTCTAAGCCACTGAACCCTTGACTTCTGTCTCCATAAGATCTCTTCTTGCTTCCTTCTTTCTTCTAGCTGGTTTAATATAATTCCTTCTTCCTTTATTCTGTCTTCTTGTATGCCTTCTAGGATGTCCATCTGTTGCAGCTCTTCCATTCTCTGATCCAGGCACTTCTTCTCTTCCAGTATATTTCCAAATTCTTCTTTATTCCACTTTTTTATTTTATCTTTCATCTCCTTTAATTTGAGTTGAAAGGTGTGCATTTTTTTTTTCCTCTTTGTTCACTCTTCCTCCACCATTCTTCAAGTTTCTCTAACTGTCCCTCCTTTCTTAGCCAAAAGGCTTCAAATGTAAAAGGTTTGTTGTTTGGTCTCTTCTTGAGATCTATTTCCATTTTAATCGGCTAATGATCCGATCCTGCTAACGGGAGAATTATGGCTTCTATGAAAACATCTTTCATCATTATTTGTTCGGAAATTAAGAATCTATCAAGCCGTGATGCAATTTGATTAATTCCCCCTCTTCGGTTGTTCCAAGTATGGTCTCCATTTAGAGTTTGAGTATCGATCAGTCTCTGCTCCCTTATCCAATCTCCAAACTATTCCATTGCTCTATCCATTCTCCTTAGCCCTCCTATTTTTTTCGCTAAGCTTTTAATCAGATTGAAACCCCCTCCTACGATCCACTGCTTTCTAGGGATTAGACTTCTCAATACTTTTAGATTTTGCAGAAAGTTTTCCTTTTCTCCTTGGGTATGGGGTCCGTAAACCCCTGTTATAATAACCTCCTCCATTGTTCCTATTATCTTTGTTGTCCCTGTTAGAATTCTTGGAAAACTTATCCAATTGCTTAATTGAATTTCTTTAGGGTTCCAAATTATTACCAGACCTCCTGCGCTCCCAATCGCATCCTATCCCATCATTTCATATCTATTCTTGTTTCTATTCAAAATGTCTCTCATTTTCTCAGTACTTATTTTTGTTTCTTGTACTATCATTATGCTGGGTTTTTCTTTTTTCAGTCTGTCATTTAAATACCTCTGTTTTCCTCTACAGTTGAGGCCTCTTATGTTCCAGCTTGTGATGATCATCGCAAAAGTTTCAGAGGGGTTTGGAATACCTCTAATAGAGGTATCACTCTTCCTGAATTTACTAGCATCTCTCCAACTTCTTGGATTGTTTCACTCATTGTTCTTCTACCTCTTTTTTTGCCTCCCTTTCCAATGCTGCTCATTCCTAGATTTTGTGTTTCCTGCTTCTCCATTTTCCCATCTTCTCTATCTTCCATTATTCCTTTTTTCTCTTTATATCTTTTAAAGGCTCCTTTGTACATATGTTTCTGATCCTCTGGAATAAATCTTTCATCGAGCCTCTTCCATTCCTGCAGAAGCTTCATCATTACTTGTTCTTCTTCTTCTCCTTTTGTTTTCTGTGGATCTATTTCCATTCCTCGTTGATCCTCTTGGTTTTCTGTTGGGCTCTCTGTCCTCTCTTGATCTTTATCCATTTGATATGTCTCTTTGTCTGCGTTTTCCTTTATGACTTCCATTCCTTCTATTTCCTCGTCCTCGTTCTCCTCTGTTTCTACTTCTTCATCTTGCAGTATTTGGAACTTGTTTTGGGATTCTATGTTATGGGTTCCTTTTTGTTTGCCTATCTGTGTCTTGCTATTTCCTCTTTTTTGCTTCCTTTGCACTTCCCTGAAGTCCTCTTCCTCCTTTCCTGATTTCTTTGTTGCATTTATCCTCTCATTTTCAGCTTCCTTTTCCTTTTCTGCTAGCATGATTGTTGTGGGGAAAAATGCCTATGCAGGACGATCCTATCCACCTAAGGCGTGATAGTGCCTTAGCAACAAACGAATGCAGCTACTTCGGTTTCTTCCTTTATGAAATATGAAAGAGAGGAGATTGGTAGACTTACCGTTATCTTTCGGTTGTCCCTCGATCTAGATCCACTCCCCTTTGTGTGTCCACAGCTACTTGCCTCCTTGCTTTTGCTCCCACAAGATCACAAGAGAACAGCTACCTGTGACAAGAGAACAGCTACATGCAACAAGAGAAGGACACAATACAGAGGGAAATATACATATTCATAAATGATTCAGGATTAGAAGTAAATCAAATACACTAATGCAAATCATACAATAAACACCAGCATATAGGAAAGAACCAAGAAGCTTTATTGATTGATAAACAGGGTTCAGGAAGAGATACAACCCATAGGGTTCCAACCCAGCATCTCCTTCCCAGCAGCAAGGAATTCCTTCTTCAACCCCTTTCAAAGCATAAACACCCAATGATCCAACCACAAACCAACAACAATTCTTTGCAATACAATCCAGCCTCCTTAGACCTCATGAGAGAGCTCTATATATAGGAGTTTTGGAGAAAGGATGAGTCAGCTTGAGGCTTGCATGAAGCTGACTAGTGTCCTCTCCCACTTCAGTTCTTGAGTCCAATTGGAGATCCTTACTTCCACTTGGAGATTTGGAACCTCTTACTCATCACTAGTCGAATTCCCTGATCCAAGTGTCATTTTGGAAGCTTCCTGGGCATTAACACCTTGAGGAATGAGTCTGCCACTTGTCCAGTTACGCTCAGCGCAGGTGGCCTTCTTTGCAGTTGACATTCAGTGCAGGTACACAGTGGAGCACTTGACATTCAGCGCAGATGCTCAGTGGAGCAGTTGACATGATCCAGAAATTGCTTGTTTTTGAGTGTTTTCAGGCGGAGAACTTTTATAAACTGCTGTGGTTTGCTGGCCTTGTTCCTCTAGGGGTAGGAACAACATGTTTAGGGACTTTGGATCCCTTAATTATCGACATTTCATGCTCAGTGATGCAAGGCACAAAAATGTCTATAATAGTTGCCCCCTAAAGTATGAGGCCGTTTATCGGGTGAAATGCTTTATTCAGGGGAGTCCGAAGTTCATCCATTTGCTGGGAGGAGACCTGTAATAAGATACAATACAATACATTATGATTCATTCTGTTTTCATGATCTAGCTGAGGCGGGCATTTCCATGCTCAGCTTTATAAATACATTTTGGTACATAGAACAGACGATTGTCTGATGGTAGACTGATAGTTCTGGTGAAACTATCATCCTTTGAGAAGGATGATCATCTGCTGCAATGATGTACATGTCAAATGTCTTTATTTTCCTGAATATATTATCGCAGCGTTGATGGATGAAACTAGATCTGGGGTCTTCAAACTCGTTCGATCTTCACTCTAAGTGCAAGTCGATCCATGTGAGAACTGCGCTGAAGTCGAACATGGAAAGACATCGCTTGATTACCGGTCAATGATGTAAACCGTTAACAAGCGCGAGAGGAATCACCGATAATGATAATGACCCTCAAGGTACTGCAGTACAATTCCCGTGGTGTGAATAAAGGACTTGGCGTTGAACACGACGCAAAATCTTCTGGTCGAAGGTCATTGATGTATACCTGTCGCCGGAAGTGAGAAACTTGCCATTGAGGCATGCAAGCTTCAAAGTACTGAAGGGGTTGTTCCTAGATCAACTTCTTGGATAATGAGCTGATGTCGACAAGAAGTGATCCGTCAAAGGAGGGCCTTAATGAATCCCACATCAGTGACACGGAACAGAGCTAATGATTTTAGTGGAGGTGAAAACAATCTGTGACATATGATTCAGGGTGGCAGTCATGAATGGATGAAGGATAATGTATGGCAGTGGATGGGACCTGGTTGACTCTTTCTGAACGGCTTCTCTTGAACATATGGTGACACTGATACGATGGATTGGTAGAATTACCCCAAGTATGGATGGTGTGGCAAAGACCATGGTGATGTGACCGGTGAATGAAACAACCCAACCCAATGTGATATGGAGGAAAAGTGTCATGTTCAAGAGCAACCTGCTACCATCAAAGACTTATCGATTTTTTCCCAATTTTTCCCCAGTCATTGCTGACCAGTACCTCTTTATTTTTGTCAAGCTTGAGGAGGATAACATATGCTTGTTCTATAACCTGCCCTTCGGGCAAGCCCATCACTATGTTTTAACGAGCCTAGCGATAGGGAAACTCGTTCTCGTCTAAAGACAAGTTTGTCGCTATTTAATGATTTTAACGAGTCTAACGACAAGGAAAACTCGACCCTTTTCATTTTTAGAGAGTCTGAAAAGGTACATAAAGTTAACTCCACAATTCCTTTTTCGTCATCTAATCCCTTAAGTCCGAAAAAAGTATGAAACAATACAGAAGGGATGAGTTTTCGGTACTTTTAACGAGCCGAACAAAACAAGCGCTCGATCTTTTTGTGCAATAATCCCTCAGGTCCAAAAAGATTAAAATCTAGAGGAGGGATAGCTCTTCCAGTCCTTTAATGAGCTGGAAGGCCAAAACTCGGCAATATTTTCATATTTTACGAGTCAGTTGAAAAGAGCTTAAAGAAGACTCGTCTTTTGAGGAACGAGTGATGAACAGGGATAGTAGCAGATTCCAGGTACAGGTTGGAATTTTCCAATCACGGCAGTGTCACAATGATGGCTAGGTGAAATCACTCTTGGCAGTTGTTCCTCAAAATGGGTAAACAATCATATGGGGGTAAACGATCGGCCAAATGAACGGTGGAGGTGAGGCTGCAGAAACACGACCAAGGCTTTTTATGGTTGATCAGGCTACATACTCAATAGTTATTTACCGGGATGGGTTCAATTTTTAACGAGCTTGAATGCACCAAAACACTGCTCAAAGCTTATGTTTATTTTTTAACGAGCATGAACTATGCTGCTAAAACTGCTCAAAATCTTATGTTTATTTTTTAACGAGCATGAACTATGCTACTAAAACTGCTCAATTCTTGCGTTTATTTTTTAACGAGCATGAACTTTATGCTAAAACTGCTCGAAAAGTTTGCATGCCCCCAACATAATAATGCAAATCGAGGTGCATGCCCCCCCAAGCTTCATTGCATTCAACTCGGTGGTTGGAATGAAGGTTTACCTTTGAGATTTGGAAAGGGGATTGTTTCATTTTTTTAATGAGGTTGACGCAGTAAAAGAACTATCCTCATGACTCCTTGTTTCATTTTTTAACGAGGTTGACACGAGATAAGAACCGTCCTCAGCGTCCAAATCCATTAGACATAAAAGGTTTCATATTCCACCGTGGCCACTTCCGCCAGATTACTCAGAGGTTGTAGGGCAAAAGTGCCCATTAAGGCAGGGTCTTTTAGTAGACCTACTCCGATATCTTGGATTGAATGGTCGCTCCCATGGATCATGGGAATGGTTCCTGTAACTTGTGAACCATTAGGGAGGAAGTTCTGTTGGTCGACGACCGTAATCCCTCCTTCAAACGGGAATGCGATCTTCCTAAAATAAGTCGACACTACAGCTGCCATGGCATATATCCATGGTCTTCCGAGTAGGATGTTGTAGTCAAGATTTCCATCAACGACTTCAACATCAATTTCCACTGTTTTTCCTCCTAGTTCAACCTTCAAGTTATTTAGGACGCCGTACGGGGTGTACGTCCTTCTGTCGAATGCTTTTAGTGTCGTCGAAGATCGCGACAAGGTTGGAGATCCGAGATTTTTCCAACAACTTATCGACATGATACATGTCGATGCCCCCTCATCAATGATAGTGCCAACCATTACCATTCTGTATATTTGACAAATAATTCTGAATGGTACACTGGCTGGCAACCGGGGTCTGCCTAGTTGGTTCCAATCAAAGGACACAAGCAGGTTGCTTGGTGGTGGGACCGAGTAAACGGCCGGATAGTGCTCTGATGAACTTCCTTCCTGCGATAAAGGAATGGTGGCATTGCCCCCTTGATCATCAGAGTCAGTGTTGATGAAGAGAATCTGGACGGTGTCGTCTTGATTCTCCTCTGTGATGATGTCATTCGAAGATGGAGCCTCTGAAGGCAAAACCGGGTCAACTGCCGTATCAACCTTTTGAATTTTGTCAGGCATGGATCCAGACGGTTCATCCTCAATGACAGGTGCTTCGGCTGACCACCTGGGCGGGTCAACTGGATTCTCAACTAGCGAGGGACTTGGCAAGAGTTTTTGATATCCAGGAGGAAGATTCGCTCGTAATATCAGGCGATCTTCCAGAACTCTCTTCGCCTCGTCTAAGAAGGGACAACGGTGGATGGCGTGATCGACTTCACACAGTCTGCAGGGAAATTTAGCTTTCCCACTCTGTCCTGGAGCTTCACTCCCACAAGTTGACGGTGAACAATCGACATGGCTATCAGAGGTCGATGCTACCGAATTGTGCAGACGGGGGGACCAGTCACTTAGTATCTGAGGGATACATGGACAATCTCTATGGAAGTGGTCTCCCCTGCATATGACGCATGGCGATTTAGGCCTTACGAGTGTGGTGTGTGGATTTCTGTTAGATGACGATTGTTTGCCCCCAGTCGCCTTAGGCTCTTTCTGCTTCTTTTCTTTCTTCTTACTCTCCTTCTTCTCCTTAGGAACTCAGTTCTTTGACCGACCAGTTCCGTCAAGCGAAGAGGAAGGAGGAGAGGAAGATGAAGTAGAAGGCTAGGAGGCAACTTTTCTCTGATCTAACTGTTGACTCGACTGTTCAGGAACGGTGGCATTCTGAACGACACTGGTTGAAAAGAGCCATACAGGTAGGCCAATTGTCAATCCTGGAAGTGACAATGTGGCCATGTGGGGCGCACCAACATCTCCCCAAGAGGAGAAAGGACTAGGGTTCCCACCAAGGGGAACTCCTTGTTGGTGTGCTCCATCTTTTCAACCCAAAGATCAACGCGGGAATAAGGGTGATTGTTCCGTTTAAAATAAATTGTTAACGACGCTTTAGACACAACTTGCTTTTTCAGTTTTAAAGAGTCGAGAAATAGCTAAAGATGACTCTAGTCTCCTTCGATGTTTTAACGAGCCCGAAGTGACAAATGCTCGGTTGGACTTTTTCTGTTATAGAGTTTGAAAAAGGCCAAAAGAAACTGCTCTAGAGATCTAGGCAGAGGGTGTGCCAAACCTTTCGCAAAACCACAGAATATGTTCTACGGTACGAGTGGTCGATCTTCGTGAATGCTGTGTTCACTGCATTGCGATCAGTAGGGCGGCCGACACGACTTCCTAAGGATAAAAGATATATGCCTATAGGGGTCTCCCAATATATACACGACGGTATGTGGGAGCACAAGTCCGTATTAGTGATATCGTCTCTCAGGAGGAATCACCCACCTTCGTAGAGATCGACAGTCACTACGTTTAACGACGCCGGAACACGTCTCTACCTAGACCTCTACTGTGAGCGTTATGTTGCAAAGCGTTGTTAGGTTCATTCAATATATTTTAAGTTGATCTTTTTAAAGTTTGTCTTTCAGGATCACCACGAGTTGTATTGGTACAAATTCCTAAATGCAGTCTAAGATGATAAGCAAGCTTTATAATCTTTCAACTTTGAAAATCCTAGCTACTAAGGGAAAAGAGAGCGACTATCTTTTCTCAAAGAGCAATCAACACACTCTAATGCACTCTTCCTAAATCCAACATGCAAACTTATCAAAATGCAAATGCACAATGCAGGTGTTTGTTTTCACTTTCTTAGTATAAATGCCTACAAAGAAAGCTTTTTGCACAACTTCGAATTTGCTTTTAAATGAATGAAAATAAACAAGTTTACTTTTTCCCAAATCACCAAGGGTAGAAGAGATTACAATCACTTTGCGATTTTTAGAAAGAAATACTTGTTTCGACACATAAAAGTAACAAATTCAAACCAATAAGCAAAAGCAAATGATAAATCAAACTGCAAACATCCAATGAACTCTCTTCTAAGATCACAATCAATCACTCAATCAGATATGAATCAAGGCTACAGGATGACTATTTCGCTCATGCAAAGGAAAACTGTAAATGACGCCACAAACACATAAAAACACTTACAGTCTTTTTGTACAAAAATGAGGCGGAATACAAGCAAAGAAAAGGGGTTTCAGATGTGGTACCTATGCTGGTTAAAGGCAACAAAAACAGAGATCAAAACAGGCAAAAGATAGCAAGGAACCCCAGCTGCACAAGGCCACACTAGTTCAGCGCAGGTACAACACTGTCAGTTTGACATTCAGCGCAGGTAGCCTTCACGGGACCTGCGTTGAAATGCAGACTGCCTTCATAGTGCCTGCGCTGAAAGGAGAAACTCTCGTTTCTCTTGGTTTCCGGGTCATAAAATGCTCAAAAATCAACTGTTTCAGGCCAAATCAGAAACACAAGCAAGGTATAAATAGAGGGATACTTTGAAAGGGTACTAAGGACTATCACAAAGGATCATCAAGTCATTTATGAGTCCATTGTTAAGATCATAGACAAAAACCCAGCAAAGGATCAAAGCAGCAACATCCTACTTTGCAAAGCAGTTCGATTGTTGCCGTTGAGGCTATGAAGTAAACAATGATGCAAGCTCAAACAAAATGACTAAAACAAGGTTCTCCCCAGCGGAGTCACCAATTTGTTGTGGGGAAAAATGCCTATGCAGGACGATCCTATCCACCTAAGGCGTGATAGTGCCTTAGCAACAAACGAATGCAGCTACTTCGGTTTCTTCCTTTATGAAATATGAAAGAGAGGAGATTGGTAGACTTACCGTTATCTTTCAGTTGTCCCTCGATCTAGATCCACTCCCCTTTGTGTGTCCACAGCTACTTGCCTCCTTGCTTTTGCTCCCACAAGATCACAAGAGAACAGCTACCTGTGACAAGAGAACAACTACATGCAACAAGAGAAGGACACAATACAAAGGCAAATATACATATTCATAAATGATTCAGGATTAGAAGTAAATCAAATACACTAATGCAAATCATACAATAAACACCAGCATATAGGAAAGAACCAAGAAGCTTTATTGATTGATAAACAGGGTTCAGGAAGAGATACAACCCATAGGGTTCCAACCCAGCATCTCCTTCCGAGTAGCAAGGAATTCCTTCTTCAGGCCCTTTCAAAGCATAAACACCCAATGATCCAACCACCAACCAACAACAATTCTTTGCAATACAATCCAGCCTCCTTAGACCTCATGAGAGAGCTCTATATATAGGAGTTTTGGGGAAAGGATGAGTCAGCTTGAGGCTTGCATGAAGCTGACTAGTTTCCTCTCCCACTTCAGTTCTTGAGTCCACTTGGAGATCCTTACTTCCACTTGGAGATTTGGAACCTCTTACTCATCACCAGTCGAATTCCCTGATCCAAGTGTCATTTTGGAAGCTTCCTGGGCATTGACACCTTGAGGAATGAGTCTGCCACTTGTCCAGTTACGCTCAGCGCAGGTGGCCTTCTTTGCAGTTGACATTCAGCACAGGTACACAATGGAGCACTTGACATTCAGCGCAGATGCTCAGTGGAGCAGTTGACATGATCCAGAAATTGCTTGTTTTTGAGTGTTTTCAGGCGGAGAACTTTTATAAACTGTTGTGGTTTGCTGGCCTTGTTCCTCTAGGGGTAGGAACAACATGTTTAGGGACTTTGGATCCCTTAATTATTGACATTTCATGCTCAGTGATGCAAGGCACAAAAATGTCTATAACAATGATAGGGAATTCTCAGTATATATGGCCATACTGATGGCATCTTCTACAACGAAAGGGAATGTGTTCGTAGTCAATTGTTTGATGCCAGATCTCGTCATGATATTCCAATTCTATTGTATCTGGAAGTGGCTCTGTGATGTTCATGTACGCGCATATTCTTTCATATGTCGTATATCTTCCCCTCTTTGTCGATTCTGCCACTTTCACAAACGATCCTATTGCATTATCTATACCCTCAAGGATTTCTGGGTCCCAGAATTCTGTTGGTAGGCCAAAGAGTCTGATCCATACCGGGGCTGCTAACATTCTTTCCTTATCTGGGTTGTAACAGTGTAACCACTACCTCATAAATAATCCAGAATTTTTCATGAAGTAGGGTCCTTCCTCAAAGATCCTTTCCGTGTCTTCTAGGTTGGAAAATATAACTGTTAAAAATCCCTTCGCCCCCAACTTTACTTCCACATGTCCTTTTGTTTTCCACCTTTGCTGGATCCATCTAAGAAGGACTTTCTTTGTTGGCCAGTATCCTACAAACTTACATATCAAAGCATAATCCTTCATGTAACTTCTATATTTCTCTAATCTATTATGCGGAATTACAAACGTGGGTTTGTTCATCGCCATCGGCAGACATTTACTTGTTGCTCGCGTCCTCCTTTGTGCTCCCGCTGCTGAGGTTTCTCCTTCATTTGTTTTGTCCCCTTCCTTCTGCCATTCCTTTCTCGCTTCCCCTGTTATCACTGCTTTGAAGGAGGGGATCTCTCCCCTCCCCTACTCTGTTTCCATTTCTTTCCCTCAGATCCTTCGCTTCTGTTTATCCCCCAATCCTTAGGTTTTTGTCTTTTTCTTTTTCAAGTTCCTATGCTTCTGAATCTCACATCCGAGATATGTCCTGGTGCGCTTCTTCTGCACTCAACAACCCTTCTTCCCTTCCTTCGACGAAACCCTCGTCTGTGTTACCCTCGCCTGCGAAACCCTCATCAGAATCCGAGAGCGCCTTCTCATTGAGACTCTGTCATTGATGGATTATTGGATGAATTGCATGGATCAATTTACTTCACCAAGTCGGATCTTCATTCAGGATATCATCAAATCAAAATGATTACTGAACACATTCCAAAAACAACATTTAGAACTCATGAGGTTCATTATGAATTTTTGGTCATGTATTTTGGCCTTACTAATGCACCTTCTACATTTCAAGGTTTGATGAATTCCATTTCAAACCCTTCCTTAGAAAATTTGTGTTAGTATTTTTTGATGATATACTAATCTACAACAAGTCTTGAAAGGATCATGTTCAACATGTTGATAGGGTACTCAAACTATTGGAGGAGAAACAATTATATTGAAAAAGATCAAAATGTTTCTTTCCAGTACAAGAGGTGGAATATCTGGGTCATATTGTATCTCATGAAGGTGTTAAGGTAGACCCTAGAAAATTAAATCCATTAAGGAATAGAAACTCCCCACATCCATAAATAATATGCGAGGATTTCTCGGATTGACAGGGTATTATTGCATGTTTGTTATGAATTACGGGAGAATAGCAGCACCTCTAACAACATTATTGAAGAAAGACACATTTTCATGGACTCCAGAAGCAACAAAGGCCTTTGAACATATTAAAGAGGAAATGTGCCAAGCACCAGTCTTAGTTATGCCAGACTTCACAAAAACCTTTATTGTGGAATGTGATACCTCAGGAAATGGAATTGGTGTTGTTTTCATGCAAAAAGGAAAGACCCATTTCTTTTGAAAGTCGTCCAATCAAAGGAAAGTATTTACATAAAGCTATTATTGAGAAGGAAATGTCGGCAATACTACATGAACTTAAGAAATGATGAGCCTACCTAATGGGAAGACACTTCAAGGTAAAAACAGATCATGATAGTCTTAAATACATTTTAGAACAAAGCTTATCTTCAGAAGAGCAGCACAAATGGGTCCCAAAGATGTTGGGTTATGACTTTGAAATCATCTACAAAAAAGGGAAGCAAAATGTTGTGGCGTATGCACCCTCAAGAAAGCATGAGGATGTGGAAGAATTTCTTTTTGTCATTTCTATTATCCAACCATGTTAGATAAACAAAGCAAGGGATGACTGGAAGAATGACGAAGAAGTGTGGGAACTCATTCAAAAGATACAACAAGATCTCAGTACATCTGATACATTTAGGTAGAAAATTGATTCGTTATGGTACAAATATTGCTTATACCTATGTAATAATTCTAACCTCAAACAAAATATTCCTATGGAATTGCACACTTCTCCCTTAGGAGGGCACTCAGTGTTTTTAAAAACTTACCATAGGGTTAAGAAGGAATTTTTTTGGGATGACTTTAAATAAGATATTCAAAAGTTTGTGGCAGAATGTTTTGTTTGCCAACAACATAAATTTGAAAGAATTAAGGCCCTGAGTCTATTACAACCTATATCCATTCCAGGCCAATGTTGGGAGGAGGTTTCAATGGATTGTATCCCAGGTTTACCCAATTCCGAAGGAAAGAGTGTCATCATGGTGGTAGTTGACAAACTTACCAAGTATGCACACTTTTGTGAATTATCTCATCCATTTAAAGCCAATACAGTTTCTACTGCAATTATGGAAATAATTCAAAAGCTACATGGAAACCCAAAGATTATTATAAGCGATATAGATCCCATTTACATCGGAAATTTTTGGACATAATTACTTTCTTGTCTCCGTACTCAGTTAGCTCATAGCTCTTCTTATCATCCTCAATATGATGGAAAAACTAAGATAGTAAACAAATGTTTGGGAGGATACCTTTGTTGCTTTCTCTTTGATAAACATACACAATGCGTCAAATGGTTGCATCTGGCTGAATACGGGTATAACACTTCCTTCCATACTGCGGCAAGAATGACCCCATTTATGGAAGTTTATGGACATCATCCACCATCCACTACATCATATATAAGAGAAAATTCTAAGGTTCAATCAGTGGAAGATCACATCGAGAATCAACAACAAGTTCTCCAATTCTTAAAGGATAACCTCACTTTGGCGAAGAATAGAATGAAACAACAGACAAATCAACATCACAACGAAAGAAGTTTTGATGTAGGTGATTGGGTATTCCTACAACTACAACCATATAAACAAATGTCCCTCAAGCAAGCTAAGAAGGATAATAAATTATCACAAAATTATTATTGTCCATACAAGGTGTTGCAAAATATTGGTACTATGGCATAGAAATTGGAGCTTCCTGCACCTTCCCTAGTGCACCCAGTTTTGCATGTTTCATGTTTAAAGAAGGTTATAGGTGACAAGCTCCCAGTTTTAAAAAATATTTCCAAAACTTTAGAAGGAATGAAAATTCGTATTGAAACCTAAAGAAGTCATAGAAACAAAAGCGCGATAGCTATGAAATCAATCAATTTCGAAGTATCTCATCAAGTGGAAGAACTTACCCACTAAATATTTGACATGGGAGGATGAGAATTTTATACAGAAGCATCTAGAACTACTCAAGTGTTGAGCACAACACTTTTTTGATGGAGAGGGGCATGTTAGGTCATTATAATACTTGTGATTCCCCCATCACTATTGTCATTGTAGCCCTTATTGTTAATATTGTGCCCTTATTGTCCCCATATTGTTATTAGTGTGCCCCATAGAATCCCACTATTGTTATTGTTGTGCCCTTATATTATTATTGTTATGTCGGCTTTGATTATATTGTGACCCCTTATACTCCTATATATAGAAAGGAGTTTTAGTCATTTGTATCATCCACGAATTTTACATTTATGTAATGTAAAGGAGGTTCCCCCCTCGAAGAGGCTAATTTTTAAGTCATTGATCTATCTTTTCTATCTTTTTGTGAGCTAGTTTCATAACAAATACCATGGTATGGACCCTTGGTATTCTTTATCCTTGATTTTCCATCCCATGCACGCTTTTCCTTCTGTGAAACTATGTGCATATGTATACGCTCCTTTTGTTCTTTGTACCTTCTTGTATACACTACTTGGACTAGGTGAAACAACGTATATAACTTAATACAACTTAAAACATTATTTTTCTTCAATTTCTTGATTTTGATCTATAATCCTTTGCTCCATCATCATGTTCTTCTATAGCATTACTCTGTTACCTCTTAATAGACCTGTTACAATATGATTTTCCATCATACATCACTTATGAACTGATTCCTTTGAACTACCCTGCATTTTGTCACATTTGTAAACACAACTTACATGCATTATGTCACATCCTATTTATACCTTTATCAAATAGTCCATTCATCAAATAGGTTTTCATTAAGGACAACTCATCAGGCAGGTTTCTTATCAAGGACAACGCTAACACAATCTCCCTATATCAATCCTTTGACCATTATTCTATCCCATCATTATGTCACCTCTGATATCTTTTTGTTCCATCATTCTGTCACCTTTGATTTGTCCTGTAGATTCATCTAGTTACCATATACAATTGAGTTTCCATCAAGAACAAGACATGCATCATAATTCCAACAATCTCCCCCTTTGGACTTGATGGAAACTACTTTGGTGTTTGGTCACCACAACCGATAAATAACATCAAGACAAGCACTAAGCTTTTCAAAACATCAAGCTACTCTTCAAAAACCAAGCTACTCTCCATTTGAAATAAAGGGCGAATAGTTTACTAATGTTAAATGAAAACTTCCATATATTAACTGCTGAATATGAACATTGATCATGCTCCCCCTAGGCACATGTTGAATTATCTAATCAAACTCCCCCTTAGTACATGTTGAGATGCACTATATTGCCCATGCTCTCCGTAATCATATGCAGATTCCAAAGAAATACTTTTGAAAGAATAACATGACTCTATAACTAAACTATGTGAGTATGACCTTCCTATCACCAATTACTCATACATACATCAGTTACCCATCCATGTGGGGATACACCAAATTTGACTCATCCACCCAACCAAGTGGGTTCACATATTTGACATGATCTTAAAATTCCATACATGACTGAATATGACAATTATTACATCATAGGTCTTTACATGACCTTTACATCAAATTTTATACATGACCTTTACATCAAATGATATACATGAAATTTATAAAAAATACCAAAGATATAAACAAGGCCATGATAGTTATCAGCGATTATCATACACCATGTATGATCTGCACCTTAAGCATCTGTGAGCAGCATCCAGAACAACAACCTATATATGTCCATCATCAATTTGCAATATAAGACAATGTACCTTTAATATCATCAACCTGTGACAAAGTATGACGCATATAAATATCAACTCATCCTCTTCATCTTATCAAGATCGACTTGTTTCATTTCCTTAGTAGAAAAGGCCTTAACATAGCCTTCCATGAATCAACTATTAAACATATGCCATATATCCAAGAACTAACACAAAACCATTCAGATCATATCATATGTATATGAAAACACCATAGTCATCATCCATGACTATACCATCATCATCATACCAAGAACTACATGATCTTTCGATAAAAACCCTCAATATATCAACCATGATAATCAACATATGTGAGAATCAAACATATCATCATAAATTAAGAAGTCATCATCATTATGTGACTAGGTAAGCCATGTCTCCAAATAACTATTTCTTCAAATTGATATGTCTTCATGAAACCTTCAATAATACCATTCTCTTGGCAAACCAACATTATTTACCAACGTGTAATTTAAGTAGTCATCCATGTATCAGCATAATATGTATCCATCATAGAGATAACAATATGTATCTAGCTTCTCATCTAAGTGAAAATAAAACCATGAGCTCACACAATTTTTTCACGATTTCTTGATACCATCAAAAACAACAATCCTCAGACAATATACCATGTGAGAGCCAAGAACTATAGGAATCCTCATCCATAACTCACCATATGAACTTTATGTAACTTTTATGGCACGATGAGAGTAGCATAAAAGAAATGAATGACACTTATCAAATAATGAAGTTGTGTACTCAAGATTTGTTCTTCTCCTTGACCTTATGAAGATCACCATGTAAGAAACATAAAATATGTACTATATGCATCATCAAAAGAGTCATCTACAATCATCCATAAATCTGATCCGAATAACAACTTTGTGGCCCAACCAATATAAGTATCATGTGAGACTTCATCATAGGCAACACATGACTGCAGCATATCATGACGTATCATTTAAACACTTCAACAACATAAGCATCATCACCATCATTATGTACCAAGGACTTCTGATCATAATTCTAGCAATGCATTAGAAGCATAGCATGTTGTCCACCTGAACCTATGCCAACTATTAATTGCCAGACCTGATTATTGCATATATCAGTTAGAATCATCAAGGCAACATCATCAACTAGTTACACATCAAGTCATCAAAAAATTATGAGGGTAAAAAGGACTTCAAAATAACATCCACGAACTGTAATCATCAATAAGATAGAAAAAGTCAATTGATAATTGTCTGAACCACATCAGACGCTTTTTCTGAGTCTGCCCCACTGCTTCTTCATCAAACCAACATATACACGAATGTGAAGTTTCTAACTCATGTATATATGCGACTTGTCTTCATAATACCTACATATGAAAATTGGAACACTGAAATTTCATACTTTCAGTTTCCCCTGATTCTGTTTTGACTGTACCTGGTCCTAGAACTTTTGCTGAGACATCATTCTCATGATGATTCTTCATCAGAGACTCCATTGTACTCTCTTTTCTACTCATTTGATGATCACATCCACTATCATCTTTGTTTTCGAATGACCAGAGAGAAAGATCACACATTATCTTATATTCCTTTTCTTGATTCTTGGTGGTTTCATATTTTTCATATTTTCTGATATAAATCTACTTATTTGATTACTTGCCATATTGTTTACGATGATCCATAGACTTGTCCTTGCATTCTTTTGCTATATGCCCAAACTTGTTACAAGCATAACATCTTATATGTTTCATATTCCTTCTAAACCAATCAATGGATTTGTGACCAAACATATTGCATGAAGAAATAATATCCCTTAAAGTACCTGGAAGTTTATTATGTTTCTATTTGACGGTTATTAGCTTGAAACATTCTACTTATGCATCTGCATGCAACATGTCCAAAATTATGACATGTAAAACATTCAACATTATTCATTAGATTAAAGAATCGATTAACACTTCCATATTTAGGAGTAAATGATTTTCTTTGAAGACTTCCTTTCCTTGATTATTGATGGGGTTGACCTGTTATCTCCTTGTTTAGAATTTCAGATTTTGTGTTAGAGTTCCTTGTCTCAGTTTTTGAGCGAGATTCACCTTTAACTGTTTCATGAAAACCAAGACCATATTTTATGGCAAGAGACATTTGACTACTAATAATATTATCCCAAATCTTAGTACTGCCTTGAAATTGTAAAAGTTTCTCCTTTTCTTCTAATTTACCTTTTAGGATATTTACCTCAACCTAATATTAGTCTTCCTTTTCCAGATACTGCTTCTTCATGATTTCTTCATTTTTTCTTCCTTCTTCCACTTGCTATCTTAATTTGAGAATCTCATTTTATTGTTCTTCATGTGCTCGAGGTAGTTATTTATTATGGTTATTTGAATTTTCAATATATTCTTTTACAAAGACGATCTCAGCTTCAAGACTTTCATAGTACCTGGATCTATCTATAAGTTTCTTGATTGTTATATCCTTTCCCTTGAATTCATTTCTCAATGATGTCATTTAATCCTACATCATTTGAAATTGATCTTCGTTTTCCTTTAACTGCTTGCTTATATTATTTCCTTCCTCCAACTGTTTTTTAACTTGGTAATATCTTGTTTGTAGGTACACTCCCTTTTGTCACATAGATCTTGTTGATCTCTAATATTATTTGTGAGCCTTTTAACTTTTGTCTCTATTATATTTCTTTCACTTTCACCCATAAGAGCAAATTCATTTGTTTCACTATCACTTTAATTATTTTCAATATTGCGTGAATAGATAAATGTATCACCAGAAGACCCAAAATTAGTACCTGATACTTCTTTTTCTTATTCATCTTCAATCTGAGCTGATTCTGAATATGAATACCTACTTCCACCTAATAGCCAATTTTTTCTCCTTATGTTATTGTTCCTTTGAGATGTCTTCTTCTTCTTAGGTGATTTCTTCTTTTTCTTATTTCCCATTGTTACAATAGATCTCCTCCAAGTGATCAAGTTTCTACCAAAGGACCCGCTCTGATAAAAATTGTTGGGAAAAATACTAAGAGGGGGTGTGAATCAGTATTTATAAATCAATAACTCTATACATTTAAATTCCACATTTCTAAACACGACTTTACTAAACTGAACCTGCGTGTGTACGCAACTCTTCTTAAGTCTATAAGTGTATATCGAGTGAACTTCCTATTTAGTTAATGCATCATATGTTTGTGTTCAGCTAGTGCATTAGTACTTTATTAACCACTAGATAAACATTAAACATGAGGTGTAATAGATAAACCATCACACATAAGAAACACACACGAACACCAAGATTTAAGGTGGAAACCCAATGCGGAATAAACCACCTGTTGTTGTTGTCTCTGTATTCTTTTTAATATAAAAAAAGTTGTTTACAATATTTTACTGGTGCAGACTCATATCAGTACGCAGGAACCCTCCTACAGAAGGCTACAACCTTCTCTCATTCTCCATCCTCTACTAGAAGGGACCTACAACCCCCTAGCTCTTGTACTGGTTGATATATTTACCAATAAGTAGGCACCAACCTAGAGAAGGTTACAACCTTCACTCGTTCTCTAGCTACTACTGGATGGGAGCATCAACCCCCTAGCTCTTATATTGGCTGATATTTTTACTAGTATGTAGGCGCCAACCTACAGAAGGGTACCACCTTCATTCTTCCTCCAAGGACCATGTTTCACAAATTTTCAGACCGGATACTCCTGGTACATAACAACACCATATGTAGGACATGTTTCATCAAATTTTCATACTAGACCCATCAATAACATTGAAGCTAAAAATGCATCACCATTGCAATACAACCATCAAATTCAACTGCATCAACCAATCACTGAAACTCATCACTCATCAACTTAATCATCAATATTTGAATCAACCACAACTGAATCAATCACTAAAACTCATCAACTATGAAACTCAAACATCAATCTCTGAATCAATTACAACTGAGCCAATCAAACACTCAACCCTCTGACATAATTGAATCACCCAATCATCAATTTCTGATACAACTGAATCAACCATTCACTCAAAACCCAATCAATTCATACTTAATCAAAATTCAACCAATCAACTAGAAAAGTAGATCATTGTAACCAGAACATAGAGCTGGACCCAGAACACTGTATCAACAAACATAACCAGCTGCAACCTCAAAAATCATATGTCAAAATGTATACGCTACTTCAATGAAGCCAATATGCATGTATATGCTACTTTATTTAATCCAACCCGTGTATACCTCTAAAGATACTGAATCATAATACTTATGAACCAAAAACTATACTAACCAATGACATTTTGAAGATCTATTGTCATATTACAGAATTCAAAACAAATAGTAGCAAAGATCACCCTTCTTACTTAATCAATTAATCAACTAGACTCAATCTCCTTATACAATCAGTTTACTTTCAGATCTAATGAAGACGTCAATGACAAATAATAGTAAAACAACATCACTAATCAAATAGATCAGTCATCTCTGAAAAACAAGATTTTATTATGCATGCGGTACTTGGAAGTGTCGAACCAGCATGTATACGCACCTTCACTAAGGCGAACCAATGTATAGATCAACAAATAATAACTTATAACTTAGCATCTATTCCAGACTTCACATATATCCATATCATAGCATTTAAAGGACAAAACATTTGTTAGCACTCATATCTAGCTTATCCATTATCAAATCACGTAATGATAAGTCATTTCAAATATTATTATCCCGATCCATCATTAGATCTCATCCATCATCAAGCACTTAGGTGTGTACTTAGTTGAGAACAAGCAAAGCGTCAATGACCCATAACATCCATATTCTCTTTTGATCTAACTCTTCATAAGATTTTGATTTCTTGCACTCTTAGCCCTTTGATATTCTCCTCCTTATATACTTAGAGCATTTTTCAATACCTCAAACCAAAACAACACTTAGAACCTGTGGTATCCTTAGACATGATTAAGTAACCATTATTCCACTCAATATTGTGGGCTAACATCATGGTATGAACCCTTGGTATTCTTTATCCTTAATTTTCCATCCCATATGTGCTTTTCCTTCTGTGAAACTATGTGCATACGTATACTCTCCTTTTGTTTTATGTACCTGTTGATGCCCCGAAATTCGTTGCAACAACATCGGGGAAACCACCCGGTCCGGAACTTAGTGCAGCTCCTTTTCCGTTTGGAATAGTGGCTCCGACTGGGGATAATGGGACCAGTTTCCCAAAGATTATAAGTAAACGGGATGGATGAATGATCTACGATATAAGGTGATAATAAGTAAATAACTAAACTACAAGAGAAATATAATAACTATAAGCTAATCCCGGGACTTATCGATTCGTAGAATGCAGCGTTTGATAATCTATGCTTAATGGCAGGCATATAGATGACTCTAACACTAAAGCATAGATGTTTAAATCATTTGAGATTGCTCTGCATAATTAGTTATGCAGAGCGATAATAGCGAATTACTGCACTCAGTCATTTATATTATTGTTACACGCATGAGTAAGAGAGATAACAAATCACAAAACATTCAATAGTGATATGAAATGAAGACTTGCTGTTATATTGCATACATGTATTCAACAATAGCAAAAATAATAACACAGCAACTCATATAATAGAAAAGAGAACAGATACAGATAATAGTACCATGTAAGCTGTTTGATCAATCCAGTATATTAATTACTATGTCGCGGTCCTTCCTTCGAACCAGAAAGCATTCCAAGCAAACGACAGTAGTGCACAATTTACTTAAAACATCCTTCTAAGCAAAATTAAGAACCAATGGTCGAGTTTCAAAAAAGAATATAGACTGAAGCACAATAGTGCAAACTTCAGCCTTTAAGTCTTTTACAAAATTTTACGACCCTTTCCAGAACAATGAAAGGATCTATAAATACTATGCTAATCTAAAATATCTAAATATCTAAAACTGAAAAACTACTAAATCGGCATTAACAAACATCATCTTGTATCCTGGTGATTTGGCAGTCGGCAGCGATGCTTCATTCAGAGGTCTCTTTGCCTTTACTCCTTCGCTGACATATCGCCAGCATTGGCTCTACTTCTGGTGGAGTATTGAGGCGTGAAGTTAGCTGTGCATCATATGTGGCATCTTGAATGTCGGAAATCAGGTATCGGAGAGCATCTGTTAGACAGTTAAGAGCCGACCTTTGAGAATGTGGTTTAATCAGAAAAAGCCAGTATGCATCGGCGGTTAAGGTATTTACTCCGGCGATTAACCGCCCTTGTTTCTCCAGATCAGGGTAATTCCTGTGCTCCAGCATGTTTGCTGTTGTTATGTTTCCAGGTGTGCATTGGGAAATCATGTTTGCCAGATACAATGTATCATTGACTAGATTGATCATGTTGCTGGCAATCATTTTGCATCTTGAGGCTGCCCTTTCTGCTTTCATCACCTGCGTGTTCCATTCCATGAAGAGTATGTCCTTGTATGTTACATGGATTCGGGACAAGTTTGCTGCTTTCCCTTCTGGAGTGTCTTGCCATTCAATATATTCTGTTATATCATCTTCAGCTTGATCTAGTTTATTCCTGGCTTTCTCTATTTGTTCACACACTGCTGTAGATGTTTCACAAAGTGATTCAGCGTCAACAAGTTGTTGGCACAAGAGCCTGATTTGAGATATCAATGCGCTGTTTATTCGAGTTGCCTCTGTTCTGAAATCATCAATACTCTGGGCGCCCTTGATACCTTCGAGCTGTGCTAATAGCTGAATTATTTGCTCATCTTTAGCTTTTATCATCAGCTCATTAGATGCTTTTAACTGGGATAATGCCTCTGACAATTCTTTTGCTTTCTGAATGTCACTTTGGTCTATCCTCTGTTTTTCGATTTGCTGGGTTAACAAATTATTTTCTTGCTGTTGGGCCAGCAATTGTTCCTCTACCTGTGCTGCCTTATTTCTTGCCTCAATTACTTCTGCTTGCAATGCATATATCTCATGCTCTTTAGTCTTCAAAAGAAGACTTACTTCTGAGGCTTTGTCAATAGTTGCCGCTGAATAAGCTCCCGCAAATTGCGATAGCTTTGTCAGATCTTCAGAGGGATCTAATTCTCCCTTCCAGACCACATTGCCCGTGACTGTTTGCTCAGGTGAAATAGAAGGTTGATCAAGCCTTCGTCTTTTCCTAGAGCGCCTTACAACGGCTCTATGCTTTGGGCTGTAGAAAATGTCTAGGGGAGGAATTTCCTCCACCTGAAGATCAATTTGATCGGATGGGTCTTGAGTGATTACCTCAACATTCTGTACCATGGGTGGGCCGCTGGTTCCTTCTAGAACCGGAGAAGAAGTAGTATCGGGAGCATTATTTGTTTTAGAGGCGTCTGAGTCTTTGGAGGCTTCCTTACCACTTATAATGGAATCGAATTGGTTCCATTCTTTAATCAATTCAGGATCAGTAGAGATTTGCTCACTTTGTTCTGTGTGGGCTTTACTCTGTTCTTTCTCTCTTTCAATCCTCTGCTGTTCCTCGAATGCCTTCCGCTGTTGCTCCTCTTGTGCTCTTTGCTGCTGTTCCTCCAATTCCCTTTTCTGCCTATCTTCCAGTTCTTTCTTTGCTTTCTCTTCTTCTTCTCTTTTCCTTTGTTCTTCTAACTCCTTTTGTTTTCTTTGCTCTTGATCCTTTTGTCCCTTTTGCTGCCTTTCTATCTGCTCCCTTTTATGCTTCTCTGCTTGCAGCTTGTTTTGCCTTTCCTCCTGTTGTTTATCATACTCTTTAGTTGTAACAGGAGATAGGTGTATTTGCTGCTGACCAGACTCGCTTGAGGAGGATGTTGGGGTTGTGGATAATAAATCTAGAGGCAAAGTTTGCAACCTTTGCTTTCTAAGCTTATTAAATTCAGTTAACTCCACATCTTCATATCTCAATGTAGCAAGTTGTTTGACTTGGCTTATTGAATCGGCACTCACGAACAGGTCATCAAACTGATCCTCCTGATGGACAACCTTTGACAGTTTGGCCTGTTCCAAGGCAATGAAAGCAGTCTTTTTTGGATCATAGAGTCTATTTGGAATAGAAGCCAGGTATATCATTTGGAGTTTTGCTGCTTCCTTCTCTGCATGCTTGTAATTCAGCAGCGTATAAACTCCAATTCTTAAAGGAAAAGAGGGCCATCCTCTCTTTTTCTCCTCTTTGAGAGTTTGTGTGACACCCTCAGACATAATCTGGTAGGAGATTTCCCGGGCTAACAATTTATCTGGGATGTACAGGGGGAGAACATGTGGCCTAGCCTTGCTTCCAAAAACTCTAATATAGGTAAAATGCTCTTCGCCGAACCAATGGGCTACGGCTGGTAGGTCAAAAGAAGCTTCATAGGAAATTCTTGGGATAGGTCTGTCAAAAATAGAATAGTGAACGGGCACCATGAAACCATTGCAAATTTGATACAAATGGTCTTTGTGAGAGGGTTTCCACAATTTCCGATGGTACAAGTGAATGGGTGTTGGGTCATGGGTGGTCCATCTCCAACCAAGGACAGGAAACTCAGAATTAAAACACAGGGTATCCATAATGTAGGCAGAGTAATAGAAGGGTGGGATTTTCCTCTCGGTGACTCTAGTTTTGGCCCTAAACTCACGAATAGCTATGACCAATTTATCAGACAGAATAGTGGCCCAATCCATGATTGTACTATTGACGGCCGCTTCCATTAAGGGGACCATATCAATATGGATATTTGCAGAGTCATGTAATCCCCACAATCTACACATCATAATCCCAGCATAGCAATAAGGTGAAGCCAAAGAAGCATTGGAGTACTTACCCGACATATCATGCTTGTGTTTAGCTGGATTCTACCTCCAATCTCGGAGAGGTTCGGATGGTGATTCATTCTCTTTCGCGAACTTCTCGACAAAGGCTCTGTTATAGACTAGCTCAGGTTCAGGCAAATGATACATTCGTCTCAAGTCATCAGGCTTGAAGGAACCGAAAATCCTTCCATCCTTTGTATGAAAGGTTCTATCAGTGAGGGTAATTTCCTCAATTGCCCAGCGTACCACATCAGTATAAGGCAGGACTTGTTCTCTGGCTGTTATTCTGTGCAGAAAGGAGTCGGCCAAATCTTTGAGAGTTGCCTCGGACTTCCTTAATTCATCCACACTAGCCTCAGTTACTGTCTTTTCTGGTTGCTCTGCCTCTAGCAAATTGTATGTACCTTGCCATGTAGTGCTAGGAAGACCAGTGCATGTAGTGTCTGAGATTAAGCCTTTCTTTGAAACTATAGCAGCTTGGCCTGAGACAGGTGTCGCAGTAGAACCTGCCACCTTCTTGAATTTCTTTCCCATCATATTCAGACTTCTCTCGACGGTTGAATTCTACACAAATGCAAGAGAAATCGTAACAAGGAAATAACAATGACGATCCATAACGGGATAGATATATTACTTGAAGCGTGGTGAGATTAATTCTAAAAGTGGCTGCGGATCTAATGATTTGAGAAGGCACCGCAGATGCAATGATGGTGATTTTACAGCCTGCAGCTCCATAAATGACCATTACTTAAGTTATTAAACCGAATGACCCCTTAAAGCGTGCAACAGATTTTTTCAAAGGTCTAATCGTAATTGTTCGTTAATTCGAAGGGGCAAAGCTTTAAATACGCATGCATTACCTTATCCCTTTATTTAACGGCATTTTTGAAATCTGTGCTTTTGTCAAATCAGATTCAAATATAACTTTAAAGCTTTGAAATAATCACCTTTTAGGAATTCTGGTCATCATTTAAGTGTCATCGCATCGCATCGGGGGTGTGAGTGACATTATCATTTGGGAGAGATCTTGGCGAATGCCGATTGCGACATTGTATCATATTAGCGTGCGAACATAATCCCTAAATGTATATCAATTGATTTACCGACTACCGACAGCGATATTACATCGCATCGGGAAAAGATCTGAACGTCTTATGAAGATGTATGGGATTCTGCCGACTACCGATAGCGATATCGCATCGGGTCGAAGCTTAAAATACTTTTCATAAGAAGCAGCGCCGATAGTTGATCACCGATATCATGTCGCATCGGGGAAAAGACATGTGCTTTTTCTGTGTGTGCATTGGCTATCGCCGATGACCGATAGCGATATCGCATCGGAAAGAACCAAGGTAGCAAACGATTTGGCGATTGCTTTTTCGGACTTAACCAAAAATTGCTTATTATTTGTTCAAAAAGGCTTTTATTCACAAATTCATTTGATTGTCATACCTTTTTCGAACAAATTTGTTAATGCCAATTAAAATTTTAAAAAGGGACCCATTTCATATGTTAATTGTTTGTGATAAAAATGTTATGAAATGGGGGGTTGTTGTAGGACACAACAGTACCTTCCTGTATATGCTACTTGGACTAGGTGAAACAACCTATATAACTTAATACAACTCAAAACATTATTTTTCTTCAATTTCTTGATTCTGATCTGTAACCTTTGTTCCATCAGCATGTTCTTCTGTACCATTACTCCATTACCTATTAATACACATGTTACAATATGAGTTTCCATCATACATCACTTCTGAATTGATTCCTTGGAAGTTCCCTGCATATTTTCACATCTGTAAACACAAGTGCCATGCATTCTGTCACATCCTGTGTATACCTTTATCAAGTAGTCCTTTCATCAAATAGGTTGTGATTAAGGAAAATTCATCAGGTAGGCCTCTTATCAAGGAAAAATCTAACAAAATCTCCCTGTATCAATCCTTTGACCGTTATTATGTCCCATCATTATGTCACCTCTAATATATTTGAGTTCCATCATTCTGTCACTTCTAATCTGTCACGTAGATTCATCTAGTTACCATATACAAGTGAGTTTCAATAAAGGACAACGCATACATCATAATGCCAAGAAGTGGAGGTCTATGTGGAATAGGCGGGTGGCCACAAATATCCACATAGATAAGTCATCCCTCCTTAGGAAGAAATGGTCCCCATTTTGTGTATATCGTCCATGAGGTGTGGAAATTTCTGTTCAACCTGGTCCCTCGTGAACCACTTGCCCTGGTGAAGGATTTGGCCTGGTTTCACAACTCGATATGGTTGGATCCTCTATTGGAAAGTGTCCTTGATATGCGTATCCATGATCAAATGAGTTGTGTCCTATTCCATGTAGATTGGGTTTAACTCTGTTGGTGTACAATGTCGGATGTGTCCAACAATGGTGTGAGTGCAGGCCAAGGAATTATGGAATGTTGAGTTGGAAGGCATTATCCCCTACAACCTTGGTGATGGTGTATGACCCATATTAGAGCAGGAAATTCTTGCAGTGGGGCCCAGCGAGGCATTCATTTTACAAATGTAGCCAAAATTTGTCACCCACCTGGAACTTGTGTGGCACCCGATGCTGATCATGTCACTACTTGTACTTAGCATTTTCTTTGTCCAATATGTCATGGACCTACTGACGGATGTGTTGAATGCTCTCAATAAATATTTTAACCTTGTAAACTTTTGACTGGACATGATTTGAATCTATCTGAGTAGCTGCAAATGGTATGCCCGCATCAATGGGACATAGTGGTTGGAATGCAAATCACACCTCGAAGGGACTATGGTCAATGGAGTAATGGAGAGTTTTGTTGTAGATGTGTTGGAAATAAGGGAGGCGCCTTTCATCCCATCTGTGCAGATGCTTCAATTTGTACATGTGCAGAATTTATACGATCATCATATTGATGATCTTTATTTGGCCATCAATTTGGGGGTGGAAAGTCGTGGACTTAGTGAGATTGGTATCCAACATCGATGAGAGACTTGAGAAAAATATACATAGGAACTTATTGTCCTGATATGAGATAATGGACGATGGGATCCAAAAGTGTACCCACACTCATTCAAAGAAAAGCTTAGTATTCCCTTCTATTGTAATACTCTTCTTACATACTGCGAGAAAGGTCATCTTAGAGAATTTGTCGAAGACCATGAAAACGCAATCGTCACCATGTTTAGTATAAGGAAGGCCCAACATCTAATCCATGGAGATGGATTACAAATGTCAACTAGGAGTAGGATGAGGAATATATAAGCCTTGATTCTTGATGGTCAGTTTGGAAATGGCATAGGTAATGCAAGACCTAATGTGCTTCCAAACATCTTGTTGAAGGTTTAGCAAATAAAAATACTTTTGCACCACTATCACTATTTTATCTACCCTGAAATTTCCAACGACCCGACTACAGTGCACCTCCCAAATTATATTGGCAGACTCGCTTGAAGGAACATAGAGGTGTCCCAAGTGGCACAACAATGCATCTTGGACGTGAAAATTTGGAAGTTTCTCACCTTCCAGGAGCATCTGGTATGTGTTTCCAAATTTTGGATCTCTATTGTAAAGCTACTACCACTTGTAGCCTTGTGACCACAACAGTCAAGTACAGTTGTTAGCACCGTGATCAACGGTTAGTTGAGTCAATCTGCAACATTGTTGGTGCTTCCCTTCTTGTACTTAATGTTCACATGGATTTGTTCCACGTATGTGGATTATTTTTTATGGCAATTATTCTACAACTTCCCTTGCGTCTGTGTGAACTTTAGGTTTTAGTGTTCGTGTGGATGATCATTTCCTTTCCCATAATGTAATGCTTCCATTGTCGGCCAATACATGTCTTTGTCATATGTGGGATACTTTCAGATTGTGCTTGAAAGTGTCTCACTATGATATACTACTGGATGCCCCTACTGAGTAAGAATTGCACCAATAGCATAATCAGAGGCATATGTCTCAATCTAAAATGGTCGTTGCAGGTCTGGAAATGTGAGCACTGGTGTAGAGAAAGGTGATGCTTCAAGTCGGTAAATCCCTTCTGTTGGGATTAGAGCTAAAAGAAATTTTCTTTCACTCCTCCCTTGGTGACTTGACTCAAGGGCGAGGTGATATGAGAGAACCCCAACACAAACCTGTTAGAGTGGTTGGGGATGGCCAATCCCAAATGACTTGTATCTTGGCTCGGTCCACATGCACACCCCACTCATAAATGATGCAGGAAAAATATTGAACCTAAGACATTCCAAAATTGAATTTCTCTAAATTGGCACACATCTTGTGTTTCCGCAGGGTTTGGAGGACCTATCGAATATGGTGGAGGTGCTCTTCCCAACTTTGGTGGAAGATCTGAATTTCATCCAAATAAACCACCACGAATGATTTGGTGAGGGGTCACAAGATATCTTCCATCAACATCATTAAGGTTTCGGGGGCATTCATCAGCCTCATTCGAAAAGGCCCTCCTTGGATTTGAATGTCGTCTTCCACACATCGGAGGGTTGAATTGGTACCTGGTGATAACCAAACTTTAAGTCAATCTTGTTGAAATATTTTGCCCCATTGGGCTAGTTCAAAAGGTCATCAATCCGTGGGATTGGATACCTATTTCAAAGAGTGATCTCATTCAGCGCCAAATGGTCAATACAGAGTCTCCAAGTCCCCTCCTTCTTCTATACCAACATGATTGGAATCCCACAAAGTGATGAAGTTGGCATGATGTGCCCTTTCTGCAATAACTCTTGAATCTTCCTCTTGATTTTGTCATTTTCCATAACAGTGTCGATATATCGGTCCATTGGGTAGCGACATGCCTCAGGTCATATCGATGGAGTGCTTGACGTGACAATGTAGAGGTACGCCTATGGGTGAGGTGAAGATGTCCGTGTACTACTCCACAACCTTGTCCATCTATTGTTGTCATGCATAGGAGCCCTGTCTAGAGACCGTGGACACAATCTTCTTCTTTCCTTGAGGGAGAATGTTAAGGAAAACAAATTCCCCATTCTCGGAAATGATCTTACTGCATTTCTTCGCAGTGATCGAAGAAATGTCGGTAAGCAGTGCTACCTCTGGTATGATGTACAACTTATTTCCCAAAGTAATAATAACAGTGTGAGGCCTAGACTCATATATATCATGTCACTTCCACAAGTATGGTTTGCCTAATAATACATCACAAACTTCAAGAGGACCAACATCACACAGTACCTCATCTGTGAAGGGCTTGATGTTGTATATCTCCTATAATTTTTTTCTATTTGATGATCTCTCCCTTTGTTTTATCTTCCAAATATCATCCATGCGGAGTAAGGAAATTAAGACTAGCGATACTCATTACTAGTAACGTAATCATTTAGGTTTGCATTTGCTTTGAAAGAATTATATGAAAACAGATTATCAGAATTTCCATTTTTAGATATATAAACATTATATGTTCTCTTAGAATCCTATTTGGAGAGATCAAGATAGGAAATGAAGAATATCTCTCTTCAAGAAATGTCAAATGTGTTGTATATAGAAATGCATTAGTTTTTTAGAAGTTTTATATGTACTAGATAACTCCACTGCATACTTTTCTTTAAAAGGGGCAGTGAAATAACAGATGGTCCATAGATTTTTCATTGTTTTGCACAAAATGAATCTATTGGGGCATTCTCTAGTTTTTCTTTTTCAGTGGTGGCATGTGAGTATTTTATTGGAGATGACTAATTAGAAGAATATTCTAGGTTTACCAGCGAGTCTCACCTTCTAAATAGTCTTCCACCACCATGTATTTTCATTTGTTTCCACCTCTGTATCCTAATCTCATATCCTAACTTAGCACTCAAGTTACTTGTTTTTTATTCTTGGACCAAATAATCTCATCTTCTACTTTTTAATTTTATTTCATTAAATTTGACTATGTAAATCTAATGATTCCATTCTTTAGCTAGCTTTCCTTGAATAACAATCTGAAAATTTGATTTCCAAACTTAACTCCATTTTGAGTCCACCTTTGGGCAAGTGTAGATCTCCTTTCTAGGGAGAAAGTAAAAAAAAAAGGATATGATAGCTCGTAAGATTTTGAACATAATAGGGAGGGATCCTCCCCTATATGCAGAAATCTCCCATTTGGTGGTCTAGTCTAGGCGGTTGGACGTATGCGTGATTCTATGTGTGAGTCTTTTTGTGAGCGTGCATTCTTTTCATTCCTTTCAAAATTATTCAAGGTATCTGTTCGATTATTCTATGGATAGGAAACTCCTACTGAAAAGCTGAGTTGGTAGTCAATGCTCCATCAACATAAATGGCAGGGATTAAATTACAGGGGCATTTCCTTGTGACTCAATGTAATCTCCGTGACTCATAATATTTGACTCAATTCAGTTCAATGGAGTTATCTGTCAACTCTTTTAGATTTAATGGCATACATCGGTTGTAGGTTCTCATTAGAGTACTACCCTCAATGTGATGCATTGAAATTAATGGCATACATCAGTTGTAGGTTCTCATTTGAGTGTTGCCTATCAATGTGATGCGTTGAAACATCACAGCGAAATCACAAAAAGACTTTTTGTAGTATTGTTTTATTTTGCAAACTTTTAAGTAATATTCTTCATCTTGGTTTAGAAGTTATAATCGTCTAGCTCTGATCGATTTTATGAAAAAAAAAATTTGTTAGCATTACTAACATGTTTTTATTATATAATTGAAAAAAGAATAATAACAAATTTATGATATTCTTTATTTACGTGTTTTTTGGTTGTAGGTTTGTCATTATAGAGGTTGTGTAACTGTAACTGTGAGTTAAATATTTTATACCATAATGATATTGTCTGTAGAGTGATATATTATTCCCATGATTTGCTTCGATTTTCCTTCTCAGGGCATGTTCCCTTATGGTTTTCTTTTTATTTACTTGGGTGTAATTGGTTACCATTCTTTTCCAATGTTATTTTCTTTGGATCATTACTAGAATGTAAGTAATAGACTAGCATGAAAGAGGATCTGTCATTTTTCTTTTCATTTTTTCTCAATGAATTGTGCATTCAAGTATGTTACAGAGGCATTTTAAGACATTTTTTTAGAGATGTCTAAGGCATTGGTTTATTTTAGGTTTAGGTTATGCCCCGATTATTAAATTATTGCAGTGTCTCCCTTCAAAGTTGTAGTTTAAATTATTGCAGTGTTTCCCTTCAAAGTTGTAGTTTAATGTGCATGCACATTTAAAACTTCCAATGTCTTTTCATTTTAGTTTCAACACTAGTATAGGGAAGTAAATGTAGTTTAAATCTAATTGTAAAGTAGTTTTCTTCTATTTTGATCAGTTAAATTGCATTGTAGTTTTGTCCTATTTAATTAGGTTTCCCACTTAGTTAGTGTAGTTTGGTGTGAGGATAGTCTTAAGTATCTTTCACAATTATTAAAATGAGTTATGTAACTTATCATTCTAAAAATCATTTTTTAATAGGTGCCCATTTTATTATTAAATTAAATTTCTCCTACTATGTAGTTTAGATTAAATGGCTTTGTCCAATAATATATGTAAGTTATGTTTTTACATTTTATAAATGAATTTTCGATTATATCTTCTAATTTTTTATGATAGATTTTGTTTGTAAGTTGTTGAGCTAATTTGTGTACCTAAATTAGCACAATTATTTCTTATCAATCCGGGTTGTTTATACTTTGAGGCAAGTTCACTATATGCGAAGATCAGATGTAATCAAACCTTGAAAGATAAGTTATTCAAAAGATTAAAGTAATACATCCTACAACTCTAATTCAATTAGTTTAAAAGAGGAAAAACATTGAAATGGTTCTTGACTCAAGAAGTCCACTTTTGCCTCAATTACCACTTAATGAATCAGAGATTAAAACCAAGAACTTAAGATGGATAAATTATTAATGAAAGAAGCTCTTAACTTAAGAGACACATCAGGTATTCCATCATAATTCATTCATCTCAATATCAAAATCTCAATAATAAACTACTTGCATGCAAACAAAGGAAACTAGTTTTAATTTATCATTTTAGTAGAAGGGATGCTCAACTTGAACACTTGTTTTTCCAACTTGATAAAGTGATGAATAAGATAAGAACTAATAAAATCAATCACTATGCATGAACCATAAAGCAATCTGAAATAAAGCTTTGAAAAACCAGTTCTACAATAACCACATTACAAGAAAATAAAACTAGTTAACAAGGAAGTGTACTTAGCTTGGAATGGGGGCCCTCCACCCTTGCCTTGCACACTTGAGAGGTGATATCAGAATCTTAAATTCAGTGACACATCCATAGCATTGAACAGAAAAATAATAATAACACAAGTCTTCAAATTAACTCTTCAATCCAAAGGTGTCACAGCATAAAAGTATAATAAGTCAATACCTAAGCCATCAAAGTTTTGGCTTTTAAATAAGAAGTCTCATGAAACAAACTGATCTATATTCACTCAAACAAACCTATCTACTCTCATCCAACTATCTAAGTCGAATTCATTACTCCTATCCCAAGAAATATGACCAATCCTATAGAATCTCAAAACTGCCCTATTTCTATGGGATTTCTGAATGACTAGTCATGATTGACTAGCACCAAATGGGCCTAATAAAGCTTGTTATGTTCAAGCTAAGCATATCTGGCTTAGTCCTAGTTCCCAAGCGGTCCATCCATGCATTCAATTCATGCCCAAGTGTCCTGCAACCATATCAACCATAGAGCTATTACGAAAATTTCTGAATATGCCAATTTTGCACTAAAAATCAAACTTTCATAAAAACTTTAGAAATTGAGAAATTAAAATTAAATCCCTCAATGGATATCAAATATACATCAAAATTGGATGAATGGAGGGAAAATGGATGGTAAATAGATGGATTAGTAAGTTTCTTAGAGCAAAAATAAGACCAAAACTAAGGCCCAACATCTCTCCCTTTCTTATCATCAAGTATGTCCCCATGTTTACTTACTCCTCTTTGACCTTCTTCTCTCTGTAGTAGATGTTGTACTTGTAGATGCTTCCTCTTGTGCTGCCCTGACCAAACAATCCAAACCTGTTTCATGTCTTTCCCCGAACAAAGCTGCTTTTACCTTCTTTTTTTCATACTTTGCCTACCACATATTCTTTTCCTTTAGCCATTTAAATGCTTTCTTAGAAACAAAATCATTTTTCCGTTTTAGTCTCCCCAATTCTTCATTTAACTTTTCATTTGCATTGACCAACTTAGCATTATCTTTCTTATTTGCCTTGTTTTCCTCTTTTAATTGTTTTTCCAAGATTTTGCTAATTTCCAATTGGTCAGTTAAGTCCCTGATTCTTCCCAAATTGATTTCTTTTTCAAAATCTTATGTTGTTTTCATTAGTGATGCTACTGCTGCATCATCATATGAAGAATCCCTCTCAAATACTTCTTGTGCAATATCATTTTCTTCTTGTTGTCTTGGGAAATATGTTTCTACTTCCTTGTCTAAATCAATGGGACTTTTATTCCTAAATATTCTAGGAATAGACATAACAGATGTTTCATTTTCTTTCATGGCCATGTTATTTTGTTGTTTAGCTCTTGTTCTAGGATACAAGGGTGAATTCATCAATCCTCTATTTTCCTGCTCTGTTTTATCCTGTACTTCAGTAATCTATTCAATGAACTGATTTTTAGACATGAACTCTCTCCATACTATGCCTTGTGACCTCACCTGATACTCAACTAGGATTTTGATCATTCCTTGGTGGTAAATATGTCCTGCTTTAGGCCTGTGTTCATGTTTTACTGTTTCAATCATTCTCAAGAGGCTCATATATAGGAAATAAGGCAAGTTAATCCTATCCTCTCCCTTAATATGTTGTAGAAGCCTGACATGATACAAGTGGGCAACGCTATATCTTCTATCACAAGTCAAAAACTTCTAGATGACCAAAACCAACTCACCCCATGGTTCATAGAACCATTCCCTGGGTATCTCTTTTGTTCTATCAAAATTCCCTTTCCGATTCTTCTCAAGAAAGAAAGTCCAAGCTTTCTCCTTGAACTGCAGGCCTTTGTAATATTTCTCACCTATCATGGGTAGATCTAAAGCTTGCGAAAGATATTCCTAAGTTACAGGAACAATAACATCTCCTACCCGTGTCTGGTCCTCACTGAAATTATTTATAAAGTCCCTGGTTATCTGTTTAGAGTGGTCATCAAATTTTTGTAAAAAGCCTATCATCCCTCCTTGGTAAAGTTTTTCTATAGTTTCCTTCCCCCAGCTCTCTATCTGAAATTTTGGCTCTACTTTGACTGACATTGTTTCTGAAAACCAGTGAATGAATTCCTCTGTTGTTACTAATTTCATCTTGACAATAAAAATATAACTATTGTTTGTTTTCAAAATGAAATTTTGAAAGCAAAGAAGCTTACCTTCCTCCTCTCAACAATTTAACTCTGATTTCCTTAACCTCTCTGCATCAGCATTGTTTAAATTCCCTGTTCAAGCAAGAAAACACCTAAATATCCCTGTCAATATGCTAATCTATGTTCTTGTAAACAAAATACATATGAAAACAATGTTCCATGTATGCTCATCGCCCTATACTGTGTATACTGTTACCAAAATCAAGCCATATTTTTTACTGTGTATGTACAATCATGAAAAATAAGGAGTGATTTGACTATAGCGCATGCATATGGCTCTCGGCCTCATCATAAAAGTGTTTTTAAAATTTCCAAAATTCTCTTAGCCTCATCATAAAAATTTTCAAAAATGCTCTCGACCTCATCATAAAAAATTTGCAAAAATTCTCTCGGCCTCATCATAAAATTATGAAGATTGCAAACATGCTCTTGGCCTCAAAACAAAAATAATAAAAAAACACAGCACATTTGAAATGAGTTTTAAATGGCTTGGCAAATAAACTCCCTTTGGCAATCAAAACTCAGTATTTTTACACATTACACAGCCACTAAATCTCACATGACATGGCTCATTCGGCCCTTAGAAACTTCAATCCCCTGTTTCGGTTAAAACAAAAACACGCAGCAGCAAGGGTTCATAACAAAGACATATGCCTTAAATTTTTTCATTCGGCGTTTTCATGCATATGATATATGAGGGATATGACTGTTGTTGAAGTGTCAATGGGACAGCGCGCAATAAAACAAAATGTATAATCAAAACAAGGCGCACTGCACATTTCAACCAACAGCGTGCATTCAATCGACAACAAATAGTGCCATGAAACATAAACACGCCACAAAACTCATATCTCGGTGCCTCCCCTGTTCATAGATTTCACTATGATTTACGCTGTTAAAACTTCACATATGATTCCATACCCTAACATGTTATCCATGCAATGAGTTTACATTTAAATTCTGCGCGATTCACTAGTAGTTTATGCCATAATTTACGCAGTGAATCAACCGACTTATTGTTGTGGTTTCGGCGTTACCTATTGTCAACGAGCGTTGAGGAATATCTGGCACTCCAAATCCCTGTTCAATCATTCAACTGAGTGGTGGTAAGGGCAAAGTAACATAACCATTAATATCAAACAGTTCACAACTTATACTCCACTGTTTGCCGATCTTAAACAAATTATTTCATTACCTGATTGAATCCTGAAAATCGGTCATCACTTGTCGTTGGAACCGGGATAATTTTCCTTATTAAATCGGTCTAAACCCGCTTCAGTCTCCTTTTCACTAGTTTTCAGCTCCAAACACCATCATTCTAAGCTATTTGGCAATGAGGAATGAGGTTAAACAGTGCAAGAATTCGGTCGGTTCATGACCGTTTCATGGATGTACTGTGCGCCTCTCGTTTATTGGTGTTACAGTGCGTCGTTGGTATGGCTGTCCTGTTTGACCAGTCGCCCGACTGTGTCATGAGGATGGTCGAATCATCGTTCTAATTTGAACGGCATGCGCATAACCTTGTACAGTACACTTCCCAATGACAACCAGTTGCCATGCCACGGTGTTGATCCCGTATTTGTGTGCTGGCCGGTATTTGTCGTTTTGATTATGTTGTTTTATTCATTGCTTAACCTTTGGCTGAATTCAACATAATTCCCACCGTCATGCTCCTCATGCGTGCAATGATATTCAGTCATCATTTGTATTGCAATGAGTGTGTATGCAATTACCATTTAACAATACGCCGCCGCAATGCTTATATGCACAGTCGTGCCATATGGTTTGCGCGCGGCCGTCCACCATTCCTTATATTATATGCGCCCTTCCTAAGTTTATACCATATGCTTTAACTTATATCATATACCATATGCTTTATACCATATGCTTTAACTTTATATCATATGCGCTCTGGGTTATGATATATATATGGCTATAGCGCATGCAAACCATTTGGACTATGGCATATAGTTTCATATGGTATATATTTGCTTTGATTTCCATATAGCACATGAGTTTTGTTTGTTATGATTATATAGCACATATTTATAATTTTAAAATGACCATCTTGGGTCATATTTAAAATTATCACCATCACTAATTCTTGAGCTGTATGTGCAGGTTGAAAAGTTGTCCCAGTTTGGTCTTTTTAAGCTCTTAAAGAAAAATACTTAGGGGTTAATGGGGTTAATGATCATGAAATAAATAGGGAATATGTATGGAAATGAAATGGAATATGATGTATAAGGGTTATAGGGTATGTATAGGGATTATAGGATATGAAATGATAATGAATATTCTCAGGTACTAATTTCAACTTAAAAAAAACAAAAAATTTCTAAGAAAAATTTGAATTTTCAAGCACAAAATGACTATACATATACTCCTATGGATGATGTCTGTACAAGTGGGATGAAATCAATTGATCAGATGTTGTAGATGGATTGAAAAGTAAACTTTATTGCTGCTCCTTGTTCTTCATGCTCCGGTTCTTGAATTGTTGGTCAGGTCCCTCTGTAATGATTCCTTGTTTCAGGTCCCTCTGCACCGCTTACAGAATATGTACATGTTGATTTGACATTGGCAGGTCTTTCAAGTCCCTCGGCAATGATTTCTTAGTTCAGGTCCCTCTTTTGACAATACAAGTTCCTTCTATACTTCAGCTTTCCAGCTAAAGATCTGATGCAATTATCCCCCTTGTTTAGCATGTGACTTGTCCTCAAGTCAGTTGTTGGTGGAGAGTTCATGCATTGAAATTATGTGAGAACACTAGAACAAGAATACGGAATTCATAGAGTCCAAGTTGCCCTGGTTTTCCTCTATGAATTCGTGTTTGCTAAGTGCCAGTTGCCTGGTTTTCACTAGCAAACAAATTATTTGTTTTTCTTTTTATGTTTTTTTTTATATGTTTTTTTTTTATTAAACTACAAGACTGGAAGATAGTTGAGCCTGGTGTGCCATGATTTCCAGTTCTGTATCTTCTATGAGTTGTTTCATAAATGCTTCTTTACTGATAGGTCTATTATAAAATTTGAGCCTATGTCCATTCACTATAAACGAGGTGGAGTCCTTGTCGATTGTCCTCATCTTGACTGCTCCATTGTCAAAGATTTCGTTAATTTCATATGGGCCTAGCCAGTGTGTTGTGAACTTTGCTTTGAAGTCTTTGAATTTGGAGTCAAAAAGTAATGCCCAGTCTCCCTTGTGAAATGTTTTTGTTTTGATATATCTGTCGTGCCACTTCATTCTTTGTTGTTGCACCAATGTAGTATGTTCTATGGCTTGTTGACGATGCTCATCCAATTGATTCAGTTCCATGATCCGCTGCTGTTGTGCTTCTCTCAAGTCTAGTCCTAGTTCAGCTGCTAGTCTGTATGTTTGTATCTGAAATTCTATAGGCAATAAGGCCTCTTTTCCATATACTAACTGGTATGGACTAAAACCAGTTGTATTCTTCCATGTGATTCTGTAGGCCCATAGTGCATCTTTTAATTTTTCATACCAATATTTTATGTTTAGCTGTACTGTTTTTGTCATGATATTTTCTAGGACTTTATTTGTTGATTCAACCTGCCCATTTGCTTGAGGATGATATGGTGTAGATTTACTGTGTTTGATCTTGTATTTCTCTGTTAGATCTCGTACCAGCTTTGATGTAAACTGTGTTCCTTGATCTGTTACAATTTGTCTAGGTACTCCATATCTGACAAAGATTTCTTCAAAAAGAAAGGTGACCATTGTATCTTCTGTTGCTCTGTTCACTGCTTTAACCTCTACCCATTTGGTTACATAATCTGTACATACTAGGATGTACCTCTTTCCATTTGATGGCGGATTGATAGGTCCAACAAAGTCAAGTGCCCATTGCTCAAATGGTTCTATGAGAACCTGTGGCTTCAGCAGCATCTCATCTGATGTGATTGGTCTCCCTGTTCTCTGGCAACTATCACATTGCTTGACATATGCCTTAGAGTTTCTGAAGATGGATGGCCAGTAATAGCCCAGTTGCAGCACCTTATATGCTGTTCATTTGTCTGCAAAATGACCACTACATGGTTCATCATGACATGCTCTAAGAATGTCTAATATTTAATCTTCTCGCACACATTTTCTAATTATTAGATCTGAACTAGTATAAAATAAATCACCATTTACCCAACTATACCTAGAACTTTCTCTAACAATTTTTCGTTTTTGCTTTTTGGAGAATTGATTTGGAAACTTTCTAGAAGATAAATAGTTTGCAATGTCTGCAAACAATGGTGTTTTTACTGTTATTGCAAACAGTTGTTCATCTGGAAAGTTATCTACAACCGGATTTGGATCGTTGGGTGAATGTATGTGGGACAGAATGTCAGCCACTTGATTTTCCTTGCCTGGCCGGTCTTGTATTGTAATATTAAATTCTTGCAATAACAGTAACCATCTTGTTATTCTTCCATTGGTGATGGGTTTATTCATTAAGTATTTGATTGCCGAATGATCTGTATGAATGAAAACTTGATATCTTGTTATATAGTGTTTGAATTTGTTTACTGCATGTATAACATCTAACATTTCTTTCTCTGTGGCTGTGTAGTTCAATTCTGCAGGTGTTAGATTCTTGCTTATAAAGTATATTGCATAATTGAACAAGTTCTCTGTCTGCCCAAGAGAGGCACCTATCAGAGTATAAGATGCATCAGTTGATATATGAAATGGCAAAGACCAGTTTGGCCCATGGAGAATGGGTGCAACTAATAATTTCTCTTTGAGAATTTGAAATGCATTTTGACAGTCATTTGTCCAGTGAAATTCAATATCTTTTGCTAGTAGTTTGAACAGAGGTTGGGCTATTTTACTAAAGTTTTCAATGAATCGTCTATAATAACCTGCGTAGCCTAAGAAACTTATTACCTCTTTTTGTGTTGTAGGAGGCATTAAGTTAACTAAGACTTGGATTTTTGTTGGATCCACCTTAATTCCTGAAGCGGAAATATGGTGTCCCAGCACTATTCCTTCTGTCAACATCATATAGCATTTCTCATTGCTTAATGACAAATTTGTTTCAATGCATCATTTCAGAACTTTCTCAAGGTTATGTAGGCAATCATTATATGTGTTTCCATAAACGATGAAGTCATCCATATAAACCTGTACACATTCATGAATTAGATCAGCAAATATTGCAAGCACTGCTCGTTCAAAAGTTGCAGGTGCATTGCATAAACCAAATGGCAAAACATTATATGCATAGGTTCCCCATGGGCAAGTGAATGTTGTCTTGTCTTGGTCTTCTATTGCTATTATTATCTAGTTGTATCCGCTAAACCCATCCAAGAAGGAGAAAAATTTCTTTCCAGCTAATGAGTTTAACACTTGATGAATGAATGGTAGAGGAAAATGATCTTTTAGTGTAGCTTTGTTTAGTTCCCGATAGTCCACACATACCCTCCACTTTCCATTTTTCTTTGGTACAATAACCAGTGGAGAAACCCATTGACTATCTGAAATAGGATAGATGAATCCAACATTTAACAATTTTTGCAGTTTCTCTTTCACTATTTCTTTCATCATGGGATTCATTCGTCTTTGAGGTTGTCTTACAAGTTTGAGTTGATCATCTGTATATATGTGGTGGATACATGTGTTAGGATGGATTCCTTGCATATCAGTATAATCTCAGGCAAAAGCTTTTGAATATTTCTGTAATAATGCAATTACCTCTTTTTCTTGTGTTGATTGCAACTGGTTTCCAATGTTTAAATGTTTTCCAGGATATAGCTCAATTGTTTTTATTGTTGGATTGGAAATTGTGTTTACACGAAAGATGTCTATAAAAGATTTCGCAAAGTTTGAACAGTACAAGTTTCTTGAAAGCATTGATTCAAAAGGTTACTTGCAGCTTCATATTGGACTTCTCTAAGCTGCTCTAAAATACTTGGTTCTGAAATGAAAAGATCCATTAAGTCTTCACTCTCTTCTTCTTCTCTCAAATCAAAGAATTGATTTATATTTAAAACTGATTTAGTTTGCTGTTTTTCTTGAGTTTGAAGCACTGGTTCTAAAGAAGTTGATTATGCAGGTGAATAAAGAGCAATGTGCTTCCTTTCATCTCCATGTGAAATAATCATGCTTCTTGATCCACATCCTATGAAGGCATTAATGGTAGCTAACTATGGTCTGCCTAAGCTTAGAGGATGTCCTCCCAAATTTGTTTTTGGTTGCAAGATAAGGAAGTCAACAGGATACTCTCATGAATCCAAAGAGACTGTGATATCTTCTAATATTCCTTTAGGAACAACTTTAGATCTGTCTACTAGTTCTAAAATTGTAGAAGTTGATCTAATGTTGTTTAAATGCAAAGTTTCCATTGTCTCCATTGTCATTAGATTTATGGTTGCTCCCAAGTCTATTAATGTGTTTGGTACTGAGAAATTATTTATTGATATAGTAACCATAGGGATACCAGGATCAATATATTTCTCTACTATGGTTTGTGTAGACATGAGGCTTGCTAGTTTACCAATGACTTGGATTGTGGTAGGATCCTTCTTATTTTTCCCTGATTCCTTAATGCACAATTCCTTTATTGTTTTAGCATATATTGGTATTTCTTTAATTGCCTTCAACAAAGGAATTTTTACATAAGCATTTTTTAACTCATCTAAGATATCAAATTCAGGAAGGGTTATTTCTTTTTGTTTTTCCACTAACCTTTCAGGATAAGGAGGTGTTTGTGTTGTAATGTTTGTTCCTTTTGGAATTTGTATCTCAGTTTGTGATGTTTCAGGTGATTCTCCTTGTTCAGTTGGTTCTTCTATGATTGGAGCAGAATCCTTTTTAAGCACTTTTATAGACCTTAGATGGACATCATTAAGAGGAAGAATTGAATATGTGGGAAAACATGTTGCTTCCTCTACAGTGTATGCAGATTTGTCCACCTTATTATTCGGATTTTCCATTGGTTGGGCTGGTAATTGAGTTGGTCGGGGTTGATTTGTGGGTAGCTGTAACTGTTGTGGTTGGTGTTAACACCCAGGTTGTTCCCTATGACTCCAAAGGGAATATGGCTGGGGTAACCACTAACCAAACTTTGGATTATAGGTCCTAGCCTACCTGTAATCAGAGAGGGCTCTCTCTTTAAGTTTTAGCTTTGTTTTGTAAAGATTTTGGGCTAGTTATGGGTTTAGTTTTTTGTTTAAAGTTTTGGTTGTGAACTGTTGTTGTGAGAAGGGCATGAAATGTTTGGGAGATGTTAGTCCATTAGGCATATGGAGTCAGAGATTTGGGACAGTCCTGGTGCCTGTAATGGAGAAAGTTTTACTGCAAGGCTAGATGACTATTCTTGATATAAATTCTGATTAGTGAGTGAAACAGTGGGAGATGGAATTACAGACAGTGTGATAACAATTTGAACAACAATTTCTACTTAGTAGCATACATGAATTACTAAATAGAAACTGTGAAAGATTCAGAGTTTATTGGAGCAGTTAAGAATTCCAATTAAACAGCTGAACCTATAGAAAACATTTATAGCAAAGACAGATTGAAATCAGGGTGTCTCCATGGACAAATCCTGAGCTATTCTTTTCCTCTCCTCCTAAGTTTAGATTAACATGTGAAAGATATGAGTTAAACTGATAACAAACATGAAAGAGATAGAGAAAACTTATTATATCAAGACAAAGCACTAGAATCCTGCAGCATTCAGTAGTTCCAAGACAGCAAGCATCAGTAAGACCAATTTCTGCAAACCCCAAAGCTTTTCTGTATTATTTCTCCAGAGATTACAGCCGAGTTCTCTTTCTTCAACAACAGAAGTAAACAACAACCCCCAAATGAGCAGCGTGGGGGTGAATATATACAAAAAATATCAAGTAAAATATCTAGAATGATAGTTATTGAGAAATAACTATCTCTACCAACTTTTTACAGTGAAGTTACTACAAAATTTAAAGCCTGTAGTAAAGGTATATAACAGTTGTTTGTTGTTTGTCGGTTTAGGATGACTTTTGGGACCAAGGGTCGGCTGCGTTAATTCTTGGACGGCTTATGCTGATGATGGCTGTTGTAGATGACACATTGTGGCTCTGATGCCTTTGGGATGCTGACCTGCGATCTTTGACCTGTGGTTGTTGATCTGTGATTTCTTTATTGATACTCTACTTGCAGTAAAGTCCTTATCATATCTGTCCACCATTGATCAGTGGGCATCTGATGCCTTTTCATCTTGTGTAATGTTTCATCAGCATCTGTATATTTGTAGTAATTAGGGGGAACTGCAAACAGATGATTGATTTCATGTTCTATATAAAACAAATTTTCTAGTTTATCATACAGCTCTTGTCCTGTGAGTGGCCCAGTTCCTTCCGAAGTGCTAGATGAGGTAGTCAACTGATCAGTGATGTAGTTGTTGACTCTTTTTGCATATTGCTCATGAGAAGATAGCCTTCCTGTGTTGTTTAGTAAACTGGGAGTCCCCTGTCATATAATGTTGTGATCTTGGCACCAAAAGTATTTACCTTTGCTTGAATATCGTCACATTTTCTTTCTAGTGCCTATACATAGTTTCTGAGGGTGAGTACCCTTTTGATCAGCAAAATTGTATCAGTTCTATCTCTGATACCCATGTTTGCTAACTGTATGCCAGTTATGTTGTTCAACACATTGATCATTCTAGTAGCTACATCTGGCATACTTCCTAGAGAAGCTCTGGCTTTTTGACTTTCTGCATAAGCCTTGCCCAGCAAATCCATTTGCTCATGGATGGTCTCTATATATTGCCATTGGTCTGTGATTGATTGACCAATCTTTAACCAAATGATTTTCTTGAGCTCCCTTATTGCTTTGCCCATGGCCATCTCTTTCTCTAGCTCTTTGATTTTTCTTTCCAAGGTCCTTACTTCCCTTGTCTTTTTTGCCACCTGTTGCTTATATTTATCATGTTTCTCATTAAGTGTGGCGAATTTCTCCTTGGCTTCATTCAGCTCTGGCATTTGGGATTCTAGGACTTGAATCTCATTCATCAACTTTTGCATGTCCAGGCTTGGAGCCTGCTCTGATGTTGGTGCTGGTGCTGATGTTGATGGAGCTGTCTCAACTGTCTGTACTGTAGGAGGAATGACAATTTGAGGGGGTTCCTCAAGGTTGATTACTTGCTGAGGGGGCTGAGATGTTTGGCCTCCTTCTTTTTGTTGTAGGGCTACCTGCAGTGCAGCCTCTGTTTCTACCAATTTTCCCTCTGTCTGGACAAGTTGTTTATGGAGTGATACCAGCATGGCTGCTACATCTTGGTCCTACCTTCGCTAGGCAACCTCTTCTGTTTGAGGGTGAAGGGTTGCTGGGATCTTTATCGTCTTTCTTAAGGCTGCAATGTCTGAATCCCTTATCTTTAGCAGCTCCTTTATAGCTTTAGGGTCCTTTGGATCATGCCCAAGCTCTATGATTATATCCTCCAAAGACCTTATCCTGTTGTCTTTAGCCTGGGAGGATGCCTTTTCTAACTCCAATTGTGCAGTGGTATTATTCAAAGAATTTTGCAATCTATAATTTATCAATGTTTTATCTGCTAGAGTAGCATACACCATCTCACCCATCTGTTTATGCAATTCAATTTGGTCCATTGGCTGGATGTCCTTGGACAAGATTTCCAAGTTTGTTTTTATATAATCAGCTGCAGACTGTGGCTGCAGCGCTGTGGGCATGAAATGGCTCATTATCATTTTTCCCTCTTGCACATCATATGCAGACATCAACCTCTGCTAGTTTGTGGGAGCCATTTTCAACAAGAGATTGTACAGCTGTAACCTCACTGGCTCATTTCTGGTCTTGATGTCTATGAATTGTTTCTTTATGCTAGACTCACCCTTTCTTTCTTGCCCTGAGGAGCTGACCTCTCCTCCAAATATTCTTTGTTGCTCTTGCTGTAATGAGCTAGCTGATACCTCTGTGCTGGGGGGACCCATATGTGTTTGACCAAAAGGCATCTCCTCCTCTGAAAAAGGATTGAGCCTTTGTCTCTTTTCCCCTTGCTGTGATGTTGCGGTACTAAGGGGAGTTTGTTCCTCTCTATCTCTATTCTTACCCCTCTCTTCATTGATAGGGGTTTGGAGCACCGAAGTCAACACTGTAACATTCTGTACTGGGGCCTCCTTTTCTTGCATTTTCTCATCATTAGGACCAGGAGCCTCTGCCATTTCTTCCTGCTGTTCAGGATGATTTTCAGGCTATTCTTCTTGGGCTGATTACTGCTCTTCAGGGGCCTGTTGCTGTTCTGTTTCCATGCCTTTATCCTTTGCTGAAGTCTATGCTGTAATTGGGGCTTGGACTGCCTTTCGTGGAGCTGTGGATGATGAGGCAGCTGCTCCCACTTGAGTTCCTGGAAGAGAAAATACCTGGTTTGATGGCGGTATTTCAGCTTGGTTGCAGTCGAATTCTGGGCGGCAGCAGCTCTGAATGGTCTTGGTAAGGTGCAGCAGCAAAGGACGTGAAAATACATGCAGGAGGCAGAGCAGAAAAACACAAAAAAAATGCGCAAAAATGGCAAAATTTGGCCAAATATGGTCTTTTTGGTGTTGACGCGAAAATTTGGGTCACGTCAGCATGACGTCATCAGGTGGGGTCAGGGTCGGGTGACGTCAACATGACGTCATCGGGTGACATGGCGGCCTGTGAGTGGTCCACGGGGACTACATAGGTGGCGTGATAGCTCGGAGCGATGGTGGGCGGGGACGCTGATGCGACGGTGAGGTGGCGTGACGTTGGCATGACCGGTCAGCGGAAAACCGGGAGTGGTAAGCAGTTTCATATCGCACCGCTATTCATACAGAAGTGGGATTGTCAGAGGCTGGCCCGATCCGGTAATATGGCGATGCGTGCCCCCGTGTGTACGTCAGCGGACGTCATTTTTCGGAAGCTAACGGCAGTACATCGGGGCTGCTCCGAAATTGACGAGGGCCGTCGGATGGGAAAGCCCAGATCTGACGGCTGGCGGGAGGGCAAGTTGTCAGGGCGATACGGTCAGGCGGGGCAAATAAAATATTATTATTTGTTGAAATATGCGCCCGGAGGAACATTGGCAAAAGTGGGTTTTGCGGGTTTTTAACAGTGTTACGGGTTAAAAAGGGGTCGTTTGGGTTTTTCAAAGGTTTATTTACAACATTAGGTTTGCGCGTTGAGACAGAGTTAGGTTAATAAACCAAGCAGATCTTGGTTTATTTTCAAGATTAATTTTTCAGTGCTCTTTGGGTCACGCTCAATGTTTTAGCGCTTGAAAACATTCGAAACGATACATAGAGCTATAATGCTCGGGGAGGGGATATATAGATTTTTTGGGTTTTTGCATAATTTACATAGTAATAGGGGGAATAGGGGGTATTGGGAGTTAAATAGTGATAGATTAGCAGTTAGTATGAGTGGAAAAGGTGGATGAGGGGGGAAAAACACTAAGTTTTATATGAAATCAACTTAGTTTAGGAAGTAGATCAAAATGAAAAGATCTTTGCACAATAAATGTGGAAATGGCATATATAGAAGTAAACATAGGATGTTAGCAAGATTTTCAGATAGGGAAACTTGGGAAGTTAGACATGCTCCTTGGTGATGCTGCAAAAATGATAGAGAAGAGGAGCTTCTCTATCTAGTGAAGTTTTCTTGCTTTAGACCAACAAAATTGAAAAGAGTTGACACTTCTGCAACCCCATCTACCTACCCATCTGCTTGCCTAGCATTTTTTGTTTCTTCATAGAGGGTGCACTTGGACTAGCAAACCCTCAATTGTTCTTTTCTTTTCTTTTTGATTTTTTCTTTGCTTTTCTATCTACAACTAACCTTATTACCTCCAAGGTCCCAGATTAAATAGTTGGGAACCTTAATTCTCTACCTAAGTACTGGCCTGCCAAGATTAAGCAGTTTGGACAGGCTTCTTTCTCTATTCTTATGACAAGAAATTGAAACATGGCATGATCCAGATTAGGCTGTTGGACCATCCATCCAAAATTCAGCCAACATCAAGCTATGTACACATATTGCATTCTCTTGGAAATATGGGATCTTTGCATCACCAAAGCAGAGCATATTTGGAACTTTCTTTTGCTAATCATGAAATATGAAATCTATTGGTATAGGTATCTAACAGTTGGGTCAACAATGGTGGTGGATTTTGTTGTGGAAATGGGATGGATTGTGGAAATGCAGAATGTTGTTGTTGAAATGGTATGGATTGTGAATATTGTGGATATGCAAATGGTTGTTGGTATTGTTGTTGGTATTGTTGTTGATACTGTTGAGGTGGCTGGTTTCCATAGCCATATCCTCTCCAACCTTGTGCAGGTTGTTGTGAATATTGTTGTGGAGGCCAAGCTTGCCATGGCATTGGAGGGGTCCAAGGATTTTGAGGTGGATAGAGGTAACTTTTTTGAGGGAATTGTTGTTGATTTTGTTGAGGCATCCTAGGTTTCCATGGTCTTCGTGGTGCTACATAATAAAAACCATCTATTCCTGGCACTTCTTCCATTGAGTTAATTTGTAATTCTTTCAATCTTAGACAATTTTCTCTGGAATGATTTTCTGTACAAAGACCACAAACCTGAACACTATCCAAAGGACATTCTCTCAATGGATGTTTCTTTCTACATTTGGAGCAAAATATTGCTAGAGCTTGTTCTTGTTCTTCTTTCTTCTTGTTTGTCTTTAGCACATCTACTTGTGTCCCTAATGTACTCAAGAGGTCTGTTTTGAAGTTTTCTAATAAGTTTCCTATTTCAGCTCTTGTTATCCCTCCTGCAGCTCACTTTGTTGCTTTTGAACTTGCTTCTCTTCTTCTTGTTTTTGATCTTCCTCTAGAATATCTTTGACATAACTCAACAATTTCTTCGAATGGTAGGTTTGAAATGTCTCTTTTACCCATCACATTCAAAATGTCAAGGTATTCATCCCTTACACCCTTGAGAAAGATTGTTCAAATGCTTTCTTGATTTAGAGAGTGTTGTTTAGATTTCTGTAGATTATATGCAAATCTTTCCAAATATTCTTCTAAACTTTCATCTTCTTGTTGTGTCATTCTGAAAACATCTTCCTTTGAATCTCCATATCTACAATAAGCTTGATATTTTTTAAGGAAGACTGATCTCATATCATCCCAAGAGGCTATTGCTTGTTCTCCTAAAACCATAGACCAGTTTAAAGCTGATGCTTTTAATGTTGCATGGAAAAGACGAAGTTTATGAATGTCATCAGTGTATCCATATGTTCTACATAAAATATCAAATTCAAACATAAATGCATCAGGATCTTCCGTGGACATTCCATAAAAATTTGGCAATACAGAAGGTGGAATATTTTTCATTTTCACTTCTTCTCCTAATATTTCACTTCTGTCTACTATTGGAAAGCCAAAGGTAGCCTCTTGATCATTACCATCTTCTTGTCTTTTCCGATCGTTTTCTATCTTACTATCATTTTCTTGTTTTTCCTCTTCCTCTCTCTTTCTTCTCCATTCTCTTTGTTGTCGTTCATATTCATCTCGTTGTTCAAGAGTGAAAATAACAGATCCATGTCCCTCTTCTGCCATTGGTTGATTTGTTTCAATTTTGAGTGGAGTTTCAGGTTTTTGGAAGATAGGAGGATTTATGGATGGAAAGACAGGTTGTTTTCCTTTGATAATTTCTTTTTGTTTTCCAGAAATTGAAGATTGTTTTTGTTTTGCTTCCCAAGCTAACAAAGTTTTCCTCTCAATTAAAGTTAATGTTTGTCCAGTTCTTTGTTTTTCTGCCAATTCCTCAATTATTGGATTACTAGTAACTTGGGTGTTTGATGATCCTATCTCTATTTGTGGGGGGTTTTTAATAAATCTACCTTGAGGATCTCTATATCTAGGCATAAAGAAACATAACTAAAAAGGGATGTGACTAATGTTTTTGTTGTTTTGAAAATTATCTTTTTATTGACTATGCCGATATTTGCCTCCCCGGAAACGGCGCCAAAATGTTGAGCTAATTTGTGTACCTAAATTAACACAATTATTTCTTATCAATCCGGGTTGTTTATGCTTTGAGGCAAGTTCACTATATGTGAATATCAGATGTAATCAAACCTTGAAATATAAGTTATTCAAAAGCTTAAACTAATACATGCTACAACTCTAATTCAATTAGTTTAAAAGAGGAAAAACATTGAAATGGTTCTTGACACAAGAAGTCCACTTTTGCCTCAATTACCACTTAATGAATCAGAGATTAAAACCAAGAACTTAAGATGGATAAATTATGAAAGAAGCTCTTAACTTAAGAGACACATCAGGTATTCCATCATAATTCATTCATCTCAATATCAAAATCTCAATAAGAAACTACTTGCATGCAAACAAAGGAAACTAGTTTTAATTCATCATTTTAGTAGAACGGATGCTCAAATTGAACACTTGTTTTTCCAACTTGATAAAGTGATGAATAAGCTAAGAACTAATGAAATCAATCACTATGCATGAACCATAAAGCAATCTTAAATAAAGCTTTGAAAAACCAGTTCTACAATAACCATATTACAAGGAAATAAAACTAGTTAACAAGGAAGTGTACTTAGCTTGGAATAGGGGCCCTCCACCCTTGCCTTGCACACCTGAGAGGTGATATCAGAAGCTTAAATTCAGTCACACATACATAGCATTGAACAGCAAAATAATAATAACACAAGTCTTCAAATTAACTCTTCAATCCAAAGGTGTCACAACATAAAAGTATAATAAGTTAATACCTAAGCCATCAAAGTTTTTGCTTTTAAGTAAGAAGTCTCATGAAACAAACTGATCTATATTCACTCAAACAAACCCATATACTCTCATCCACCTATATAATTCGAATTCATTACTCCCATCCCAAGAAACATGACCAATCCTATATAATCACAAAATTGCCCTATTTCTATGGGATTTCTGAATGACTAGTCATGATTGACTAGCACCAAATGGGCCTAACAAAGTTTGTTCTGTTCGAGCTAAGCATAGCTGGCTTAGTCTTAGTTCCCAATCTGTCCATCCATGCATTCAATTCGTGCCCAAGTGTCCTGCAACCATATCAACTATAGAGCTATTACGGGAATTTCTGAATCTGCCAATTTTGCACTAAAAATCAAACTTTCATAAAAAATTTAGAAATTAAGAAATTAAAATTAAATACCTGAATGGATATCAAATATATATCAAAATGGGATGAATGGAGGGAAAATGGATGGTAAACAGATGGATTAGTAAGTTTCTTAGAGCAAAAATAAGACCAAAACTAAGGCCCAACATACGTAATATCTATGGTTAGCTTTTATATATTTTCATTATTAAATTAGATATTAATACATATAATATATGTTAAATAATCTTTGTTGTATTTCTTTTTATTGATACTATATAATTGATTTATTTTTAAATAATTTATTTATTAATGTTATTTGGTTTATTTTACTTTTTAATGATTTTAAAATTTAGATAATTAATATGTTATTAAGTTCTACAATAATGAAAAAATGTTTGAATTTATATAATATAAGGGGATATTGTTTTTCTATTAAAATCTATATTATAAAATCAAATAGTGATGGAAATGTGCGGCCTAGACTCATATTTATCGTGCCACTTCCACAAGTATGGTTGGCCTGATAATACATCACAAACTTCAAGACGACCAACATCACATAGTACCTCATGTATGAAGGCATGATGTTGTAGGGAAGCAAGAATTGTTGGTTGATGCGGAGATCTCACTCTTGGTGAAGCCACTCTATGGTATACGGATGCAGGTGTGGTGTGGTCGTTAAGCCCAACTTCTTCATGACCTCCGCTAAAATGAGGTTCTTTTGGCTCCCACTATCAATAATGAACTACATCAAAGAACCCTTTACCCACATCTATCAGTGGAAGATTCCCCCCCTCCTTTTGATCTTCGAGCTCATCCTTCTGGATCTTGGTGGTGGTAGTGGTGGCACTAGGCTCTGCTTCAATAATTTGTTTCCCTTTGCCATTTCTCTTGTCGGTTTCTAACTTTGAGTCAGAACATGCATATGATTCAGAAGCCTTCATTTCATCCACGAGTCACTGCTTGGTTCGGCACTCACTTGTGTTGTGAGTGGGGCTCTTATGGAACTCACACCATTTCCATGTGTCCTTTTTCTTTGTGGTGTTTTACTTTACTTGCAGCTTCGACAAGTTGTCCTAGGTCATCCCTCCTTAGATTTTTCCTTTGTTTTGTGGTTTGGGGCATATTTCCCTTACTTTAGATTCAAAGATCCAAAGTCTCACTTCTTTTTTTTAAATTTTGACTAGATCTTCACAGTGTATTGATAGGTGATGCCAAGAGAGGAGATATTCAATAACTCCATCATCTTGTCCTAGATGTACTTATGTAGACATCCACAATACTTGAGTACCAAATGTCGCTCTGAATCCTTGATACACAACTTCATGCGAAGGGTATGGAAAACATTTGTGAACTCTGACACATCTTGGTCCCTTCCTTGCCACAACGTAGTCCACTTTATTTATTTATCTTGATAGCTCCCGACAGGATAATATTATTCCTTGATGGCATCTCAGAAAGATTTCCAAGTGGGTGCAGATTAAAATAGTGAGGATTCTATCTTATTGTTTTGATTACAGTAGGTTTCCCACGAGTCCTTGACATGTGGGAAGACTTTTAGGAGTGAAAAAGTAATCTTTTCTCAATTCAAAAAGTCATGAACTTGAAAATATCCTTCAAAAAAATTTAACCATCTTTCTACAATGTCTGCATCTATCCAACCTTCAAATATGGGAATTTCAAAGTTAGTTTGTACCTTAAAATGAGTGGTGCCTCCATAGTGATTGTTGGATGAAGATGCATCACCTCTGGGTAGTCACTGAAGGATCTCGGAAAAGTTATCCATCATCGCGTTCTGTTTTCGCTCAAGGGTTCCCTCAAGGAATATTTTGAAAGGATCTCCTACCCCTTCATCTTTCTTTTCTTTTTCCGTGGGAGGTCATCAAGGTTTGCGAGGCTCGTCTTTTAAAGGTTCAACTAGTTCGAGCCCCACCCCCACTGCTTATACACTAACCTCATTTAGGCCATGCAAATGAAAACAGAGAAAGAGCATACCCCTATGATACCACTAATACGGACTTATGCAGGAATGCAACAAAATACAGATATACACATAAATAAAAAGATGCAGTAGAAATAAAACTTCATTCATTAATATGAAGGAACTGAAATATGCTTACATACAGAAATGGAAATAAACTAGCTTGGTGATGGTAGCTTATCTCTGAGAAGAGATCTGGCAGGTACATGCTTTTGAAATATGTTACAATGAGGCTCAAGGGCCTTTTTATTATTGAACAATAATGGAAAACCATAAAAAACCAAAACCCTAACTATAGGAGATGGAACACCAAGAGTTTATGGGCCCCATTGGGTTTAGTTAGGAAGCCAACTTCCTCGGGTTGTAACTTGGTCATATTATCTCTATGTGATGCATAGGTTACCTCATTGGAAATATATCTCTCAGTAACACAAGATTTACCATAGGCCCCTACCTACAATTATGGGTTTGTTGTGGTCCTCAAAAACACGTCGTTTAGCAAGTCAAAACTGCTTTGGAAGTTCAGGACCTGAGAAACTGCTAAAAATAGTAAATGTTTCTATAAAGAAGGAAACTAATGAAACTGACTAGACATCTAGGGCAAGTGGCCACCAACATCCACTTGGATTAGGTGCAGAGATTTTTTATTGATGGATAGGAAAAGAGCCTCCATCCAGGACACCCTCGAGCCTTAGCAACTTCAAATATCCACCCATCCAATTGTCAACAAAGTCTGCAAATTGCTTCCCAAAGCCATATTTTTGGTTCTCTAGTAAGAATGCAATGCTTATATTTTCAAAGAAATTCAAGTCATATAGGTAGTTCTCCTTACTAGGGAGAGGATGATTATTCAAGGCTCTGTCTCGGCTTGATAGCTCCTTCCATTGCAAGGACTTCCTCGAGCATTAGACACCGGAATACTTCAGCTCATACAGCTTGAGCAGACCCAAGCCTCTGCCCCAAAAACCTCTTCAGTCACCCCAATCATTCTAGAGAAATGGTCATCGCCTAACACAAATGTTTGTAAGCTAAAATTTGACGAAGCCTCATGGGGTAATCCTCGAAAAGTAGGATTTGGAGGAGTTTTAAAAAATCATTCTAGGGACATCCAATGGATGTATTTTGAAAAACTAGGGCACAACATGAACAATGTTGCAAAATTACAAGTGTTGGAGTAAGGTATTGAATTAGACATGTTCTATAACCCTCTATCATTGATCGTGGAAGGGGACTCGACCATGGAAATACATGTTGCACTGAAACTCTAGCATGGCACTTAGGTTAATAAGGTCACCACCAATTGGAGAATATCTAAGCTCCTCTAGCACACCAAAGGCCACATCGACAACCTGCTTTCAAGCGATCAAAAGAAAAACAAACTCACTAGCCGACAAGTTGTCAAACACATCAAGATATGGACAGGAGGTCATGTATTCTAGTGCATGGCATGGGCCAGCTACCAACACGATGTGCAATGCTTGTGAGGACATTAATCCCAACGACATATCAAAATATTTCCCATAAGGATTGAATCTAGTAGAGCTCCCTCCAATAGAATTAGTCATGATTTTCAAGGACAATTGAAATGAGGGAAGTGTTCTCAAATATCTCACATTCTCCCTCCCATTCAGGGATCTTAATACAATCTCAAACATAGGAAACATGAGCTTCTTAAGATGATCTTAACACAACCACCATTCCTCTCCAAACAAACATTGCACACATCACTTTGTTTCCTAGGAAAGCTTCACGATACAAGTGATGGGGAGGCGTAATGATGTTTCCATAAGCAATTGTTGATTACTAAATATAAGGGAGCTCAACACAAGTCATAATTCTAGCTTTAGCAACTGAAGTATTCCCTTCCTACTCCTACACTTCGGAATTTACCTGTCATTCTATTTCACCACCCATTGTTCTCATTCACCTTGGATCTATAAGATGGATCACCGCGCTCACACCAACAAAGCTTCCTCCTCTGACCAAAGGGGTAGGGTCCATGGAAAAGGTATATGGAGATAGGACCATGTGCAACCTACAACCAGAGCATAAGGGGTTCTAAAATATTCATTACATGAGACATTAATGCATAATCTTTATACCTTATAGGTGGTTGAATTTGACGTGATGACCTCCTTAGATTTTTACTTCTTTCATCCTTCTTCCTTCTTTGTGGAGTCTCTTGTTCTCTTCTTGGAGCGTAATGACTACTAGATGCTTCTTGCTCTTGGACCTGTACCTCTTGAAGTACCTATTCCTGTTCATGTTCAAAACTTGATTCTATTTTGACATAATGATCAATATCATGCCATACACCTTTGTTATTCATTTTATCACCTTCATCTACATTTTCATGAAACACCACATCCCTATGTGCAAGAAATATATGTGAAGTAGGATAAAACAACTTGTATGACTTTTGATCATCACTATAACTAATGAATGTGCACTTAATTTATTTTGCATCAAGTTTTCTTCTTTCATTTTTTGGGATATGAGCAAATGCCTTGCATCCGAAAACTCTTAAATGATTCACTTTTGGTTTATATCCATAAAATGCTTCAAAAGGTGTTTTTAGTTCTAAAATTTTGGTTGGACTCCTATCAACAGTATTAATGGCTTTAGCCCAAAAACCATTAGAGATATTTTTACCTTCAAGCATACTTCGTGCATATTCCACTAGTGTTCTCTTTTTCCTCTCAACAACTCCATTTTGTTGAGGTCTATAAGACACTGTAAATTTTTGTATAATCCCATGACTTTTGCAATATTGATTAAAAGCTCTTGATTTGTATTCTCCCCCATGATCATATAAAAATTTTGATATATTTCTGAGTTTGTTTTTCCACCATGTTTTTGGATTCCTTAAAGTATTCAAAAACATCACTTTTCTTTCTTATCAAATAGACCCAAGCGTATCTAGATCTATCATGAACAAAAATAATAAAGTACAATGCTCCTCCAAGAGATCTAGTTTGCATAGGTCCACATACATTAGTATGGATTAATTCAAGTACTTCTCTTTGCCTTTTTTCTTCATGTATAGGAAATTACTCTCTATGTTGCTTGCCAAGTGCACATGCTTCATATTCAACATGATTATTCTTCATAACAGGAAGACTTTCAACCATTGTTTTTCTTTGAAGTAACATTAAATCATTGTCATTTAAATGCCCATACCTTTGATAACATAAATTTTCTATTGACATTGTTGTATTCTCAAGCCTTGTCACAAGTTCCCTATAACATAAAAGTTATAGGTTCCCTATAAAAGTTATAGGTCACCTGAAGATCTACTGTAGACACATTTGGGAACTTGTAGAAATCTGCATCTAGGTTTCAAACTATGTCTACAAGGTTGCGGGTGGGGGGGCGTGGGGGAATTATAGCTTATTATAGTTACAATCCTTCTTTCTATGTTAGTCCCTTTGTTCATTATACTGAGGCCCCAAGAACCTGTGATCTGCATCTAGATCTTGTGACCGAAATATTATTGTGAACCTATGACAAGGCCTGAGAATACCTCCCACCTACAAATTCAGATTGCACACAACAGTTGCAAATATCCAACAAGAACTGAGGATAGCTTGATTGTACACAACACTAAAAACATAAAAAACTTGGGAGCAACACCGTGACAACAAGATCTCATAACCTTCACGGATTTGAGCCCTATTTCTCTCAGATTTGAAGTCTCACTCTCGCTTGATACCATATTAGAAAATCATGGAAGCCCACAAGAATGAAATCAAATTTCATTGATCAAATCTCATTGATCAAATCTCATTAATCAACTCTTTTTGGACATATCATTTCTACATTATTCCAACATTAAATTTATTTATAATTTTAAATAATTTTTTCTTAGAACTAGTTTGCTACACCCATGGATGAGGATCCAATGTAAAATCCAATACTACTGATTTGAAACAATAAAAGTAGTATTACCTTATGTGGATCGAGCAAAGTAGTATTAACTTATGTGTATCAAGCAATTGGTTAAAGCTTATTTCCTTCTATAAATAGTTAGTACTAATTGCGGAATGTCGAAATGCTCTTAGCTTTAGTACTAATTGTGGAATGTATACAGCTTTGAAGCCATTTGGATTTCTTAAAGATGAGAGCCTAAGATGATATAAGAAAGTTAAAATAATTATAAAATTACATTTTCAATAGTAAAAATTTTGACCATCATACAAATTTATTTATTTTAATATTTTGATGTTATATCTATATATATATTATTTTTAATATAAATTTTAATAATTTTTTATGTAGTAGAATAAAGATAATATTAACCTTAATTTATTCCAAACACCAAAATTTTAAAGACCAAACTATAATATAGGTAAAAGTACTTGCAAATAAATTTCAGACATCAAAAAAATTATTTGTAATAAATAAATAAGAAAAAGAAAATATAACTATGATTTTACTATCAATATACCATATTACTTAATCATAAAACAAACAAAACATTTCATTATAAAATAAGCACGGTCCGAAGGGAACTGTTTGCCAAAACTCTAATGACAGTTTAAAATTAAGGGAACTGTTTACCGAAACTCTAATGGCAGAGTGTTTAAACTGTTTGCCAAAATTCTAATGACAGGTTTTAAAATTAAGGAAACTGTATGGAATAGGTTTAAAATACATATAGCATACATAAAACTTGTTTTATCTTAACAAGTGATAGTCAAGGTTATGCCATGCCGTACAAGAGAGGATCATTACAATTCTTCAGGTAAAAAACAGAGTTGAGCAAGTATGTGAACACATATTGAGAAACAGATTTTATCAGATTGCTTCATATAATCTGCAAGAGCAAAAAAATTTGTTGACTAAAGACAACATCTACCAAATAGAAACTACTTTGCAGAGGACATTGTAAGGCCAGAACAAACCATCAACAGGAAAAAAAACCATGCACAGTAAGACAAAGCAATAGTATATAGAATGAACACTAAGTATCAAGAGGAAAGAAATCTTCAAAATTATAGATGCAGTTCTCCCATTGGATGACCATATGCCATTTGCCGAGATCTTCTAATAAGCTTTTTTTTGATAAACAGTCTGGTTGCTTGTTCTGTAACCTGTCTATATGCTGAATTGTGTATCCTTTTTTGTGATTGCCAGCCGGTCGGTTTCATCCATCCTGAAAGAGGAGGATTTTTTATAGACAGCTTTAGTAGAACATGATCAATTATAACTTTGGAATCTCCATGAATGTGTAAATTTGGAATATCTAGAAAATGACTAAACCATAGAAGACCCAAAAAAACTATAACTTATGTTTTATTATTTCTTCCATTGCCTCCATTAGATAGTCATTGATACAAATCAAAAAACCAAAAGCACATGTTCCATTTTAAGCCACTCCATCCAAAAAAGCATTGGAAATTGTAATTAAAAAAAGTCATTAGAAATTGTAATAAAGCTTGACGATTTCTACTAGGGACAACAACGAGAATCTATTAGCATTGTTTGATCTATTTGCAAATAGAACGAGAATCGCCCAAACTGTGGCGTCAATTTACAGGTAACTAGATACAGTGCAATTTATTTGATAACTAAACAAATGACTTAGGTAAATTGCTCAAACTGTCACTATCTGTCACTATTCATCGGTCCTAGATCCATGCTGGGTTGGGTTACCTCAACCTAAGTGAATGCTTGGTTCCAATTTTAATTATAATAATTTCAATGTTAATTATAATAATTTCCAAAATCAGGGTAGTTCAAAGAGAAGATTACAAAAAACTTGATAATCAAAGAATATAAATCCGAAATATGCTCCTCCCATCTAAGTGAATGCTTCGCTCTGATTTTGGTTATAATTATTTCTCGGATCAGGGTAGTTGAAAGAGAAGATTATAAAAGTTGTTAATAAAAAAAACCGTAAATTTGAAATATTTGAGAATTAATTAATACAGATTCAAAATACGCACTAGATACCTTGATGAGAAAGTAGTTGTTGTCTTTGGACATTGCATTGTAGTTATCCACGCTCCATCCCCAACGCTAAACTTGTTTTAACACTGTTATTTTTACTTATGTGTCAAAAATTCATTGAAATTGTATGTCTTAATAGGGAATAATACAATGGGTTGTAAAAACAAAAGTCTAATAATTTGGTAGAGTCAAAATGTTTAAGTACTGGAAAATGGACTAATCCAAAATTAACAATCTCTCTTCAATATTAGAGTAGAGAATATACCACTATAGATTCATATACTAACTGTCTATAGGAATCAAATCTCTTTCTTATATTTTTTATTTAGGTATATGTTATTGATAATTTGTGGTATTGGCCCATGGTATTAATTCATGGTATTAGCCAGTAAGTCAAATGAATTATAGTTGTTTAAGCACATGGTATTAATAATCCAAGGTATTGGACCATGGTATTAATCCATGGTATTGTAACAAACACTATTTACTTTTCTTTACCTCAAATATAATTTGACCGAGTCAAATGTTTACGTAACAAGATAGGATAAGACAAGTCATTACCAAATATCTTCTAGATAATTTGACCGAGTCAAATGTTTACATAACAAGATAGGATAAGACAAGTCATTACCAAATATCTTTAATTTGATTGAGTCATATGTTTACTTAACAAGATAGGATAAGACAAGTCATAACCAAATCTCTTCCAGAGTGGGTGAACCCATAGTTTGACTCAGTGAAATGTTTAAATAACAAGATAGGATAAGACAAGTCATTAAGAAATCTCTTTTACAGTGGGTGTGAACCCATAGTTTGACTCAGTGAAATGTTTAAATAACAAGATAGGATAAGACAAGTCATTAAGAAATCTCTTTTACAGTGGGTTAGTAAGAGCCTCTGAGAACAATTAAAAAAAATGACTTAGTCTAATTAATAGATGAAATGACTTTTTTGGAACACTTTTTCTTGTCAATTTAATTCAAAATTTGGTAGAAATTTTTTCGAAGTACAATTTTGAGTTGTTTAATACTTAGAAAATATAATTCCTACTTATTGTTGGTGTGCTCATCAATTCTAGAATGATTTTTTTCCTATCCTCTACGAATTGTTTTGATTTGGTTGTTGTGTGATTGAGATATTCTCTAAACTAACTCATTTTTGTCCCACACACTTTACCTATCTTGTAATAACACTTCATGTATATTTGTAATATTATTTCATTAATGTATTATTTCATTAATGTAATAGAGGGCGTGCAATATCAAAATTTATCTTGTATCAAAGATCTAGCTCATGAAAGTGACCAAGTAAATCGTACTAAGAATAAAGATATATATTGAATAAAGATATATATTTTTTTGTGATGTTGACAGCATTGTGACGGTATCATTGTATTGTTTTTTTTTTTTTGTAGGCTAATGTATGATTCTTTAATATATAAATCGCGAAAACTATGTACAATGAAAAACAGTGACCCCTGCCCCGAAGGGAAACCAGGGAAAACACCAAAAAACATCCATGTCCACACCTGCCCCGAAGGGAAACCCAGCAAAAACACCTAAATTCAACCATGTCCACACCTGCCCCGAAGGGAAACCAGGCAAACTTCAAAGGTAAGTATGTAAACTACGTGTCTGAGAAAGAAGTAAAATACTACAGTTCAGCCATATCAAAACGATGCTTAGAAAAACTACACTAAGATTGCAAAAAGTAAGAACAGGCTACTGCGTCTTATCTTCCTGCAGAAGATCCGGATCCACCTTGACAATGCCTGCAACGCGAATGAGCCGAGTCAACTTATCCAGCTTCCTATCCTGCATCATAAGAGTAAACTCGAGGTTCTTCAGTTCTTTTTGCAGATTGCCTTGGGCAATGTCCACCATCTCTGCTGCTACCTGTTCCATGGACTTGGCAAGCAGACGCTTAAGACCCCAATAAACATGAAGGGACTGCTTATACAGCGACATTCTCCCCCTGGTGTGGCCGGGGTCAGGGAGATAAAGCTCCCAATCCTCCATCTCCGGATCGGATTGCTCCTGCAGGGCCTCCTCCTCAAGATGGTCGACAATCCGCCGAAGTTTTGGATGAGTATCATGCAGATAGGCACGCTCTGCTTCCGCCAGTCTTCGCTGGATATCCCTCTTTCCTCGCCCCCGTCCCGGAATCCCTGCACTATCTCCTTCCTCCCGGCCAGGACCACGACCCCTTCCTCGGCCCCTACCTCATCCCTTCCGACCTCTGCCGCGCCCGCGCCCACCACGGACTACTTCGGCATCAACATCCTCAGGCCTACTATCTTCTTCATCTACATCTTCAGCCGCTCCAACCTCAGTCCGCCGCAACCACTTGCCAACCTTGTCACCCGTAGGCATTCGGCGAGATGCAACTCCAGACCTCTCTCCTGCGGGGTCACCCAAATCTGCAGAGTCCTCAGAGAGGTCTATAGGGATATAGCGCAGACCTTCATCCTCGGCCTGCATCCCCAGAGGCAGTCCCTGACTGCGCGTTCGTCGGCCCTCAGAGGGAAGTGCAGCCATACTTGCAGAGAACGCAATTTCGAAAGTCCACAGAAAAAATAGGCGAGACGTTAAACTAAGAAGCCTAATATAAGCGCGGCGGAAGAAGCCAGTTGCATGGAAAGTAATACCTGTCCACCACCCTCGATCATCTTGGTAAGTACTGTCGTTTGCACACGTCGCAGGAGGAGAGCTGGGATATGATGTGCAGTCTGTCCTGCCCATGCCACCACATACCCACCACTGTACCCAAACTGCCGTCAATCTGGAGGAGGGCAGTTCCGCGCATGTCATCAATAAATTAAGCTGCCAGGTGGTTTGCAGAGTCGTACCCCCCATGATCATTATATTGTGAATGTTATGCTGTCTTGTCGCCCCCCATGGCCTCATCATTATCCTGGCGGAGGATGGCGGCCAGCTCACTCCAGCGTTGGTCGTGATGGAAGGAGCCCCAACTACCATCCAGCACACTACCTGAATCAGCAGTAGCCCAGTTGGCCAAGTAGTCTGCCGCCCGATTGCCACGGCGCAACACATGAGCAAGTGTTATGTAATCAATCCTTCGCAGTTGCTCCTCAATATCCTGTATAATAGCAGCAACCCGCCAGCTCTTGGCAACTTGATCCCACGGCTTTCCGCACTGTAGTTTCCTCAGCATGTCAATAACGAGTTGGGAATCCCCCTCCACAACGAGATTGTGATAACCATTCCTCACTGCTATGCATAGCCCATGGTATACACCCCAAAGCTCGGCCTCATTATTTGACAGCTCCCCTCCCCACTCCGCATATATCCAACGCGTCCTCCCGTAGCTATCACGGAAAACTCCGCCCCAACCCGCCTCCCCTGGATTACCCTTGGAGGCACCATCGAAGGATAACTTAATTTGGTGCTCAACGGGAAGCCGAAAGAAGCTGGGGCTCTGCAAGCGTGGTCGACGGAGCCGATCATTGTTTGGGTAGAGCATCGTAGAATCGATGCCCAATTTGAGTAAGATTCGCTGCTCAGCCAGATTTAATTGCCAGTCCTCCTCTGCCCAGGATTCGGAAAGGACCGTTTCCTTAAGCGACCTACAGATCACCTCCCAAATTGCAACCTCGCAGCAACTACGCCCCTGAAAAATTCGGCGATTCCGTTCCTTCCACACCTCCCAGAGGACGAACCCCAACGATAAACTCCATAACCTGCGAACAATTTTACTGTTAAAATGTCCCATTCCCCATTGTAAAATGGTTTCACGGATATTGTTGGGGTCTCTATGCAAGTAACCAAAAAGGTTCCTAATTTCCTCCCACAAACTTTGGATATACAAACATTGTATTGTTGCCACTACTGTGAGATTAGTATTTGTTGTTGAAGAGCAAGCCTTGTTGGACATTTTGACCGGGTGAAAGAGCGGAGCCTTGGTGAAGCTTGGAAGGCCCATGGTAGGAGCTCAGATCTAGAGATTGAACTCGAGGGCCCAACCAAACGTGGAAAGCGGTGAGGGTTGCAATTCGATGCATGAGATGAAGTCAATCAAAATCTGGTTGCAGGTTGTGGAGACATGGTGTTGTTGGAAATATTAATCCCAATCACTTCATTAAAGATAGTGACGTTAACTATATCTCTCAGAAGTATTTTTTTGTAGGTTGTGTATTTGTTTGAAGATGGAAGGAATGACACGGACCATTCTTAAAAGAAACAAAGAATTTAATCCATTTAATGTAGTTTGGTAATTAGATATGGGCAATCATTCATTTAAGGATTATTGCCTACACTCCACAAATCCGTGAGTGATTTTGATCACACTCAACAAACAATGTAATAATTATTCTCTCTCATGCATTGATGTAAAAGTTGTATGTTGAGATAAAGAAGAAGGTAAAAGTCATTTTGTATGTAAGAAAGTAAGAGTGAAAGATAGCCAAAATAAGAGCAAATTTTGGTGGGCCAATGTAATAATTATTTTCTATGTCATGCATTGAAGTAAAAATTGTATGTTGAGATAAACAAGTAGGTAAAAGTCATTTTGTATGTAAGAGACTAAGAGTGAAAGATAGCCAGAGTCTTTGAGGAGAAAATGGTTGAGCAAATTTTGGTGGGTTGAGTAAAAACAATAGTTATCGTGCTTTATTGTGTGTTATTTCTGGGTGAAGTGAAAATCTATGAAAATGTTGTTTTTACTTGGTGAATGATTATGGGTGAAGTGAAACTCTCTGAAAATCTTGTTTTTACTTAGAAGGAGCCACAGTCTCATATGAATGTATTTTTCATGAATTAGAAATTCATCCTAAGTTTTATTGTTGCTCCAAGCTTACTCTGTTTTACTTTGTCTAATCAGCATCACGAAGAGTCATAGAGCCTTTCCCCCGTAAATTTTTTCAACATGGTATGAGAGTGGGTTAAACTCTCTTACTGTAAAAACAAGTGTTTTTACTAGGAGTTAAAATTATTTTGAGGGTAGAATTTTTGAAGTAAATTTACCAACAGGTAGAAAGTTTTTTCTTTCACTCACAAATGGCAACATCAAGCACAAGCTTCACTAATCCTCACATACGTCACTTTAATGGCAAAAATTATGATTATTGGGGTATTACAATGAAGGCCCTATTTCTGTCTGAAGACATTTGGGATTTGGTGGAGAATGATTTCCAAGAACCAACAAATATGCATTATCTCAACTAGAAAGAGATTGGTTAAGGGACAACACGAAGAAGGATTCAAAAGCCATGTTCTAAAGTTCATGAAAGTATTTTCCCGAGGGTTGCAAGAGCAACAAAGTCCAAATAAGCATGGGACACCCTCGAGACAACCTACCAAGGCATGGCGAAAGTCAAGACAACAAAGTTGCAAATGTTGAGAAGAGACTTTGAAACACTTTGTATGAAAGAGTATGAGAATGTAGACTCATTTTTTACACATGTAAGTGGGTTGGCTACTCAAATCAAGTCTCATGGTGGGACACTTAAGGAAAGAAGAATAGTTGAGAAAGTTTTGAGAAGTCTACCATCAAGGTTTGATGCCATTGTTGTGGCCATAGAAGAGACAAAGGATCTCTCACAGTTCTGAGTGAATGAGCTTAATGCATCACTCATTTCTCATGAACATATACTGAATAGAGCAAAAAGCTCCTCATTGGAGCATGCCTTCAAGACACACGTTTTATTTGGTAAGGTAGAGACAGAGCAAGATCATATGCTAGAAGAGGAGGAAGAAGTCCACACACAGGTGGGATAAGCAGCCCTTCAAACTCAAATGGAAGAGGCAGCATTCAAAATCCAAGTCAAGGCCCAAGCAAAAATCAACCACAAGGTGAGAGGTATGATAAATCTCAAGGTCAATGTCATTACTGTAAGAAGTATGGTCATTATGCAAATGAATGTAGAAAAATAATATAACATTATTAACAAACCAAGTGTAAATTTCACAAAAGAAAATCAGAACCATGATAGCATGTTTTAGCTTGTAATGTAGCACAAGAAAAACACAGTGATATATTGTATCTAGATTCAGGTTGTAGCAACCACATGTTAGGAAACATAGAAATGTTTTCCAATCTAGATGAAAGTGTGAAATTTGAAGTGACATTAGGGACTGATAGCAAAGTCTCCGTCATGGGAAAAGGTAGAGTTAATATCCTAACAAAGAAGGTGGGGAAGAAGTACATCTCAGATGTTTACTTTGTCCCCCGGTCTGAAGCATAACCTCATAAGCATTGGAAAACTCATGCAAAAGGGCTACAATTTCTTCTTCAAAAATGATGTGTGTACAATATTGGCTAGACCTCCAAACAGACCGTTGATTGCAAAGGTTCAGATAACAAACAATAGAATGTTTCCCCTAAAATTAAAATCAAATTGGCAGAAAGAAGGTGCACAAGCATAACTCTCAATGAACTCACAAGAGAATGGAAGAAAGGAGGTAGCTACCACACAAGTAAACTTTCAAGCAAAGGTAAAAGATGAAAATCGTTTATGGCATTTGAGATTTGGTCATATCAACTTTGGAGGTTTGAATTTGCTACATAGGGAAGGCATGGTGAAGGGACTACCACTCATAGAAAAACGAGACAACTTATGTGAATTGATGGGGCTAGCCCACGTGGTCCCATGCTGACTCAGATTACGTGGACTCACACTAAACCATGCTGTATTAAGTGATTGTAAATAATTTAAATTCGGTGGTTGATTGGTATTTATGCCGTGGTACCTTCCCGGATCCTCCTTATGACACCTGCCCTCCTCGTGATTGACGAACCCTAATCTCTTTACTGCGCTTTACATCCGCCATTTCGCGCCAGTTCGGTCATTTTGCTCTTTGGAACTTGCTCTGTGGTTTGTTTGGTCCCGGCCGCTTCTGGTTATTCTGCTAGTGGGATGAACCTGTTAAACACTTGCTGGTTTCTTATGGTGAAACAATGTCTTTCGACACGGTCAATACATTGCCATGGGCACTGTTGTATTTGCTTCAGGTTTTCTTGGTAAGCTTCGGTCCCTCTCTGTACATTCAACTGAGTTTTACGACTGTGTGAGCATTGTTTGGTTCTGTGCTTGGTTTAAGCTGTTCGTATGGTCTTTTTGTTAATCTTGTTGGTGATTGCTGGTGATGAAATGGTTATTGCTTCGCTCAGTGGTCGAATTCACAGTTCGAATGCTCCTCAGCTCGGCTTTCCTCCGGCGCTCGGCTCTGTATGTCAGGTAAGGTCTCATTCTATGTTTTATGTCTTCATCCTCTGTTTATTCCGGAACTAACGTTCCGCAGCTCCTTCGTGCTCAGGGATAATTCTTGGTTCTGTTGGCCTGGGTCTCGGCTCACCACAGGTATGAATCCTCTATTATTTTCATACGCTGTTTCGTTGGTTTGTTTGCAACTTCATGCCATAACTTTCTGTACAGGTTTTATAAGTGGTTTTCAAACCCTAACTCCGCCTTACTCTGTGTTGGAAGGTGTGGCCGTTCCCGTGGATGCGCAAGGGTTACAATCTTTCTTGTCCGGGTAGCTCTGTCTTCACTTTACTTCTTCACAGCGGTTCTTGGTTGAGTTTGCTTGCTTGCTGTTTGCAACTGTGTCTTTATCGAGTCTGTTTGTGTGTTGGGTTTTCCCAACCCGTGGCCGTGACTGGGGTTTTGCTGTGAGCTTTCGATAGCTCAGTTCCACGAACCCTCCGTGCACAGTTTTTATATATGTGGGTTTGTACAGGCATACAATGTAACACCTTATAGTATATGAACTTATTGTAAGTGGTTTTGGTTGCTTACCGGTTTCGGCCGTAGTTTGTTTGTCGTTCCACTGTGTTGGTTTGCGCCTTAACGTCTGGTGCTCGGTCTCGGTCTTAGCTGGCTGACAGACTCTTTAGATTTGTAAAAACTCTGTTATTCGGCTTATCTGAAATGAATTTAACACACAGTATTATGCATATACATTTGATTACAAAGGACGTAATTCATAGAGTTAAATGTTTAATTGTGCACTGTATTTGATGAAGGAAGAATAATGTCTGTATTTCTGGTATTCTCTTTTACATATGCTGCTCCTGAACTGAACCCTTATGGATTGTTTCGTTTGCCCTGTTGTACAATAGTTTGGGCAGTTGGTTAACTGCCTGGTAGTTATGCTCTTGCAGTTTGTACAGTTGCTCAAGCACACGTTTCCTTTACTATTCGTTTGTTTACATACTTTTGACACTATTCTATCTTTAACATTTATAACTAAATCCTATTACAATAATTAAGACAAACTAAACATAAATTAAAACAACATTGTTTGATGCTGTAATTGACCCTGAAAGAAAATTAAAAAAAAACAATAACTCTGACAGGCTTGCTGTCCAGTTTAATGAAATATTCATCAACCCCAATCTTCTTCAGAAACTTTCTCTGTCCCTTCTCGGTCTTCGCCCTGTCGACCAGATGCTCCTGCATCAGGCTGCCGGGGTAAAAGAGAGTTCTCATGGCTCCGTTCCATGAGTTCCTCCACCGAGTAGCCCGCTTTTCGAATCTGTATCTCGTCGAGCCAGGAGCTGTCCTCCATTGGACGGTCCTTCCACTTAACGAGATAACGCAGATACTCCTTTCTGCGTGTCTTCTTGGCCACCTGTGTGCTGATGATTCCTTCTATTTCATGGGTCTTGACCGACGGTAACTGTTTCTTCCAAAGACTGTCCTCGAACTGGGTGTCCCATTGTGGCTGTACCACTCGTTCATCTTCTGCCTGGGCATGATATGGAAACAGGTCTGCCACGTTGAATATGGTTGATATGCCTATATCAGGTGGCAACTGAATTTCATACGCATTTGCTGAGAATATTTGCAGAATTTTGCATGGGCCGATTTTTTTGAACTTCAGTTTGTTATACGTACCCTTAGGAAACCGTTCCCGGCGCAAATGTGCAAGGACTTCGTCCCCAATCTCAAAGTTTACCTCTCGCCGTCTTGTGTCTGCATGTTGCTTATATTTCTGCGTGCTGTCCTGTAATCTTGACTTGACCTTTTCATGCAGCTCACTCATCGCTTCTGCAAAATCTTCTCCGTCTGCACTTCTCCTTTCTAGCTGTCCCAAATCTCGTAATTCATGTACTCCTCGCGGATGCATACCATACAAGATTTGAAATGGGCTAAGACCGGTGCTCCTATTTGGCGAATCGTTATAAGCGAATTCTGCTTGGGCAAGAGCTCGGTCCCACAATCGCGAGTTCTCTCCCGTCAAGCTGCGTAACAAGTTGCCCAAACTCCTGTTTACCACCTCTGTCTGTCCGTCAGTCTGCGGATGATACGCAGAGCTGAAATTTAATGGTGTGCCCAGCTTTTTCCACAGGGTGCGCCAAAAATGTCCTGTAAATTTCACATCCCTGTCTGAGACGATAGTTTTTGGTAAGCCATGTAGTCAAACTACTTCCGTAAAAAAAAGATGTGCCACGTTCGTGGCGTCACTTGTCTTCCGGCAAGGAATGAAATGAGCCATCTTTGAGAACCTATCCACCACCACCATCACTGAATCATACCCCCACTGCGTTCTAGGCAATCCTAGGACAAAATCAATGCTGACTGAATCCCACGGCCTGCTTGGAACAGGTAGGGGTGTGTACAGCCCCGTGTTCTGGCTGTGTCCTTTCGCTAGTTGGCAGATTTTACACCTGGTTATATACCTCTGTACGTCCCGGCTCATCCTTGGCCAGTAATAAAAATGCCCGAGCTGCTCCACCGTCTTATTGACGCCAAAATGTCCCGCTAGTCTGCCACTGTGTTTCTCTCTCACCAGATTTTCCCTGATCGAACAATCTGGAACACACAGCTGTCCCCCTCGAAACAACAATCCTTCTTGCAAATTGTAATCTAGCCATGGGCTTGTATTCCTCAATACGGGATTCTGGCATGCTTCAAAAGCTTCTTTGAAATCCACGTCCATCTGGTATAAGTCTTTCAAATACTCAAATCCCATCACCTGTATGCCACTTTCTTGTAAGAGTAGGGCTCTTCTGCTTAAAGCGTCCGCCACTTTGTTGGCTTGCCCACTTATGTGTTTCAACACAAAAGTGAAACTTTGCAGGTACTCCACCCACTTGGCATGTTTATGGTTCAGTTTGTGCTGCTGAGTTATGTACTGCAATGCAGAATTATCAGAGAACAAAACGAACTCATTTCCCAGTAAGTAGTGCCTCCAATGTTTCAAGGCTTGAACCACTGCATAAAATTCTTTATCATATGATGAGTATTTCTGCCGACTTTCATTTAGCTTCTCACTAAAGAATGCCACTGGTCTGTCCTCTTGACTAAGTACAACGCCAATAGCTGTCCCGCTGGCATCACATCGAACCTGAAAAGGTTTGCTGAAATCGGGCAGTCTCAAGATTGGCCTTTCTGTTATTTTACGCTTCAGGAGTTGGAAACTGTTTTCTGTAGTCTTAGTCCAGCAAAAAGGTTGGCTGGCCTTTTTGATGGTTTCTAACATGGGCGCGCAGATTTCACTAAAATTCCTGATGAACTTCCGATAAAAACTTGCTAAACCGTGAAAACTACGTACCTCGAATAAACTCTTAGGTGACGGCCAACTCATGATCGCTTCAATCTTCTCTGGGTCCATCTTCAACTCATTCTCTGCCACTACAAATCCCAGATAAATCAACTCCTTCTGCAAGAAAGTGCATTTTTTTAAATTTATCAGCAGTTTGTTCTGCTGCAGCTTCTCGAATACCCTTCGGATATGCTGAAGGTGTTCTCTTTTCGTCCTGCTGAAAATTAAAATATCATCCAGATAGACTATTACGAACTTTCCAATAAACTCCTTTAACATCTCGTTCATTAATCTCATAAAAGTGCTTGGAGCATTACTCAATCCAAATGGCATGACCAGCCATTCGTACAGTCCTTCGTTGGTCTTGAAGGTTGTCTTCCACTCATCTCCCTCTCTAATCCTGATCTGATGGTACCCACTTTTCATATCTATCTTTGTAAAATATGCTGCCCCACTAAGACAGTCCATCATGTCATCCATTCTAGGCAAGGGAAACCTGTATCGAATGGTGATCTTGTTTATAGCCCGCGAATCTGTGCACATTCGCCATTCTCCACCTTTCTTGGGTGCAAGGACTGTAGGTACCGCACAGGGGCTTAAACTCTCTCTGATCAGTCCCTTATCTAACAATTCCTGCACTTGTTTGCGTACTTCCTCATTGTCCTTGGGACTCATTCTGTACGCTGCCTTGTTCGGTAAACTTGATCCTGGTATAAAGTCAATATGGTGGCTAATGCTCCTCTTGGGAGGCAACTTATCAGGTAGTTCCTGAGCCGCAATATCTTGAAATTCCTCTAACAGCTCTTGGATCTCCTTGGGCAATTCTGATCTCTCCAAGCTCAGTAACACTCGCTTCATCCTCCTCACCACTGCAAAATTAATCTCATTTTCTTCAATCTGCTTTATGTACTGTTTTCCTCCAAGTAATAGCGCCTTTGTCCCGCTTGATTCTGCTGAATCTTCCTCCTTGATGGGTACAAGTGTATGTTTGACCCCATCCTTCGTAAATTTATAACAATTTGTTTTTCCATCGTGTGTCACCTTCCTGTCATACTGCCATGGTCTTCCGAGCAGTATGTGGCACACGTCCATTGGCATGATATCGCAGACCACTGTATCATGGTACTTGCCAATGCGGAACTCCACCTCGCATTGTTCATCAACCAACAACTGGTGGCCTTTCTGCAACCACGACACCTTGTAAGGTGTGGGGTGCTTTAGTTGCTTCAACCCCAGCTTTTCCACCATCTCTGTGGCAACCAAGTTATTTGTACTCCCGCTGTCTATGATGACCTTACAACACTTTCCATGTGATTTACAGACTGTCCGGAACAGTGCTTTCCGCTGTGTTGTTTCAGCCACTTCCTTGGTTGGCTTTAACAATACTTTGTTCAAAATCAAAGCTTCCCCCATCTCCGCCATGTCTTCCACTTCCCGGGGTTGTGCTTCAGCTTCCTCAGGCTGTGCCATCAGCGTTCCCCTCTGACCGGCCTGTTCAACTTCTGGACACTCAAAGGCTCTGTGCCCCCGTTTGTGGCACCTGTAGCACTGGACATTAGCCCCTCTTCCGCAGCCATTCCCTCGTCCTCTCTGGTATGACCGACCTCCTCTGGTGCTATCCCCTTTTTCGGCTGTCCCTGAAGTTTTTGAACTGCTGCCTTCTTCGCTGTTCGCAGCACTCTTGCCTCTTCCGTAGGACTGTCCTCGTCCTCTGCTACCTCCTCTCCCTCTTCTGTTGTTCTGTTTTCTATTAATCTTTTCCTCAGCCTTTACAGCGCTCTGAAAGGCTTCTTCAATATTCCGGGGAGAAAGAATACTGATTTCATCTAATATCTCCATCCTCAATCCATTTACGTACCTTGCTGTCTTTTCTGGGTTATCATCAGTATAACCAGCACGTAAATTTACTCTGTAAAATTCTTCTGTATACTCCCTAACTGTCATTCCTTTTTGCCTTAAACTCTGCACTCGCCGATATAATTCCACCTGGTAATCTTTTGGCAGAAATCTGCCTTTCAACTTCGCTATCATTCTGGACCATAGTCGTATCGGCGACTTGTTCATTTTCTTTCTGTCTGCTTGGACACTGTCCCACCATAGTAGTGCGTGTCCCTTCAGCTTAGTGGCAGCGAACTTAACCCTTTTATCCTCACTGACTTCTTCATTTTCAAAATATTTGTCCAGTTCGCTTATCCAGTCCAATAGGACTTCCGCAGACAGACTCCCATCATAATTAGAGATTTCTGTTTTTGGTTTGCTGCTGGCCATTAAAACCTGTCGCAGCAACCTCAATTCTGGAGCTTCCTCATCAGACCCTTCTGCAGCAGTCATCACCTCCTCTTCACTGGTGTCTCCCAGTTTTGGGTCTCTTCGTCTACCCGCTTCTACTGCTTCCAAGCGAGCTGTAAGAACTCTAATTTGTTCCCGCAATCCTTCATCTGCTCCTCTACGTGCACCTCTTCCACGTCCTCATCTTGGCACTTGTCCTTCTGCCATCTTCTTCTAAATAATAAAAAAAAACTGCTCTGATACCAATTGATGGGGCCAGCCCACGTGGTCCCACGCTGACTCAGATTACGTGGACTCACACTAAACCTTGCTGTATTAAGTGATTGTAAATGATTTAAATTCGGTGGTTGATTGGTATTTATGCCGTGGTACCTTCCCGGATCCTCCTTATGACACCTGCCCTCCTCGTGATTGACGAACCCTAATCTCTTTACTGCGCTTTACATCCGCCATTTCGCGCCTGTTCGGTCATTTTGCTCTTTGGAACTTGCTCTGTGGTTTGTTTGGTCCTGGCCGCTTCTGGTTATTCTGCTAGTGGGATGAACCTGTTAAACACTTGCTGGTTTCTTATGGTGAAACAATGTCTTTCGACACGGTCAATACGTTGCCATGGACACTGTTGTATTTGCTTCAGGTTTTCTTGGTAAGCTTCGGTCCCTCTCTGTACATTCAACTGAGTTTTACGACTGCGTGAGCATTGTTTGGTTCTGTGCTTGGTTTAAGCTGTTCGTATGGTCTTTTTGTTAATCTTGTTGGTGATTGCTGGTGATGAAATGGTTATTGCTTCGCTCAGTGGTCGAATTCACAGTTCGAATGCTCCTCAGCTCGGCTTTCCTCCGGCGCTCGCCTCTGTATGTCAGGTAAGGTCTCATTCTATGTTTTATGTCTTCATCCTCTGTTTATTCCGGAACTAACGTTCCGTAGCTCCTTCGTGCTCAAGGATAATTCTTGGTTCTGTTGGCCTGGGTCTCGGCTCACCACAGGTATGAATCCTCTGTTATTCTCATACGCTGTTTCGTTGGTTTGTTTGCAACTTCATGCCATAACTTTCTGTACAGGTTTTATAAGTGGTTTTCAAACCCTAACTCCGCCTTACTCTGTGTTGGCAGGTGTGGCCGTTCCCGTGGATGCGCAAAGGTTACAATCTTTCTTGTCCGGGTAGCTCTGTCTTCACTTTACTTCTTCACAGCGGTTCTTGGTTGAGTTTGCTTGCTTGCTGTTTGCAACTGTGTCTTTATCGATTCTGTTTGTGTGTTGGGTTTTCCCAACCCGTGGCCGTGACTGGGGTTTTGCTGTGAGCTTTCGATAGCTCGGTTCCACGAACCCTCCGTGCACAGTTTTTATATATGTGGGTTTGTACAGGCATACAATGTAACACCTTATAGTATATGAACTTATTGTAAGTGGTTTTGGTTGCTTACCGGTTTCGGCCGTAGTTTGTTTGTCGTTCCACTGTGTTGGTTTGCGCCTTAACGTCTGGTGCTCGGTCTCGGTCTTAGCTGGCTGACAGACTCTTTAGATTTGTAAAAACTCTGCTATTCGGCTTATCTGAAATGAATTTAACACACAGTATTATGCATATACATTTGATTACAAAGGACGTAATTCATAGAGCTAAATGTTTAATTGTGCACTGTATTTGATGAAGGAAGAATAATGTCTGTATTTCTGGTATTCTCTTTTACATATGCTGCTCCTGAACTGAACCCTTCTGGGTTGTTTCGTTTGCCCTTTTGTACAATAGTTTGGGCAGTTGGTTAACTGCCTGGTAGTTATGCTCTTGCAGTTTGTACAGTTGCTCAGGCACACGTTTCCTTTACTATTCGTTTGTTTACATACTTTTGACACTATTCTATCTTTAACATTTATAACTAAATCCTATTACAATAATTAAGACAAACTAAACATAAATTAAAACAACATTGTTTGATGGTGTAATTGACCCTGAAAGAAAATTAAAAAAAAACAATAACTCTGACAGGCTTGCTGTCCAGTTTAATGAAATATTCATCAACCCCAATCTTCTTCAGAAACTTTCTTTGTCCCTTCTCGGTCTTCGCCCTGTCGACCAGATGCTCCTGCATCATGAATGATGTATCTTAGGGAAGCAACATAGATAGACATTCTAGCAAGAAAGTCAATAAGGGCAAAGGAACCTTTGGAGATTGTCTACTCAGATTTATGTGGACCAATGCAGACACCATCAATTGGTGGCAGCCACTATGTATTGACCTTCATAGATGACTATAGAAGGAAGACATGGGTCTTTCTCATAAAACAAAAAAGTGAAGTGTTTGAGCGCTTTCACCAATACAAAGCTCTTGTTGAGAAGCAAAACGAACACTACAGCAATGTCCTTAGGACTCACAGAGTTGGACAGTACATCTCAAATGATTTCCTTCATTTTTTTAGGGAGCATGGAATTCACAAGCAATTTACAACAAGGTATACACCTTAGCAAAATGGTGTAGCGGAAAGAAAGAATAGGACCATTATGGAAATGGCAATGTGCATGATGAAGGAAAAGCATTTGCCAAATGATTATTGGGTTGAAGTTGTTGTTTGTGAAGCATAAATCTTGAATATATGTCCAACCAAAAGCGTTCAGAACATAGTTCTTCAAGAGGTATGGAGTGGAAGAAACCATAGTGTCACCCACATGAGAGTTTCTAGATGTGTTGCCTATGCACATGTCGTGGATGAGTTGAGGAAGAAGTTGGATAGCAAGCGGGGAAAATGTATATTTGTTGGATACAGTGATGAATCCAAAGCATACAAACTCTACAATCCATTAACCAATGTCATAATCAAGAGAGATGTGCAGTTTATAGAAGAGGAAGCATGGGATGGAATTTTAGAGAATAGAGTCAATGTCAAAGTATGTATACCACATGGGGAGAAAGAAGAATTCACAGCAGCAAGTAATTCCTGACTCCCTCTACTCCTATTCAAGTATAACAATGCAGGCACTGAGCAATGCCGTCAATAAATAATAAGACAGATTCGCACAACCAAGCAAGTGCTTCTTGAAGCACACCACAAAGCTCAACACCAAGTGATATTTCAAGCCCATCTTCAACAATCACAAGAAGACCAAAATTCAGAAATTTAAATGAAATTTATCAGCAAGATAAAGTTGATAGTAGTGGTGGTCTGAATTCCTTATTTGCATTATTTTTTCATGTAGATGACCCAATAAATTTTGAAGATGTAGTCAAAGAAGAAAATGGGTTGTGGCAATGGAAGAGGAAATAGAAGCAATAGAAAGGAATGACCCATGGGAGTTAATGAGCCTTCTTAAACGAAAACATGTCATTGGAGTGAAGTGGCTCTACAAGACTAAAAGTAACATTGAGCGAAAGATTGAAAGGCAGAAAGCAAGGCTAGTAGTCAAAGGGTACAAGCCCGAGCATGGGAGAGATTATGTGAATATATTGTGCCAGTGGCGAGGATAGAGATAGTGCCAAGAGTTGTGGCTATTGTAGCACATCATAAATGGAGAGTGTATCAAATGCACATAAAGTCAAAGTTCTTATGTTGTGGAACCTATGTTTATGAATTAGAAGGCCAAGAAGACAAAGTGTATGGTTGAGGAAAACTCTTTATGGGTTGAAACAACCACCGCACCATGATACATTAAGGATAAATGCCTACTTGTTGGATAATGGTTTTGACAAATGTGATGGTGAACCCACTGTTTACATCAAAGACAGAAGGTAAGATTCTCATTGTCATTTTATATGTAGATATGATTTCTTCATTGCTTATTTCAAACAAGTCATGAAAATAGAATTAGAAATCAATGACTTGGGATTGATTGTTAAGATATTTTTGGGCATAGAATTGAAACAAACAGAAAATGACATTTTTATTTCAAAAACTTATGTATCAACCAATTGCTTAAAGTGTATTTCTTTATATACCTATTTAGTACTACACTAAGTAGGAATGCATGCAGCTTTGAATGCATTGGAGTTTTTAAAGCTAAGAGCTGAAGATAATATGTGAAGGTTAAAATAGTTATAAAATTTTATTTCTAATGGCAAGAATTTTGATTTCCAATCTTTGTGTATACATTTAACTTAATATTTTCATGTTTTGTTATATATATATTATTTCTAACATAAATTATTAAAATAAATTTCAATAATAATCTTTTATCGAGCAGAACACTGGTGAGATTACTTCAAATCTATTTGAAATACCAAGACTCCAAAAAATGAAGTAGAAAAAGTAATTGAAAAATTCTTATTCGTAATAAACCAATATACCAATCAATATACCACAGGACTTAATCATAAAGCAAACACAACATTTCATTATAAAATAAACAGTCTTAAGGGAACTGTTTCCCAAAACTCCAATGACAGTTTAAAATTAAGGTACCTGTTTGCCAACACTCTAATGGCGGAGAGTTTAAACTGTTTGCCAAAATTATAATGACAAAGAGTTTAAAATTAAGGGAACTGTAGGAATAAGTGTGTCAGAGTGGCATGTTCATTTCTCCTAATACATAAGCCAAGGCAAGTAGCATGAAGAAATTGCAGGGCCTTTTGCCTAACCTACAACAAAGCATAAGAAAAACTGGAGTAGAAAAAGTAATTGAAAAATTCTTATTCGTAAGAAACCAATATATCAATCAAAATTACCACAGGACTTAATCATAAAGCAAACACAACATTTCATTATAAAATAAACAGTCTTAAGGGAACTGTTTCCCAAAACTCCAATGACAGTTTAAAATTAGGCTAACTGTTTGCCAAAACTCTAATGGCAGAGAGTTTAAACTGTTTGCCAAAATTATAATGACAGAGAGTTTAACATTAAGCGAACTGTAGGAATAAGTGAGCCAGAATGGCATGTTCATTTCCAGTAATACATAAGCCAAGGCAAGTAGCATGAAGAAATTGCAGGGCCTTTTGCCTAAGCTACAACAAAGCATAAGAAAAACGAGTAACAGAGGAAGGCGCATTCATGTTTTGGAGACAGCAAAACCAAAATTATTTTCCAAGCCCTACAAATAAAGTTCGAAGTAATAGAGTCCATAACTTTGAGAAATAGATTGACTGATCAAACCAAGGTCCAGCTTCCTCCGTTCCAGTCCTGAGCGCGACGAAGGTCGGTAACGCGATATGCCGTGAGAGATTTACTTTCGGGGAAGTGCACCAACCAAAACTCCTCCCCACAGAAAAGCCTTCTCACGACGAATCCATGCCACCAGCAGTCTTTGTCGTAGGCTTCGACGAATAATCCTTCTGGTAAAGGAACAGGCAACGGCGTTTGAGGCGGAATAGGCCTCATATTATCCTGATGCACCTTCTCTACCAGTGCTTCTCCATTATACCATCTGAAGTTGTCCAACTCTATGCTGTAACGAGCGCCGCGGCCTCTGGGAGTTTTGACAGTTCCTTCAAGCCAAGCTCCGTCGAATGCTTTATTCTCGCTGCGAAACTCCACTTTCATTCCTTCCGTCCATTCCATTCTCTCGTTTACTGTTTACTGAAACAAATCACCAGCTCTTTTTTCTTTTTACTGGCAGTGACTATAGTCATTTTTGGTTGCTATTTCATTGCCATTTTAGAAGTAGTCTAACTCATCACTTTTATTCAAGAAAAACAGTAGACTTTAGCTCTTGATAAATGTCTACATCTCAAACCAAATCAACACTTAACCAAGCAAAAACAATTTTAAGATATACTTTAAACCCTAATATCAATATCTTATTATCACACACAAATTACTCATTATAAAAAAAACTATTAAATTTATTTGACAATTTTGTTTTAACTTTCCCATTTATTTTGAGGGCGTAAATTTATTGTAATCCAAAGTTTAAAGGATAAACTTTTCGCAACTTACGTATTTCAGAGAGTTCTATCAGTGGAAAAAGGAAAAAAAAAAAATCACATAAAAAACCCGCCCCAAAAGAACCACATTTCCCATAAATATATGAAAAATATTTTCTGTTTCCCAGATTCCAGAACCATACGCATATGGACCGTAGCTGTGGAAATTGCTTACCAAGACTAATAGCCGCTACCCAACCTTTTCATTATTAGTATTAACTCATACAACTATACTTGTTGAGTATTATATTCCTAGTGGAATCTTTCTATTCGTTTTGTTTATCTACTTGCAAATAGAATGAGAATCACCCAAACTGTGGTGACTATTCATGGGTACTATATACAATGCCAGACTATTCATGGTTACTATATGCAATGCGATTTCATTAGATAGTCAACGAGATGAATTAGGTGAAGTACCTGAACTGTCTATTTATCGGTCCTAGATCCACGCTGGGTTGGGCTTCCTCGAACCTAAATGAATGTTTAGTTTTTTTTGGGTTATAAAACTCTCTATTTATCGGTCCTAGATCGATGCTGGGTTGGGCTACCTGGAACCTAAATGAATGTTTGTTTTTTTGGTTATAATAATTTCTAAAACCAGGGTCGTCTAAAGAGAAGATCTCAAAACTTGATGATCAAAGAGTATAAATCTGAAATAGGCAGGATATAATTTGCGCAGAAATCATCAAATGATTGTTTAACTCGACTACCTGGAATGTAAGTGAACACTGGGCGCCGATTTAGTTATAATAATTTCTAAGATCAAGGTAGTTGAAAGAGAAGATTATAAATATTGTTAATCAAAAAATATAAATCTGAAATATGTACAAATCAACCAAACCGGCTACATACCTTGATGAGAAAGTTGTTGCTGTCTACACACTGGGCACTGCAGCTTTTCACCACCTGCCTCCACACAACAACAATATTTAGTTATTTTTACTGATGTGTGAAAAAATTATTAGAATTGTATCCCTTTAAATAGGTCACAATAGTGAAGAATACCATGGGTTGTAAAAACCCAGAGTCTAATAATTTGATAGAGTCAAAATTTTTACCTAATCGAAAATTGACTAATGGGAAATTGACAAAATCTTTTCAATATTAATATAGATAATATAACCATGGTATATATCCATATACCAAGTGTCCATAGAGATCAAATCTATTTATTATTTTTCTTTTTTAGGCACATGTTATTGATCATATGTATTGGACCATGGTATTAGGGAGGGAGTCAAATAAATTACTAATAGATGGTATTGCGGCATGGTATTAATTCATGGTATTAATAATCCATAGTATTGCCACATGGTATTAATCCATCGTATTGTAACAAACCCTATTTACTTTTTTTTCTTAATTATTAATTTTATTTTATTTTTGTTGGAATAAAATTTGACACCGAGAAATATTTACATACCAAGATAGGATAAGACAAGTCATTACAATATCTCTTTCACATTGGGTTAATGACGAGCACAAGGCAATAAATAAAATTGACTTAGTATAACTAATAGATGAACTTTTTTTGGTATTTTTGTTCAAAATCGGGTACAAATATTTTAAAACCAAAATTTTAAGTTGTTTAATACTTTTGGAAAATATAATTCCTATTTTTGTGTGGCGTGTTTCTAGGATTTCCAACCTTGTTCTAAGAAAGATATTTCCAAACTAAATATGGTACTTGGCCAAACAAAATCATATGACTAGGTTACAACCTCAAGAAGTTGGCTGCACAGCTAACCCAATGTGGCCCACAAACTCTTGGTGTTCCATCTCCTATTGTTAGGATTTGGTTATTTATAGTTTTCTATTGTTGTTCAATAATAAAAAGGTCATTTAGCCTCATTGTAACTCAAGAGGTGTATGTAGCTACCACATCTCTTGTCACAGATAAGCTACCATCCCCCAAGTTTTCATTTTGTATGTAAGCATATTTCAAGTCTTTGATATTAATGAAATGAAAATTTATTTCTACTGAATCTCTGTGTTTTTTTTTATATGTATTATTTGTGTTCTTATATAAGTCTAGATCATATGTAGAGGAAAAAAAAAACCATTTCCTATCCATTATATAATATATAAAGTAAAGGCTAGCCAAACAATCTATTAAATTTCCATGGTAAGAGGGACCATTTCATATAAATTATATAAAATAGAATCATAACAATGAATAACTAATTATAAATTATAAATAATTCATTCCAACTTTACATGTACAAAAAAATTAATTACTTAACTTACAATATATTTAAAAATATAAAAAAAAAATCTACCATAATTTAATCAAAATACATAAATGGCATAATTAACCTACCAACTCACAAGATGTCAATAGATATCCAAAGTTTTATTACGTTATTCATCAAAATATTAAGTTATTACAATATGGATGTTTGGTAATTATTAAAATTTAGTATATAAAGGACTAATGACTTCAATTCTCTAATGTTTTCTACTACGAAAACTAGGGTTTGGCACTAACAACAATCATGGTTGTGTCAAGAAAGGGCTCGAGTACCCCCTCTAGCGAAACCATGTCAAAAAGGTGGAAAGGACAAAAGTCTTTCTTCACCAAATTCAAAAATCAATGTACATTCAAGAAATCCTAAGCCACCCATTGAAGAGATAGAGGGGGAGGAAATGGCACCAGGCACCAACAAGGCAATAAAACTATAGGTAAAGATTCCAACTCTAAAGATAACAGACATTGAGGTAATTGCTTACAGAGAATCCATGCAAGAACACACCATCGTTTGTAAGTTCATCAATTTTTGGCCCTCTAAAAAAGTGCTAAAGTGGTGGCAACAACAAAAATGGCGCCCCAAGAGAGGCATAAAGATCCATCTTTGGTCCAAGAGTTTCTTCGTAATGATCTTCGATCTACTTGAATACCATGATCGCATCATTGAAGGATTCCCTTGTCACTCCAACTCAACATGTTTTTACATGTAGTAGTTGAAGGAAACTTTTAGCCCAAAGAAGGAAGATTTCACGAGAGTGCCATTCTCGATTAGACTCTATTCACTGCCAACAGACTAATGGAAATCCTCAATCTTAAGAAAAATAGGAAAAAATATTAGGGAATACATTAACATGTTAGAGGGAACCTAATTAATGCATTACATCTCCTATGCAAGAATTTTTTTTACATGGACATCTCAAGAACCCTCGAAAAAAGAAATAAATCTCATTTTCTGAGATGAGGCATAGATGCAAAACATAGACTATGAGCATATTTCATTTCTCTTTAGAAAATTATATGAGCATGGGCATATCTACCAATATTTTCCTCAGGACACTTCACCATTAACTAATCCCCAACCAGAACAAGGTGTGAATGATCAAGGGTTTACCAAGGTAACCTCTTAAAATAAACAAGCTAGGAAAAATCAAGGTAAATCAACCTCATCAAGCCAAGCTAACATAAAAAAACTACTACAAGTGCTTTGGACGTGACTGATAAATGAAGAAAAGGAAAGAGCCCTATTCCTAACCCACGAAACTTCTAAATGAATCTAATCTCGTGCAATATAAGATGTCTTAATGGACCTACAAAAAAAAGACTTCTAAAATAGAAAATTATGATTGACAAGCTAGAAATTATTTTCCTCGGGGAAACAAAACTCGGTTTAGATATTATTCCCTCCTTACAAAATTAATGTTGGAAAGGATATGGGAATGTTGCCAATGTTGCAAAAGGAACAACAGGAGATCAAAATATCCTTTAGAATGAAAGTTTAATGAATCTTAAAACAACAATATTTGCACCCAATATTTTGTCCATTGTCTTTCAACTCACTGGGTCAGTTGAAATCCCTTGTGTTGCTAACATGTATGGACCTCATCGAGGAAAGGAAATTATCAGCATGCTAAAAAGCCTAAATAAGATGCAAGGAGTAATCCCACGTACCCATAGGATCATAGGAGATGACTTCAATATGATCACTAAGTTGAATGAGAAAAGGAGGCCTCACAAAGTTGGACAGAGATGTAGAAGCCTTCAAAGAAACCATAAATAGTTTGGAAATGGTGGATGTGGAAAAAATTGATGGAATATTCACCTGGAAAAATAAGAGAGGAGGAGAAAGGAAAAATTCCTCCAGGCTGAATCATTTTCTCATTTTAGAATCCATCCTCTTCGCCAACCATGAAATTGAAGAAACAATTATCCCTTTTACAAGCTCAGATCACTCCCTAATGGTGTTAGAGATTCAACCACTTGGAACCCCCAGGAGCAAACCATTTGAGTTTGAGGCATTCTGGAATGAGGGTCGTGAATACCAAACTAGAATAAAGGAGTGATGGGATGATGACCTTCAATTAAGAGGCTCAAAAGATTATTGCTTCGAACAAAATCTTAAGCATAATAAAAACATAATCAAGAGATGCAATAAGGAAGTTTTTCAGGACATGCTCAAGGAAAAGGAATATCTATAAAACCACATGGAGATGCTCCAATAGTACATCATCCTTAATGGTAACCCGACTCGACTACTAAAAAAAGAAATAGTTGCATCAAAAATGAGAATTGAGAGCCAATCAGAGTGAATCCACAATACTTGAGTACCAAATGTCGCTCTGAATCCTTGATACACAACTTCATGTGAAGGGTATGGAAAACATTTGTGAACTCCGACACATCTTGGTCCCTTCCTTACCGCAACGTAGTCCACTTTATTTATTTATCTTGATAGCTCTCGACAGGATGATATTATTCCTTGATGGCATCTGAGAAAGATTTCCAAGTGGGTGGAGATTAAAATAGTGAGGATTCTATCTTATTGTTTTGATTACAGTAGGTTACCCACTAGTCCTTCACATGTGGGAAGACTTTTAGGAGTGAAAAAGTAATCTTGTCTTGATTTGAAAAGTCATGAACTCGAAAATATCCTTCAAAAAAATTTAACCATCTCTCTATGATGTTTGCATCTATCCAACCTTCAAATATGGGAATTTCAAAGTTAGTTTGTACCTTAAAATGAGTGGTGCCTCCAGAGTGGTTGTTGGATGAAGATGCATAACCTATGGGTAGTCGCTGAAGGATCTCGAAAAAGTTATCCATCATCGCGTTCTGTTTTCTCTCAAGGTCTCCCTCGAGGAATATTTGAAAGGATCTCCTACCCCTTCATCTTTCTTTTCTTTTTCTGTGGGTGGTAATCAAGGTTTGCGAGGCTCGTCTTTTAAAGGTTCAACTTGTTCGAGCCCCACCCCCACTTCTTATACACTAACCTCATTCAGGCCATGCAAAGAAAAACAGAGAAAGAGCATACCCCTATGATACCACTAATATGGACTTATGCAGGAACACAACAAAATACAAATATACACATAAATAAAAAGATGCACCAGAAATAAAACTTCATTCATTAATATCAAAGAACTGAAATATGCTTACATACAGAAATGGGAATAAACTAGCTTGGTGATGGTAGCTTATCTTTGAGAAGAGATGTGGTAGGTACATGCTTTTGAAATATGTTACAATGAGGCTCAAGGGCCTTTTTATTATTGAACAATAATGGAAAACCATAAAAATTCAAAACCCTAACTATAGGAGATGGAACACCGAGAGTTTATGGGCCCCATTGGGTTTAGTTAGGAAGCCAACTTCCTCGGGTTGTAACTTGGTCATATTATCTCTATGTGGTGCATAGGTTACCTCATTGGAAATATATCTCTCAGTAACACAAGATTTACCATAGGCCCCTACCTACAATTATGGGTTTGTTGTGGTCCTCAAAAACAAGTCGTTTAGCGAGTCAAAACTGCTTTGGAAGTTCATGACCTGAGAAACTGCTAAAAATAGCAAATTTTTCTATAAACAAGGAAACTAATGAAACTGACTAGACATCTAGGGCAGGTGGCCACCAACATCCACTTGGATTAGGTGCAGAGATTTTTTATTGATGGATAGGAAAAGAGCCTCGATCGAGGACACCCTCGAGCCTTAGCAACTTCAAATATCCACCCATCCAATTGTCAACAAAGTCTGTGAATTGCTTCCCAAAGCCATATTTTTGGTTCTCTAGTAAGAATGCAATGCTTATATTTTCAAAGAAATTCAAGTCATATAGGTAGTTCTCCTTACTAGGGAGAGGATGATTATTCAAGGCTCTCTCTCGGCTTGATAACTCCTTCCACTGTAAGGACTTCCTCGAACATTAGACACGAGAATACTTCAGCTCATACAGCTTGAGCAAACGCAAGCCTCTGCCCCAAAAACCTCTTAAGTCACCCCAATCATTCTAGAGAAATGGTCATCCCCTAACACAAATGTTTGTAAGCTAAAATTCGACGAAGCCTCATGGGGTAATCCTGGGAAAGTAGGATTTGGAGGAGTTTCAAAAAATCATTCTAGGGACATGCAATGGATGTATTTTGACAAAATAGGGCACAACATGAAAAATGTTGCAAAATTGCAAGCGTTGGAGTAAGGTATTGAATTAGACAGGTTCTATAACCCTCTGTCATTGATCGTGGAAGGGGACTCGACCATGGAAATACATGTTGCAATGAAACCCTAGCATGGCACTTAGGTTAATAAGGTCACCACCAATTGGAGAATATCTAATCTCCTCTAGCACACCAAAGGCCACATCGACAACCTGCTTTCAAGCGATCAAAAGAAAAACAAAATCACTAGCCGAAAAGTTGTCAAACACATCAAGATATGGACTTGAGGTCATGTATTCTAGTGCATGGCATGGGCCAACTACCAACACAATGTGCAATGCTTGTGAGGACATTAATCCCAAGGACATATCAAAATATTTCCCATAAGGAGCGAATCTAGTAGAGCTCCCTCCAATAGAATTAGTCATGATTTTCAAGGACAATTGAAATGAGGGAAGTGTTCTCGAATATCTCACATTCTCCCTCCCATTCAGGGATCTTAATACAATCTCAAACATAGGAAACATGAGCTTCTTAAGATGATCTTAACACAACCACCATTCCTCTCCAAACAAACATTGCACACATCACTTTGTTGCCTAGGAAAGCTTCACGATACAAGTGACGGGGAGGCGTAATGATGTTTCCTAATCAATTGTGGATTACTAAATATAAGGGAGCTCAACGCAAGTCATAATTCTAGCTTTAGCAGCTGAAGTATCCCCTTCCTACTCTCGCACTTCGGAATTTACCTGTCATTCTATTTCACCACCCATTGTTCTCATTCACCTTGGATCTATAAGATGGATCCCCGCGCTCACACCAACAAAGCCTCCTCCTCTGACCAAAGGGGTAGGGTCCATGGAAAAGGTATATGGAGATAGGACCATGTGCAACCTACAACCAGAGCATAATGAGTTCTAAAACATTCATTACATGAGACATTAATGCATAATCTTTATACCTTATAGGTGGTTGAATTTGACGTGATGACCTCCTTAGAGTTTTACTACTTTCATCCTTCTTCCTGCTTTGTGGAGTCCCTTGTTCTCTTCTTGGAGAGTAATGACTACTAGATGCTTCTTGCTCTTGAACCTGTACCTCTTGATGTACCTGTTCATGTTCATGTTCAAAGCTTGATTCTATTTTGACATAATGATCAATATCATGCCATACACCTTTGTTATTCATTTTATCACCTTCATCTACATTTCCATGAAACACCACATCCCTATGTGCAAGAAATCTATGTGAAGTAGGATCAAACAACTTGTATGACTTTTGATCATCACTATAACTAATGAATGTGCACTTAATTGATTTTGCATCAAGTTTTCTTCTTTCATTTTTTGGAATATGAGCAAATGCCTTGCATCCAAAAACTCTTAAATGATTCACTTTTGGTTTATATCCATAAAATGCTTCAAAAGGTGTTTTTAGTTCTAAAATTTTGGTTGGACTCCTATCAACAGTATTGATGGCTTTAGCCCAAAAACCATTAGAGATATTTTTACCTTCAAGCATACTTCGTGCATATTCCACTAGTGTTCTCTTTTTCCTCTCAGAAACTCCATTTTCTTGAGGCGTATGAGACACTGTAAATTTTTGTATAATCCCATGACTTTTGCAATATTGATTAAAAGCTCTTGATTTGTATTCTCCCCCATGATCATATAAAAATTTTGATATATTTCGGAGTTTGTTTTTCCACCATGTTTTTGGATTCCTTATAGTATTCAAAAACATCACTTTTCTTTCTTATGAAATAGACCCAAGTGTATCTAGATCTATCATGAACAAAAATAATAAAGTACAATGCTCCTCCAAGAGATCTAGTTTGCATAGGTCCACATACATTAGTATGAATTAATTCAAGTACTTCTCTTTGGCTTTTTCCTTCATGTATAAGAAATTACTCTCTATGTTGCTTGCCAAGTGCACATGCTTCATATTCAACATGATTATTCTTCATAACATGAAGACTTTCCACTATTGTTTTTATTTGAAGTAACATTAAATCATTGTGATTTAAATGCCCATACCTTTGATGCCATAAATTTTCTGTTGACATTGTTGTATTCTCAAGCCTTGTCACAGGTTCCCTATAACATAAAATTTATAGGTTCCCTATAAAAGTTATAGGTCACGTGAAGATCTACTGCAGACACATTTGGGAACTTGTAGAAATCTGCATCTAGGTTTCGAACTATGTTTACACGGTGGGGGGGCGTGGGGGAATTATAGCTTATTATAGTTACACTCCTTCTCTCTATGTTAGTCCCTTTGTTCATTATGCTGAGGCCCCAAGAACCTCTGATCTGCATCTAGATCTTGTGACCAAAATATTTTTGTGAACCTATGACAAGAAGTGAGAATACCTCCCACCTACAAATTTAGATTGCACACAATGGTTGCAGATAGCCAACAAGAACTAAGGATAGTCTCACCTACAAATTCAGATTGCACACAATGGTTGCAGATAGCCAACAAGAACTAAGGATAGCTTGATTGTACACAACGCTGAAGAGAGCCAACACTACAACGATTTTTCTCAATCAAAACATAAAAAACTTGGGAGCAACACCGTGACAACAAGATCTCATAACCTTCACGGATTTGAGCCCTATTTCTTTGAGATTTGAAGTCTCACTAGATCTCCCTCTCTAGCTTGATACCATATTAGAAAATCAGAGAGGCGCACAAGAATGAAATCAAATCTCATTGATCAAATCTCATTAATCAACTCTTTTTGGACATACCATTTCTACATTATTCCAACATTAAATTTATTTATAATTTTAAATAATTTTCTCTTAGAGCTAGTTTGCTACACCCATGGATGAGGATCCAATTGATAAGAAATGCAGAAGACATAAGTTTAGACAAACACACGGGAGCTCACAGGTGCAGATCACCAAGAGCTCCCACCAGCAAATGCATTCGCTTTACTTATTCATTAATCATCAAGAATTAAATAGATACATAGGCAAAACAGATTCCTAATTAATAGGAACTAAATGTCAAATAAAGAGAAAATCATAACTAAGTAACCCATTCTCCATTAATTTCTAACATCCACCCTTAATGGAGAAAGGGATTTTTAAACAGACCTAAAGTGTCCCTAAACAAATCAAACTTCAGTCTTCCTAGTGGCTTAGTGAATTGTGGTTCCTGTGTCCTTGGACACCGAAGGAGATTGAGATAGCGAATCGAAGGATTCATGCATAGGCGATTGTTCTCCTCTTATTTCTTCAATCATCTTCACAACATGACTCATCTTCGGGCGTTGCTCAGAGGGCACGGACACACAGACCATTGCGATTTGAGGCATGCCCACCATTTCCTCCTCGATGTTCTTGTACCTCATGAGTTCTAGATCAAATACCTCGGCTGTCCATTCTTCCCTCACAACAGATTGTACCCACTTGGGAAGATCTATGCTTTCATCAGATGCGTGTGTCTTTCCTTCATATAGTCTTACTTCAGCTTGAGCACCCACCGATCTAAGTGCATCAGCAAAATTTGTGCTGGCTTCCGATGGAATAGAGTAATCCCCTGTGCCATGTAACAGAAAAATAGAACTGTATAGGCCACGCTTGTGGAAGTGATCAATTAAATTCAATAGATTGTACCCACCAGAGATACCAAAATAAGCATTAATCTGAGAGACACTCCATGTAAGACCTGTTATTTCAGTTCCTGCTTCTTTTATCGCTTGATGCACCAGTGCACAAGCAGCAATATGTGCACCAGCTGATTGTCCAACTAAATAAATCCTATTTGGATCACCCCCATATTCAGCAATATTGTTGCATACAAATGAAATCCCCTGAGATGCATCTTCAACCATGTCACTGATAGTACCTTGAGGAAAGTTTCTGTAGTCAATGCATGCAACAATGACATTTCTTTCAACTAATTCTTGTCCCAGGAGAGAACCCCAAGCTTTATACCCAATGATCCACGCACCACCAGTTATGAAAGCTACCACTGGTTTTGGTTCATCCATATTCTCTGGTATATACAAATCCAACCTGTTTCTAGGTTCCTCCCCATAAACGATGCTTCGGTGAACACGTTTTGAAAAATAGTAATAATAAGCAATTTGGATAAAGCCAGGCATAAGGAACATTGCGTAACAGCCAAGAGCAAGGAACTTTATAATCCATCTATAACCTAACCCGAGATATGCGAGCAATCTGAAGGCTAATCTGGTGATCAAATAGGTCTCTGCGGCAGCATGCCCGACGTCTTGCCTGAACGACCGCTGTCTCTCTGGCCGAAAGCCATAAATATTACTATCGCTCGCAGTCCTCCACCTCCTGTTATTAAAACTATTATTTGGAGTCGTCGAAGCCACTAATAATGGAGTATCTGACCCTTCGTCTAACAGGGATAGGTGACGGGAAAGCGTCGTCTGGTTCTTCATCTCCAGACTCGACGGGGCCAAAACCGATGCCGAATTGGGAACCACCGTGGGAAGAATATCCAGGCTCTCGTCGTGAATTTCGCTGCTGTGGTTGGTGTCGGAGTCGATCTTCATTTTCTTCGGGTTTAGGGGCCGGGATAGCAATTGAAACGGAAGCATTCGGGTGTGAAGCGCTCCAATTACCTTCTCAGCAGGTACCATTGATGATGGATACCTGCTGTCCCGGCTCCTTTCAGCAGACTTATTTGACGTCATCAAGGCTTGTTGAGGCGTACTTTTCACATCCAACTTGTAGAGTCCTCCTATGCGAATACCTGTAGCAATGGGCTTCATCTGATCCAACAAATCTTTAATAATGCAATAAGATTTAAAAAATTCTACCTTGAGGTCCTGATCTGTAATCTTGGACACAGAAATTAGGTTCTTCTTAATGCCAGGAACATACCACACATCAGATATATTCCTGATCTTACCATCAGGCAGAGTAACAAGGACATCTCCATGTCCCTTGATCTCGTACCCACTATTATCTCCAAGATAGACTTTTACTCGAGTGTTGGATTCTTTAAAATTTCTGAACCATTGCTTTTTACCTGACATATGCGAGGAGGCTCCAGAATCCATGATCCAAATATCTGATTCATCCTCCTTAGTAGCAGTGTCACCCTCGGCCATAAATAGTCTAACATCCAGATTCTGATCTGGGTCTGTATCTGCATCTGCATCTGCCAAATGACCTGCATGCCTTTTCTGATTGTACCTCTCTTGATTTGCCTTCTTCTTGCGACAAAATTTAGCAATATGGCCTATCTTACCACAATAAAAACATTCAGGAGTAGAGTCATTTCTATACGAGGTCGTACCTTGTGGTGTCATTTTTGATGTGTTGCCCCTCGTCTGATCAGCCATCACTCTCCCTTTTGACTTGAACTTTGTTATCAATGCAAGATCTGGATCTTGAGGCTTGAGAGACGACCTCCTTTCCTCTTCATGTAGGGAAATTCCAGTAAGCTCTTCAAAACTTGGAGGCTTTTCCCTTGCATTCAATCCAGTTATAAACATCTGATAGTCATCTGTCATATCGTTCATGGTGATTGTCACCAGATCATCATTTTCCACGGTTTGACCGATATCAGATAGTTTATCTTTAACTTCCTTTATCCGAGATAAGAATGACGAAACAGACTCATTCTCCTCCATCTTGATTGAGACGATCTTCTTCCTGAGGAACAAGGTTCGGTTGGTGTTCTTGATTTCATACATGTCTTTGAGAGTTGTCCATATCTCATTCGCTATCTTGCAATCCCGAATATGAGGGATGATGCAATCTTTAACTGACAATTTTAGTAGGACCTTTGCCTTCAGCTCCCTTTTCTCCCATTCTTGAGTTGTTGCATTCGTTCCACCATTTGCAAGAGTTGGCTTACCTTCATCACCGATGACAATGTTGTAGGTATTCGGACCTTCAAGCAAAGTCTAAAGCTTAAATTTCCAATTTATGTAATTGGAACCATCCAATTTGCTGCTTTCATTTAAATAATCCGCCTTCTGAGAATTCATCTTTGAAAAAAGAACAGGCTACCCAAAAACTTAAAAAAACGAACAACTCTCGCAACAAATTGAATATGATTGAATTACAACAGTTGTGAAATACAAATTATGAATAAAAAATATGACTGTAGCCTATTGAAAAAAATCTTTTTTCCTGTGTGTTTAGCAGACAAAGTTTCTGCATCAGGCGAAGGTCACTAGTGTTGAGAAAAGTAGCGCAAATCACAGCAACCGAATCCCAACGCATCCGAACCAAGATGAGACGATTTTTGCCCAAATGCTCAACCCGAGCAACACAATCCCAATGGCGCCAAAGCAGAGATCAGAGGATCGCCCACATGCCCTACCCTTGCAAGATAATCCGAATCGCTTGGTAGGACCAGAAGCTAGTCAAGAAGATTGCTCGGAGCCGATGTGACAGAGTCCAGATCACCAACAAGATCCACAGGCTAAACAAGAAGAGTGCTCAAATGAACGACTCTCACCACACCGAAATCCAGGTGAACTGGAGGCAAACGAAGAAAATCAGCCAACTGCCCGAACCGGGCCACAGAAACGTGATCTTCGGCAAGACCGATTAAAACCCGTGAAATAGATACTGAATGTAGCAACTGTAGCGTAGATCACAGATCCTTCAAGGGATCGAGCAATGTTCTCACACCGTTGCCTTCTCCAAAACGCAACCTCCAACATATCACCAGCCCAATTGACAGCTTCGATCTAGCCTGCGATTCCTCTCGCTAGCCCGCAACAGCGAGTCCATTCTGTCTCGATCCCGCAAGAGCGAAGAGAAAACGAAAAAAATGTTGCGAGCAGAAAGCGACAACAACTTACCATACATCAACAAATTACCACGCAGTGGTGTCTTCCTCGACAGTTCCGGCTTCCTGCGGCCTCCTCAACAGTCCTGACCGCCTCTCTTTGCATGGAGCAGCGATCCACTAACAATCCAAAAACATAACAATGGATCTCCAAAACACATACCTTCCCCTTTCAAAGTGGGCGTGATTCAACAATGATTCGCTCACCCCGTTCTTGGACAGAAAACGCGTAAGCCCAGAAGTGAATCGGCGCGACTCCTTCAAACGCGTGGTCTCTCTCCACTGAGGGTTACAGGCATTCTTTAGCCGTGTAGCTCTGATACCATGATAAGAAATGCAGAAGACAGAAGTTTAGACAAACACACGGGAGCTCACAGGTAAAGCTTATTTCCTTCTATAAATAGTTAGTACTAATTTCGGAATGTCAGAATGCTCTTAGCTTTAGTACTAATTGTGGAATGTATACAGCTTTGAAGCCATTTGGATTTCTTAAAGATGAGAGCCTAAGATGATATAAGAAAGAAAATAATTATTGTGAAAGCTAAAATAATTAAATTTCATTTCAATAGTAAAAATGTTGACCATCATACAAATTTATTTATTTTAATATTTTGATGCTATACCTATATGTATTAATATTATATATATATATATATATATTATTATAATAAATTTCAATAATTTTTTATGCAGTAGAATAAAGATAGGATTAACCTTAATTTATTCCCAACACTAAAATTTTAAAGACCAAACTATAATATAGGTAAAAATACTTGCAAATAAATTTCAGACATCAAAAAGAAAATATAACTATGATTTTACCATCAATATACCATATTACTTAATCATAAAACAAACAAAACATTTCATTATAAAATAAACACGGTCCGAAGGGAACTGTTTGCCAAAACTCTAATGACAGTTTAAAATTAAGGGAACTGTTTACCGAAACTCTAATGGCAGAGAGTTTAAACTGTTTGCCAAAATTCTAATGACAGGTTTTAAAATTAAGGAAACTGTATGGAATAGGTATAAAATACATATAGCATACATAAAACTTGTTTTATCCTAACAAGTGACAGTCAAGATTATGCACAAGAGAGGATCATTACAATTTTTCAGGTAAAAAATAGAGTTGAACAAGTATGTGAACATATATTAAGAAACAGATATTATCAGATTGTTTCATATAATGTGCAAGAGCAAAAAAATCTGACAGAGTTGAGCAAGTATGTGAACATATATTGAGAAACAGATATAATGTGCAAGAGCAAAAAAATCTGTTGATGAAAGACATCATCTACGAAATAGAAACCACTTTGCAGAGGACACTGTATTTGCTGAGTGGCCAGGCCAGAACAAAACCATTAACAGGAAAAAAAACCATGCATAGTAAGACAAAGCAATAGTATACAGAATGAACACTAAGTATCACCAGAAAAGAAATCTTCAAAATTGTAGATGCAGTTCTCCCACTGGATGACCATATGCCATTTGCCAAGATCTTGTAATAAGCCCTTCTTTGATAAACAGTCTGGTTGCTTATTTTATAACCTGTCTATATGCTGAATTGTGTATCCTTTTCTGTGATTGCCAGCAGGTCTCAATCAGTTTCATCCATCCGGAAAGAAAAGGAATTTTTATAGACAGCTTTAGTAGAACATGATCAATTATAACTTTGGAATCTCCATGAATGTGTAAATTTGGAATATATAGAAAATGACTAAACCATAGAAGACCCCAAAGAACCATAGCTTATGTTTTATTATTTGTTTCATACCAATCAAAAAACCCCAAGCACATGTTACATTTTAACCCACTCCATCCATTGGAAATTGTAATTAAAAAAAGCCATTGGAAATTGTAATAAAGCTTGACGATTTCTACTACGGACAACAACGAGAATCTATTAGCATTGTTGGATCAATTTACAAATAGAACGAGAATCGCCCAAACTGTGGTGACAATTTATAGGTAACTAGATACAGTGCAATTTATTTGATAACTAAACAAATGAATTAGGTAAATTGCTCAAACTGTCACTATCTGTCACTATTTATCGGTCCTAGATCCATGCTGGGTTGGGTTACCTTATCGGTCCTAGATCCATGCTGGGTTGGGTTACCTCAACCTAAGTGAATGCTTGGTTCCAATTTTAATTATAATAATTTCAATGTTAGTTATAATAATTTCCAAAATCAGGGTAGTGCAAAGAGAAAATTACAAAAAGCTTGATAATCAAAGAATATAAATCCGAAATATGCTCCTCCCATCTAACTGAATGCCTGGCTCTCATTTTGGTTATAATTATTTCTCGGATCAGGGTAGTTGAAAGATTATAAAAGTTGTTAATAAAAAAAAAAACGCAAATTTGAAATATTTAAGAATTAATGAATACAGATTCAAAATACGCACTAGATACCTTGATGAGAAAGTAGTTGTTGTCTTTGGACTTTGCATTGTAGTTATCCACACTCCATCCCAACGCTAAACTTGTTTTAACACACTTATTTTTATTTATGTGTGAAAAATTCATTGAAATTGTATGTCTTTAAGTAGGCTATAATAGAGAATAATACAATGGGTTGTAAAAATAAAAGTCTAATAATTTGGTAGAGTCAAAATGTTTACATACTAGGAAATTGACTAATCCAAAATTGACAATCTCTGTTCAATATTAGAGTAGAGAATATACCACCATAGATCCATATACCAAGTGTCCATAGGAATCAAATCTCTTTCTTATATTTCTTATTTAGGCATATGTTATTGATAATTTGTGGTATTGGCCCATGGTATTAATTCATGGTATTAGGGAGGAAGTCAAATGAATTATAGTTGTTTAATCACATGGTATTAATAATCCAAGGTATTGGACCATGGTATTAACCCATGGTATTGTAACAAACACTATTTACTTTTCTTTTCTTTACCTCAAATATAATTTGACGGAGTCAAATGTTTACATAACAAGATAGGATAAGACAAGTCATTACCAAATATCTTCTAGATAATTTGATTGAGTCATATGTTTAGGTAACAAGATAGGATAAGACAAGTCATTACCAAATCTCTTCGAGAGTGGGTTAGTGAACCCATAATTTGACTCATTGAAATGTTTAAATAACAAGCAAGTCATTACGAAATGTCTTTCACAGTGGGTTAGTAAGGGCCTCTCAGAACAATAAAAAAAATGACTTAGTCTAAGTAATAGATGAAATGACTTTTTTGGAACACTTTTTCTTGTCAATTTAATGCAAAATTTGGTAGAAATTTTTTAGAAGTACAATTTTGAGTTGTTTAATACTTAGAAAATATAATTCCTACTTATTGTTGGTGTGCTCATCAATTCTAGAATGAATTTTTTTCCTATCATCTAAGATTTATTTTGATCCGGTTGTTGCATGGTTGAGATATTCTCTAAACTAACTCATTTTTTGTCCGAGACACTTTCCCTATCTTGTGACAACACTTCATGTATATATGTAATATTATTTCATTAATGTAATAGAGTGTGTGCATTATCAAAATTTATCTTGGTATCAAAGATCTACCTCATGAAAGTGGCCAAGTAAATCCTACGAAGAATAAAGATATATATTTTTTTGTGATGTTGACAACATTGTGAGGGTATCATTGTATTGTTGCCACTATTGTGAGATTAGTATTTGTTGTTTAAATGTTGTTGAAGAGCAAGCCTGGTTGGACATTTTGACCGGGTGAAAGAGCGGAGCCTTGGCGAAGCTTGGAAGGCCCATGGTAGGAGCTCAGATCTAGAGATTGAACTCGAGGGCCCAACCAAACGTGGAAAGCGCTGAGGGTTGCTATTCGATGCATGAGATGAAGTGAATCAAAATCTGGTTGCAGGTTGTGGAGACATGGTGTTGTTGGAAATATTAATCCCAATCAGTGTATTAAAGATAGTGACATCAACTACAAAATTATTTTTTGTAGGTTGTGTATTTGTTTGAAGATGGAAGGACTAATAGGGAACATTCTTAAAAGAAACAAAGAATTTAATCCATTTAATGTAGTTTGGTAATTAGATATGGGCAATCATTCATTCAACGATTATTGCCCACACTCCACAAATCCCTGTGTGATTCTGATCACACTCAACAACAACAATTTAATAATTATTCTCTCTCTCGTGCATTGATGTAACATGTCACATACCCGTGTCTACAAAAGAAATTTTTTTATATATAAATATATATATCAGGGCCTCGGGTAATAACACCTTACCTCCGCTGACTTGATTTCGCATGGACATATAAATTATTACATTTATGATTATACATTGAATATATTCTGCTGACTTGATTACACATGGATATGTATATGGTTTACACATATGATTATATAATGAATGCGCATATATACTATGGTGCAATTTTTGGCTATCGGCTGATTTGGTTAAAGTATTCATGAGCCCTTACGATTTGCACACCTTAGGACCGATGAGGACGAAGGATAGTTTGATTGATTTTTGGTATGTTTGTTTAACTCATGGCAAGTCTATGTATGAACCTCAGCGTTGCCAATTTAGCAACCCGAGAGCTGCCGCCGGCATGCACCGTAGTGACGGGTGTACGCGGCATTCACTCCACTCGTCTGATCACGTGAAGGGGAGATGGGTTGCATTTAAGTTCCGGCTAACCCTTGCTGCCTTATTCAAGGGTGAGGATGACCGGAGTGAATCTGAGGGCGGAGACGCCTCCAGGTGTCCTCCTCAAGGTGTTGAAGGTATATGGTTTACTCTTCTTGACTGTTCTCATTATTTTGGAGCTTGGCGACTCCTGTTCATTCTCTGCGCCACCTTGTTCTAGCCTGCGCGCTGTTGGGAAGTTCTTCTTGCTCCAATTCTCATTCCTCCGCCGAGTGAGAATTTTGGCACCGAGCATCCGCCCTACTGAAGATACATATTCCACCGAAGCTGCTGAGCTGAGACACAGTTGGTAACCCACCAGCTCCTCTCTTCTGTTTTTCCTTTGACCCGTTTTCATTCTGGTTTCTTTGCTCCCAAATCGTTGCATGTATTCCTTTATGAAGCGATACTAATAGTTGCTTGTCGTGGGTGTGTGCATTCAGCGGCTTCCGGTTCTGGTTCGATGCGACTAAGGAGGTCCTCCTTCGAGGCCATGGTGCTCCCGACCCCACGACAGGTGTGTCCCTCCCAAGGTCATGGTGCGTGGCTTTGTTGCGAATTAATGTTTCCTTTGTTTGAACTGTGAGCAAAGGGTTTCCCCTACGCCTAGCCGTAGCCAACCTTAACCTTACTGTGGTTGGACGCAGGTGGCTACGGAAAGCTATCCTCCGTCTTATTCAGTGACTATCCTATGCCGGCTATGGTTCGATCAAACCATATCGCTTCCCGTGTTGAGACTGGGGAAATTTCTGGAATGAGGAGACTGTCTTTGCGAACTTCGTTACTTGTAATTTGACTATTATACTATTGCTTGTTAATAGTATTCCCGCCTTGACCCCTTGGATGCAAATATTAGGCACAGTCCCTTTTGTTTTCTTTTATAAGAGTGGCTACAGCTGTGTGGCTTTTACCTATTTAGCAATATATCTTTATACTGTTTCATGCTCGTTTATCAGTTTATTTGGATCAAATGATGGTGTGGGTCTATCGACCCGAATGCTGTATATCTGTTTAATATACTGTATACTCTTGCATTACAAGTTCTGTTAAATATGTTGAATAATCTCGCACTGCGCGTTCTGTTTAATATTGCGCAGTGGTTATTTTAATTATGATAGAGCTTTTATGTATATACTTTGGCATATAGTTGTAAACCCCTGTTTACTGTTCTAGTATGGTTGTTCCACGACTGTTCCCGAGGCAGAGTAAGTGGCTCGGTTACCCGGCCGTATGCTTACTCTGTAAAGGAATTAGTCAAAGATTTCGCTCGTACCCGCGAGCCAAAGTGTGGCCTTCCTGGCTTCATAATTTGGTTATTCTGCTTATTGCATCAACCCCGTGGATGATGATTTAACACGACTTGGTTTATCTTTTGTTTAAATTCTGTGTATTAACACATTGAATATCGGTGCTCTTCTTTGAGGTTGCATGTTATATAAATGAGTTAATTTTCGCTATGTATAAACTGTTTCTTTAGTTGTGTTCTCGTTACAGGGTTAACCTGCACCTCAGGTATTACCCGATGCAAAGGGTTCATGTTTCTTCCTTATCTTTTATATATACAGATGTTCGTTTTCAAGAATACATAGCTAAGCTCGTAGGGTTTATTATGTCAATCTGGCAATAAGACGAAGTTGTTGTTTTATTGCTTTGTATATTGATATAACCCTTTTAATCTCTTCAATTTGGCTGACTCTCTTCCCTGTTAGCTGTTCGGAAAATTAGTGTCGCTAACCGTTCTGTTGCCACCAGCATTTATTTATCCTTGCTCAGGTTACCTTGACAGCGAGATCCTCAAACTTGTCTGTTCAGTCCCTCTCCAGAACCTAGGATACACGTTCCTAAGCTTATATGCTTGGTTTTTTGTCCAGAAGCAGGACACGGGTTCGTAAGCTTATAAGCAGACATGTACTCACCCACTCTTGTATCATCAGACAGTAGCAGTGGTAATTTTCAAAATAACAGATAACACATAAGCCTTACAACTACTTACGAGGTTTAACACAAGTGACTTACAGGTACTTGCAGAAAACAAATTAAGGGTTCAGTGTTACTTACCTGGTGTCTGCCAGCCTTAAGTCCTTAGTAGGTCACCTGCAAAATTCATGAATATCGATTTAACCGACCATCCATGAGACTCGTCTTTCGAGACCAGAGCCTCCCCCCCTATCTTCCTCTTGCCGGATCTTTGTCCTCATCAAGGTTGCACTGTGTGCTCGACTATCTGGTCCTTGCCAGACTTAGTCCTTCAATCACTTTCTTCTTTTTTTTCTCTGCAAGTCTCTATAGCACAGATTTTTGCCATCCCCCTCCCTTTTCCTTAGGAACTTTTCCAGTTAGGGAGGGTGGTTAAAGTGAATTCCAATAACCAAATTTTCTTGCCAACTCCCTCCCAGGAGTTGCCAACACAATCATGAGTATTCTTTATTAAACATTTTTAATGCATTTGTAAAATAAAAGATATACTCATAAGATCCTTTTTTGAAAACAAATAATAAAATAATCTTGCAATGTCATTTTTAACTCAGTCTTTTGCCGTAGTGAAATTTAAATATTTACATTCTCTTGGGGTCATCACATCTCCCCCTCCTGAGATTGGACATTGTCCCGATGTCTGCTGTTCATAAACAGCCCCGGATAAGTTTCCTTAAGAAGCTCTTCATCTTCCGAGGTGGCCTCATCAGGCCCATAGTGCTGTCACTGCACTTTAACTTGGGTAATAATTCGTTTCCACAGTTGCACTTCTCTCCGGTCGAGAATGCTCAGCGGTTCGACTAGGACCTCTCATTCCGGTTCGACCTGCAATCATCAACCGTAACAGTCAATTCTCACTTCCAAAAATACATCCCAAATAGTTCAACTAAAATCAGTTCTTACCCGTATGTCTTGCCATTTGATCACATGCTTAGGGTCGTAAATGTATTCTTTAAGCATGGAAACATGGAAGACATTATGGATTCTAATGTGGCTTGGCAGAGCAAGCTGGTAGGCTACTGGCCCAACTCTTGCCAAGACCTGAAAAGGTCCAAAATAGCGGGGTGCAAGTTTAGCGCAACCGCTCCATTGCAGAGTACTTTTCCTGGCTTGTATTCTTACATAAACATGGTCGCCAACCTGATACTCTTTGAACCTTCTTTTCCGATCTGCAAAATTATTTTGCCGATCTTGAGCAGCCTTTAAATTAGTCCGCACCCTTTTTACCATGTCTTCCATCTCCTTGAGCATTTCTTGGCCCAACCTTAGTTTGTCCTCCGGGCCACTCCAGCTTGAGGGCGTACGACATTTCCGTCCGTACAAGACTTCAAATGGAGACATTTGTATCGATGTGTGGTATCCATTGTTGCATGTGAATTCCACCAACTGTAAATAATCTTCCTATTGTGTCGGTTTTTGCATTACACATGCTCTTAACATACCCTCCACAACCTGATTTACTCATTCCGTTTGTCCATCAGTCTGGGGATGGTAAGTTGTGCTGAAATTCAGTTGTGTACCGAGTTCTGCAAACAAGGCTTTCCAAAAAGCAGATGTAAATTTTACATCTCGGCCTGATATTATCGTCTTCGGAAGCCCATGCAGTTTGAACACGTTCTGCATAAAAATGTGTGCAATCTGCACTGCCCGGTAGGTAGATTGCACTGGTATAAAGTGTGCTGCCTTACTCAACTTGTCTACTACTACCATAATAGAGTCATTGTTCTTCTTTGTCCTAGGCAGTCCAGTTATGAAATCCATGGATATGATCTCCCATTTCCATTCTGGAATGGGCAAGGGTTGCAATAACCCTGCCAGATGAAGGTGCTCTGCCTTGATCTGCTGACATTCCAAACACCGCGCTAAATATTCAGCCACATGCTTTTTCATTCCAGGCCAATAGTATTCCCTTCGAAGCGCAGTAAGCATCTTCTGGTATACGGGATGACCTACGTAGTGGCTGGTATGAAATTCGTCCAAGATCAGATTTTTGAGACTGTTGTCGTTAGGTACAAACAACCTTTTTTTATAGAGCATCATTCCATCCTCACCTACTTCACACCCCTGCTGACTTTCCTTGCTGGAAAGTGGTATTTGCTGTTTCATTTGCTGATATTCTGCATCTTGGTCTGCTGCTGTTTTTATCATTTCTTGGAAGGAATTCTTCCATTTACTGAGCGTAACTTCATATAAGCATTGCACCTTTCGACTCAGTGCATCAGCCACACGGTTTTCCTTTCCTTTCAGATGTTTAATGTCGAAATCAAATCCACTTAAGAAATCTATCCAACGGGCTTGCCTTACATTCAGAGTGAGCTGACTGAAATAGTTGGTCAAGCTGTGATGGTCTGTCAACAACAGAAATTTCCTTCCCAGAAGGTAGTGCCGCCACATTTTAAGTGCATGTATGATGACTGCCAACTCTAAGTCGTAGGCATAATACTTCTCCTCATGTTCCTTCAACTTTCTCGACTCATAAGCGATCACTTTTCCCTCTTGCATTAACACACCGCCCACGCCTTCTCGACTTGCATCGGTACATACCACATAATCCTTATCAGGATCAGCTATACTCAAGATGGGAGCAGAGGTGAGCAAATGCTTAAGCCGTTCAAAGCTTTGCTGACATTCTGAATCCCTTTCGAATGTCCTTCCTTTCTTCTGCAAGGAAGTGATAGGATATGCCACCCTTGAGAAGCCTTCCACAAATCTTCTATAATAATCGGCCAATCCCATGAATGACCTGATATCCGCCAAATCCTTAGGTACGGGCCAATCCATTATGGTCTTTATTTTCTCAGGGTCCACTGCAATTCCTTCCTTTGTGATCACATGGCCTAAATACTGGATCTCCTCTTTATAGAAATCGCACTTGCTGAGTTTAGCATACAATTGATGCTCTCAAAGAGTTTGCAGTACCAACCGGAGGTGTTCCTCGTGCTCCTCCTTAGAACGAGAATAAATCAAAATATCATCGATGAATATCAGTACAAATTTGTCCAAAAATCGATGGAACGCATTGTTCATTAAGCACATGAAAGTGGCAGGTGCATTAGTCAATCCAAAAGGTAACACTACAAATTCGTAGTGTCCATACCGGGTTCTGAAAGCTGTTTTAGCGATATCCTCATCCTTGATTCTGATCTGATGGTAACGAGATCGCAAATCAATCTTAGAGAACACTGTCGCCCCCTTGACTTGATCAAAAAGCTCATCGATCCGAGGTAAGGGATACTTGTTTTTGATTGTGAGCTTGTTTAGCTATCGGTAATCGACACACATTCGGAGGGTTCTGTCTTTCTTCCTGACAAATAGCACCAGAGCTCCCCATGGAGACACACTGGGACGGATATAATTTTTGTCTAGAAATTCCTGTAATTGCATTTTCAATTCGGTCAATTCGGGTACACTCATTCTGTAGGGTGCCAGCGAAACTGGTGCTACCCCTCGTAGCAATTCAATGGTGAAATCGATATCCCTTTTTGGGGGTAGACCAGGAATCTCATCCGAAAACACATCTGCGAATTCTTTTATTACCGCAAGGTTGTCCAGAGTGGCCGTTTTATCCTTGGTTTCTGCATAACCCACCTGAATGGCATATATCTGGCATATTTTCCTGATGCACTTCGCTAGCTGAGATGCAGTGATTGGCCGGACCTGCACTGGTCGTTTAATCCCTTGCATCTCTTATTCCTTTCCAAAATCATCCTTGTATCGAATGATTTTCGTCTTGCAGTTCACTAATGCCCAATGCTTTTCTAGCCAATCCATTCCGATTAGGACATCATATGAACCAAGTGGAAGCATATTCAGATCTGCTACCACTAGTTTTCGTGCTATTGTTAAGGGGCAGTTATTAATTTTCGCCATTACTCGCCTTTTAGCCCCCATAGCTAGCTGTACCAGCCAAGGGTTCCTGAATTTTTCAGGCTGTAACTTACACTATTCAACTATCTTTGGGCTAATATAACTTAAAGTAACACCTGAATCAATTAGAACAGTGATATAAAGGTCTAAAATTTTACCTTCAAATTCTACCATGGTGGCCTGGTACTCTGACTGACGGTCGTCCAAGGCTACATTAATCCTTGGCACGCTTCGACCCACATCGCCGACGGTTGATGCCTCATGAATCTGGGATATCTGGTCAGTTCCCTTCCATTGCGGACAGTTTTTGACGTAGTGCGGTCCTCGAGAACCCCGACACTGCACTAGGGGTCTGGTTACTCCCTCGTCGTCCACCTTGGCAGATGGTTCGCTCATTCTGGTTTCACCGATTGACTTAGATGTGAACGAACCTCTTGGTGTTGTTCTAATGTTCTGCCCTTTACTGCTTCCTTTAATTCCACCGCCTCGGCCTCCTTTACTGTTTCCAGCAGTTTTACTACTCTTTTTCTCACTCCATTTCCTGTTGGAAACGTCCCCTTTCTGTTTGTTCTGCTGATAACAGATTCTGGCCTTGCGAATAGCTTCATCCATTGTTTTAGGATTGTCAAATTCAATCCTTTCTCTCATATACATGGGTAAACTACTAACAAATCTTTGCACCTTGGCTTTTACTTCCTTAAGGTAGGGCACATAACAAAGCAGGGAGGTAAAACGATTAATAAACTCATCCATAGTCTGTTGTCCTAATCGTAGATCGTGGAATTCCTTTGCCTTTTCATCATAGAAGCGCTCTGTCAAATATCTTTCTTTAAAGTATTTCTAGAACTTTTCCCGCATTATGGTTCGTTCGCTTACCCCTTTAACGATTTTAACCTCCTCCCACCACAGGGTTGCTTTTCCTTGTAACTGAAAAATAGCCAACCGTGCCTTCAGGTTATGGTCATATTCATACAGCTGGAAATATTTGTTCATGTTAATTAGACATGCTTCAGCCGCTTCCTCTTGTTCCCCATCAAAGTGTGGGGGTTTGATTTTCCGAAATTCTCCTTGTAATTCCACTCTTTGACGTTTTGAGGTCTGTTGTTCGGATGCATTACCAGATTGATCCTCTCCCTCTTCCGAATTTTCGGGTTCCGCTTGATAGTGTTGTTCCTCTGTCATCCTCTGTTGTTCTGCACTAGGATTGGCTAACGGAGGGTTCTGTCTTTCAGACAGACTTTTTAAAATTCTCTCTTGCTCCATTGTCAATCGTGCATTATCCTCCCGCAACCGGGCCATCTCATTTTTCAGGTCCTGGACTGTCTCCAATATAGCCAGGTTCGTGCTCCGTGTTTCCTCACCAAGCTGTACCCACAACTCTGGGTTATCTCTCAGATTGGCTGCAGGTCCCTGTTCTGCTGTGGACCTGTGCGGAGCGTTGCTAGCTCTCTGCATAGTGACTGATTACTATCTAGTGTCTTCTCTCTCTTTTTTTTTTTTTGCCTGGTATAACATCAGGGAAACATTGACACTGTGAGTTACCTTGCATAATTTAGTTAAAACAAAAAAATCAATACTATGATTACCTTCCCAATTTTAACATGTTTAGGCTCGTCCCAGAGGTCACAGTATAGGTACCTCTGCTCTGATACCAATTTGTCACATACCCGTGTCTACAATTTTTTTTTTATATATATAAATATATATATCAGGGCCTCGGGTAATAACACCTTACCTCCGCTGACTTGATTTCGCATGGACATATAAATTATTACGTTTATGATTATACATTGAATATATTCCGCTGACTTGATTACACATGGATATGTATATGGTTTACAAATATGATTATACAATGAATGCGCATATATACTATGGTGCAATTTTTGGCTATCGGCTGATTTGGTTAAAGCATTCATGAGCCCTTACGATTTGCACACCTTAGGACCGATGAGGACTAAGGATAGTTTGATTGATTTTTGGTATGTTTGATTAACTCATGGCAAGTCTTTGTATGAACCTCGGCGTTTCCAATTTAGCAACCCGAGAGCTGCCGCCGGCATGCACCGTAGTGACGGGTGTACGCGGCATTCACTCCGCTGGTCTCATCACGTGAAGGGGAGATGGGTTGCATTTAAGTTTCGGCTAACCCTTGCCGCCTTATTCAAGGGTGAGGATGACCGGAGTGAATCCGAGGGCGGAGACGCCTCCAGGTGTCATCCCCAAGGTGTTGAAGGTATATGGTTTACTCTTCTCGACTGTTCTCATTATTTTGCAGCTCGGCGACTACTGTTCATTCTTTGCACCACCTTGTTCTAGCCTGCGCGTTGTTGGGAAGTTCTTCTTGCGCCAATGCTCATTCCTTCGTCGAGCGAGCATTCTGGCGCTGAGCATCCGCCGTGCTGAACATACATATTCCACCGAAGCTGCTGAGCTGAGACATAGTTGGTAACCCACCGGCTCCTCTCTTCTGTTTTTCCTTTGCTCCGTTTTCGTTCTGGTTTCTTTGCTCCCAAATCGTTGCATGTATTCCTTTATGAAGCGATACTAATAGTTGCTTGTCGTGGGTGTGTGCATTCAGCGGATTCCGGTTCTGGTTCGATGCGACTAAGGAGGTCCTCCTTTGAGGCTATGGCGCTCCCGACCCCACGACAGGTGTGTCCCTCCCAAGTTCATGGTGCGTGGCTTTGTTGCAAATTTATGTTTCCTTTGTTTGAACTCTCAACAGAGGGTTTCCCCTGCTCCTAGCCATAGCCAACCTTAACCTTACTGTGGTTGGACGCAGGTGGCTACGGAAGGCTATCCTCCGTCTTATTCAGTGACTATCGTGTGTCGGCTATGGTTCCATCAAACCCTAGCGCTTCCCGTGTTGAGACTGGGGAAATTTCTGGATTTGAGGGGACTGTCTTTGCGAACTTCGTTACTTGTAATTTGACTATTATACTATTGCTTGCTAATAGTATTCCGGCCACGGCCCCTTGGATGCAAATATTGGGCACAGTCCCTTTTGTTTTCTTTTATAAGAGTGGCTACAGCCGTGTGGCTTTTACCGATTTAGCAATATATCTTTATACTGTTTCATGCTCGTTTATCAGTTTATTTGGATCAAAGGATGGTGTGGGTCTATCGACCCGGATGTTGTATATCTGTTTAATATACTGTATACTCTTGCATTACAAGTTCTGTTAAATATGCTAAATAATCTCGCACTGCGCGTTCTGTTTAATATTGCGCAGTGGTTATTTTAATTATGATAGAGATTTTATGTATATACTTTGGCATATAGTTGTAAACCCCTGTTTACTTTTCTAGTATGGTTGTTCCACGACTGTTCCATAGGTAGAGTAAGCGGTTCGGTTACCCGGTTGTATGCTTACTCTGTAAAGGAATTAGTGAGAGATTTCACTCGTACCCGCGAGCCAAAGTGTGGCCTTGCCGGCTTCATAATTTGGTTATTTCGCTTATTGCATCAACCCCGCGGATGATGATTTAACACAGCTTGTTTTATCTTTTGTTTAAATTCTGTGTATTAACACACTGAATACCGGTGCTCTTCTTTGAGGTTGCATGTTATATAAATGAGTTAATGTTCGATATGTATAAATTGTTTCTTTAGTTGTGTTCTCGTTACAGGGTTAACCTGCACCTTAGGTATTACCCGATGCAAAGGGTTCATGTTTCTTCCTTATCTTTTATATATACATATGTTCGTTTTCAAGAATACATAGGTAAGCTTGTAGGGTTTATTATGTCAATCCGGCAATAGGCCGAAGTTGTTGTTTTATTGCTTTGTATATTGATATAACCCTTTTAATCTCTTCAATTTGGCTGACTCTCTTCCCCGTTAACTGTTCGAAAAATTAGTGTCGCTAGCCGTTCTGTTGCCACCAGCATTTATTTATCCTTGCTCAGGTTACCTTGACAGCGAGATCCTCAAACTTTTCTGTTCGGTCCCTCTCCAGAACCCAGGATACAGGTTCCTAAGCTTATATGCTTAGTTTTTTGTCCAAAAGCAGGACGCGGGTTCCTAAGATTATAAGCAGACATGTACTCACCCACTCTTGTATCATCAGACAGTAGCAGTGGTAATTTTCCAAATAACAGATAACACATAAGCCTTACAGGTACTTACGAGGTTTAGCACAAGTGACTTACAGGTACTTGCAGAAAACAAATTAAGGGTTCAGTCTTACTTACCTGGTGTCTGCCAGCCTTAAGTCCTTAGTAGGTCACCTACAAATTCATGCATATCGATTTAACCGCCCATCCATGAGACTCGTCTTTCGAGACCAGAGCCTCCCCCCTAGCTTCCTCTTGCCGGATCTCTATCCTCAGCAAGGTTGCACTGTGTGCTCGACTATTTGGTCCTTACTAGACTTAGTCTTTCAATCACTTTCTTTTTTTTTCTCTGCGTGTCTCTACAGCGCAAATTTTTGCCATCCCCCTCCCTTTTCCCTGGGAACTTTTCCAGTTAGGGAGGGTGGTTAAAGTGAGTTCCAATAACCAACTTTTCTTGCCAACTCCCTCAGAGGAGTTGCCAACACAATCATGAGTATTCTTTATTAAACATTTTTAATGCATTTGTAAAATAAAAGAAATACTCATAAGATCCTTTTTTGAAAACAAATAATAAAATAATCTTGCAATGTCATTTTTAACTCAGTCTTTTACCGTAGTGAAATTTAAATATTTACATTCTCTTGGGGTCATCACATAATATGATCACACTCAACAACAACAGTGTAATAATTATTCTCTCTCTCATGCATTGATGTAAAAGTTGTATGTTGAGATAAAGAAGCAGGTAAAATTCATTTTGTATGTAAGAAAGTAAGAGTGAAAGATAGCGAGAATATTCTGAGCAGAAAATGGTGGAGCAAATTTTTGTGGGCCAATGCAATAATTATTTGCTATGTCATGCATTGAAGTAAAAATTGTCTCTTGAGATAAAGAAGTAGGTAAAATTCATTTTGTATGTAAGAGAGTAAGAGTGAAAGATAGTTTTTACTTAGTGAACGAGCCACAGTCTCATATGAATGTATTTTTCATGAATTATAAATTAATCCTAAGTTTTATTGTTGCTCCAAGCTTACTCTATTTTACTTTGTCTAATCAGCATCACGAAGAGTCATAGAGCCTTTCCCCCGTCAATTTTTTCAACATGGTATGAGAGTGGGTTAAACTCTATTAATGTAAAAACAAGTGTTTTTACTAGGAGTTAAAATTATTTTGAGGGCAGAATTTTTGAAGTAAATTAGTGTAAAAACAAGTGATTTTACTAGGAGTTAAAATTATTTTGAGCGTAGAATTTTTGAAGTAAATTTACCAACAGTTAGAGAGTTTTTTCTTTCACTCACAAATGGCAACATCAAACACAAGCTTGACTAATCCTCACATAGGTCAGTTTAATGGCAAAAATTATGATTATTGGGGTATTACAATGAATGCCCTATTTCTGTCTCAAGACATTTGGGATTTGGTGGAGAATGATTTCCAGGGACCAACAAATATGCATTATCTCAACTAGAAAGAGATTGGTTAAGGGACAACACGAAGAAGGATTCAAAAGCCCTGTTCTACATTTTCCAAGAAGTTCATGAAATTATTTTCCCGAGGGTTGCAACAACAACGAAGTCCAAATAAGCATGGGACACCCTCCAGACAACCTACCAAGGCATGGCGAAATTCAAGACAACAAACCTGCAAATGTTGAGAAGAGACTTTGAAACACTTTGTATGAAAGAGTATGAGAATGTAGACTCGTTTTTTACACATGTAAGTGGGTTGGTTACTCAAATAAAGTCTGAAAATGTTGAGAAGAGACTTTGAAACACTTTGTATAAAAGAGTATGAGAATGTAGACTCATTTTTTACACATGTAAGTGGGTTGGTTACTCAAATAAAGTCTCATGGTGAGACACTTAAGGAAAGAAGAATAGTTGAGAAAGTTTTGAGAAGTCTGTGAGCAAGGTTTGATGCCATTGTTGTGGCCATAGAAGAGACAAAGGATCTCTCACAGTTCTGAGTGAATGAGCTTAATGCATCACTGATTTCTCATGAACATATACTGAATAAAGCAAAAAGCTCCTCATTGGAGCATGCCTTCAAGACACACATTTTATTTGGTCAAGGTAGAGGTAGAGCAAGATCATATGCTAGAAGATGATGAAGAAGCCCACACAGAGGTGGGAGAAGCAACCCTTCAAGCTCAAATGGAAGAGGGAGCATTCAAAATCCAAGTCAAGGCCCAAGCCAAAATCAACCACAAGGTGAGAGGTATGATAAATCTCAAGTTCAATGTCATTACTGTAAGAAGTATGGGCATTATGCAAATGAATGTAGAAAAAAAATATAACATTATTAACAAACCAAGTGTAAATTTCACAAAAGAAAATCAGAACCATGATAGCATGTTTTTAGCTTGTAATGTAGCACAAGAAAAACGCAGTGATATACGGTATCTAGATTCAGGGTCTAGCAACCACATGTTAGGAAACATAGAAATGTTTTCCAATCTAGATGAAAGTGTGAAATTTGAAGTGACATTAGGGACTGATAGCAAAGTCTATGTCATGGGAAAATGTAGAGTTAATATCCTAACAAAGAAGGTGGGGAAGAAGTACATCTCAGATGTTTACTTTGTCCCTGGTCTAAAGCATAACCTCATAAGCATTGGACAACTCATGCAAAAGGGCTACAATGTCTTCTTCAAAAATGATGTGTGCACAATTTTGGCTAGACCTCCAAACAGATAGCTGATTGCAAAGGTTCATATGACAAACAATAGAATGTTTCCCCTAAAATTAAAATCAAATTTACAGAAAGAAGGTGCACAAGCATAACTCTCAATGAACTCACAAGAGAATGGAAGAAAGGAGGCAACTACCACACAAGAAAACTTTCAAGCAAAGGTAAAAGATGAAAATCGTTTATGGCATTTGAGATTTGGTCATATCAATTTTGGAGGTTTGAATTTGCTACATAGGGAAGGCATGGTGAAGGGACTACCACTCATAGAAAAACCATACATCCTATGTGAATGATGTATCTTGGGCAAGCAACATAGAGAGACATTCTAGCAAGAAAGTCAATAAGGGAAAGGAACCTTGGAGATTGTCTACTCATATTTATGTGGACCAATGCACACACCATCAATTGGTGGCAGCCACTATTATTGACCTTCATATATGAGAAGCAAAGAGAACACTACAGCAATGTCCTTAGGACTGAGAGAGATGAGAATACATCTCAAATGATTTCCTTCATTTTTGTAGGGAGCATGGAATTCACAAGCAATTTACAACAAGGTATACACCTTAGCAAAATGGTGTAGCGGAAAGAAAGAATAGGACCATTATGGAAATGGCAAGGAGTATGATGAAGGAAAAGCATTTGCCAAATGATTATTGGGTTGAAGTTGTGGCTTGTGAAGCATAAATCTTGAATAGATGTCCAACCAAAAGCGTTCAGAACACAGTTCCTGAAGAGGTATGGAGTGGAAGAAAGCATAGTGTCACCCACATGAGAATTTTTGGATGTGTTGCGTATGCACATGTAGTGGATGAGTTGAGGAAGAAGTTGGATAGCAATGGGGGAAAATGTATATTTGTTGGATACAGTGATGAATCCAAAGCATACAAACTCTACAATCCGTTAACCAAGGTCATAATGAGTAGAGATGTGCAGTTTATAGAAGAGGAAGCATGGGATGGAATTTTAGAGAATAAAGTCAATGTCAAAGCATGTATACCACATGCGGAGAAAGAAGAATTCACAGCAGCAAGTAATTCCTCAGCAGTGACTCCCTCTACTCCTACTCAAGTGTAACAATGCAGGCAGCCAGCAATGCCATCAACAAATAATAAGAAAGATTCGCAAAGCCAAGCAAGTGCTTCTCCAAGCACACCCCAAAGCGCAACACCAAGTGATATTTCAAGCCCATCTTCAACAAGCACAAGAAAACCAAAATCCAGAAATTTATATGAAATTTATGAGCAAGATAAAGTTGATAGTAGATGTGTTCTCAATTCCTTATTTACATTATTTTTTCATGTAGATGACCCAATACATTTTGAAGATGTAGTCAAAGAAGAAAATGGGTTGTGGCAATGGAAGAGGAAATAGAATCAATAGAAAGGAATGACCCATGGGAGTTAATGAGCCTTGTGAAAGGAAAACATGTCATTGGAGTGAAGTGGCTCTACAAGACCAAAAGTAACATTGAAGGAAGGATTGAAAGGCAGAAAGCAAGGCTAGTGGTCAAAGGGTACAAGCGCGAGCATGGCAGAGATTATGGGGATATGTCCGTGCGAGTCGCCACGATAGAGACATAGAGACAGTGCCAGTAGTTGTGGCGATTGTGGCACATCATAAATGGAGAGTGTATCAAATGTATGTAACGTTCTTATGTTGTGGAACCTATATTTATGACGTAGAAGGCCAATAAGACAAAGTGTATGGTTTGAGAAAAACTCTTTATGGGTTGAAGCAAGCACGGCAGGCATGATACATAAGGATAAATGCCTACTTGTTGGATAATGGTTTTGACAAATGTGATGGTCAACCCACTCTTTACATCAAAGAGAGGGAAGGTAAAATTCTCATTGTCATTTTATATGTAGATATGATTCCTCATGGCTTATTTCAAACAAGTCATGAAGATAGAATTAGAAATCACTGACTTGGGATTGATTGTTAAGATATTTTTGGGCATGAATTGAAACAAACAGAAAATGACATTTTTTCTCAAAAACTTATGTATATCAAGCAATTGCTTAAAGTGTATTTCTTTATATACCTATTTAGTACTACAATAAGTAGGAATGCATGCAGTTTTGAATGCATTGGAGTTCTTAAAGATAAGAGCTGAAGATAATATGTGAAGGTTAAAATAGTTATAAAATTTTATTTCTAATGGCAAGAATTTTGATTTCATATCTTTGTGTATACATTTAACTTAATATTTTCATATTTTGTTATATATATATTATTTTTAATATAAATTATTAAAATAAATTTCAATAATAATCTTTTATCCAGCAGAACACTGGTGAGATTACTTCAAATCTATTTGAAATACCAAGACTCCAAAAACTGGAGTAGAAAAAGTAATTGAAAAATTCTTATTCGTAATAAACCAATATACCAATCAATATACCACAGGACTTCATCATAAAGCAAACACAACATTTCATTATAAAACAAAACAGTCTTAAGGGAACTGTTCCCCAAAACTCCAATGACAGTTTAAAATTAAGGTACCTGTTTGCCAACACTCTAATGGCGGAGGGTTTAAACTGTTTGCCAAAATTATAATGACAGAGTTTAAAATTAAGGGAACTGTAGGAATTAGTGTGTCAGAGTATTCATTCTGATCTACTTGCAAATAGAATGAGAATCACCCAAACTGTGGTGACTATTCATGGGTACTATATACAATGCCAGACTATTCATGGTTACTATATGCAATGCGATTTCATTAGATAGTCAACGAGATGAATTAGGTAAAATACCTGAACTGTCTATTTATCGGTCCTAGATCCACGCTGGGTTGGGCTTCCTCGAACCTAAATGAATGTTTGGTTTTTTTGGGTTATAAAACTGTCTATTCGTCGGTCCTAGATCGATGCTGGGTTGGGCTACTTGGAACCTAAATGAATGTTTGGTCTTTTTTTGGTTATAATAATTTCTAAAACCAGGGTAGTCTAAAGAGAAGATCTCAAAACTTGATGATCAAAGAATATAAATCTGAAATAGGCAGGATATAATTTGCGCAGAAATCATCTAATGATTGTTTAACTCGACTACCTGGAATGTAAGTGAACACTGGGCGCCGATTTAGTTATAATAATTTCTAAGATCAAGGGAGTTGAAAGAGAAGATTATAAATATTGTTAATCAAAAAATATAAATCTGAAATATGTACAAATCAACCAAACCGGCTACATACCTTGATGAGAAAGTTGTTGCTGTCTACACAATGCGCACTGCAGTTTTCCACCACCTGCCTCCACACTTGTTTGTTCTAATATTTAGTTATTTTCACTGATGTGTAAAAAAATTATTAGAATTGTATGCCTTTAAATAGGTTACAATAGAAGAATATCATGGGTTGTAAGAACTTAATCTAATAATTTGATAGAGTCACAACTTTTACCTAATAGAAAATTGATCAATGGGAATTTGATCAAATCTCTCTAATATTAATATAGATAATATAACCACGGCATATCCATATACCAAGTGTCCATAGAGATCAAATCTTTTTATTATTTTTCTTTTTTAGGCACATGTTCTTGATCATAGGTATTGGCCCATGGTATTAGGGAGGGAGTCAAATAAATTACTAATAGATGGTATTGGCCAATGGTATTAATCCATGGTATTAATAATCCATGGTATTGGGGCATGGTATTAATCCATTGTATTGTAACAAATCCTATTTACTTTTTTTCTTAATTATTAATTTTATTTTATTTTTATTGGAATAAAATTTGACACCGAGAAATATTTACATACCAAGATAGGATAAGACAAGTGGAAAGAGCTAACAGCCATATATTGGGTATTTAATGCCGTGACAGCAGCATGGGACTTAACGCGATAACACGGGAGCGAGCAAAGCAAATTCGGCATTAAATAATATTTGCCCCGCTCCCGTCTTATCGTGCTAAGTGGCGTGGTGCTATCAGGGCATTAAATACCCAATATATGGCTGGAGCTATCCAGCCCAAGACAAGTCATTACAACATCTCTTTCACATTGGGTTAGTGACTAGCACAAGGCAATAAATAAAATTGACTTAGTATAACTAATAGATTAAATGACTCTTTTCTGAGCACTTTTTTTGGTATTTTTGTTCAAAATACAGTACAAATTTTTTAAAACCAAAATTTTAAGTTGTTTAATACTTTTGGAAAATATAATTCCTCTTTTTCTTTGGGGTGCTTCTAGGATTTCCAACCTGGTTCTAAGAAAGATATTTCCAAACTAAGTATGGTACTTGGCCAAACAAAATCATATGACTAGGTTACCACCTCAAGAAGTTGGCTGAACATCTAACCCAATGCGGCCCACAAACTCTTGGTGTTCCATCTCCTACTGTTAGGGTTTGGTTATTTATAGTTTTCTCTTGTTGTTCAATAATAAAAAGGTCATCTAGCCTCATTGTAACTCAAGAGGTGTATGTAGCTGCCACATCTCTTGTCACAAATAAGCTACCATCCCCCAAGTTTTCATTTTGTATGTAACCATATTTCAAGTCTTTGATATTAATGAAATGAAAATTTATTTCTACTGCATCTCTGTGTTTTGTTTTTATATGTATTTTTTGCGTTCTTATATAAGTCTAGATCATATGTAGAGGAAAAAAAAACCATTCCCTATCCATGATATAATATATAAAGTAAAGGTTAGCCAAACAAGCTATTAAATTTCCATGGTAAGAAGGACCATTTCATATAAATTATATAAAATAGAATCATAACAATAAATAACTAATTAAAAATTATAGCTAATTCATTCCAACTTTACATGTACAAAAAAATTAATTACTTAACTTACAATGTATTTAAAAATATAAAAAAAAAACTACCATAATTTAATCAAAATACATAAATGACATAATTAACCTACCAACTCACAAGATGTCAATAGATATCCAAAGTTTTATTACGTTATTCATCAAAGTATTAAGTTATTACAATATGGATGTTTGGTACTTATTAAAATTTAATATATAAAGGACTAATGACTTCAATTCTCTAATGTTTGCTACTACGAAAACTAGGGTTTGGCACTAACAACAATCATGGTTGTGTCAAGAAAGGGCTCGAGTACCCCCTCTAGCGAAACCATGTCAAAATGGGGGAAGGGACAAAAGTCTTTCTTCACCAAACTCAAAAATCAATGTACATTCAAGAAATTCTAAGCCACCCATTGAAGAGATAGAGGGGGAGGAAATGGTACCACGCACCAACAAGGCAACAAAACTATAGGTAAAGATTCCAACTCTAAAGATAACAGACATTGAGGTAATTGCTTATAGAGAATTCATGCAAGAACATACCATCGTTTGTAAGTTCATCAATTTTTGGCCCTCTAAAAAAGTGCTAAAGTGGTGGCAACAACAAAAATGGCGCCCCAAGAGAGGCATAAAGATCCATCTTTGATCCAAGAGTTTCTTCGTAGCGATATTCGATCTACTTGAATACCATGATCGCATCATTGAAGGATGCCCTTGTCTCTCCAACTCAATAGGTTTTTACATGTAGCAGTTGAAGGAAACTTTTAGCCCAAAGAAAGAAGATTTCACAAGAGTGCCAATCTGGATTAGACTCTATTCATTGCCAACACACTAATGGAAATCCTCAATCTTAAGAAAAATAGGCAACAATATTAGGGAATACATTAACATGTTAGAGGGAACCTAATTAATGCATTACATCTCCTATGCAAGAATTTTTGTCTACATGGACGTCTCAAGAACCCTCGAAAAAAGAAATAAATCTCATTTTCTGAGATGAGGCATAGATGCAAAACATAGACTATGAGCATATTTCATTTCTCTTTAGAAAATTATATGAGCATGGGAATATCTACCAATATTTCCCTCAGGACACTTCACCATTAACTAATCCCCAACCACAACAAGGTGTGAATGATCAAGGGTTTACGAAGGTAACCTCCTAAAATAAACAAGCTAGGAAAACTCAAGGTAAATCGACCTCATCAAGCCAAGCTAACATAAAAAAACTACTACAAGTGCTTTGGACGCGACTGATAAATGAAGAAAAGGAAAGAGCCCTATTCCTAACCCACAAAAATTCTAAATGAATCTAATCTCGTGAAATATAAGATGTCTTAATGGACCTACAAAAAAAAGACTTCTAAAATAGAAAATTATGATTGACAAGCTAGAAATTATTTTCCTCGGGGAAACAAAACTCGATTTAGATATTATTCCCTCCTTACAAAATCAATGTTGGAAAGGATATGGGAATGTTGCCAATGTTGCAAAAGGAACAACAGGAGATCAAAATATCCTCTAGAATGAAAATTTAATGAATCTTAAAACAACAATCTTTGCACTTGGGTGTGAAGACGATTTTTGGTTTCTGACGATGGCGAGCGCTAGGGTTTTCTATTGCAGAGAGCTGATGGTGGTCGCAGCCAGTCCAAAGCCTGCTGCAAAGGTTGAAGGCGATCCAGGGTCGGTAGATATGGTGAGCGTCATTATTCACTTTGCTGAAAAGGTCCTCTCCGTGGAATGGCGCAGACAAGGGCCCCAAACCCGTCCAGATCACTACGGCAACGCATCTGTGGGGTTCTCTGCCTCAAGGAGTTATGATTTGTTGATTTGGAAATGGCAGGGAATGCTCTAGACCTACGAAATTAGAGATCTGCTCAAAAAAGTCGGTCAGATCTATGATTTGGGTTCTTCCTCTTATCTTGTGATCAAATTGTTAGATGAAGATGCCGAGGGTTTTGATCTGTGCGAACGCTCCTTCCGGCAAGAATTACAACGGGATCAAGCAGCGAGGCCCTCAATGGTAGACCACCTCCGTGCATGGTTAAACGAGGAGGTTTTCGGGGTGATGAGAAGCGTGGTGCTCAACCACGACTTTGAACAAAGGCGCCACCATGTCATTTGGAACTTAGAGACCAAGACGCGCCGGTCCCAAAATGCATAGAGCAATGGCAGGGGGGATCTGCATGCTGCAGATCTGCTCCCTCTTACAAAGAAATGGCCAAAAATTTGCAGATTCGGACCAGACCTACCGGATCCAGCCAACATTCGAGACCCCAGGCAGCAGATCAGTAGCTCCAAGCAAAGATCGAGCAGAGGGTACGCAAATCTAGACATGCACAAAGAAAGAAGGCCCAAAACGAGGCCAGATCTGGAAGATTCAGAGCAGGTAAGACCAACTCGATTTCAGATTTTTATTAAATCCCCTGAGGGGAAATCCCGATTAGTGTGGGTTCATGCAAGAGGCACCATCTTGCAGCTGAAACAACAGATATGGACAGAGATGGGATACCCAGTTCAGATTCAACATTTGGTCAGAGGCAGGTTGGCTCTCCAGGACTATAGAACAATCAAAAGCTATGAGATCAGCCCAGGAACAATCATTGTTTTAAACTTGAGGCTAAGAGGAGGGGCTCTGCCTGAGGGACAACCAAGCTCTTCAGGGGGAGGCAAGGGGAAAACAACGCCCCAGCACCAACCCAAGGGAGGACTATCCTATAAAAACATTCTACAAGGCAACAAAGAATCAAGGCCCTTGCCAGACCACGGCGGAAATAAACCCAAGCCATACATTGTAGATCAATTGGGGCAAACCCCTACTCTGAACTTTGACTCTAGAGGGCTGGACGATTTCGTTAAGTCCTATGAAACGCAGGCCCTAATATGCCGTTTTAACAGTTTTTGGCCTAAACCAATGGATCTATTCCATTTGATCTTCACCAATTGGACCATGGAATGTGACATACATCTATGCTCCAAGGGGTTTTTTATAGTAAGATTCACATCCAAGGAAGCCAGAGATACAGTCATCAGCGCTCGGCCATGGTTTTGGGGAACAGCAGGGCTGTTTATTCCCCATGGTTTCCAGATTTTGACCCAAACAAAATGACTGTATCCATAGTACCGGTTTGGGTGCGCCTATACAACCTTCCCCTTCACTTCTAGAGCGAACAAGTCCTGGAAGGTATTAGGAACAACATAGGGAAATATATTAAAACAGATCTGGAGAGGATTGATGAAAGGATCTACACTTTCGCACGCATTTGTGTGGAAGTGGATCTAAGCAACGGGCTGCCGGACAACATAAGGCTGATCTACAAAAAACAGAATTGGTTAGAGGCATTAGACTATGAAAACACAGCTTTCAGATGTAGGCTCTATAGGCAGAGAGGACACCTACAAAGCTCATGTCCAGAAGCCAAGAAAGTAAACAGTGAAAAGAAGCAGAAAGGGAAGCAGAGGAAAGGATGGCATTTCTCCACCCCAGACTCAGAGGACGAAGCATCAGAAGCAGAGGAGGAAGATCCCACTGCAGAGAATGCCAAGGCTACTCAAGAAACAAAGACTCAGAAGGGCACCACTTCAGTCACAAAGGACACACAATATCACTCAGATCAGGCAGAGAAGAATCAGGTAGAGACGACAAGTGCCAACCAAAGCATCGGAGGCATCAAATGGCATTACCAATCAGATACTTCAGACTCAGACAAAGAACCAGACCCATAGAATGCAGAAACACAGCTAGTCATTTCTTCGATCGAGCCCACTCAAGGAGAGTGGCACAAGGTCGAAAAGAAAAAAGGGAGAAAAACTTGAAGCGTGAGTTCAACTCACTGCCGGAATTCAGTTTTTCTTTCTTTCTCTCTTCTCTCTTCCTCTTTTCTTTTTTTTGTGTGCACGTTAGTCTTCTAACGTTGTGTGGGGTGCGTCAGCACTCAAGCCCATGTGGCTGTTTACGGAATGCTTAATTGCATCAGCTAGTGTAACTTTTCATTAATTCATTAATAAAAGGTTACCGTTTTTTCCTTTGGAAAAAAAAAACAACAATCTTTGCACCCAATATTTTGTCCATTGTCTTTCAACTCAATGGGTTAGTTGAAATCCCTTGTGTTGCTAAAATGTATGGACCTCATTGAGCAAAGGAAAATCTCAACATGCTAAAAAGCCTAAATAAGATGCAAGGAGTAATCCCACGTACCCATAGGATCATAGGAGATAACTTCAATATGATCACTATGTTTAATGAGAAAAGGAGGCCTCACAAAGTTGGACAGAGATGTAGAAGCCTTCAAAGAAACCATAAATAGTTTGGAAATGGTGGATGTGGAAAAAATGGATGGAATATTCACCTGGAACAATAAGAAGGAGGAGAAAGGAAAAATTCCTCCAGGCTGAATCATTTTCTCATTTTAGAATCCATCCTCTTCGCCAACCATGAAATTTAAGAAACAATTATCCCTTTTACAAGCTCAGATCACTCCCTAACAAGGAAAATTTTAAGGATGGAAAATTTTCTTGAAGTTTAAAAACATTGGCGAATCTCACTATTCCCTAATATGCAAACTATAAAATTTTTATTGATATATTTGTAAAATTATTCAAATTTATAATGATTTTATATATAGTCTCTATATAATGTTGGCGATTTTTAAGGTAAAATAATTTTATATTCTAAAATTTGGGCGAATCGTCTTTTATAAAAATTGGAAATTGGCGAATCTTTTTGTGGAAAAATCATGGAAAATTAGCCCACTCGGCGAAGATTAGCCCCTAAAATTTTCCATGCTCCCTAATGGTGTTAGAGATTCAACCACTTGGAACCCCCAGGATCAAACCATTTGAGTTTGAGGCATTCTTGAATGAGGACCGTGAATACCAAACTAGAATAAAGGAGTGATGGGATGATGACCTTCAATTAAGAGGCTCAAAAAATTATTGCTTCGAACAAAATCTTAAGCATAATAAAAACATAATCAAGAGATGCAATAAGGAAGTTTTTCAGGACATGCTCAAGGAAAAGGAATATCTATAAAACCACATGGAGATGCTCCAATAGTACATCATCCTTAATGGTACCCCGACTCGACTACTAAAAAAGGAAATAATTGCATCAAAAATGAGAATTGAGAGCCAATCAGAGTGAAAAACTATGGCAGCAAAAGTCCTAAATTCAATGGCTCAAATATAGTCAAAGAAATACAATTGTTTTCCATAATTCAATGATACAACATAGAAATTCCAATAGAACTCGATCATTGAAGAAATCTAATGCCATTGTGATCACTTCCCATGAAGATATTATGGTAGAGGTCAACGTTGTTTTGGTGAACCCTTGGAGAAACCTAGTAAGAATAGGAGCCACACAATTTAGGAGATAATTCAAAACATCTCTAGTGTCCTTAATGGTGACCATAATACTCCGTTTCTTGAAGAAATCATTGAGTAGGAGTTGTATGAGTTCATTATTTCCATTCCCCCACACAAGGGACTTGGACCTTATGGTTTCACCACAAACTTTCTGGCCCATGCTAAAGAATGAGGTACATGCTATCATGGATGACTCAAGACAATGCAAATTAGTTCTTGGAGCTCTTAATGCTACTTTTCTCACTTTGACTATGAAATAAGATGGGGCTGCTACTCCAGAGAGGGATTAACTAATAGCCCTATGCAATGTCATTTACCAAATTATGTCAAAGGTTATTGCAAACAGACTTAAGCCTTTGCTTCCTCTCATAGTCTCACAAAGTCAATCAAGCTCTATAGAAGGAAGATAAATTCTTGACAATATAATCCTCTCACATTAGACTGTTCACTCTCTTAAGATCGTTAATAAACTAGGGATGATGATGTAGCTTAACATTTCGAAATCCTTAGACCAAATTAGATAGAAATACTTGAAAGAAAATCTCAGGGCCTTTCTCTTTCATTAGGAATGGATTGCCTAGATAACGGCTCTAGTGACTAGGGATTTATTTATAATATTAGATAACGGAGACCGTAATCATCTCTTCTCCCCCCCTCGGGGAATTAGACAAGGGGACCCTCTTTCACCCTTTTTATTCAACCTAATGGATGAAGGATTTGGAAGAAAAATCATTGCTACCAAATAAAGTAATAACCTCGATGTTTTCAAGCTCCATGAAAACTCTCCAGGCTACACCCAATAACAATTCATGGATGATACCCTTCTTGTTGGAATCCACACTACCATAGAGGCTTGGAAATTCAAGAAAATCCCCAACCTTTTTTCATAAGGTTTATGCACCTCCATTAACTTACTGAAATCCAAAGTCTTCTTCTTTAACACCCCTCTTTCCATCGAGAGAAACATAGTCAGGATCTTAGGTTTTCAAATCTACTCCATCCAATCCAAGTATCTCGAGGTTCCCCTTGTTAGATACCTATAGTAATAGGTTTCATATTTCATGATTGATTATTGAAAATCCAAATATGCTCTGCTTTGCTACTACAAAGATCCCATATTTCCAGAAAATCAGAGGTGTGTGAAGTATTTCAAATATTGAGGACCTTATTACAATTTTTTGGGTGATTCAACAGTTCAAACTGGATCATGCCATGTTTCAATTTTGAGTTGTAGAATAGAGAAAGAAGTCTGTCCAAACAGCTTAATCTTGGCAGACAAATAGTTCAGGTAGAGAAACAAAGGTTCCCAAAAGTCTAATCTGGGACCTTGGAAGAGATAAGGGTAGAAGTAGATAGGGAGAAAAGGAAAAAGCCAAGGAAAAGAAAAGGCAAGTAAGGGTCTGCAAGTCCAAATGCACCCTCCAAGAAGAAATAAAATGCTAGGCAAGTAGCTGGGTAGGTAGCAGGGGTTGCAGAAAGGTATCCCTATCATTGCAAGGTTGATGATGGTGGGCAGCAAGGCAAAAGATTACAGCTGGAAGCATGACTAATTTCCCTCACTCCCCCCAATTTCATTTCTAACATTCCCTCACTAGCCTGAGATTCATGGAAAAGACTAAGTTTTCATAGTGGTTCTTGATCTTTAAAAGCCACATTTCTTATCTAAAGTTCTTTTCATTTTGATCTACTCTTGAAACCAAGCTTGTTTCATATAAACTCAATGATTTCCACATCCACTTACCTCCTCCTCCACAACTAACACTAACCCTATTGTACAAATCCCTTATATCGCCTTTCTCCCTAATATTACTAACACCAAGGTGTATAAATCCCAGCATTATCTACATATTCTCCTTTTGGCATTATAGCCAAGTAAATGGTCCAAGGAGACTTCAGTCCACCTGGGACTGTGGTCAACCTTGTCTTGGATGTGCTCTGACCCCTGGTTATGAGCAGAAATCCTGTCCCTCAAGCCCTTACCGTCTCTCTGCTGAAAGCGCACAGAAAACCCCCTTTTCCTATGAAAACCCCTGAAAAGGCCCAAAAAACCCAAAACTGCGAAAAAACCCACTTGCCTATAGTCCTCCGCCCAAAAATTAAACTGAATATTTTATTGCGCTGGCGGGACCCCTCCCCAACATGCTCGACCAGTCGGAAGGCCCGCCAGCCGTCAGATCTCCAGCGCCCAGATCTAAGGGTGGGCGGTCAATTTCAGATCTCGATGTGCCGACATTTAGCGTCCGGGGAAAGCGGTTTTACCTATCCCGTACAATGGACGCGTGGCAGGCGGTAAGGTTGTTCGGAGCCCTCCTCCCACTTACCGCCTTTGCCCAAAGGTGGTGCGGGGAACCCACTTACCGCCACCCCGTATACCGCTACCCCACACGTCATACCTACACGTCATGTCCACGCCGCTCTGACGTCACCCCGCCGGTGCCCGCCCCATCGTCCCTTGGTCCTCCACGCGGGCCCGCCTTGGCGCCCGCCCGCCACCGTGTCCTGCCGACCTGGCTAACACCTCAGCATCCACGTCACCCCTCACCTGGGCCCCGCCATGACGTCATGCTGACGTCATCGGCGGAAAAGCGCCAAATTCATACTTTTGCCAAATTTACCGATTTAAACGGCTAAACGCATATTTTTCGCTTATTTTGCATGCGAAGCTGAACTAGCCGTTGTCAAGCCTGCTGCCGCGAAATCTTGCATTCAGACATCAAATTCGACAAGTAAACCGTTCAAAGTTCGAGGCTTGACTGCATTAAGCCTTTGCAACCCAGCCCGCAAGCTTCCAGGTCGATTTGCCAGGTATTTTGCCGTCTTCTCCCATTCTGCCCGTGAATTCCAATTTTCTGCAAAATCACCATTAAAGTCTGCTAAAAACTCTAAATTTAGCTCTACCTAAGCACCCAAATCAGACATAAGCAACCTGTGCCATCCATTAGCCCCAATTTAGCTCTGTACAAACCAGCTCGCGGGTTAAAACTGCAGAAATCGCCCTGAAGTACCCGGCATTGTTCCTTTTTGCCAAGTACTGGTTACCTACACTCTTCCTGTACAAATACTAATACCTCAGTAAGCATTCCCTTAGACAATCCACATTCCTGAAAATCATCAGTACTTTGCTAGCTTCAGAACAACTTCACACCAGAAGAAGACATCACACCAATTGCACCTACCTGCTGCTCAAAGTCTTCAAGAGATTCATCAAAGCTCTGCATCCTGCTGCACACTTTCAGACTGTATCATGGCAGCATCTGCATCCTCCTCCCTCAGTGTCACTCCACTGAGTCAAACCAATAAGGAACTGGAAGCTATGCCATTAGTTGACAAAGACTGTCTCATAAATGATTTTGAGGGAAACAGAAACTTTTTGAAGACCTTCACCACATTAAGGGAAGACTATAAGGCAGGACTTGGTACAGATGGGATATGGGAGTCAAACCTGCCCTATTACTGCCTCCCAGCTGTGAATGTTTTCCCTGAAATCATTCACTTATGTGCTCAAAATTATGATCAGGAGCACAGAGCTGTCAACACTCAACTAGGGAGGATTTTGTTCTATATAAACGCTGACACCATCAACAAAATGCTGCACTTTGAACAGACAGAGTTATTAGTCCCTTTCTCCATGAGATCTTTAATGGAAGCAGGTGAGAAGATGACCAGTGAAGAGCTGCAGAAGGTCACCAGGAACTACATGTGGCCTGAGAACCAGCCTACAGGGCCACCTCCTTATCCACATGAGCACTTCAATGACTCAGGCAGGCTGCTCCTGGACATGATAGCCTATGTGCTAGGCTACCAGAACAGCAAGCATGTGGATCTAGCCATGCTCGTAATGCTATCTTCCTACAGCCCACGACAACCCCCTGCCCGAAAGTACAACTTTGCCAAGTTCATAGCCAATAGGATCCATGATCAATTGTGCAAATTGGACAGACAAGGAGTCTTTAGATATTCAGCATACATCTACCACCTGTTCATGTATCATCACTCTGAAGCTTTCCCATGCTACATCAGAAGGCTGGACAACAAAGGGGAGAGAAGATCAGTCATATTCTGGACCTCAGTCTATCATGAAATCACAAATTCACCTTACAGCTATTGTGAATTTGTAGATCAGTTTGTATACCCAGTCTCCAGCATACTTATGAAATCCCCTCCACCTAGAATATCAAATGAGATCAAGAAAGCTTTACAGCTTTCTAAGAAGTACAAAATAGGTGATTGGTACCTATATGAACACCACACTGTGTTCAGAGTGTATGGGTGTGAGCTCTGTCCATACAGACTACCCAAGTATGTTCCCATGAGATTATTTGCCTTGGAATATTACAGGCAATTAATCCAGTCAGACCTCACTCACTTCCACAGCTCAAAGAAAAAAGCACACCTTAACTACAAAAATGAGCTGGGCCCTTTTATCATGAATAAGAAGAAGGATGGGAGGCTGCAGATTTGATCCTAAAAGACAAATATAAGTTGTCTTACAGTTTCCGGTGGGTCCCATATGACCCTCAAGGTTTCATCACTGCCAGGAGAACAAAGTACAGACTCCTAGCCATCAAACACTGCCACTATCCACATCTAGAACAGTATGCAAACTTACAAGAGTGGCAGTTGGAGACCCTTGTTGAGAGCTTGTCTGAAGAGGAAAAAATAGCTAAAAATATGAAAGAACTTGAAAAAACTATTGACCTGGACTATGTGATCCAGGTACCTTTCAGGCTGCCTCAAACATCAGGAGGAGGAACCTCAGTTACCAGGACAGCGCCGCCAACAACAGCACCAGGCTTGGATAAGGGAAAGGGAAAAATGGACGCTGAAGATGAAGCAAAAAAGCAGCAGTCAGAGCAGGGAAAGCAACAACCAGAGCAAGAAACAGGGCAGCAAGAAGAACAAACCGGTCTGCCACAAACTGGGCTGCCAGAAACCACCTTATTGCAGACACCACCCCCTCAAGTGGAGCCCCTAACCACTTCAATTTTACAGACCCCGGCACATGAAGAAAGGGGGACCAAAAGACAAAGAGAAGAGTCCACTCCCCTCAGTGGATCCTCCCAACAACCAGAAGCTAAAAGGCAGAGGGCAGACTCCCCAGAAGTAGAAGACATTACTGAAGATGTCTTCAATGATACAGCCAAGGATAGGGAGGGCAGCCAACACACAGGGACTAGCTCCTTTCAGCAGGAGCAGAATTTACAACTTGGCTTGGAGGTATCATCTTCTTCTCAACAAAGCCAGAAGCTCAAAGGTGCTAAGGCCACCTTCAAAGAAATCAAGGCAGCAAATGAACTATTGAGGGCTGAGGTTTACAAACAATTTATAGATGCCACTCCAGCCCAACAAGAAAGATTGATGTCGGTCTACGACTTCAAAGAGGAGAAGATGATATTCAGCCATTTCAAACCTAAGGGGCCCAACCCAATGTCCACTGCTGATTTCATCAAAACAAGGGTGGAGGTCTTGGCCAAAGACATACATCCTATGGACCAAATTGAGCTCCATAAGCAGACTGGAGAAATGGTCTATGCCACCTTGGTAGATAAGGCCACATTAGCTCATGAGCTGAAAGAATCCTTGAAGCACACAAATACTCAACTGGATTTTGAGAGATTGTCTTCCAGGGCCAAGGATAACAGGATAAAATCTCTTGAAGAGATTATTGTTGATCTAGGGCATAACCCTAGTGACCCAACCGGGGTAAAAGCCCTCCTGAAGAAAAAAGAGGATGATCTCAATGCCATGAAGAGGAGATTGAAGCTGTCACCTACAGAACATCCTCAGACAGCTGAACTGCAAAAAGAAAAACAAGTTGATCAACAACTTGATCTACTATTGCAGCAGGATCAAAGGATCCAAGAGCTAGAGAAGGAGCTGGAGAAGTCATTACAGGACAAACAGGGAGAATCCACACTACCAACTCCCCCAACAGATTCTACAGCAGCAACAGGCTCTGGGGCAGCAGTGGCCCCTACAACAGCAAATACAGTTGACCAGCCCAGCATAGAAGAACTAACTAAGGCTGTTAAGCAAATGGAGCCACAAGCAGATGAGATAAGGAAGGCAAAAGAAAAACTGGCAGAGATAGATGCCAAGTATGACCAGTCTAAAATGACAGTGGCAGAACAGGGCAGACAGATCAAGACCCAAAAGGACAGAATCAAAGCCCTGGAGAAAGAGCTTGATCTCAAAAACACCATGGCTGAGATCAAGAGGATCTTATGGAATAAAATCACCCAAAGCATGGTTAAACAGTGGAAATCACTCAAAACAATCCATGAACATATGGATTTAATTGTGCAAGCTCAGATAGATATCCAGAGGGCTAAGACAGCACTAGGAAATAGACCTGAACAAGCTAGCCAACTGATAGACTTTCTGAACAGGCAAGACAAAGATGAGCTGGCAGCAGTTGGAATCACCAACAGAACGGAGGCCATCCTTATGACCAAAAAGGTGCTAACACTCAGAGGATATGTGCAGACAGCAGAAAGGAGGAGCTATGAGATACAGACTGAAGTTGAAGACTTCAAGCTCAGAATGGGGATGCTACAGGCAAGAGGAATGCCTAGCCTATTGAGCGGTACAGGGAAATTGATCAACAGAGATCAATTTACAAATAGGATGGCCGCGTACATAGAAAATCAAATCACTGCATCCAGCAGTGCTGCTGAAGAAACTGTTCCTCCTACAGGACAGAGTTTGTACACTCAGCTTGAAGGGTCATTTTTTATTGAAAATGAAGTTAATCATCTATTTGAAACTCCTCCCAGTTTTTTCAAATACACAGAGCTTGATGAGACATTGATTAAAATGCGAAGGCATCAAATGCCCAAGGAGGACTGGTGGCAAGCCATGCTCCAGATTCTGCCACAGTAGTTTCAAAACTCCAGGTCAAAAGCCAGCTCAGGTCACCGCAAGACAAGTATAAAGTGGTCAGTGACTGGAAAATATCTAAAAGGTGATTCATCACTAACAGTGACAGCTAGCCACATTTTGAAACACACGCCTTCAGCCGACTACAACTGCTACAAATTCAACAGCATCTGACAGATTTTGACAGCTAAAGGACTAAGAGCTATTACTGCATTTACTTCTTCATTTACTTCTTTGGCTACTGCTCACTAGCAGTTGGCAGCATATTTATGAGGCATTTACTCTTCTTTCAGATATTTTTCCAAATGTAAATCCGTATATATACCCCCCTTAGTAACGCATAAGGGGTTGCTGGAATTTTCTCTTGGATAACTTCCATCTGCTGTAATATTTTCAGAGAATTAATACAAAGGAGGAATGGAACTTCCAGAAGTTTGGTGTATTTGATGTCTGGTGGTGAAGGATGCATGTTACAGGATTCCATGGGTGTTGCATAAAACTATAAGTATTTTCAAATCTTCTGTTATGTGTTTTTTTGAGTCTTTTGTTCTCTTTGGTTGTTTAAATGTCTTACACTTGATAGTAAGGTGAAAGAATAGTTTCAGGATTTAATCAAGCATTACCCTGAACTCAAACCTGAACTGTCATCTATGTTTTCTTCAGAAACAGTAATAGAAATTGCAATTCTTAACTGCTGCACTTCAATCTGTCTCTTTGCTGTAACAGACTATTCCCAGGGATTCAAATTATTGCCCCTGTGACCTCTGTTTTCTCCTCCAAAGTCTGTCTCTGGGAAATATGTAAACAATAAGTGGAAATTCTTAAATGCTTTCACTTTGTACTACCTGTTTCCTGTCACTTAGCCAAAATATGTTTTAACAAAGCACTCAAAAGGCCCTGTAAGTTCCATCTTTCATCTCGCAGATTCAAACACATTAAGCCACAGACTCCATTGCCCAATGATATTCAACATATCTGAAAGCTACATCACTGAAGTCTAAGGGAATTTCATCAACCGAAACACAAACATAACCTGTACTCAATACCTAGCCTAAAACACCATCACTGTAGATATAAATCATAAAGAGAGAGCCCTCTCTGATCACTGTTTGGCTAGAAACAGTGATTAAAAGATTGGTTAGTGGTTACCCCGGCCGTATTCCCTTGGGAGTCATAGGGAACAACCTGGGTGTTAACATAATTGGCGACTCCACTGGGGATCCTAAGACTATTCAATTACTATCTATCCTCCAAAGCTTTCATCAAGCCTGAAACTAGCCAAGACATCTTAGGACTGTTTCTCTAATACAGGGGCAGTCTTAGGGAAGAGCTAACTAGGGAAACTTATCCTAGCCTTGAAACATATATAGTCATTCCAGAGTTCTTATTTTGCCCTTGTAAATACAAAACTTCTGTATAAAGTTCTGAAAGAACACTTAGAAGCTGGCTCCTAAAAGAAACCCAAGGCATACTAGGGCACACCCTGACCCTGATCAACCCATCATTGTTGATAACCCAAATATCATCCCAAAGAACATAAGGAAACAGCACAAGCAGGATAAACCTGCTGATTCAGATATAAGGTCAGACCAACCCATCCTCATTCCCACTCCTTGCAAAGTCCTTTTTCGTTCCACACCCAATTCCCCTAGTTCATCTTCAACCCCTCAAAGTCCTACCTTTCCATCTTCACCATCTGCACATACTCACTCAACCAGTTCTCCACTTGTTACCCATCCTATTAACCCCAGTACACCTGTAATCCCAGTTGTCCCATTTGTTCCTATCAACCCTATTAACCCTATAAACATGGCTAACAGATATGCACCATTGCAGATTCCAGCCAATGCTCCAGCCCTACCCCAAGATTATCAAACCAGACTCTCATTTTTTGATTCCCATGGCCCTTTGACGGCCATCCAGCATGCTAAAAAGATGCAAGACCACTTTGAGACCTATGAAATTGATGATGATAGTGTCAGGATGAGAATCTTTGTTCAAAGCTTAACTGGGGATGTCAGAACTTGGTTTAGGTCCTTAAATGCAAATTCAATTGCAACCCCTGAAGTTTTATACCAGGAATTTACTAACAGATGGGAGAAAAAGAGAGATCCCCACCACATACTTGGTGAATATAACACTATTAAAAGAGGTCCCCAAGAAACGGTGTTGGAGTATTGTGCCAGGTTTAACAACATATACAATGCTATCCCTCAGAACTTAAGACCCCCTCCTGATTTGGCTCTTTATAATTTCCCTGATGGTTTTGATTCTGATATGGCCTATCAGTTGAGAGAAAGAGACCCTCCAACCCTTGCAGAAGCTCAAAGGGTTGCAGTCACTGTAGAGGCCAACCTAATTGCCAAAAGAAACAGGGCAAAGCTGGAAAAGAAAACTGGCTTCAAAGAAGAAACCTCGGGTTTCGACCAAAAGCTAGATGCAATTCTAAATAGCATGAAGAGGTTGGGGGAGAGAGTGGAATCAGTGGAAAGAAAATCATCATGGGAGGCACCACAAAACAATCCTCCTAGAAACCCAAATTTCAGGAGAGCCCAAAACCCCAATATAGGAAAGACTAATGCTGACCAAGATATCAGACCCCCTTTTCAAGAAAATTATGCAGAAACTTCTACTGCAAATCAGCTAAATGAGGACCCTGAAATCAATTTAATAGGTCTGGATGGCAAAAATCATGTATTCTTAACCCAAGAAGACCATGAGGAGGATGAGAGCAATACATTTCAAACTAAGTCAGGGGAATCCTTTGATTTTAAACAAGGATATGACACTGCTGTCTATGAAGTCCACAAACAATACAAACTAAGGAGTAGGACTGTAAATGTAAATCAACCCGAAAAGATAAAAGAAAAACAGCAAACCAAAGAAAGCTCAGTCACTGAACCTGATCATGTGCCAAACTTGCCTACAAAGGAAGTAGTGGTTGAAGAGGTTACTGAACCACTGTCACCATCAAAACAACCCATGGCAACCTTATCCTCTGAGCCTAACCCAAATATTGCCCCTCAAGATATCAATATTAGGGGCAGGTTCCAAAATCAAGATGAAATCCCACCAGAAGATGTAATAAACAAAGAAAGAACTGCTACCCGTGATCCCAAATTGCAAATTGACAAACCCTTTGACCTAGGAGTAGAGATTGGCAAGTTAAAGGTAGCAATTCCCCTCTCAGAGCTAGCAAAGCATGACATGTACAAACAACAGATTAAAAAATCCCTTCAGCTCACCAATAGCAAAGATGATAAATGTATTAGATGACACTCCAGAGTTACTATTTGGTCCAGAGGTAGATGGAAAAACAGTAGTCACAGGGGTTTTACCGTTTTATGTCAGCTTACATGTACATGACAAAATTCTGCACAATGCAATGTTTGACTCAGGAGCCTCTCATAATCTGATGCCAAAAGCAGTCATGGAAAGATTAAACTTAGATATCACAAGACCATACAAAGACTTGTTTTCTTTTGATTCTAGTCAAGTCAAGTGCCTGGGTCTAATTAAGGATTTGTGTGTGTCCCTGGTCCAATTCCCCAACAAGACCATTTTGATGGATGTTGTTGTTGCTGATATCCCACCCAAGTATGGGATGCTATTATCAAGATCATGGGGAGCAAAGCTTCAAGGCTCCCTGCAGTTAGACATGTCATATGCAACCATCTCTGTCTTTGGACAACCAAAAAGACTTTATAGGGAAACACTCATGAAGTATATGGTTAGCAGTGAAGAAAAACCCCAAAATTTCCCAATATATGCTGTTCATTCGGACATAGACTCTTACATCCTCTTTAATGACAGCATTGGCTTCTCCGACAGTCACATTAGCACAGAGACATTTAAACCAGAACAAAACATCATTCTAACAAGTAGCACCTGTCAAACATCAATCAGTACAACAAAACACTTTAGCTCTCCCCTAGGGTCAAAGATGGTCAGGCAAATGATGAAGCTATCCTAGAAAACAAATGGGAGAAGAAACCCCAACTCATGCTCACACTACCACCCCATGAACAGAACCTCAAACCTCCTGACCAGCAAGGCATCTTGTGGGTCTTAGAATTTGATGGCTCGGTTAACAAGTTAGGAGCAGGAGCGGGAGTATGGATACATAACAAAGAGAAAGGCTGTGCAACAGGCAAGGCCTACAGATTGAATTTCAGATGCACCAACAACATGGCAGAATATGAAGCTCTATTACTAGGCCTCAAGATTGCAAAATCATTACAAGCACCTAGCCTCTCTATCAGGGGAGACTCTGATCTGGTCATTCAACAAGTAAAAGGCAATTTTGTCACTAATGACAAGAGGCTGAGATCCTACAGGGCTGCTGTAATCGAAATATTAGAGACCTTTCATGAGTTTGCTATCACAAAAATTCCAAGGGGCCATAACCTCCATGCACATAGCTTGGCAACATTTGCCAGCACTTTCAAATTCCCACTGGAACCTAATAATTGTTTCACAGCTGAGGTCAGGTACAGACCCTCTATTCCAAACAATGTCAGAGAATGGCAAGTATTTGAGGATGACATGCAAATAAACAATTTTTTAACCCTGCAACAGGAGTTCACAGGATTAAATATTGATCTTGAGACAGCAAGTCAATCACAAATGCTTGAGACAGCAAGTCAATCACAAATGCTTGAGACAGCAAGTCAATCACAAATGCTTGAGACAGCAAGTCAATCACAAATGCTTGAGACAGCAAGTCAATCACAAATATTTAATGAAGCATGTCAATCACAAATACAGTTTCAACAATCTGCTCACCCAATGTCACCTAGGACAGCAAAACAACTACTCAGCCCAACCATTTTCAACAATGAAAACATTCAACAAATTAAACAAATGGACTGTGAAGAGATGAGTAACATTGAAACTGAAATCATACAACTCAAAGACAACTTCCTCCCAGTGGGCCTTACCCCATTAGAGGATATTTTTGACTCAAATGACATCCCTAGGAAGCCAAAGATGCAGCCATTAGATGCAAGAATTGAAGAATGCAATATTGGCACTATGGAAAAGCCTAAGATAATAAAGCTATCCGCCTCTTTGCCCCCTGATCAAAAGCCCAAGTACATTGATCTCTTTAAAGAGTTTCAAGATGTCTTTGCCTGGGGATATGAAGATCTCAAGTCCTATGACACATCTGTCATCCAGCATACCATCCCTCTCAAGCCTAATCAAAAACCATTCAAACAGAAATTGAGAAGGATCAATCCTGTGCTCCTTCCTTCCATTGAAAAAGAGTTGCATAAAATGTTCAAGGCTGGTATTATAGCACCAATCAGATTCTCTGAATGGATTTCAAATTTAGTCCCTACAAGAAAGAAAACTGGTGAAATCAGACTTTGTGTAGACTTAAGGAATCTGAATCAAGTTTCACTCAAAGATAACTACCCTTTACCAAAAATGGATCACATCCTCCAAAGAGTAGTAGGAGCCTCAAGGATATCACTGCTTGATGGATTCTCAGGCTTCAATCAAATTTTAGTGCACCCTGATGATCAAGACAAAACTGCATTTACTACCCCATGGGGAACTTTCAAGTATGTGAAAATGCCATTTGGATTGAAAAATGCAGGGGCAACATTTCAAAGAGCAATGGACATTGCTTTTGCAAAAGAAATTCATGATTTCTTGGTCATTTACTTAGATGATCTTACACCCTTCTCAAAATCTGACCAAGAACATTTGAAACATTTAAGACAGATTTTCATAACATGCAGAAAATATGGCATTTCCTTAAACCCCAAGAAGTCTTTATTTGGTTTGGAAGAAGGGAAACTTTTAGGACACATCATTTCAAAAGATGGCATAAGAATTGATCCAGATAGGATACAAGCGATCCTACAAATGCCTCACCCTAGGAATGTCAAAGAGTTGCAAGGATTCTTAGGAAAACTCAATTTTTTAAGAAGGTTCATCCCAAATTTAGCAGAATTGATCAGACTACTAAACAATATGCTAAAGAAAGATTCAAAGGTTAAGTGGACTGTGGAAGCAAAGCAAGCCTTTGAAAGCATAAAATTGGCTTTAACCCAAACCCCGGTATTAACTAATCCTCAGTTTGACAGAGACTTTATTATTTTTTCTTTTGCCTCCCAGCATACTATTGCTGCTGTTTTATTGCAGAAAGATGATCAAGGGAATGAAAAGCCCATTGCCTTCTTCAGCAGAGCTCTTAGAGATGCTCCTTTGAAGTACCAAATAATGGAAAAACAAGCCTATGCATTAATCAAAGCTATCAAAGATTTTAGGATCTATATCCTTTACTCTCATGTTGTGGCTTATGTACCAAGTCCTATTGTCAAAGACATTCTCACCCAAGAAAACTTAGAGGGTAGAAGAGGAAAATGGATTGCAAACATACTTGAATTTGACATTGAAATAAAACCTACAAAGCTGATTAAAGGGCAAGGTTTGGCCAAGTTAATGACAGAAGCAAATTTCCAAGCCTTAGATATCAACCAACTGGACAGTGAAACAGAGATGGCGACTCCAAAGATCAATGTAGCCTTTGAACAATCTCCTTGGTACTCTGATGTCTGTTATGTGTTACAAAACCTGTGTGCTCCCCCAGGACTGTCCAGAACTAAGTCTAGGTTTCTGAAAATGAAAACATCTAAGTTTTGTGTGATGGATGAGAATCTACTCTGGAAAAACCATGAAGGTATTTTGCTGCACTGTCTTATTGAGAGTGAAACTGACAACATCATGCAAGAATTCCATGCTGGAGACTGTGGTGGACATCTATACTGGAAGTCCACTGTAGACAAAATATTAAGGGCTGGTTATTACTGGCCCACTATGTTCTCTGATGTGAAGAAATTCACAACATCATGCCACAAGTGCCAACTGTTTGAAGGCAGAAGACAGTTGCTGCCACTTCCTTTGAGGCCCATTTCAACAGAAAGACCTTTTCAACAATGGGGTTTGGATTTCATTGGGGAGATTCATCCCTCATCTTCAGGACAACACAGATGGATTTTGACTGCAACAGACTACTTCACCAAGTGGATTGAAGCTGCCCCATGCAGACAAGCAAATGATTCAGTGATCATTCAATTTTTGGAGAATAATATACTGGCTAGATTTGGCTGCCCAGATAAGATAATAACAGACAATGCTGCTGCCTTCAAATCCAAGAAAATGGTGAACTTCTGCCATAAATTTCACATCACTTTGGGCCATTCTACAGCTTACTATCCTCAGGGAAATGGTCTTGCTGAATCATCAAACAAAAGCTTGATAAACATCATAAAGAAAGTGCTGGAAGAGAACAAAAAGAACTGGCACAAGAAACTAGTAAATGCTTTATGGGCAGACAGATTAACCACCAAAAGATCAATTGGTACCAGCCCATATGAGTTGGTCTATGGATTAGAGGCCAGATTTCCTTCATCACTAGGGGTGCCAGTTATGAAACTTCTACAAGAAAGTCAAGCAGAGCCAAATGATATGCAAAGAAGGATCAACCAGATAATCTGTTTACAGCAGACCAGAGAACAAGTTTTCAGCAGAGTGCAAATATTACAAGAAAAACTGAAAAAAGCCTTTGACAGAAGAACCAAAGCAGAAGATTTCAATATGGGAGACAAAGTTCTAAAGTGGGATGCAAGAAGAGAAGAGAAAGGGAAACATGGGAAATTTGATTCTTTGTGGAAAGGACCATTTGCTGTCCAAGCAGTACAAGGTAATAACACTTATTTCCTTAAAAGTTTGACTGTAACTGAACTGGATGAAGGTCCTGTCAATGGCAGGATGTTGAAGCACTATTATGATGGTTCACTATGATAGGGATCCAAAGGTTCATTGTATATATGCAGGCCTACATATGTTTTTTTTTGTTTGTAAAAAGATGTTTTCAAGTGCTGCACCTAGCAGCAAGAGGCAAATAGAATCAGAGGTCTTCCAAGAAAGAAGCACACAATTTTGACACATCAATGCAGTAAAGTTCAAAGATTGGTATGGGCAGCTAAGGAACAAGGCAATCTGACCTGCTGTTCTTGGTCTTTCAAAAGAAAAACCATCCCCATGTGGAGCCACTGTTAGATACCTATAGTAATAGGTTTCATATTTCATGATTGATTATTGAAAATCCAAATATGCTCTGCTTTGCTACTACAAAGATCCCATATTTCCAGAAAATCAGAGGTGTGTGAAGTATTTCAAATATTGAGGACCTTATTACAATTTTTTGGGTGATTCAACAGTTCAAACTGGATCATGCCATGTTTCAATTTTGAGTTGTAGAATAGAGAAAGAAGTCTGTCCAAACAGCTTAATCTTGGCAGACAAATAGTTCAGGTAGAGAAACAAAGGTTCCCAAAAGTCTAATCTGGGACCTTGGAAGAGATAAGGGTAGAAGTAGATAGGGAGAAAAGGAAAAAGCCAAGGAAAAGAAAAGGCAAGTAAGGGTCTGCAAGTCCAAATGCACCCTCCAAGAAGAAATAAAATGCTAGGCAAGTAGCTGGGTAGGTAGCAGGGGTTGCAGAAAGGTATCCCTATCATTGCAAGGTTGATGATGGTGGGCAGCAAGGCAAAAGATTACAGCTGGAAGCATGACTAATTTCCCTCACTCCCCTCCAATTTCATTTCTAACATTCCCTCACTAGCCTGAGATTCATGGAAAAGACTAAGTTTTCATAGTGGTTCTTGATCTTTAAAAGCCACATTTCTTATCTAAAGTTCTTTTCATTTTGATCTACTCTTGAAACCAAGCTTGTTTCATATAAACTCAATGATTTCCACATCCACTTACCTCCTCCTCCACAACTAACACTAACCCTATTGTACAAATCCCTTATATCGCCTTTCTCCCTAATATTACTAACACCAAGGTGTATAAATCCCAGCATTATCTACATATTCTCCTTTTGGCATTATAGCCAAGTAAATGGTCCAAGGAGACTTCAGTCCACCTGGGACTGTGGTCAACCTTGTCTTGGATGTGCTCTGACCCCTGGTTATGAGCAGAAATCCTGTCCCTCAAGCCCTTACCGTCTCTCTGCTGAAAGCGCACAGAAAACCCCCTTTTCCTATGAAAACCCCTGAAAAGGCCCAAAAAACCCAAAACTGCGAAAAAACCCACTTGCCTATAGTCCTCCGCCCAAAAATTAAACTGAATATTTTATTGCGCTGGCGGGACCCCTCCCCAACATGCTCGACCAGTCGGAAGGCCCGCCAGCCGTCAGATCTCCAGCGCCCAGATCTAAGGGTGGGCGGTCAATTTCAGATCTCGATGTGCCGACATTTAGCGTCCGGGGAAAGCGGTTTTACCTATCCCGTACAATGGACGCGTGGCGGGCGGTAAGGTTGTTCGGAGCCCTCCTCCCACTTACCGCCTTTGCCCAAAGGTGGTGCGGGGAACCCACTTACCGCCACCCCGTATACCGCTACCCCACACGTCATGCCTACACGTCATGTCCACGCCGCTCTGACGTCACCCCGCCGGTGCCCGCCCCATCGTCCCTTGGTCCTCCACGCGGGCCCGCCTTTGCGCCCGCCCGCCACCGTGTCCTGCCGACCTGGCTAACACCTCAGCATCCACGTCACCCCTCACCTGGGCCCCGCCATGACGTCATGCTGACGTCATCGGCGGAAAAGCGCCAAATTCATACTTTTGCCAAATTTACCGATTTAAACGGCTAAACGCATATTTTTCGCTTATTTTGCATGCGAAGCTGAACTAGCCGTTGTCAAGCCTGCTGCCGCGAAATCTTGCATTCAGCCATCAAATTCGACAAGTAAACCGTTCAAAGTTCGAGGCTTGACTGCATTAAGCCTTTGCAACCCAGCCCGCAAGCTTCCAGGTCGATTTGCCAGGTATTTTGCCGTCTTCTCCCATTCTGCCCGTGAATTCCAATTTTCTGCAAAATCACCATTAAAGTCTGCTAAAAACTCTAAATTTAGCTCTACCTAAGCACCCAAATCAGACATAAGCAACCTGTGCCATCCATTAGCCCCAATTTAGCTCTGTACAAACCAGCTCGCGGGTTAAAACTGCAGAAATCGCCCTGAAGTACCCGGCATTGTTCCTTTTTGCCAAGTACTGGTTACCTACACTCTTCCTGTACAAATACTAATACCTCAGTAAGCATTCCCTTAGACAATCCACATTCCTGAAAATCATCAGTACTTTGCTAGCTTCAGAACAACTTCACACCAGAAGAAGACATCACACCAATTGCACCTACCTGCTGCTCAAAGTCTTCAAGAGATTCATCAAAGCTCTGCATCCTGCTGCACACTTTCAGACTGTATCATGGCAGCATCTGCATCCTCCTCCCTCAGTGTCACTCCACTGAGTCAAACCAATAAGGAACTGGAAGCTATGCCATTAGTTGACAAAGACTGTCTCATAAATGATTTTGAGGGAAACAGAAACTTTTTGAAGACCTTCACCACATTAAGGGAAGACTATAAGGCAGGACTTGGTACAGATGGGATATGGGAGTCAAACCTGCCCTATTACTGCCTCCCAGCTGTGAATGTTTTCCCTGAAATCATTCACTTATGTGCTCAAAATTATGATCAGGAGCACAGAGCTGTCAACACTCAACTAGGGAGGATTTTGTTCTATATAAACGCTGACACCATCAACAAAATGCTGCACTTTGAACAGACAGAGTTATTAGTCCCTTTCTCCATGAGATCTTTAATGGAAGCAGGTGAGAAGATGACCAGTGAAGAGCTGCAGAAGGTCACCAGGAACTACATGTGGCCTGAGAACCAGCCTACAGGGCCACCTCCTTATCCACATGAGCACTTCAATGACTCAGGCAGGCTGCTCCTGGACATGATAGCCTATGTGCTAGGCTACCAGAACAGCAAGCATGTGGATCTAGCCATGCTCGTAATGCTATCTGCCTACAGCCCACGACAACCCCCTGCCCGAAAGTACAACTTTGCCAAGTTCATAGCCAATAGGATCCATGATCAATTGTGCAAATTGGACAGACAAGGAGTCTTTAGATATTCAGCATACATCTACCACCTGTTCATGTATCATCACTCTGAAGATTTCCCATGCTACATCAGAAGGCTGGACAACAAAGGGGAGAGAAGATCAGTCATATTCTGGACCTCAGTCTATCATGAAATCACAAATTCACCTTACAGCTATTGTGAATTTGTAGATCAGTTTGTATACCCAGTCTCCAGCATACTTATGAAATCCCCTCCACCTAGAATATCAAATGAGATCAAGAAAGCTTTACAGCTTTCTAAGAAGTACAAAATAGGTGATTGGTACCTATATGAACACCACACTGTGTTCAGAGTGTATGGGTGTGAGCTCTGTCCATACAGACTACCCAAGTATGTTCCCATGAGATTATTTGCCTTGGAATATTACAGGCAATTAATCCAGTCAGACCTCACTCACTTCCACAGCTCAAAGAAAAAAGCACACCTTAACTACAAAAATGAGCTGGGCCCTTTTATCATGAATAAGAAGGAAGGATGGGAGGCTGCAGATTTGATCCTAAAAGACAAATATAAGTTGTCTTACAGTTTCCGGTGGGTCCCATATGACCCTCAAGGTTTCATCACTGCCAGGAGAACAAAGTACAGACTCCTAGCCATCAAACACTGCCACTATCCACATCTAGAACAGTATGCAAACTTACAAGAGTGGCAGTTGGATACCCTTGTTGAGAGCTTGTCTGAAGAGGAAAAAATAGCTAAAAATATGAAAGAACTTGAAAAAACTATTGACCTGGACTATGTGATCCAGGTACCTTTCAGGCTGCCTCAAACATCAGGAGGAGGAACCTCAGTTACCAGGACAGCGCCGCCAACAACAGCACCAGGCTTGGATAAGGGAAAGGGAAAAATGGACGCTGAAGATGAAGCAAAAAAGCAGCAGTCAGAGCAGGGAAAGCAACAACCAGAGCAAGAAACAGGGCAGCAAGAAGAACAAACCGGTCTGCCACAAACTGGGCTGCCAGAAACCACCTTATTGCAGACACCACCCCCTCAAGTGGAGCCCCTAACCACTTCAATTTTACAGACCCCGGCACATGAAGAAAGGGGGACCAAAAGACAAAGAGAAGAGTCCACTCCCCTCAGTGGATCCTCCCAACAACCAGAAGCTAAAAGGCAGAGGGCAGACTCCCCAGAAGTAGAAGACATTACTGAAGATGTCTTCAATGATACAGCCAAGGATAGGGAGGGCAGCCAACACACAGGGACTAGCTCCTTTCAGCAGGAGCAGAATTTACAACTTGGCTTGGAGGTATCATCTTCTTCTCAACAAAGCCAGAAGCTCAAAGGTGCTAAGGCCACCTTCAAAGAAATCAAGGCAGCAAATGAACTATTGAGGGCTGAGGTTTACAAACAATTTATAGATGCCACTCCAGCCCAACAAGAAAGATTGATGTCGGTCTACGACTTCAAAGAGGAGAAGATGATATTCAGCCATTTCAAACCTAAGGGGCCCAACCCAATGTCCACTGCTGATTTCATCAAAACAAGGGTGGAGGTCTTGGCCAAAGACATACATCCTATGGACCAAATTGAGCTCCATAAGCAGACTGGAGAAATGGTCTATGCCACCTTGGTAGATAAGGCCACATTAGCTCATGAGCTGAAAGAATCCTTGAAGCACACAAATACTCAACTGGATTTTGAGAGATTGTCTTCCAGGGCCAAGGATAACAGGATAAAATCTCTTGAAGAGATTATTGTTGATCTAGGGCATAACCCTAGTGACCCAACCGGGGTAAAAGCCCTCCTGAAGAAAAAAGAGGATGATCTCAATGCCATGAAGAGGAGATTGAAGCTGTCACCTACAGAACATCCTCAGACAGCTGAACTGCAAAAAGAAAAACAAGTTGATCAACAACTTGATCTACTATTGCAGCAGGATCAAAGGATCCAAGAGCTAGAGAAGGAGCTGGAGAAGTCATTACAGGACAAACAGGGAGAATCCACACTACCAACTCCCCCAACAGATTCTACAGCAGCAACAGGCTCTGGGGCAGCAGTGGCCCCTACAACAGCAAATACAGTTGACCAGCCCAGCATAGAAGAACTAACTAAGGCTGTTAAGCAAATGGAGCTACAAGCAGATGAGATAAGGAAGGCAAAAGAAAAACTGGCAGAGATAGATGCCAAGTATGACCAGTCTAAAATGATAGTGGCAGAACAGGGCAGACAGATCAAGACCCAAAAGGACAGAATCAAAGCCCTGGAGAAAGAGCTTGATCTCAAAAACACCATGGCTGAGATCAAGAGGATCTTATGGAATAAAATCACCCAAAGCATGATTAAACAGTGGAAATCACTCAAAACAATCCATGAACATATGGATTTAATTGTGCAAGCTCAGATAGATATCCAGAGGGCTAAGACAGCACTAGGAAATAGACCTGAACAAGCTAGCCAACTGATAGACTTTCTGAACAGGCAAGACAAAGATGAGCTGGCAGCAGTTGGAATCACCAACAGAACGGAGGCCATCCTTATGACCAAAAAGGTGCTAACACTCAGAGGATATGTGCAGACAGCAGAAAGGAGGAGCTATGAGATACAGACTGAAGTTGAAGACTTCAAGCTCAGAATGGGGATGCTACAGGCAAGAGGAATGCCTAGCCTATTGAGCGGTACAGGGAAATTGATCAACAGAGATCAATTTACAAATAGGATGGCCGCGTACATAGAAAATCAAATCACTGCATCCAGCAGTGCTGCTGAAGAAACTGTTCCTCCTACAGGACAGAGTTTGTACACTCAGCTTGAAGGGTCATTTTTTATTGAAAATGAAGTTAATCATCTATTTGAAACTCCTCCCAGTTTTTTCAAATACACAGAGCTTGATGAGACATTGATTAAAATGCGAAGGCATCAAATGCCCAAGGAGGACTGGTGGCAAGCCATGCTCCAGATTCTGCCACAGTAGTTTCAAAACTCCAGGTCAAAAACCAGCTCAGGTCACCGCAAGACAAGTATAAAGTGGTCAGTGACTGGAAAATATCTAAAAGGTGATTCATCACTAACAGTGACAGCTAGCCACATTTTGAAACACACGCCTTCAGCCGACTACAACTGCTACAAATTCAACAGCATCTGACAGATTTTGACAGCTAAAGGACTAAGAGCTATTACTGCATTTACTTCTTCATTTACTTCTTTGGCTACTGCTCACTAGCAGTTGGCAGCATATTTATGAGGCATTTACTCTTCTTTCAGATATTTTTCCAAATGTAAATCCGTATATATACCCCCCTTAGTAACGCATAAGGGGTTGCTGGAATTTTCTCTTGGATAACTTCCATCTGCTGTAATATTTTCAGAGAATTAATACAAAGGAGGAATGGAACTTCCAGAAGTTTGGTGTATTTGATGTCTGGTGGTGAAGGATGCATGTTACAGGATTCCATGGGTGTTGCATAAAACTATAAGTATTTTCAAATCTTCTGTTATGTGTTTTTTTGAGTCTTTTGTTCTCTTTGGTTGTTTAAATGTCTTACACTTGATAGTAAGGTGAAAGAATAGTTTCAGGATTTAATCAAGCATTACCCTGAACTCAAACCTGAACTGTCATCTATGTTTTCTTCAGAAACAGTAATAGAAATTGCAATTCTTAACTGCTGCACTTCAATCTGTCTCTTTGCTGTAACAGACTATTCCCAGGGATTCAAATTATTGCCCCTGTGACCTCTGTTTTCTCCTCCAAAGTCTGTCTCTGGGAAATATGTAAACAATAAGTGGAAATTCTTAAATGCTTTCACTTTGTACTGCCTGTTTCCTGTCACTTAGCCAAAATATGTTTTAACAAAGCACTCAAAAGGCCCTGTAAGTTCCATCTTTCATCTCGCAGATTCAAACACATTAAGCCACAGACTCCATTGCCCAATGATATTCAACATATCTGAAAGCTACATCACTGAAGTCTAAGGGAATTTCATCAACCGAAACACAAACATAACCTGTACTCAATACCTAGCCTAAAACACCATCACTGTAGATATAAATCATAAAGAGAGAGCCCTCTCTGATCACTGTTTGGCTAGAAACAGTGATTAAAAGATTGGTTAGTGGTTACCCCGGCCGTATTCCCTTGGGAGTCATAGGGAACAACCTGGGTGTTAACACCCCTCACTAACAAATTTCTCACAAAAGTCACCTCAAAACAATTGCTAACAAACTATAAGTCATACTCAACAAATGGACCTTCCAATCCCTTAGCCTATTAGGAAGGCTTGGCCTAGTGATGTGAGTGATCCATGCATCTTTATATTTTTTTGCATTAGTTTCTCTTAAAATTATTTTAAATACCATCCATAACCTCCAAAGAAACTTTCTCTAGAGAGGTTCAGAGGAAAAGAGAAAGTGGTCACCAGTATGTAGGCACCCAGCTGCACAAGGCTACAACCTTCTCTCATTCTCTAGCTTCTACTAGAAGGGAGCTACGACCCCCTAACTCTTGTACTGGTTGATATGTTTATGAGTATGTAGGCACTGACCTACATAAGTTTACAACCTTCACTTGTTCTCCAACTACTACTGGAAGGGAGCTCCAACACCCTAACTCTCGTACTAGCTTATATGTTTACCAGTACGTAGGTGTTGGCCTACAAAAGGCTACCACCTTCATTCTTTGTTTAGGGACCATGTTTTATAAATTTTCAGACTAGATATTCTTGCTACACAAAAACACCATATATAGGCCATGTTTCATCAATTTTTCATATTGGACCTATCAGTAACATTGAACCTCAAAATCAATCACCAATGCAATACAACTACCTCAACCAATCAATGAAACTCATCAACTAAATCATCAATCTCTCAATCAACCATGTTAGCTACCTATACCAATAGGTTTCATATTTCATGATTAGCAAGGAAAGGTACAAATATGCTCTGCTTTGATGATGCAAAGATCACATATTTCCAAGAGAATACAATCTGTGCTTATAGCTTGATGTGGACTCAATTTTGATGGATGGTCCAACAGCCTAATCTGGATCATGCCATGTTTTAAATTTTTCAGCTGTAGAATAGAGAAAGAAGTATGTCCAAATTGTTTAATCTTGGTAGACAAGTAGTTTAGGTAGAGAAGAAAGGCTCCCAACTGCTTAATCTGGGACCTTGGAAGAAATAAGGGTAGAAGTAGATAGAAAAACAAAAGAAAAAATCCAAAGAAAAGAAAAGGCAAATAAGGGTCTGCAAGTCCAAGTGCACCCTCCAAGAAGAAAACAAAAAATGCTAGGCAAATAGATGGGTAGGCAGTTGGGGTTGTAGAAATATCATTTCTTACAAATTGCAAGTTTGTTAGCCTTGTTCATAAAGCAAAATCAATGAATTGAGAAGGTGTTCTTCTCCATCAGGTGGCAGCAAAGCATATAAGCATGTCTAACCTCCCTTCTTCCCCTCTTCCCATTCATTACTAACATCCCATCATCAGTTGAGATTCATGGAAGAATTGATGGTTTTATGGTGGTTCTTAGTCCTATTAGAAGCCGCATTTCTTCTCTAAAACTCTTTTCATTTTGATCTACTCCCTAAGCTAAGTTATTTTCAAATAAACTTAGTGATATTTCCCTTCATCCACCCTTTTCATCCATATTAACCCTAACTCTATTATATAATTCCCCTATGTTACCCTTTCCCTAGTATTATAACACCATGGTGTATAAACCCCAAACATTGTATAAATATCCCTCCCCTTGGCATTATAGCCATATGTTCTCTGTCAGGGATCAAAATGACATATGGTCACTTTGATAAACCTAAGCCAAACCCCCTCCCATCTTCTGAATCCATTTGGCTCATTAAAACCTTCATTTACTAAGAAAACCTTGGAAAAAACCCTTTTTACCTATGACCCGCTTCATTTGCAAATAACACACCAAAAACCCACTTTTTGCACTTATCCAAAGTATCATATTATTTTATTTTTCAAAATACATTGAAAAACATTACAAACCACCGCATCCCAGAGGTGTCCGCCGAGCACAAATCCCGAAAGAAGTATTATTTTAATCCCCACCCCCCTTCCGTATTGACCGATCACTTCACTGACCCGTCGACCGTCCGATCGAGCGCTTTAGATCGGACGGTCATTATACATATCGGGTTGGGCCCGACGTCCGACAGTTAGCACCTGAGAAACTGTCAGAGGGTGACGTCAGGCCTCTGCCACGCATCGCCCTCACAATTTCTCGGGTTGCCCTCTTACAAAACCATCGCCGTATGGTAAGCAGTCCGAGAAAACCATTACCGCTTTTTCTGTTTACCACCAATTTTGCCATGCCCTCGTCATCACCGCGTCATCACCACGTCACTGCCACCCCGTCACCGCATCAGCTCCTTCGTCCGCACTCGTGCTGATATGTCCACCACCTCATCATCCCCGTGGACCAATCATAGCTCGCCACATCACCCGATGACGTCATCCGACCTTGACCCCACCTGATGACGTCATGCTGACGTCATCCAAAAAGTGCGCCAATATGCCAAAAAATCTATATTTTGGCCAATTATCGCGTTTTTTCATACTTTTTCCTATTCGCTGTTGCTTTCTCTGCATGGTTTTTTCACGTCCAAACTTGCACCACCTTGCTGAAATCGATTTGGAGACCTCCAGTGCGCCATTTCTACATAGATTCGTGACCGTTGCTTGCTGTTTACCAGGTATTTACCCTTGTAAATCCTTCATATGCCCAATTTGTCTGTGAATTCCCTCTAAAAAGCTTAAAAGACATCGAAACTTATAAATTGCTGGTAAAATTCCTGTGTCTAGCCCCCATTCGTAACTGTGAGGTCGAAAAGCACCAACTGAGCCTTGTTTGCCCACATTTTCATAAGAAATTGTACTCTGTTCCCGCAATCGCGAACCAGTCACTCAAACTGTACATACCTACTAAAAGAGACAGATTGATACCAGACATTAGTCTTATTTACACTTCAAAGCAATATTCAATTGCTGCAGCTGTTCATCTGCCCTCCATTCCTTGAAATTCACACTTCCATTGTAAAGAAACTCCTCCGGGTTGCTCTGATCATTCAGAACCAGTTTACATACAAATCAGAATCCTTAGTAGCTATGGAGACACCAATAGCCCTGAATATCCAGCCTCTGAATGCCCCTCAAAGGGAGATAACATGGAAAGCCCTGGGAGATGTAGATTATCAGATGTTAGATTGGTTTCCATTGGGTTCCAAGTTCAATATTCACATGCTAAATGAATTGAAAGCCCAACACCTTGGTGGAGCTGATATTTTAGGGATTTGGGACTCAAATTTGCCAGTTTACAACCTCCCTCAAGTCAATGCCCTCCTAGACTTGATCCACAAGTGCCAGGAATGCTATGATCCTTGCCAGAGAGCTGTTCTCAGTCCTACAGGCTCAGTTTTGTTCTTCATCACCCCAGAAACCATAAATGAGATGTTGCATTTCCATACTGCAAGGCCATTAACCCCTCTTTCCATGTTGGATTTAATAAAGAAGGGGAGTAATCTGTCAAGTGCCCAGATTACCAAAATTAACCAGTTATTTGTACAGCCAAGCTCTGAAACTATAAGGACTCCCCCTATTGGATATCACCACCTGAATGACCTTGGCAGAATGCTAGTGGATTTGATCAGCTATGTCCTGGGATACAAGGGAATTGAGGATGTTGATGGCACTATAATGGCAATGATGTCCATGTTTTCTCCTGGAAAGCCTCCAGCTGTACACTATGACTATGCCACCTATATTGCAGAAAAGATCCATGAACAGCTGATGAATCTACCAAGGGAAAGGGTGTTCAGATACACCTCATACATCTACCACCTGTTCTTGTTTTATCAGCCAGACAGTTTCTCCATTCCCCTCAAGAAACTTAATGCCCAGGGAAATCCAAGGTCAGTTGTGTTTTGGACTTCAGTTTTCCATGATGTTTCTCAATCACCATACACATACTGTGAATTTATAGACCCGTTCATTCACCCAGCTATGACATTGTTGTATGGTGTCCCTCCTCCAAGGTTAACTGATGACATGCAGAGAATTCTCCATCTCTCCAAATCCTACAGCATTGGTGATTGGTATTTTTACCAACACCACAGAGTAATCAGAGTATATGGCTGTGAATTGGACCCTTACAGGCTGCCAAGGTATGTCCCCATGAGACTGTTCGCCCTAGAATACTTTAGGCAGTTTGGAAGTGCAGATTGCTTCCATTTCCAAAGCAAAAACAAGAAGGTACAACTGAAGGTAAGGAGCCAGCTAGGCCCTTTTTTGTACAACAAAAGAGAGGAGGGATGGAAGGAGGCAGATATGATCTTAGAGGGTTTCAAATTGCAAACCAGTTTTAAATGGATACCTTATGATCGTAATCATTTTATCTCCCTCAGGAGGATAAAACACAAATTGGGTAACTATTCACATGTTAGGCTGCCTCATATTGAAAAGTATGCAAATTCTTTAAGCTGGAAAGAGGGCACTTTAGAAGAGCCAATCTCTAGAGAGCAGATACTAGAGAGAGAGGCTAGGAATATGCAAAAGGAGGCTGACTTGGAAACTTGTGGACACGTTTCCTTATCATATCAAAGGCAACTTGGAGCAGCTGCCTCTTCTTCAAAAACACATCAGCAAGCTACCATGAACACTCAACAGACAGGCAGCAAAGGCAAAGGAAAGCAGGTGGAACAAGAGCAACCACCTCCCATGACTGAAGACCAAACAGATAAAGAGATGGAACAGCAAGAAGAAGTGCAACAGCAGGAAGAGCAACAACAACAAGAGGAATCACAGCAAAGAGTAGGGCAGCATGAAAGAGAGCAGCCCACACAGCAAGAAGGGGCTGTTGATGCCCCAATTCTCACTGAGCAGCAGGCTCAAAACATAGTACCTCCTGGGCAAGAAGCAGTTAATGAAACCTCAGTCCTCCAAACTCCACAAAAGGAGGATGTAAGCAGGAAAAGGGAGAGAGAGACTCCCTTGACTACATCAATAAGTCATGGTGAGAAGAGGCACAGGATGAACCCCCTTTCAGAGGAAGAGATGCCTATAGGGCAATCTTTGGGTATGGGCCCGCCCAGTTTGGAGGCATATGCAAGTTCCTTCCAATAGGAAAAAGAGAGGACAGTGGGAGGAGAAGTCAACTCCTCTAGCCAGCAGAAAGAGGGTGAACTGAGCATTAAACAGCAGTTCATTGAAATAAAGAAAAGGAATGAGCCCATAAAAATACAGCTGTATAACCATTTGCTGAAAATGGCTCCCACCAACTAGCAGCGACTAATGTCTGCATATGATGTCCAGGAGGGCAAGATGATCATCAGTCACCTCATACCAACTACATTGCAGCCACAGTCCCCTTCAGATTACTTAAGGACCAATCTTGAGGTCCTGGCCAAGGACATCCACCCGATGGATAAAATTGAATTACACAAACAAACAGGTGAGATGGTCTATGCTTCCTTGGCAGACAAGACATTGGATAACTATAGGCTAGAAAATATCCTTAATAATACAGTTGCCCAATTTGAGTTAGAAAGGGCATCCTCTCAAGCAAATGACAACAGGATAAGGTCCTTAGAAGACATAATTATTGAGATTGGGCATGATCCCAAAGATATCAAGGGCATACAAGAAATATTAAAATTGAGGGACGCAGATATGGCAGCTTTAAGGAGAAAGATCAAACTCCCAGCCACAATTCACCCTCAAACAGATGAAGTAGCTCAACAAAGGCATGATCAAGATGCCATAGGTTTGTTGGTGTCTCTCTACAAGCAGCTTATCCAGACACAAGAAAAGCTGGGAGAATCAGAGGCTGCACAGGCAGCATTACAAGCAACTCTGAAACAGAGAGAAGAAGGTCAGACCTCCCAGCCTCCTCCTCAAATCATTAGCCTTGAGGGAGCTGCTCCAATTACTACTCCTCCTCCTCAACAGACTGAAAAAGCAGCACCATCTACTTCAGCACCACCAACAACAGAGCAGGCCCCTAGCTTGGATATGCAAAAGCTAAGAAATGAGATTCAGGCCCTGGAAGCTCAAATGACAAAATTGAATGAGACCAAGGAGAAATTGGCCAAATTAAATGATAGATATGACAAATCCAAGCAGTCTGTGGCAGAAAAGGGCAGGGAGATAAAAGCCCTCAAAGACAGGATCAAAGAGCTAGAGAATGAGCTCAAATTAGATAAGGTTGTGGCTGAGCTTAAAATAGTGTTGTGGGCTAACATTGGCCAATCTATTAATGACCAATGGCAGTATATTGAAACAATCCATGAGAAGTTAGAGCTCATTCCAAAAGCACAGACTGAAATTCAGAGATCAAGAGCTGCTCTAAGCAATATGCCTGAAATTGACACCAGGATGATTAATGTGCTTAACAATAGAGCAAGTACTCAGTTGGCTACCATGGGAATTTCAAACAGAACTGAGCACATTCAGTTAATCAAGAGGGTTCTTACACTGAGAAACTTGGTGCAGACATTAGAGAGAAGAACCCAGGACATGCAGACTGAGGTAAACAGGTTTTTGGAGAAATTTCAGGTATTAGAAAACATAGGGCTCCCTAGCTTACTGAACAGCGCAGGGAGACTGTTCACACATGAGCAGTGTGCCAAAAGGGTTAATGCATTTGCCACAAGTCAGATCAATGAGAAGCCCAACACCTCAGAGGAAACAGGGCCAGCCACAGGACAAACTCTCTACAACAGAGTAGAAAGTTTATTTTTTATAATGAATGAAATCAAACACCTGTTCGAGGTGCCTCCCAATTTTTATAAATATACAGAGGCAGAGGAGACTATGGATGCAATTCTCAGGCATCAACTACCTACCCAAGAATGGTGGACTAAGGAAATACAGATGATTTTATAAACAGGAAGCCATTCAATAAATTTTGTTCATAGAAAATGCAAATTGTCACACACAAGACAGTTTAAAAGAATCAGCATGCATTAAAGATGAAAGCTGAGCCACCGAAGCAGAACTTACAGCCAACAAAGCAAGGTGAGAAGCTACAGGTGTCCAGGCCGAGAAGCTACAGCAAAGCAGCTCCAAAAGCGCATTTCTCAGCATTAATGCAGATCACTCCAACCGACTCAGTGGCCTCCAAAGGCCAAAATATCTTCTGACAGACATAAAGATGCATTTACTTTGTATTCAATGATGTAATAACTTTCTCATCTAATATCTTGAAAAGTTGGTGAACGTATTCATTTCTGAGATAACTTAGCACTCAAATATTTTTTACAACCGATTGTATATATTTGCCCCTCGCACAAGCTTGCAGGGGTTGTTGTTGATTTCTCTTGAAGAAGTTCTTATGTTGTAATCCTTTCAGAGTTTAATAAAGAAAGTCATGGAATTTCTCGGAGTTCTGAAGTGTTGAATGCGTTCTGGTGTGTGTTGAAAAACTACAGGATTCTTGTGTACCTCACAATACAATAAGTTTTTCTGTAACTCTCTTTTTTATGTCTTTCAATCTGTTAAAATCCATATATGTTTCTAATTTCTAAGTGTTTAGAAACAAAGAAAAAGAATAACCTTCAGGACTTATTCATGCAATACCCTGAGTTCAATCTATGTTGTTAATGAATGTTTTCTTCAGCTATAATATTGATAAGTGTAATTCTTAATTGCTGCGCTTTCAGAATATATCTTTCACAGTGACCTTTGTTTCAGGAATTCAATTTTTCTCCTGAGCAACATGTTTCACTTTCACATCACCAGCTTAATGGAGAATTCTTAATTGCTTTCTGTTGGCTGACCATACATCACCACTTAAGTTTAAATTTTGTTTGTTTGAGATATTCAATAGGCCCTGCAGTCTGAACATCATCACTCCAGCATTTCAAAACATTCCACAGCTCTAGAATCCATTGCCCAATGATATACTATTGTCTGAACACTACATCTTAAGCACTGAAAGAAGTCCTTCAACCAAAACATAAACCCAAAACCTGAGCATAATAGCTAGCCTAAAACACTATCATAACATAGACAAATCATAAAAAGAGAGCCCTCTCTGATTACAGTTTGGCTATAGACTGTAGTCTAAAGATTGGTTAGTGGTTACCCCGGCCGTATTCCCTTGGGAGTCATAGGGAACAACCTGGGTGTTAACATAATTGGCGACTCCACTGGGGAGTTCCCCAAGATTTTCTAATTTCTGTTTATCTCTTGAAAGCTGCTCATTCCCTTTGCTCCTAGCTTTGGAAAATATACAGTAAGTTCAAAATCTTGTCTGGCCTCGGTAGACACAAAAATATCCTGCAAAATACCAAAAAGAAGTTTAGAAACTGGCTCCTAAAAAGGAAACCAGACACACTAGGTCAAACCCTGACCCAAATCCACAAGCTGTTTTTGAAAATCCTAATATAATCCATAGAATAATTAGGAAGCAGCAAAGGCAGGAAAATCCTAGTGATTTGAGTCCTAAGACAGCCCACCCTGAACCGGTTCCTACCCCTATCAAGGTGCTATTTCACTCTACCCCTATCTCCCCCAGTTCACCATCTACATCTCAAAGCCCTCCTTTCACATCTTCACCCACTGCACATATCCCCTTGAACAATACCCTAGGTGCTGCTACACCTGTTACCCCTGTAGTACACACCCTTCCTTTTATCCCAGTTTCCCCTGTAAATCCCCCAAACCTTATGAATATGGCTAACAGATATGCACCCTTGCAAATACCAGCTAATGCTGCAGCTCTACCCTAGGATTACCAAACCAAAATCTCATACTTTGACTCCACTGGCCCTTTGACAGCTGTTCAGCATGCCAAAAGGATGCAAGACCATTTTGAGACCTATGATATAGATGATGACAGTGTGAGAATGAGGATGTTTGTTCAAAGCCTAACTGGGGATGTAAGAACTTGGTTTAGATCCCTGAATGCAAATTCCATCACCACTCCTGATGAGCTCTATCAAGCCTTTACTAGCAGATGGGAAAAGAAGAAGGATCCTCTGCACATACTTGGTGAATATGACACTATCAAAGGAGGTCCCCAAGAGACTGTTTTGGAGTATTGTGCAAGATTCAACAATGTATATAACGCAATCCCACAAAATTTAAGACCCCCTCCTGATTTAGCTTTGTACAAATTCCCTGATGGTTTTGATCCTGACATGGCCTATCAGTTAAAGGAAAGAGACCCTCTATCGTTGGGAAAAGTATCCAATACGGAATGACCCTATCCCACTCTAAGGGTGATAGTACCTCAGCAACAACCGAATGCAAAGCTATTCAAGATTACTTCTTTATGAGATGTAAGAGAGAGGAGAAAGAGATCCACTAACCGTTATCTTCCGCTAATGGTTGATCCAATCTTCTCTCTTTGCTGCTTGCTCCCAGCTCCTTGCTCTTTCACTGGCCCAGCTACACAAAGATCCTGCAAAAGCACAAGAAAATGAAACTACAAGAAGCATACATCCATAATTGATTCAAGGATTAGAATAAATCAAATATGCAAGCATCAATACGCCACAAAGACACATGCATATAGAAGAACCTCAAATGCTTTATTAATGGAAGAAGTAAAGTTCTGAGAGTGTTACAACCATAAGAGGCCCAATCCAGCAACACCTCCCAGCAGAAAGAAATCTCCTCTTCACCTCCTTCAAAGCAATCACCCAATAGTTCAATGCACAAACCAACAGCACTTCCTTACATTCACAAGATTCCAACCCCCCATAGACCTCATGAGAGAGCTCTATATATAGGAGATTTGGAGAAAGGATGAGTCAGCTTGAGGCTGGCATGAAGCTGACTAGTGTCCTCTCCCACTTCAGTTATTCTTCAGTTCTTGAGTCCACTTGGAGATTCTTGCTTCCACTTGGAGATCAAGACCCTCTTACTCATCACAAGGCGAATTCCTTGATCCAAGTGTCATTTTGGAAGCTTCCTGGGCAATTGACACCTTGTAGAATGACTGTGCCACTTGGCCAATCTCGCCCAGCGCAGGTAGCCTTCATTGATTTTGACATTCAGCGCAGGTACAGAGTGGAGCATTTGACATTCAGCACAGATGCTCAGTGGAGCAGCTGACATGATCCAGAAATAGCTTGTTTTTGAGTGTTTTCAGGTGGAGAACTGATTTTCAGTGTTGTGGTTTGCTGACCTTGTTCCTCTAGGGGTAGGAACAACATGTTTAGGGACTTTGGATCCCTCAGATTATTGACATTTCATGCTTCATGCTGTTAGGCACAAAAATGTCTATAACACCCTCAAACCCTTGCAGAGGCCCAAAAGGTTGCTGTCACATTGGAAGCCAACCTGATTTCCAAAAGAAACAGAGCAAGGTTGGAAAAGAGAACAACCTTCAAAGAGGAACCCTCTACTTTTGATCAAAAGCTGGATGCAATACTCAATGGAATGAAAAGATTGGGTGATAGAGTGGAATCGGTAGAAAGAAAATCATCATGGGAAGCACCACAAAACAACCCTCCTAGGAATCCAAATTTCAGGAGAACTCAAAACCCAAACGTTGGCAAGACCAGTGCTGACCAAGACATAAGACCCCCTTTCCAAGAAAATTATGCAGAGACTTCCACATCAACTGAACCCAATGAAGATCCTCAGATTAATTTAATGGGTCTAGATGGTGAAAGTCAAGTTTTCTTAACACAAAAAGATCATGAGGATGATGAAATCAAACTGTTCCAAACTAAATCAGGTGAATCCTTTGACTTTAAACAAGGCTATGACACTGCTGTTTATGAAGTCCATAAACAATACAAGCTAAGAAGCAGAACTGTGAATGTAAGTCAGCCTGAAAAAATAAAGGATAATCAGCAGCCTAAAAGAGCCATAGTCACAGAGCCTAATGACAAAACAAATTCACCTACAGAAGAAGTAATTATTGAAGAGATCACTGAACCATTGTCCTTAAAACAGTAGCCTGTGGCTACTTCATCCTCCCACCTTAATTTAAATATCACTCCTCAAGAGATGAGTAAAAAGGACAAGTCCCAAAATCAAGATAAAAATCAAGAAGAAGATCTAGTGAACAAGGAAAGGACTGTTATCCATAACCCTAACACCCAATCTGAAAAACCCTTTGACCTAGAAACTGAAATTGGCAAACTAAAGATAGCAATTCCTCTCTCAGAACTAGCCAAGCATGACATCTATAAACAACAGATCAAGAAGTCCCTTCAACTCACTAGCAACAAAGATGATGTCAATGTGTTGGATGACACCCCAGAATTACTGTTTGGCCCAGAAGTAGATGGAAAAACGGTAGTCATAGGGGTATTACCTTTTTATGTCAGCTTACATATTCATGATAAAATATTACATAATGCAATGTTTGACTCAGGTGCCTCTCACAATCTCATGCCAAAAGCAGTCATGGAGAGATTGAATCTAGATATAACAAGACCATACAAGGACATGTTTTCCTTTGACTCCAGCCAAGTCAAGTGTTTAGGTCTCATAAAAGATTTATGTGTGTCTCTGGTTCAATACCCAAACAAAATGATTCTAATGGATGTTGTAGTTGCTGATATCCCACCTAAGTATGGGATGTTGTTGTCAAGATCATGGGGAGCTAAACTCCAAGGTTCCCTACAATTAGACATGTCATATGCCACCATCTCTGTTTTTGGGCAACCAAAAAGACTATACAGAGAAACACTCATGAAATACATGGTCAACAGTGAAGAAAAGCCTCAAAACTTTCCCATATATGTTGTCCATTCAGACATAGACTCATACATTCTCTTCAATGATAATACAACTCTTTCAGATAATGATGTTGAAACCGAGATACTCATACAAGAGGAAGACTCTAATGAAAGAATTACCACCCATGAAACAATAGTCAATCAATCACTAGACACTGCTGTTGCTCTAGTTGTCAAGCATATTCAATCAAATGATGAGACTGTCCTAGAAGACAAGCCAAATGAAAAACCAGAACTTCAACTTACATTGCCAACCCATGAACAGATCATTAAATCTACTTCACAACAAGATATTCTATGGTTCCTTGAATTTGATGGCTCAGTCAACAAATTAGGGGCAGGAGCTGGAGTTTGGGTACACAATGAAGAAAACAGTCATGCAGAAGGCAGAGCCTATAGATTAAACTTCAGATGTACAAATAACATGGCAGAATATGAAGCTCTTTTACTAGGCCTCAAGTTAGTAAAGTTATTGCAAGCTGCCATGGTTTCAATCATGGGAGATTCAGATTTAGTTATCCAGCAAGTGAAGGGAAATTTTGTCACCAATGACAAAACACTAAGGTCTTATAGGTCTGTTGTTGCTGAAGTACTAAACTTTTTCGCTGAATTCCAAATCACTAAAATTCCTAGAACCCACAATCTGCATGCTCATAGTTTGGCCAGATTTGCTAGTACTTGCAAATTACCATTGGAACCTAACAATTATTTCACAGCTGAGATAAAACACAGACCCTCCATTCCAAACAATGTTAAATATTGGCAAGTATTTGAGGATGATATGCAAATAAACCATTTTTTAACGCTGCAACAAGAGTTTGCAGGATTAAATATTGACACTGACAGAGCAAGTCAATCACAAATACTTGACAGAGCAAGTCAATCACAAATACTTGACAGAGCAAGTCCATAACAAATATAGTTTGAACAGATCAACCATCCAATATCACCTAGAACAGCGAAACAAATGCTATACCCAACTATTTTCAATAGGGAAAACATCCAGAAAATTCAACCAATCAGTTGTGAAGAAGTGGCCAATGTTGAAACTGAAATCATAGAGCTGAAAGACAATTTTCTGCCAACAGGCCTAACTCCACTAGAGGACATCTTTGATTCAAATGATATTCCCAGGAAACCAAAAATGCAGCCCTTAAATGCAGCCATTGAAGAATGCAACATTGGTACTATTGACAAACCCAAAATAATAAAATTGTCTGCATCTCTACCTCCTGATCAAAAGCCTAAATACATTGACCTATTTAAAGAGTTCCAGTATGTTTTTGCATGGAGTTATGAGGACCTAAAGTCCTATGATACCTTTGTAATCCAGCACACTATCCCTCTCAAGCCTGATCAAAAGCCCTTTAAACAAAAATTGAGGGGAATCAATCCTATGCTCCTCCCAGCAATGGAACAAGAGGTACAGAAAATGTTCAAGGCAGGCATCATAGCACCTATCAGATTCTCTGAATGGATTTCAAACTTAGTCCCTACAAGAAAGAAAACTGGTGAAATAAGGCTGTGTGTGGATCTAAGAAATCTGAACCAAGTATCCCTCAAAGACAACTATCCCTTACCTAAGATGGATCACATTCTCCAAAGAGTGGTAGGGGCCTCAAGGATCTCATTACTTGATGGATTCTCAGGATTTAATCAAATCTTAGTACACCCTGATGATCAAGACAAAACTGCATTCACAACCCCATGGGGAACTTTCAAATATGTAAAAATGCCTTTTGGATTGAAAAATGCAGGGGCAACATTTCAAAGAGCAATGGATATTGCTTTTGCAAAGGAGATTCATGACTTTTTAGTCATTTACTTAGATGACCTCACACATTTCTCAAAATTAGATCAAGAACATTTGAAACACTTGAGGCAGATTTTCTTAACATGTAGGAAATATGGAATTTCCTTGAATCCCAAGAAGTCTTTATTTGGTTTGGAAGAAGGTAAGCTGTTAGGACATATCATTTCAAAGGATGGCATAAGAATTGATCCAGATAGGATACAAGCTATCCTACAAATGCCCCACCCAAGGAATATCAAAGAATTGCAGGGATTTTTGGGAAAAATCAATTTCTTGAGAAGGTTTATCCCAAACTTAGCAGAACTAATCAGATTACTAAATAACATGCTAAAGAAATATTCAAAAGTGAAATGGGCAGTTGAAGCAAATCAAGCCTTTGAAGGTATAAAGCTGGTCCTTACCCAAACCCCGGTCTTGACCAATCCTCAATTTGACAGAGAATTTATCATTTTCTCTTTTGCCTCCCAGCATACTATTGCTGCTGTTTTGTTACAGAAAGATGACCAAGGAAATGAGAAGCCAATTGCTTTCTTTAGCAGAGCTCTTAGAGATGCACCTCTAAAATATCAAATCATGGAAAAGCAAGCTTATGCTTTGGTTAAAGCCATTAAGGACTTTAGGATTTACATCCTTTATTCACATGTTGTAGCATATGTGCCAAGTCCTATTGTAAAAGACATACTCACTCAAGAAAACCTAGAGGGCAGAAGAGGAAAATGGATTGCCAACATCTTGGAATTTGATATTGAGATAAAACCTACAAAACTAACAAAAGGGCAAGGTTTGGCCAAACTAATGACAGAAGCAAACTTCCAAGCCTTAGACATCAACCAGCTGGACAGTGAACCAGAGCTGGCGACTCCAAAGATCAATGTAGCCTTTGAACAATCCCCTTGGTACTCTGATATATGTTATGTATTGCAAAACCTGTGTGCTCCCCCAGGATTGTCCAGAACTAAATGTAGGTTCTTAAAAATGAAAGCTTCTAAATTCTGTGTTATGGATGGAAATTTATTTTGGAAAAACCATGAAGGGATATTGCTAAACTACCTAATTGAGAATGAAACTGACAATATCATAAAGGAATTTCATGCAGGTGACTGTGGTGGACACTTGTATTGGAAGTCCACTGTGGATAAAATACTAAGGGCTGGTTACTACTGGCCCACCATGTTCTCTTATGCCAAGAAATTCACCACCTCATGTCATAAATGTCAAGTGTTTGAGGGAAAGAGACAGTTACTGCCACTTCCCTTAAGGCCTATTGCAACAGAGAGACCTTTTCAACAATGGGGCTTGGATTTCATTGGGGAAATTCATCCCTCATGTTCAGGCCAACATAGATGGATCTTAACAGCCACAGACTACTTCACCAAGTGGATTGAAGCTGCTCCATGTAGACAAGCAAATGATTGAACAATCATTCAGTTTTTGGAGAATAACATATTGGCTAGATTTGGTTGTCCTGACAAAATAATAACAGACAATGTTGTTGCTTTCAGATCCAAGAAGATGGTGAATTTCTGCCATAAATTTTACATTACCTTGGGCCATTCTACTGCATACTATCCCCAAGGAAATGGCCTTGCTGAGTCATCAAATAAAAGCCTGGTAAACATTATAAAGAAAGTGCTAGAAGAGAACAAAAAGAATTGGCATAAGAAGCTTGTGAATGCTCTATGGGCAGATAGACTAACAACCAAGAGATCAATTGGGACCAGCCCATATGAGTTGGTTTATGGATTAGAAGCCAAATTCCCTTCATCACTAGGGGTGCCTGTTATGAAACTTCTTCAAGAAAGCCAAGCTGAACCAAATGATATGCAAAGAAGGATCAATCAAGTAATATGTTTACAGCAAACTAGAGACCAAGTTTTCAGCAGAGTTCAAGTTCTACAAGAAAAATTAAAGAAGTCCTTTGACAGAAGAACTAAGGCAGAAGGTTTCAACATTGGTGACAAAGTCCTCAAGTGGGATTCAAGAAGAGAGGATAAGGGAAAACATGGAAAATTTGATTCCCTTTGGAGAGGACCATTTGTTTTCCAAGCAGTACAAGGAAACAACACTTATTTCCTTAAAAGTCTTAATGAAACTGATTTGGATGAAGGTCCTGTGAATGGCAGGATGCTCAAGCACTATTTTGACTACCACCCATAAGTGCAGCCTGAGTTCTCCCTTGTACATATCCAGATGTATATATTATTTTCTGTTAAGATGTAAAAATGCAATTTCTCAAAATTTTATTGACTATCAGCAAAAGGTAAAATAGGTTCAGATATCTACCAAGAAAGGGAAGATCACAATTTTGGCATCTCAGAGCAGCATACTTCAAGTTTTGATAAAGGCAGTCAAGGGGCCAAGGCAATCTGACCTGCTGTTCTTGGTCTTTCAAATGAAAAACCATCCCCATGTGGAGCCACTGTTAGCTACCTATACCAATAGGTTTCATATTTCATGATTAGCAAGGAAAGGTCCAAATATGCTTTGCTTTGATGAGGCAAAGATCACATATTTCCAAGAGAATACAATCTGTGCTTATAGCTTGACGTGGACTCAATTTTGATGGATGGTCCAACAGCCTAATCTGGATCATGCCATGTTTTAAATTTTTCAGTTGTAGAATAGAGAAAGAAGTCTGTCCAAATTGTTTAATCTTGGCAGACAAGTAGTTTAGGTAGAGAAGAAAGGCTCCCAACTGCTTAATCTGGGACCTTGGAAGAAATAAGGGTAGAAGTAGATAGAAAAACAAAAGAAAAATGCCAAAGAAAAGAAAAGGCAAATAAGGGTCTGCAAGTCCAAGTGCACCCTCCAAGAAGAAAACAAAAAATGCTAGGCAAATAGATGGGTAGGCAGTTGGGGTTGCAGAAATATCATTTCTTACAAATTGCAAGTGTGTTAGCCTTGTTCATAAAGCAAACTCAATGAATTGAGAAGGTGTTCTTCTCCATCAGGTGGCAGCAAAGCATAGAAGCATGTCTAACCTCCCTTCTTCCCCTCTTCCCATTCATTACTAACATCCCATCATCAGTTGAGATTCATGGAAGAATTGACGGTTTTATGGTGGTTCTTAGTCCTATTAGAAGCCACATTTCTTCTCTAACACTCTTTTCATTTTGATCTACTCCCTAAGTTAAGTTATTTTCAAATAAACTTAGTGATATTTCCCTTCATCCACCCTTTTTCATCCATATTAACCCTAACTCTATTATATAATTCCCCTATGTTACCCTTTCCCTAGTATTATAACACCATGGTGTATAAACCCCAAACATTGTATAAATATCCCTCCCCTTGGCATTATAGCCATATGTTCTCTGTCAGGGATCAAAATGACATCTGGTCACTTTGATAAACCTAAGCCAAACCCCCTCCCATCTTCTGAATCCATTTGGCCCATTAAAACCTTCATTTACTAAGAAAACCTTGGAAAAAACCCTTTTTACCTATGACCCGCTTCATTTGCAAATAACACACCAAAAACCCACTTTTTGCACTTATCCAAAGTATCGGCGCATATTATTTTATTTTTCAAAATACATTGAAAAACATTACAAACCACCGCATCCCAGAGGTGTCCGCCGAGCACAAATCCCGAAAGAAGTATTATTTTAATCCCTGCCCCCCTTCCGTATTGACCGATCACTTCACTGACCCGTCAACCGTCCGATCGAGCGCTTTAGATCGGACGGTCATTATACATATCGGGTTGGGCCCGACGTCCGACAGTTAGCACCCGAGAAACTGTCAGAGGGTGACGTCAGGCCTCTGCCACGCGTCGCCCTCACAATTTCTCGGGTTGCCCTCTGACAAAACCATCGCCGTATGGTAAGCGGTCCGAGAAAACCATTACCGCTTTTTCCGTTTACCACCAGTTTTGACATGCCCTCGTCATCACCGCGTCATCACCACGTCATTGCCACCCCGTCACCGCATCAGCTCCTTCGTCCACCCCCATGCTGATATGTCCGCCACCTCATCATCCCCGTGGACCAATCATAGCTCGCCACATCACCCGATGACGTCACGCTGACGTCATCCGACCTTGACCCCACCTGATGACGTCATGCTGACGTCATCCAAAAAGTGCGCCAATATGCCAAAAAATCTATATTTTGGCCAATTTTCGCGTTTTTTCATACTTTTGCCTATTCGCTGTTGCTTTCTCTACATGGTTTTTTCACGTCCAAACTTGCACCACCTTGCTCAAATCGATTTGGAGACCTCCAGCGCGCCATTTCTACATAGATTCATGACTGTTGCTTGCTGTTTACCAGGTATTTACCCTTGTAAATCCTTCATATGCCCAATTTGTCTGTGAATTCCCTCTAAAAAGCTTAAAAGACACCGAAACTTATAAATTGCCAGTAAAATTCCTGTGTCTAGCCCCCATTCATAACTGTGAGGTCGAAAAGCACCAGCTGAGCCTTGTTTGCCCACATTTTCATAAGAAACTGTACTCTGTTCGCGCAATCGCGAACCAGTCACTCAAACTGTACATACCTGCTAAAAGAGACAGATTGATACCAGACATTGGTCTTATTTACACTTCAAAGCAATATTTCAATTGCTGCAGCTGTTCATCTGCCCTCCATTCCTTGAAATTCACACTTCCATTGTAAAGAAACTCCTCCAGGTTGCTCTGATCATTCAGAAGCAGTTTACATACAAATCAGAATCCTTAGTAGCTATGGAGACACCAATAGCCCTGAATATCCAGCCTCTGAATACCCCTCAAAGGGAGATAACATGGAAAGCCCTGGGAGATGTAGATTATCAGATGTTAGATTGGTTTCCATTGGGTTCCAAGTTCAATATTCACATGCTAAATGAATTGAAAGCCCAACACCTTGGTGGAGCTGATATTTTAGGGATTTGGGACTCAAATTTGCCCATTTACAACCTCCCTCAAGTCAATGCCCTCCCAGACTTGATCCACAAGTGCCAGGAATGCTATGATCCTTGCCAGAGAGCTGTTCTCAGTCCTACAGGCTCGGTTTTGTTCTTCATCACCCCAGAAACCATAAATGAGATGCTGCATTTCCATACTGCAAGGCCATTAACCCCTCTTTCCATGTTGGATTTAATAAAGAAGGGGAGTAATCTGTCAAGTGCCCAGATTACCAAAATTAACGAGTTATTTGTACAACCAAGCTCTGAAACTATAAGGACTCCCCCTATTGGATATCACTACCTGAATGACCTGGGCAGAATGCTAGTGGATTTGATCAGCTATGTCCTGGGATACAAGGGAATTGAGGATGTTGATGGCACTATAATGGCAATGCTGTCCATGTTTTCTCCTGGAAAGCCTCCAGCTGTACACTATGACTATGCCACCTATATTGCAGAAAAGATCCATGAACAGCTGATGAATCTACCAAGGGAAAGGGTGTTTAGATACACCTCATACATCTACCACCTGTTCTTGTTTTATCAGCCAGACAGTTTCTCCATTCCCCTCAAGAAACTTAATGCCCAGGGAAATCCAAGGTCAGTTGTGTTTTGGACTTCAGTTTTCCATGATGTTTCTCAGTCACCATACACATACTGTGAATTTATAGACCTGTTCATTCACCCAGCTATGACATTGCTATATGGTGTCCCTCCTCCAAGGTTAACCGATGACATGCAGAGAATTATGCATCTCTCCAAATCCTACAGCATTGGTGATTGGTATTTTTACCAACACCACAGAGTAATCAGAGTATATGGCTGTGAATTGGACCCTTACAGGCTGCCAAGGTATGTCCCCATGAGACTGTTCGCCCTAGAATACTTTAGGTAGTTTGGAAGTGCAGATTGCTTTCATTTCCAAAGCAAAAGCAAGAAGGTACAACTGAAGGTAAGGAGCCAGCTAGGCCCTTTTTTGTACAACAAAAGAGAGGAGGGATGGAAGTAGGCAGATATGATCTTAGAGGGTTTCAAATTGCAAACCAGTTTTAAATGGATACCTTATGACCGTAATAATTTTATCTCCCTCGGGAGGATAAAACACAAATTGGGTAACTATTCACATGTTAGGCTGCCTCATATTGAAAAGTATGCAAATTCGTTAAGCTGGAAAGAGGGCACTTTAGAAGAGCCAATCTCTAGAGAACAGATACTAGAGAGAGAGGCTAGGAATATGCAAAAGGAGGCTGACTTGGAAACTTGTGGACAGATTTCCTTATCATATCAAAGGCAACTTGGAGCAGCTGCCTCTTCTTCAACAACACATCAGCAAGCTGCCATGGACACTCAACAGAAAGACAGCAAAGGCAAAGGAAAGCAGGTGGAACAAGAGCAACCACCTCCCATGACTAAAGACCAAACAGATAAAGAGATGGAACAAAAAGAAGAAGTGCAGCAGCAGGAAGAGCAACAGCAACAACAGGAATCATAGCAAAGAGTAGGGCAACATGACAGAGAGCAGCCCACACAGCAAGAAGGGGCAGTTAAGGCCCCAATTCTCACTGAGCAACAGGCTCAAAACATAGTACCTCCTAGGCAAGAAGCAGTTAATGAAACCTCAGTCCTCCAAACTCCACAAAAGGAGGATGTATGCAGGAAAAGGGATAGAGAGACTCCCTTGACTACATCAATAAGTCATGGTGAGAAGAGGCACAGGATGAACCCCCTTTCAGAGGAAGAGATGCCTATAGGGCAATCTTTGGGTATGGGCCCGCCCAGTCTGGAGGCATATGCAAGTTCCTTCCAATAGGAACAAGAGAGGATAGTGGGAGGAGAAGTCAACTCCTCTAGCCAGCAGAAAGAGGCTGAACTGAGCACTAAACAGAAGTTCATTGAAATAGAGAAAAGGAATGAGCCCATAAAAATACAGCTGTATAACCATTTGCTGAAAATGGCTCCCACCAACCAGCAGCGACTAATGTCTGCATATGATGTCGAGGAGGGCAAGATGATCACGAGTCACCTCATACCAACTACATTGCAGCCACAGTCCCCTTCAGATTACTTAAGGACCAATCTTGAGGTCCTGGCCAAGGACATCCACCCTATGGATAAAATTGAATTGCACAAACAAACAGGTGAGATGGTATATGCTTCCTTGGCAGACAAGACATTGGATAAATATAGGCTAGAAAATAGCCTTAATAATACAGCTGCCCAACTTGAGTTCGAAAGGGCATCCTCTCAAGCAAAGGACAACAGGATAAGGTCCTTAGAAGACATAATTATTGAGATTCGGCATGATCCCAAAGATATCAAGGGCATACAAGAAATATTAAAAATGAGGGACGCAGATATGGCAGCTTTAAGGAGAAAGATCAAACTCCCAGCCACAATTCACCCTCAAACAAATGAAGTAGCTCAAGAAAGGCATGATCAAGATGCCACAGCTTTGCTGGTGTCTCTCTACAAGCAGCTTATCCAGACACAAGAAAAGCTGGGAGAATCAGAGGCTGCACAGGCAGCATTACAAGCAACTCTGAAACAAAGAGAAGAAGGTAAGACCTCCCAACCTCCTCCTCAAATCATTAACCTTAAGGAAGCTGCTCCAATTACTACTCCTCCTCCTCAACAGACTGAAAAAGCAGCACCATCTACTTTAGCACCACCAATAACAGAGCAGGCCCCTAGCTTGGATATGCAAAAGCTAAGAAATGAGATTCAGGCCCTGGAAGCTCAAATGACAGAATTGAATGAGACCAGGGAGAAATTGGCCAAAGTAAATGATAAATATGACAAATCCAAGCAGTCTGTGGCAGAAAAGGGCAGGGAGATAAAAGCCCTCAAAGACAGGATCAAAGAGCTAGAGAATGAGCTCAAATTAGATAAGGTTGTGGCTGAGCTTAAAATAGTGCTCTAGGCTAACATTGGCCAATCTATTAATGACCAATGGCAGTATATTGAAACAATCCATGAGCAGTTAGAGCTCATTCCAAAAGCACAGACTGAAATTCAGAGATCAAGAGCTGCTCTAAGCAATATGCCTGAAATTGCCACCAGGATGATTAATGTCCTTAACAATAGAACAAGTACTCAGTTGGCTACCATGGGAATTTCAAACAGAACTGAGCACATTCAGTTAATCAAGAGGGTTCTTACACTGAGAAACTTGGTGCAGACATTAAAGAGAAGAACCCAGGACATACAGACTGAGGTAAACAGGTTTTTGGAGAAATTTCAGGTATTAGAAAACAAAGGGCTCCCTAGCTTACTGAACAGCGCAGGGAGACTGTTCACACATGAGCAGTATGCCAAAAGGGTTAATGCATTTGCCACAAGTCAGATCAATGAGAAGCCCAACACCTCAGAGGAAACAGGGCCAGCCACAGGACAGACTCTCTACAACAGAGTAGAAAGTTTATTTTTTATAATGAATGAAATCAAACACCTGTTCGAGGTGCCTCCCAATTTTTATAAATATACAGAGGCAGAGGAGACTATGGATGCAATTCTTAGGCATCAACTACCTACCCAAGAATGGTGGACTAAGGCAATACAAATGATTTTATAAACAGGAAGCCGTTCAATAAATTTTGTTCATAGAAAATGCAAATTGTCATACACATGACAGTTTAAAAGAATCAGCATGCATTAAAGATGAAAGTTGAGCCACCTCAGCAGAACTTACGGCCAACAAAGAAAGGTGAGAAGCTACAGGTGTCCAGGACGAGAAGTTACAGCAGAGCAGCTCCAAAAGCGCATTTCTCAGCATTAATGCAGATCACTCCAACCGACTCAGTGGCCTCCAAAGGCCAAAATATCTTCTGACAGACATAAAGATGCATTTACTTTGTATTTAATGATGTAATAACTTTCTCATCTAATATCTTGAAAAGTTGGTGAACGTATTCATTTCTGAGATAACTTAGCACTCAGATATTTTGTACAACCGATTGTATATATTTGCCCCTCACACAAGCTTGCAGGGGTTGTTGTTGATTTCTCTTGAAGAAGTTCTTATGCTGTAATCCTTTTAGAGTTTAATAAAGAAAATGATGGAATTTCTCGGAGTTCTGAAGTGTTGAATGCGTTCTGGTGTGTGTTGAAAAACTGCAGGATTCCTGTGTACCTCACAATACAATAAGTTTTTCTGTAACTCTCTTTGTTATGTGTTTCAATCTGTTAAAATCCATATATGTTTCTAATTTCTAAGTGTTTAGAAACAAAGAAAAAGAATAACCTTCAGGACTTATTCATGCAATAGCCTGAGTTCAATCTATGTTGTTAATGAATGTTTTCTTCAGCTATAATCTTGATAAGTGTAATTCTTAATTGCTGCGCTTTCAGAATATATCTTTCACAGTGACCTTTGTTTCAAGAATTCAATTTTGCTCCTGAGCAACATGTTTCACTTTCACATTACCAGCTTAATGGAGAATTCTTAATTGCTTTCTGTTGGCTGACCATACATCACCACTTAAGTTTAAATTTTGTTTGTTTGAGATATTCAATAGGCCCTGCAGTCTGAACATCATCACTCCAGCATTTCGAAACATTCCACAGCTCTAGACTCCATTGCCCAATGATATACTACTGTCTGAACACTACATCTTAAGCACTGAAAGAAGTCCTTCAACCAAAACATAAACCAAAAACCTGAGCATAATAGCTAGCCTAAAATACTATCAGAACAGAGACAAATCATAAATAGAGAGCCCTCTCTGATTACAATTTGGCTAGAGATTGTAGTCTAAAGATTGGTTAGTGGTTACCCCGGTCGTATTCCCTTGGGAGTCATAGGGAACAACCTGGGTGTTAACAAACCACAATTGAATCAAACATTGAAACTCATCAACTCTGAAACTCAATCATCAATCTTTGAATCAACTACAACTAAATCAATCAAGCACTCAAGCCTCTGACATAACTGAATCACCCATTCATCAATTTATGATACAATTGAATCAACCATTCAATCAAAACCCAATCAACCAACACTTAATCAAAATTCAACCAATCAACTAGAATAGTGAGATCATTGTAACCAGAACACAGAGTTAGACCTAGAACATTGCATCAATAACCAGAACCAACTGCAACCTCAAAAAGCATATGTCAGAATGTATACTCTACTTTAATGAAGTTAACCTGCATGTATACGCTACTTTCTTTAACCCAACTTGCGTATACCTCTAAAGATATTGAATCATCACACTTATGTACCAAAAAATTTACTAACCAATGACATTCTGAATATCTACTATCATATTACTGAGTTCAAAACAAATAGCAGCAAAGATCACCCTTCTTACTCAATCAGTTAATCAAAGAGACTCAATCTCCTTATACAATCAGTTTAATTTCAGATCTAATGAAAACACCATTGACAAACAGTAGTAAAGCAACAACATTGATTAGATATATTAGTCATCTCTGAATAACAATATTTTCTTATGCATACACTACGTGGAAGTGCCGAACCAACATGTATATGTGCCTTCATTAAGGTGAACCAGAATATAGATATGAAAATAATAACCTATAACTTTGCAATTATTCTAGACTTCACATCTACCCATATCATAGAATTTAAAGGACAAAACGTTTGTTAACACTTAGATCTAGCCTATCCATTATCAAATCACATAATGATAAGTCATTTAATATCGTATGATCTCGATCCATCATTAGATCTCATCCACCATCAAACACTCATGTGCATACTTAGCTCAAATCAAGAAAAAGTTCAGTAAACCATAACATACATATTTTATTTTGATCTATGTCTTCATAAGATTTTCATTTCTTGCACTCTTAGCCCTTTGATCTTCTCCTCCTTATATAATTAGAGACTTTTTCAATACCTCCTACCAAAACAACACTTAGAACCTATGGTATTCTTAGACAGGATCAAGTAACCGTTATTCAAATCAATATTGTGGGCTAATATTGTTAGGTCCCTATAATACTAGCGATTTCCCATTAATATTGTCATGGTAGCCCCTATTGTTATTATTGTGCCCCTATTTTCCTCATATTGTTATTAGTGTTCCCCATAGAATCCCATTATTATTATTGTTGTGCCCTTATATTATTATTGTTATGTCGACTTTGATTATATTTTGACCCCTTAGACTCTTATATATAGAAAGGAGGTTTAATCATTTGTATCATTCAAGAATTGTTCATTTGCGTAATGTAGAGGAGGTTTCCCCCTTGAAGAGTCTATTTTTTAAGTCATTGATCTATATTTTCTATCTTTTTGTGAGCGGGTTTCATAACATTTGGTATCAGGGCCATTGGATTCTAGGGTTTCGCTGCTCCAAATAGGTCATCGTGGCATTGGTGATGTAAATTTTTTGCTATGAAGTTTCAGAAGCTAAACCAAAAACCCGTTTGAGCTGAAATCATTCTGGACTTCGGCTCTGAATTGCAAATTTTGTATCACTATATTTCCAGAGATATGATCTTAGGAAGTTAGGGTTTTTGCAAGCTTCAAAATTCCATCTCAAATAGGTCATCATGGTATGTTTTTTGTAATTGTTTTTCTATGAAGGTACAGTCTCTGACATTAAAACCCATTTGAGCAAAAATCTCACATAATCTTGGTTTGGAATTTTAGATCTTGTCTCACTATATTCTTAGAGATATGATCGAAGGAATTTAGGGTTTTTGCAAGCTCCTGAATTACATCCCAAACAAGCGACCTTACGAAAATCAACATAACTTTCCCTCTGAGTAGAAGATCAAAATTTGTAAGAAGTTTAAAAAGCAGGACAGACTTTAGTTTTATGTGCATCGTGTTCAAGTCTGAAGGTTGAAACAGTGACATGTGACACCTCGTACAATTTAGCTTTATTGGAAGAGTGTATAGTTATGTCATATTGGGAGATTCAGCATAATGCCTTCTTGGAGAATCCAATTTCGATCATACTAGTGTTGTTGGAAAGAGGACTCAAGGACCTACCACAATTCCAAATTTTAGATTGTGGAGATCTGGAATTTCATAGATACATCAAATTCAATATCGAGCTCCCAAAAAGTGAAAAAATGTGTGTAGTTGTTTCAAAATTTTGCATAAGTTTTGTTTGAAAACTTAGTTTGAAGGAATTCAAAGGGCATAGTGAAGCATAATTATCATTAATTTATGCCCCAAAGAAAGAAAATGGAAACACCTAGTAAGAAACCTAAAAGCTCTAGCATGACTCGTGGAGAAGAGGAAGAAATGCAATATGATATATCAAAATTACGAGACGAAGTGCAATAAATTTGACTCTCACAAAAGGTAACAGAAGCTAAGATGGATGGTTTAAATAAAGGCGTGGAAGCTAAGATGTATGGAATGGAAGATAAGATGGATGGTTTAAAGAAATTAATGGAAGCTAATATGAATGGCATGGAAGCTAAGATGGAAGGAAAAATGGAAGATTTTAAGACAGTTTTGACAAACTTGCTACAAGAAACTTTTACTAATGGTGAAAGGGTAGTAAAGGAAACTCATGATGAGCACAAAAGAAATGTTAATCATGATTTCATAGACTCTAAATTTTGATTAAAGACCCACCATGTTCCAAATATTGATATGAGGAAGTTTGATGGCAAGGATCCCATAACATGGATACTACAGATGGAGCAATATTTCAATCTCCATAATGTGCGAATCACACAAAAGGTATGAATTGCAACTTTATATTTGGAAACAAATAAGTTTGTATGGTATTGATGGCATTCCTCTCGTCAAAAAACTGCCACTTAGGAAATTTTTACAGAAGAAATAATAGCACATTATGAGTATACAAAAAGCAACACCCTTTTTAGCATCCAACATGAGGTTTGCCTTTGGGAACCTGATTCATTGGAGAAGGCATTCATGTTGGCAAGAAAAATGGAAAGAAAAATTATGGCAACAAAAAATCATACCACTCACAACTATAAAGATGGAATTTTTTTTTCCCCTAGCCTTCCACAACCTACAAGGTTAACACCACAAAAATTGGAAGAAAAAAGAGAAAGAGGGCTTTGTTACAGTTGTGATAGAAAATACACTAAAGGTCATTAGTGTTCTGAGAAGAAATTATTTTACATAGATTGTGAAGAGGAGGAAGAAAGGAACAAGAAATGTTAAAAGAAGAGCATACACACCAGGAAAAAACCCTAGAGAAAGAAGAAATGAATCCGACCATATCTTGTAATGCATTTTCTGGAATTACCACTCCTCAAACTATCAAGATAAAAGGACATATCATGAAGAAAAAGGTAATAGTGTTGCTTGATTCAGGAATTACCCATAATTTTATTCATTCTAATATAGCCAAGGAATTGAATTTCTTCCTATATCCAGCACTAGAGTGTCAAGTGATGGTTGCAATCGGAGGAACCATAAATTTCTCTAGAAAGTGCCATAATAACAAGTTATCCATGGGAGAATATGTATTGAATAGTCAAATGCTTTCCATTCCAATGGGTGGTGTTGATGTTGTACTAGGAGTCTAATGGCTACAATCCATGGGTACAATAGCTTTTAATTTTTAAGAACTTTTCATGAAATGTTTTTCAAAAGGAAAGGAAGTTGAATGAAGGGGTATCGCAGGGAAACCATGAAAGATAATCAGCTCTAACGGAATGACAAATCTTCTAGAGAAAGAACATCGAGGCGTAATTGCACAATTATGTTCGTTAGAGGTTCCCACATCGAAATCATCTATTTCTCTAGATCTCCAAATGGTCTTGGACAATAATTCCAATGTATTGGAGTCTCCCAAAGGCCTCCCACCTATTCATGATCATGATCATGCTATACATTTGACTCCAGAAGCAACAAAGGCCTTTGAAAATCTTAAAGAGAAAATGTGCCAAGCACCAGTCTTAGCTACGCCAGACTTCACAAAAACCTTTATTATCGAATGTGATACCTTAGGAAATGGAATTGGTGTTGTTCTAATGCAAGAAGAAAGACCCATTTCTTTCCCAAGTCGTCCAATCAAAGGAAAGTATTTACACAAAGCTATTTATGAGAAGGAAATGTTGGCAATACTACATGCACTTAAGAAATGATGACCCTACTTAATGGGAAGACACTTGAAGGTAAAAACGGATCATGATAGTCTGAAATACATTTTAAAACTAAGATTATCTTAAGAAGAGTAGCAAAAATTGGTCACAAAGATGTTGGGTTATGACTTTGAAATCATCTACAAAAAAGGGAAGAAAAATGTTGTGGCAGATGCACTATCAAGAAGGGATGAGGATGTGGAATCATTTCTTTGTGTCATTTCTATTATCCAACCATATTAGATAAACAAAGCAAAGAATGAATGGAAGAATGACAAAGAAGTTTGGTCACTCATCCAAAAGTTACAACAAGATCTTAATACATCTGATACGTTTAGGTGGAAATTTGATTCGTTATGGTACAAAGATCACTTATACCTATGTAAGAATTCTCAACTCAAACAAAATATTCTTATGGAATTGCACACTTCTCCCTTAGGAGGGCACTCAGGATTTTTAAAAACTTACCATAGGGTTAAGAAGAATTGTTTTTGGGATGGCCTTAAATAGGATATTTAAAAGTTTGTTGTGGAATGTTTGGTTTTCCAACAACATAAAGTTGAAACAATTAAGACCTCGGGTCTATTATAACCTTTATTCATTCAATGCCAACGTTGGGAGGAGGTTTCAATGGATTTTATCACAGGTTTACCCAAGTCTGAAGGAAAGAGTGTCATCATGGTGGTAGTTGACAGACTTACCAAGTATGCACACTTTTATCAATTATCTCATCCATTTAAAGCCAATACAGTTTCTACTGCAATTATGGAAATAATTCAAAGCTACGTGGAAACCCAAAGATTATTGTAAGCGATAGAGATCCCATTTTCATTGGAAATTTTTGGACATAATTATTTTCTTGTCTCGGTACTCAGTTAGCCCATAACTCATCTTATCATCCTCAATATGATGGGAAAACTAAGATAGTAAACAAATGTTTGGAAGGATATCTTCATTGATTTTTCTTTGATAACAGACACAATGTGTCAAATGGTTGCATCTCGTTGAATAGTGGGATAACACTTCCTTCCATACTGCGGAAAAAATGACCCCATTTATGGAAATTTATGGGCATCATCCACCATCCATCACATCATATTTAAGAGAAAATTCTAAGGTTCAAGCAGTGGAAGATCACATCAAGAATCAATAACAATTTCTCCAACACTTAAAGGATAACCTCACTTTGGCAAAGAATAGAATGAAACAAGAGACAGATCAACATCACAATAAAAGAAGTTTTGATGTAGGTGACTAGGTATTCCTACAGCTACAACCATATAAACAAATGCCCCTCAAGCAAGCTAAGAAGGATAATAAATTATAACCAAATCATTATGGTCCATACAAGGCATTGCAAAATATTGGTACTATGGCATATAAATTGGAGCTTCCTGCACCTTCCCTAGTGCACCCAGTTTTCCATGTTTCATGTTTAAAGAATGTTATAGGTGACAAGCTCCCAATTCAAAAAATATTGCCAAAACTTGACAAGGAAGGAAAAATCATATTGGAACCTAAAGAATTCATAGAAACAAAAACTCAATAACTACGAAATCAATCAATTTCAGAGTATCTCATCAAGTGGAAGAACTTACCCACTGAATATTCCACATGGGAGGATGAAAATTTTATACAAAAGCATCTTGAACTACTCAAGCATTGAGCACAACACTTTTTTGAAGGAGAGGGGCATGTTAGGTCCCTATATTACTAGGGATTCCTACATCACTATTGTCATTGTAGCCCTTATTGCTATTATTGTGCCACTATTTCCCCCATATTGTTGTTAGTGTGCCCCATAGAATCCCACTATTGTTATTTTTGTGCCCTTATATTATTATTGTTATGTCGACTTTGATTATATTGTGACCCCTTAGACTCCTATATATAGAAAGGAGTTTTAGTCATTTGTATCATCCAAGAATTGTACATTTGTGTAATGTAAAGGAGGTTTCCCCCTTGAAGAGGCTAATTTTTAAGTCGTTGATCTATATTTTCGTGGGTTTCTTTCATAACAAATACCATGGTATCAACCCTTGTTATTATTCATCCTTAATTTTCCATCCCATACATGCTTTTCCTTCTGTGAAACTATGTGCGTATGTATACACTCCTTTTGTTCTATGTACCTTCTTGTATACGCTACTTGGACTAGGTGAAACAACGTATATAACTTAATACAACTTAAAACATTATTTTTCTTTAATTTCTTGATTTTGATCTATAATCCTTTGTTCCATCATCATGTTATTCTATACCATTACTATGTTACCTCTTAATAGACCAGTTACAATATGAGTTTCCATCACACATCACTTTTGAACTCATTCCTTTGAACTGCCCTGCATTTTGTCACATCTGTAAACACAACTGCCATGCATTCTATCACATCCTATTTATACCTTTATCAAGTAGTCCATTCATCAAATAGGTTTTCATTAAGGACGACTCATGAGGCAAGTTTCTTCTCAAGGACAACACTAACACAATCTCCTTGTATCAATCCTTTGACCATTATTCTGTCCCATAATTATGTCACCTCTGATATCTTTGTGTTCCATGATTCTGTCACCTCTGATTTGTCCTATAGATTCATCTAGTTACCATATACAATTTAGTTTCCATCAAGGACACGACATGCATCATAATTCCAACAATCTCCCCCTTTGGACTTGATGGAAACTGCTTTGGTGTCTGGTCACCACAACTTGTAAATAACATCAAGAAAAGCACTAAGATTTTCAAAACATCAAGCTACTCTCCAAACACCAAGCTACTCTCCCCATTTGAAATCAATGGCAAACGGTTTACCAATGTTAAATGAAAACTTCCATATATGAACTACTGAATATGAACATTGATAATTCTCCCCCTAGGCACATGCTAAATTCTCTAATCAAACTCCCCCTTAGTACATGCTGAGATGCACTAGACTGTCCATGCTCTGCTTAAGCATATGCAAAGTCTGTAGAAATACTTTTGAAAGAATAACATGACTTTATGACTCAACTATGTGAGTATGACCCTCCTATCAACAATGACTCATACATACATCAATCACCCAGCGAAGCAGGGATACACCAAACTTGACTCATCCACCCAACCAAGTGGGTTTACATATTTGACATGATCTTAAAAGTCCATGCATGACAGAATATGACAATTATTACATCATAGGTCTTTACATCACCTTTACATCAAATGATATACATGACATTTATAAAAAATACCAATGATATAAACAGGACCACGATAGTTATCAACAACTATCATACACCTCTGTCAGCAGTATCCAAAACAACAATCTGTATATGTCCATCATAAATTTGAAATATAATACATTGTACCTTTAATATCATCAACCTGTGACAAAGTATGCCACATATAGATATTAACATATCCTCCTTATGTTATCAAGATCAACTTGCTTCGTTTCCTTAGTAGAAAAATCCTTAACATAGCCTTCCATGAATCAACTAAACATATGCCATATATCCAAGAAGTAACACAAAAGCATTCAGATCATATCATATGTATGTGAAAACACCATAGTCATCATCCATGACTATACCATCATCATCGTACCAAGAACTTCATGATCTTTCGATAACAACCCTCAATATATCACCCATGATAATCAACATATGTGAGAATCAAACATATCATCATAAAGTAAGAATTCATCATCATTATGTGACTAAGTAAGCCATGTCTCCAAATAACCATGTCTTCAAATATATACGTCTTCATGAGACCTACAATAATGCCATTCTCTTGGCCAACCAACATTATTTACCAATGTGTAATTTAAGTAGTAATCCATGTATCAGCATAATATGTATCCATCATAGAGATAACAATATGTATCTAGTTTCTCATCTAAGTGAAAAGAAAACCATGAGCTTACAGAAATTTGTCAAGATTTCTTGATACCATTAAAAACAACAATCCTCAAACAATATACCATGTGAAAGCCAAGAACTATATGAATCCTCATCCATAACTGTACCATATGAACTTTATGTAACTTTGAGGGCATGATGACAGTAGCATAAAAGAAATGAGTGACACTTATCAAATAATGAAGTTGTGTACTCAAGCTTTGTTCTTCTCCTTGACCTTATTAAGATCATCATGTAAGAAACATACCATATTGTTAAAATTGGCAACCAGGGCAGAAAATCATGTGGGTCATCGTATTCATGGCTAATAATATTTTTATTAGATTCCTCTCGTCGAGAGGTGTAGAATTGATATAAAGATCATCCAATTCCGATAAGTATTCATGGAGATATGAATTTATTTTGATTATGGAATTATTATCAAGCCGACCTACAACTCATGTAGGCTCAGAAGCCCAACAGTCGCATCTATTCACCCACCAACGTTGTGTATAAATATAAGAGGACTTTTCCTCATTTAGACTCACTTATCTCATCACATCTCTCTCTCTCTACTGCGCAGTTATGAGTCTCTTCTCTACTACATTGAAATGGGTCTCTCTCTCTCACACATGTGAAGCTGGAAGATGTTGAATTTTAAGCTGCAACTGCAGAAGTAAATATTGACTTGCATGGCCTAGAAGATCTCCTCTTTGGAATTGTGTTGTAGGTTCATCTGAACCTCCTCTGAAAGCCACAACTTTCGGTGGTGGAAAGAAGTCAATCCGACGAACGGTTTGCAAGATATCGACTGCCCTAGTTTGAAGCCGGAAGCTGCTGAAAATGAAGCTGCTACTGCAGAAGAAAAGATTGACTTGTGTGGCCTAGAAGATCTCCTCATATGAACTGTGTTGTAGGTTCATCTCAACCGCCTCTAGAAGCCGAAACTTTTGGTGGTGGAATGAAGTCAATCCGACTGTCGGTTTGTGAGATATGGTCTGCCCTAGTTTGATAATGAAGCCGCTAATGCTGATGCTACTGATCTAGGGTTTGCTACTGCTGATATGAATCAGATTTATTGTACTATTTCTCTCTGCTGAATTATTGAAGATAAAAGAGGATTTGATCAAAGGGTTTCCCCACACATTGTGGGGTTTTTCCCTGGCTAGCCGCCACATCTTGTGTCTCTTGTCTTGGCTTGTTTTCTGTCGATCGTTTAATGTTCTATCTGCACTTTAATTTATGTACATGTGATTTCTAATCGGTGGAATGTAATAAGAAAAAGAAGTAAACTGTTATAAGCATAGAACATACCATAACTTAACATGGTATTAGAGCTGAGGTGAAGACAAATCCCAAGCAAGAGCAAGAGCAATCATTGAAGAGAAGATTGGCAAGGCTATCCTAAAAGAACTATGGAGTCCTCAACACTCTTTCCTGCCGAAGACAAGCTCCGTGAGAAAGATGACTATCTCGGATGGAGGATGTCTATCGATCTAACCCTTGAAGATCAAGGAGTGCTGGACCATGTAAGAGGCAATATTGTTGAGCCTTCATCAAATGCATCTGTTGCTGCCTAGAACAAATGGAAAAATGGAGAAGTCAAAACAAAGAAGATCATCCGGGACTCTATCGACAAGCACTTGGTGGCCTACATCTCTGATCTAGACACCTCCAAGGAAATCTACGACAGACTGGTGAGTTTATTTAAAGTTAATGATGCAAATCAAGTTTTGTTTCTTAGAAATAAGTTGAGGGAAATGAAGAAGGGTAAAGATGAAAGTATGCAAGCATACTTCTTAAGAATCACCGAGATCAAGAATGATCTCCTATCTATTGGGGAAACCATTACTAACAGAGAAATGGCACTCACAACTCTCGGAGGATTACCATCTGAATGGTATGTGTTCAGGACTACTCTTCTGAACAATAATGTAATTCCTAGTTTTGAGGAATTAATGGCTAGATGCATTCAAGAACAAACAAGGGTAGAAGAGCAGGAAATGCCCTTGCCTAAAGGTCCTCCTGCTACTTTTTCTTCTCATGCTAAGAAAAGAAATAATTCTAGGTCTAAATCAAAAAGAAAGGCCGGATTTAAGGGTGGAAGAAAAGGACGATGTTTCATTTGCAATAAAGCAGGTCACTATGCAAGGGAATGCCCTGATAGAAAGGACTCTCACCGTGACGATGATCAAAATCCCTCTCATGGTAATCGAAGGAATGGAAAATTCAACAACAAAGGAAAAAGGAATGCGGGAAATCAAGGAAGAGGGAAACCATTCAAGAAGGCTAGAAATTCCAGGTATGAATCTATCACTGTTGACGATAAGCAAGCTGAATATTATCTACCAGCTGCTCTATCTACCTCCGCTCCTTCGGACTCAATGGGAATTTGGCTCATTGATAGTGGTGCCTCAAGACACTTCACTAGTTACAAAGAAGTACTCTATAATCTGATAGAGAAAGAAACTAACCTGGAAATTGTCCTTGGAGATGACATGAAATACCCAGTGAAAGGTGTAGGCAATGTTTCTCTTAAATTGAATCAAGGTAATACGATTCACTTACAAGATGTATTTATGTACCTGATCTCAAAAAGAACCTCGTATCCATCTCGGCAATGGAAGACAAAGGCTATAAGGTAACCTTCAGCGATGGTAAGGTACGCATATGGAAAAATAATGTTAAAGATGCTTTCACTCTTGGGTTTCGAGTTGATTCTTTATATCAAGTCGGTGGAAGTCCGCTAGGTGTCATTGTTATAGACATTTTTGTGCCTTGCATCACTGAGCATGAAATGTCAATAATCAAGGGATCCAAAGTCCCTAAACATGTTGTTCCTACCCCTAGAGGAACAAGGCCAACAAACCACAACACTTAACAAAAGTTCTCCACCTGAAAACACTCAAAAACAAGGCAATTCTGGATCATGTCAACTGCTCCACTGAGCATCTGTGTTGAATGCCAACTGCTCCACTATCCACCTGCGTTGAATGTCAACTGCAAAGAAGGCTACCTGCACTGAGCGAGTTTGCACAAGTGGCAGATTCATTCCTCAAGGTGTCAATGCCCAGGAAGCTTCCAAAATGACACTTGGATCAGGGAATTCGACTGGTGATGAGTAAGAGGTTTCAAATCTCCAAGTGGAAGCAAGAACCTCCAAGTGGACTCAAGAACTGAAGTGGGAGAGGACACTAGTCAGCTTCACACCAGCATCAAGCTGACTCATCCTCTCTCCAAAACTCCTATATATAGATCTCTCTCATGAGGTCTAGGGAGGCTGGAATTTAGTATTTGCAAAGAATTGTTGTTGGTTTGTGGCTAGAAACATTGGGTGTGTTATGCTTTGAAAGGAGCTGAAGAAGGAATTCCATTCTACTGGGAAGGAGATGCTGGGTTGGAGCCCTATGGGTTGTATCTCTTCTTGAATCCTGTTACTTTCAATAAAGCTATCTTGATTCTTCCCTATATGCTGGTGTATTTTGTATGATTGCATTAGTATATTTGATTTACTTCTGATCCTGAATCATTTATGAATATGCATATTTGCCTTTGTATTGTGTTCCTCTCTTGTTGAAAGTAGTTGTTCTCTTGTCACGGGTAGCTGTTCTCTTGTGATCTCGTGGGATTCAAGTAGTTGTTCTCTTGATCAAGCGAGGAGGCAAGTAGCTGTGGACACACAAAGAGAAGAGGATCTAGTTCGAGGGACAACTGGAAGACAACGGTAAGTTTGCCGATCTCCTCTCTTTCACATATCATAAAGGAAAGAATCATAATAGTTGTATTCGTTTGTTGCTAAGGTACTGTCACACCTTAGGTGGATAGGATCGTCCTAAATAGGCATTTTTCCCCACAACAAATTGGCGACTCCGCTGGGGAAGAACTTGTTTATTCATTTCATTTGTGTTTCCGTCATTTGTTTAATTCATAGACTTGACAGCAATCCTTGAACTGCATCTTTCCCGGATGCAAAGTAAAAGTTGCTGCTTTGATCCAGTATGTTGGACTTGTCTATGATTTAAAATAGATCCACAAACGATTTGATTGATCCTTGTGATAGTCTTTAGTACCTTATCAAAGCATCCCTCTGTTTATACCTTGCTTGTGTTTCTGATTTGGCTTGAAACAGTGTATTTTTGAGCATTTTGTGACCCAGAAACCAAGAGAAACGAGAGTTTCTCTCTTCATTGCAGGCACTCTGAAGGCAGTCTGCATTTCAACGCAGGTCCCGAAGGGGCTACCTGCGCTGAATCTCAAACTGACAGTGTTGCACCTGCACTGAACCAGTGTGGCCTTGTGCAGCTAGGGTTCTTTGTCTTGTTTGCCCTGTTTTGATCTCTGTTTTTGCAGCCTTTAGCCAAGTATAGGTGCTGGTCTGATAACCCTTTTCTTTGCCTGAATTCCGCCTCATTTTCGTACAAAAGATTGTAAATGTTTTTATGTGTTTGTGGCGTCATTTACAGTCTTCCTTTGCATGAGTAAAGTGGTCTTTCTGTAGCCTTTGATTCAGATCTGATTGAGATTGGTCTTAGAAGAGAGTTCATTGGCTGTTTGTTCAGATTGATCATAGTTTTACTTTTGCTTATTGGTTTGAGTTTGTCTCTTTCAAAGTATCAAAAACGAGTCTTTATTTCGAAAATCGCAAAGTGATTGTAATCTCTTCTACCCTTGTTGATTTCGAAGAAAGTGAACTTGTTTATTTCGATCATTGTAAAAGCAAATTCAAAGTTGTGCAAAAAGCTTTCTTTGTAGGCATTTATACTAAGAAAGTGAAACAAACACCTGCATTGTGCATTTTGCATTTGATAAGTTTGCATGTTGGATTTAGGGAAAGTGCATTAGAGTGTGCTGATTTCTCTTTGAGAAAATATAGTCGCTCTCTTTTCCCTTAGTAGCTAGGATTTTCAAAGTTGAAAGATTGTAAAGCTTGCTTATCATCTTAGACTACATTTAGGAATTTGTATCATACATCTCGTGGTGAACCTTGAAAGGAAAACTTTAAAAAGATCAACCTAAAATAAACTGAATGAACCTAACAACGCTTTGTAACATAACGCACAACATAGAGGTCTAGGATAGAGACGTGTTCTGGCGTCGTTAAACATAGTGACTGTCGATCTCGAAGAAGGTGGGTGATTCCTCCTGAGAGTCGGTGGCACTAATACGGATTTGTGCTCCCACGTACCATCGCGTATATATTGGGAGACCCCTATAGGCATATATCTTTTATCCTTAGGAAGCCGTGTCGGCTGCCCTACTGATCGCAATGCATTGAACACAGCATTCACGAAGATCGACCACCCATACCGTAAAACGTATTCTGTGGTTTTGCGAAAAGTTTGGCACACCCTCTGCCTAGATCTCCAGAGCAGTTTCTTTTGGCCTTTTTTAGACTCTATAACAGAAAAAGTCCATCTGAGCATTTGTCACTTTGGGCTCGTTAAAACATCAAAGGAGACTAGAGTCATCTTTAGCTTTTTCTCGACTCTTTAAAACTGAAAAAGCAAGTTGTGTCTAAAAAGCGTTGTTAACAATTTATTTTAAACGGAACAATCACCCTTTAATCCTGCGTTGATCTTTAGGTCAAAAAGATAGAGCACACCAACCAAGGAATTCCCTTGGGTGGAAATCCTAGTCCCTTCTCCTCTTGGGGAGATGTTGGTGCGCCCCACATGGCCACATTGTCGCTTCCAGGACTGACGATTGGCCTACCCGTTTGGCTCTTTTCGACCAATGTCGTTCAGAATACCACCACTCCTGAACAGTTGAGTCAACAGTTAGATCAGACAAGAGTTGCCTCCCAGCCTTCCACTTCATCTTCCTCCCCTCCTTCCTCTTCGCTTGAGGGAGTTGGTCGATCAAAGAATCGGGTTCCTAAGGAGAAGAAGGAGAAGAAGAAGAAAGAAAAGAAGAAGAAGGAGCCTAAGGCGACTGGGGGCAAACAGGTGTCATCTAACAAAAATCCACACACCGCACTCGTAAGGCCTAAATCGCCATGCGTCATATGTAGGGGAGACCACTTCCATGGAGATTGTCCCTGTATCCCACGGATACTAAGAGACTGGTCCCCCTGTTTGCACAATTCGGGAGCATCGACCTCTGATAGCCATGTCGACTGCTCACCGTCAACTAGTGGGAGTGAAGCTTCAGGACAGAATGGGAAAGTTAAATTTCCCTGCAGACCGTGTGAAGGCGATCACGCCATCCACCGTTGTCCCTTCTTAGACGAGGCAAAAAGAGTTCTAGAAGATCGTCCGATTTTACGAGCGAATCTTCCTCCTGGATATCAAAGACTCCTACCAAGTCCCTCACTAGTTGAGAATCCGGCTGAGCCACTTAGATGGTCAGCCGAAACACCTGTCATTGAAGAAGAACCGTCTGGATCCATGCCTGACGAAAGTCAAAAGGTTGATACGGCAGTTGACCCGGTTTTACCTTTAGAGGCTCCATCTTCGAATGACACTATCACAGAGGAGAATCAAGACGACACCGTCCAGATTCTCTTCATCAGCACTGACTCTGATGATCAAGGGGGCAATGCCACCATTCCTTTGTCGTAGGAAGGAAGTTCATCAGAGCGCTATCTGGCCGTATATTCGGTCCCACCACCAAGCAACCGGTTGTATCCTTTGATTGGAACCAACTAGACAGACCCCGGTTGCCAGCCAGTATGCCATTCAGAATTATTTGTCAAATATACAGAATGGTAATGGCTGGCACTATCATTGATGAGGGGGCATCTGTGAGTATCCTTTCCTCTATTGCTTGGAGAGCGCTTGGTTCGCCAGCACTCTTACCTGAGATGAGAAATCTATCAGGTTTTGATAAAGGAACCAATCGACCTTTAGGGAACCTCCCCAATGTGCCTGTAACATTGAAAGGGAAGACCGTTCAAATGAACGTGATGGTCGTTCAAGGAACCTTGGATTATAACCTACTCCTTGGACGAGACTATATATATTGCATGGGAGCTGTAGTCTCCTCACTCTTTAGAGTAATGTGTTTTCCGCATGAAGGAAGAATGGTCAAGCTCGTGGACCAACTGTCGTTTCACGGATCACACATCGCAGATAGTCATGTGCCATCCCTAAATGGTCTATTCATGCAAGAAGTGTCTCAACCCACGGTCCGTCCTCCTGATGAGCGCGAGTAATCCGGGAGGATATGACTGGAACCCAGGGGGCATGCATCCTGGCCTGCTTCGGCAGGGGAACTTTGGGTATAAGGTAGAATTTCCGCGAGAGAATATGACTAGTCCGTACCCCGTCCGTAGAGGAAAGAGGGTTGTTCTAGAATAAGATTCTTTTGTCAAAGTTACGTGTTTGACAATGGTCACTCACCTTTGTCTATTTCGGTTGGCATCGCCGAGGAAGTGTTTTGTTTAACAAAACAATATTTAGGTAACCTGAAAGAGGTAGGCCAAGGAAGTGTTCTATTTAACGAGACAATCTTTGGGTAACCAGAAAGAGGTAAGCCTCCCTCAGTAACACAAATGTTTTGTCTTTGAGTAGTGTTCTTCTCTTGTCGCAAGTAGTTGCTCTCTTGTCGCAAGTAGCTGTTCTCTTGCGATCTTGTGAAAAATCTGTTGAAAGTTGGGCTGACGAGAAGACAAGTATCGTATAGACCTGTTAAAATTAACGAGAAGACAAGTATCGTTAAAACTAAACTAGCAAGACGACAAGTAGCTGTGAACACCCAAAGAAAAACGGAGGTGAGAAAGAGGAGGGGCAACCTTGAAATTGTATTTTATACCTGGGGGCATGAAAACCTTTTGGAGTGCAAGCTAAGAGCGGTTATTTATCTATTTTTTGGGTTAGCCGTTTCCGAACTTGCATAAGGGAAGGATATGGAGTAAAGCGTAGTGAGATGAAACTCCTTAAAAAATAGAGATCTCACATGAGACAATCTTATCATATGACTGGTATATCCGAGCAGTTTTAGCACATAGTTCATGCTCGTTAAAAAATAAACATAAGATCGAGCAGTTTTACTGCGGAATTTATGCTCGTTAAAAAATAGAAAAGCGAGATCCGAGCAGTTTTAGCACATAGTTCATGCTCGTTAAAAAATAAACATAAGATCGAGCAGTTTTACCGCGGAATTTATGCTCGTTAAAAAATAGAAAAGCGAGATCCGAGCAGTTTTAGCACATAGTTCATGCTCGTTAAAAAATAAACATAAGATTGAGCAGTGTTTTGGCGCATTCAAGCTCGTTAAAAAATAAACCCATCCCGGTAAATAACCATTAAGAACGTAACCTGATCAACCATAAAAGCCTTGGTCGTGTTTGTGCACCGTCACCTCCACTTTTCATTTGGCCGATCGTTTACCTCCATATGATTGTTTACCCATTTTGAGGAACAGCTTCGAAGAGTGATTTCACATAGCCATCCTTGTGACACTGCCGTGATTGGAAAATTCCAACCTGTACCTGGAATCAGTTGCTATCCCTGTTTATCACTCGTTCCTCAAAAGACGAGTCTTCTTTAAGCTCTTTTCAATTGACTCGTAAAATATGAAGAGATTGCCGAGTTTTTTCCTTCCAGCTCGTTAAAAGGACAGGAAGAGCTATCCCTCCTCTAGATTTTAATCTTTTTGGACCTGAGGAATTATTGCACAAAAACGTCGAGCGCTTGTTTTATTCGGATTGTTAAAATTATCGAAAACTCATCCCTTCTGTATTGTTTTATACTTTTTCGGTCTTAAGGGATTAGATGAAGAAAAAGGAATTTTGGAGTTGACTTTATGTACCTTTTCAGACTCTCTAAAAATGAAAAGGACCGAGTTATCCTTGTCATTAGACTCGTTAAAATGATTAAATAGCGACAAACTTGTCTTTAGACGAGAACGAGTTTCCCTATCGCTAGGCTCGTTAAAACATAGCAATGGGCTTGCTCGAAGGGAAGGTTATCGAACAAGCATATGTTATCCTCCTCAAGCTTGACAAAAATAAAGAGGTACTGGTCAGCAATGACTGGGGAAAAATTGGGAAAAATCAAGAAAACTTTGATGGTAGCAGGTCGCTCTTGAACATGACACTTTTCCTCCGTACCACATTCGGGTTGGGTTGTTTCATTCACCGGTCACATCACCATGGCCTCGCCATACCATCCATATTTGGGGTAATGCTGCCAATCCATCGCATCAGTGTCGCCATATGTTCAAGAGAAGTCATTCAGAAAGAGTCAACCGGGTCCCATCCATTTCCATACATTATCCTTCATCCATTCATGACCGCCACCCTGAATCATATGTCACAGATTGTTTTCACCTCCATTAAAATCATTAGCTCCGTTCCGTGTCACCGATGTGGGATTCATTAAGTCCCTCCTTTGACGGATCGCTCCTTGTCGACATCAGCTCATTATCCAAGGAGTTGATCTAGGAACAACCCTTTTCAGTACTTTGAAGCTTGCATGCCTCAATGGCAAGTTTCTCACTTCCGGCGACAGGTATACATCAATGACCTTCAACCAGAAGATTTTGCGTGGTGTTTGACGCCAAGTCCTTTATTCACACCACGTGAATTGTACTGCAGTACCTTGAGGGTCATTATCATTATCGGTGATTCCTCTCGTGCTTGTTAACGGTTTACATCATTGACCGGTAATCAAGCGATGTCTTTCCATGTTTGACTTCAGCGCAATTCTCACATGGATCGACTTGTACTTACAGTGAAGATCGAACGAGTTTGAAGACCCCGGATCTAGTTTCATCCATCCAGGCTGCGATATGGATTCAGGAAAAATAAAGACATTTGACATGTACATCATTGTAGCAGATGATCATCCTATTCAAAGGATGATAATTTCACCAAAATTATCAGTCTACCATCAGACGATCGTCTGTTCTATGTACGAAAATGAATTTATAAAGTTGAGCATGGGAATGCCCGCCTCAGCTAGATCATGAAAGCAGTATGAATCATAAGGTATTGTATTGTATTTTATTACAGGTCTCCTCCCAACAGATGGATGAACTTCGGACCCTCCTGGATAAAGCATTTCACCTGATAAACAACCTCATACTTTAGGGGGCAACTGTTATAGACATTTTTGTGCCTTGCATCACTAAGCATGAAATGTCAATAATCAAGGGATCCAAAGTCCCTAAACATGTTGTTCCTACCCCTAGAGGAACAAGGCCAGCAAACCACAGCACTTAACAAAAGTTCTCCACCTGAAAACACTCAAAAACAAGGCAATTCTGGATCATGTCAACTGCTCCACTGAGCATCTGCATTGAATGCCAACTGCTCCACTATCCACCTGCATTGAATGTCAACTGCAAAGAAGTCTACCTGCGCTGAGCGAGTTTGGACAAGTGGCAGAGTCATTCCTCAAGGTGCCAATGCCCAGGAAGCTTCCAAAATGACACTTGGATCAGGGAATTCGACTGGTGATGAGTAAGAGGTTCCAAATCTCCAAGTGGAAGCAAGAACCTCCAAGTGGACTCAAGAACTGAAGTGGGAGAGGACACTAGTCAGCTTCATACCAGCATCAAGCTGACTCATCCTCTCTCCAAAACTCCTATATATAGATCTCTCTCATGAGGTCTAGGGAGGCTGGAATTTAGTATGTGCAAAGAATTGTTGTTGGTTTGTGGCTAGAAACATTGGGTGTGTTATGCTTTGAAAGGAGCTGAAGAAGGAATTCCATTCTGCTGGGAAGGAGATGCTGGGTTGGAGCCCTATGGGTTGTATCTCTTCCTGAATCCTGTTACTTTCAATAAAGCTATCTTGATTCTTCCCTATATGCTGGTGTATTTTGTATGATTGCATTTGTGTATTTGATTTACTTCTAATCCTGAACCATTTATGAATATGTATATTTGCCTTTGTATTGTGTTCCTCTCTTGTTGCAAGTAGTTGTTCTCTTGTCACAGGTAGTTGTTCTCTTGTGATCTCGTGGGATTCAAGTAGTTGTTCTCTTGATCAAGCGAGGAGGCAAGTAGCTGTGGACACACAAAGAGAAGAGGATCTAGTTCGAGGGACAACCAGAAGACAACGGTAAGTCTGCCGATCTCCTCTGTTTCACATATCATAAAGGAAAGAATCATAATAGCTGTATTCGTTTGTTGCTAAGGTACTGTCGCACCTTAGGTGGATAGGATCGTCCTAAATAGGGATTTTTACCCACAACAGTCATGTCTTGTGACACATCGCTTCAGTCCGAACTTTGGCATAGGAGGCTTTCCCATCTTCATTACAAAGCTCTACCCGATGTAAGACAGATGGTAATAGGGATGCCTGAATTCCAAGTAGAGAAAGAAGGTGTATGTCTGAGATGTGCCGAAGGAAAGCTCAAAAGGGGACCATTCCCTTCAAGTCAAAGCAAGACCTCCAATATATTACAACTCGTTCACTCAGACATATTAGGTATGATGCTTGTGAACTCCTTGGGAGGATACTCATATTATCTCACTCTTATAGATGACCATTCTCGAAAGACCTAGATATACTTCTTGAAAAAGAAGGATGAAGTGTTCCCTTGGTTCTGACACTTCAAAGCCCTAATCGAGAATCAAACCGAAAAGAAGATCAAGATCTTAAGAACTGACAATGGGACTGAATATGAATCTAATGAGTTCCATGATTTTTGTAAAGAGGCTGACATCAAGAGGGAGACTACTACACCATATACTCGTGAACAAAATGGTGTGGCAGAAAGGAAGAACCGCACAATTATGGAAGTTGTCCGTGCCATGCTACATGATCAAAGTCTTCCTAAGTTTCTATGGGTTGAAGCTGAAAACACTGCCGTATATGTACAAAATCGATGCCCTCATCAAGCATTGGGTTCCAAGACTCCTGAAGAAAAATTCACCGATAAGAAACCTGATGTTTCTCATTTTAAAAATTTTGGAAGCCCTGTATACTTTCATGTGCCGAAAGAGAAAAGAAATAAATTGGGAGCATCTGGAAAGAATGGAATTTTCGTGGGCTATGGTGAAAATACTAAAGGCTATAGAATCTATGTAGCCGGTCAAAGGGAAGTCATAATTAGTCATGATGTCACCTTTGACGAAGATATGGCTCTTAGCAAGGTGATCAATCTTCCGACTTTGAGGAGCTCTCAAGAAGCCGACACCAGGGAACCGAAAGAAAAGGATGATGAATCAATGCCTGATGTAGAAGAACCCATGGATCCGATTGATCCTCCTCCATATGAGCCTTCCTCTTCTAGGAAGAGGCCTTCATGGCTTAAGGGGTTACTTGATGATGCTGGAGGACATGCTGCACCCCGAGGAACCTTTCGTGAAATTAAGAAACCTAATAGGTATCAAGGATACCTGAACATCATGAGCACGATCATACAAAATGAGCCTTCGTCATTCTTAGATGCTGTCAAGCATCAAGTATCGAAGAATGCTATGACCGAAGAATATGAGTCTATCATAAAGAATGATGTTTGGGAAGTAGTTCCCAGACCCCAGGACAAGACTGCTATTACTTCCAAATGGCTTTACAAGATAAAGCATGCAGCAGATGGAAGCACGGAAAAGTATAAGGCTCATTTTGTTGCTCGAGGTTTCTCCCAAAAGGAAGGTATAGACTATGATGAGATATTTGCACCTGTTGCCAGATATACGACCACCCGCTCGATCATAGCCCTTGCCGCTTCACAAGGATGGAACCTAGATCAGATGGATGTCAAGACTCTGTTCTTGCATGGCTCAATCAAAGAAGCGATCTACGTGGAACAACCCAAAGGATTTGAGATTTATGATCGAAAATCTCATGTATGCAGGTTGAAGAAAGCTCTCTATGGGCTGAAGCAAGCACCCCAAGCATGGTATGAGAGGATCGATAGCTACTTGATGAAGCTGGGATTCACTAGGAGTGAAGCCGATCCTAACCTTTACTTTAAGGTTGAAGATGACAAGCCTCTCATACTGGTGTTGTATATGGATGACCTCTTTCTAACAGGTGCAGACCCTCTCATTCAAAAATGTAAGAGGGAGCTAGCCTATGAATTTGAAATGAAAGACCTAGGGCTAATGCACTACTTCCTAGGACTTGAAGTGTGGCAAAAGCCAGGAGAAATTTTCCTATCTCAAGGAAAATATGTGGTGAAGATATTGGAAAGATTCGGAATGGTGGACTGCAAGCCTGTAACTACTCCGATGGAGCTTGACTTCAAGAAGTTAAGCAGTAGTGTTGCTGGACTTGTTTTACGAAATGTTACCGAGTATCGGCAACTAGTCGGAGCATTAATGTTCTTAGTGAACTCTCGTCCAGATATATGCTTTGCAGTCAACACGTTGAGCCAGCATATGGTTGAACCCCACCACATACACTAGATTGGTGCCAAGAATCTGCTGAGATATCTTCGTGGCACTATCACTTATGGGTTAAGATACATTGCCAGAGATGTGAGACTATTTGGATACACAGATGCTGACTGGGCAGGCAATGTGGAGGACCGTAAGATCACTTCTGAGTGTTGTTTCTCCTTGGGATCTGCTTCGATATCCTGGATGAGCAGGAAACAAAAGTCAGTGGCTTTGAGCACCGCCGAAGCAGAGTATATTGCTACTAGCATGGCTTCTTGTGAGGCAGTTTGGTTGCGAAAGCTCTTTAGTGAGTTGTTTGGATTTACATTGGATACCATTGTGATCCTTTGTGACAACCAAATTGGGATTCATTTGTCATAGAATCTCGTATTCCATTATCGCTCCAAGCATATTGATATCAGATACCATTATATTCGAGATATGGTGCAACGGGGAGCTATAAGGCTCCATCATATCGGTACAGATGAACAGGTCGTCGACATTTTGACAAAACCCCTTGGGAAAGTAAAATTTCTGACTTTCCGTGAACAACTTGGAGTTGTTCAAAGACCCTCCAATGAGGGTCATGTATGATGCATTGAGCTCTGAGAGCTCCAGGGGGGTGAAGGGTGCTTCTTGGAGTAGCGTATGACCACAGGATTATTAGCTATCCCCTGGTGGTATACATGTACACCCTGTGGCGACATTGTAGCAGGATTGATGTGTTCTCCTGTGAGGCCTGGATTGACGTGTTCTCCATGGAAATTGTAGCAGGATTGATGTGTTTTCCTGTGAGGCCTGGATTGATGAGTTCTCCATGGCAATTGTAGGAGGATTGATGTGTTCTCCTGTGAGGACAAGATTGATTAGTTCTCCTGTCGAGGCATCGTACCCATGCAGTCTGAGACTCATGGGAAGTACCTCTCATCTGATCAATGATCAGGGAAATGAACTTAGGGACCATAGTAGTACTGATGGAAGCATCGTTGTAAATACCGTACTCCCTACGCTAGGATGACCTCCATTGATCTCGGATCAATGATACTGGTCTGGGACCAGTGGTATGAGTTGTACCATACTATGACGCTGACTTCAGGTAGGTTGAGACTAGTCTGGGATCAGTGGTACATACTCTGAGACTGACTTTGAGTCAGTGGAGGATGATATTGATCTGGGACCATTAGAGTTGTACTCACTATGACGCTGACTTTGGGTTGGTTGAGACTGGTCTGGGACCAGTGGTACATACTCTGAGACTAACTTTGAGTCAGTATGATACATCCTCGATCATTTCTTCTTCTTCATAATTCGGACAAAAGCAGAGTAGAATAGAACAATGCAAGAGCAGAGCAGAACAGAACAAAACAGTAAAGATCAGTGTAGGGCAGAAAAAGACAATGCAGAACAGGAAAAATAGAGCAGAGCAGGGCAAGGGTCAGGCTGTACAAGGCAGTGCATTTGATGGATGAATAGTAACGATCGATAGACATATTGCAGATGAAGTTCTCCATGGTTGAGAGGGAGTGTTAAAATTGGTAACCAGGGAAAAACTTCATGTTGGTCATCTTATTCATGGCTAATAATGTTTTTATTAGATTCCTCTTGTCGAGAGGTGTAGGATTGATATAAAGATCATCCAATTCCGATATGTATTCATGGAGATATGAATTTATTTTTATTATGGAATTATTATCAAGCCGACCTACAACTCATGTAGGCTCAGAAGCCCAACAGTCTGTTGAAGCCCCGAAAATCGGGTCGACAACAAGGGGGATACCCACTCGGTCTGGACCTTGGTTGGCAGCTCCTTATCCATTTGGTATAGCAGGTCCGACTCGGGATAATGGGACCAGTTTCCCAATCTAAGGGTGTATGTGTGTGTGTGCAGAGTTGGATGATGCTGATCTAAGAGTACTTAAAACTAATTTAATTCAAACTTTTAAACTAACTCTATGCTATTGTAATGTAATGATAAACAACACATCTAATCTACACTAACCCGAGGTGTATTTCTTCTATTATGCGATCTAAAGGGATATCAAACAATAACTGGTAATAAAGATCATTTAGCTATCATAAGAATATAAATCAATTAAGATAAACCACTTTGCATAAAAAGTTAGGCAAAACAGTTGTGAACCGCATATCGCATAATAAGTTATTCATATATCAGACATAAATAAATGGCTCCACCTTACAGAGGTGCCAAATGGTAACTCATACATTCATGCAGTAACATATAAACAACAGAAAACTGTATATCACTTTAAGAATATAAGCAGAAATGGCCAAGAGATAAAAGTACCATTTATGACTAATCCTACTCATAAGCTTCAAGAAAAAATGATTTATCTCTACTTGTTCTAACATCTACTAAGAGTACAAAAGTGCAACATCAGTAGCAGACATCAAATGCAAACATTAATAAATCTCGATCCATCCATTCATCAAAACCTCCTCTGAGGGTGCAGAAGTGCATGTTCCGAGAACAAGTTTTTGACAAATTTCTGGACCCTTCTCCAAATGCATGAGAAGGGTTAAAATACTACTTCATAATTCTAATAATAGTGTATTTAAAAAATTTAGGATGCGGTTTTCAAATGACCGTCCTTTTTCTAATATAATTTTAAAGAAAAAACAACATTCTAAAATAAGGCTACTTCTGAATTTGGTCTTTAAAGCTGCAAGTGTTCATCATGGGCTTGAGGAGAGTCGACTTGCTGACTTCTGCGCTGAGCTGGGCTGCGAAAACAGAATCTATGAGAGTTGGCACTACTTTTTCGGCCGCGTTTATGATGCATTTTACAGTCATCCATTGACTATGCGGGTTGACCAAGTATGCTCAGTAACACCCCCAATTTAACATGTTTAATGCTTGGATCGCTTTTTCCTTTTCCTGCGCCTTCTGCTTCCATTCTGCTTCCAGTCGTAGTTTATTTGGTAGGTACCCCGTGGTGGTCTCTTCGATGAAATTGGCCCTGTGTAAATTCTCATTTACAGAGTCTCTTTCCCTGTATAACATGAATATTTGGAGGTCATCTGGAGACAACTTTGACTGAGCTTCCCGCAAAATTTCCTGGAGTGAGCTTTCACTCTGAAATAAATCATCGAACAAATCTTTCTTTCCAATGAATACTTTTATTTTGACGTTCGTTGTGAAATCTTGGGCAACTTCATTTAGGTCAAATGGCCTTGCTGGGAATTTAAATAATTGTAGACACGTCACATTCTCCACTTCGGTGAAAGCGTGTCCTACATCGAACAATGAAAAGGCCCCAGAAGCTACAGGAAACTGAGGCCATATGGCCTTCTTTTTGTCTTTTAGGTCTTTGGTCAGGCCGACTTCTGAACATGTTTGATATGCAATTTCCCGAGCCAAAAGTTTATCGGGTATATACAAAGGCATGACATGAGTAGGTATAGTGCTTCCAAACACTCTAATATAGATGAACCATTCTTCCCCAAACCATCTTGCAATGGGGATGATATCTATCTATGCCTCGGGTGAGCACCTCGGGGGGTCTTCATCATACATCATTCTATACAAGGGTAAGATAAGCCCATGACAAATCTGGTAGAAGTGTGGGACGAATTGAGAATCCCATAACATCTTATGATAAACATGGATAGGTAATGGGTCCTGGGTAGTCCATTTCTAACACATAGTGGGAAATTTAGACACATAACAAATAGAATCCATAACATATGCAGACAGATAAAAAGGAGGATAGATCCTTTGAGACAAGGATCTTTTAGACCGGTAATTGATAACAGCCGTGTATAGATTATCATAAAAGATCTTGGCCCAATCCATAATATCGACATTTGTGGCATCATCTATTAATGGTAGCCATTCAGACGAAAACTTATTGATATCCGGAATCCCAAATAATCTACAAAGCATGGCCACAGCAAAACAATACGGAGAGGTGAGGGAACCAGTGCTGTACATACCGTTTTTGTCTTTTTTGAGCGACTCCTCTTTTCTAGACCAATATTTGGTGGTCTCTACTAGGTTTGGGTTCTCTGCCACAAATTTCTTAACGAATTGTGCATTGTAAGTCGCCTGCGGTTCAAGAAGATGATACATAAGCTTTAAATCTTGTGTAGCAAATGATCCGATGAGCCCATGTCCTTGAATCTTGAATTATTTGTTGTTCATCTCTGCATTGTCAAGTATCCACTTGATCATATCCGTATATGGTAGAATTTTTGGCCTTTCTGCTATCCGGTGAGGAAATGAACATGCTAGCTCCTCTAAGGATGCCTCGGAAGAGCGCTGTGAGCCTGCGACAGCAGCAACCTTCATTATTCTGGGATTCTCTTCTTCGAGCAGTCTTTACATGCTTTCCCATGTCGATATCACTGCGTCTCTGTTACAGGCTGTGTCTGTATACAAAGGCACCGTCTCCTTCGTCTTTTCCTTCGCCTCAGAGCCTTGATCTTTATTTTTCTTTCCCATTTCTTCCTGCGTTTGGCTTTGAATCTTCTTTAGTTCTTCGTTCCTGCAGCTTACGAGTGAAATGGAAATGACTGATCAAGAAAGGTGATGGGAGAGTTTTAAATGCAACAGATATATCAAATATGCCACCTTACGTGAAGTAATTCTTTACAAAAGCACATGTCTTCATTTCATTTAATAGCTGACAACTAATTCCTTTACTATCATTAAAAGCACATGATCTTGAGTCTAATTATGGTAAGTGGATTTTCTTTGAATAGCGTGTCCGAAGGATTCGTGATGAAGTGATTTATGATTTGCTTACGTAACATCGCAGATCGCGCCATTGCAAATCACACCATCGCAAATCGCGCAAACATACGAATATAATATCGCAGCGATTGCAACATCGCAGGTCGTAGAAGTTTAATGTTTGTCGAATCTTGTCAGCTCATTTCTGCGATATGCGATCTTGCGATCGGTATTATCGCAGATCGGTAAATCTTGAATTTTTTTCCTTATGAGTATTACTTTATTGCGATGCGATATTATGCTTAACACGAGAGTCTTGCACATACCGATATTATAGAGAAATGGAGGCGTTTCCTATCTTTTTTTGCAACGCGGCTTTAAAGATATTTCCCTTATCATAGACTTAGTTTAAAAAATATTGAAAAGACCTTTCTAAGCTTATGATGGTAACCTTATTTTGAAGAAAGGAAACTCTTTCTTTTTTTCTAAAATTTAACTAAGGGTCCCCATTCATTTAGTATTTTGGGCAACACCTAAATGAACAAGGGGGAGTGTTGCTGGCCACAACAATTGGTGATTCACTTGGGAGAACCAGTTATCTCTGATCTTCTATTGACGTTTTCAAACTTCCGAAACAAAAAATTTTCTCAGAAAACTTAAACTTTATTATAAAAAGATAAAGCATATTATACTTCAAACTGTCAATGATATTGTGTTTCAACCTCTTTCTATTTTAATTACTTGTATCCTCAGCTTGTCCTTGCATTTACATCAGCCATTACTTGGTCTTGTAAAAAACAAAAAAAAAAGTCTTCCCTGTGTAGCAGCCTTTTAAATATGCTCCTTTGTCGCAGGTAGAGCGTCTACTGCCAGCAGGCATCCATAGCCTCGAAAGGGTTACCTATTACCAAGTAATGATCCTTTATCCTGCTGAAGGTGATCTACAACTCTTAAAGAAAAAACCCAGATTGATACTTTTTCCTTTTTTTTTATTCTTAAATAACAATGTCTTGTTTTGGTAGCCAAATTATGACACAGTCATTCACTTGATTTACACTTTTGTTGAACAAGCTGGCTCGCGATGAGACCCCTTTTCTTGTGATTTCAATAATCTTAAGTCGTTGCCCTGTTTTGGTGGACAGTAATGGCAAAGTCAGCAAGTTATGATATATGTGATCATGATAAGCCGACGCGTGATGAGACCTCTTATTCTTCAAGATATAGTGTATCCTTGGGTCTTTTTCTAAATGCTGCGATTTTCTTTAGCAGGGAGGAAGTCAATTTTTTTTCCTTAAGAAAGTTTTGGACGACAATAATAGAGGTTTTTGGAAATGGTTGTTTCTACAGGGAATCCTTATTTTGTTATTGATGCCTTTCATTGTACTGACATAAAACAATTTCTTCACTAAGATTGCTTTCTTCAAATTTCTTGGAGTTAAAACTAGTATCATATCTGGGTTAAAGTTCTATTGATAATAAAGATAAAGTTTCCAAAAGATATGCTATTTATAGAAGCAGAAGTTCAAAATCTTGATAGAGAAAAGGTGTCTTTAGTAAATGTCAAATGCTGTTAACCATAGAAAATTTTATTATGGAGAAAAATATTTAACGAAATGAGAGGTAGACATTCCCTAAGATTATGTACAGAATAGGGATAATCTCTTCTCTTATTTTTCCTACCAACTATTAAAAGTAAATTATAAACCTAATAATCTAGCTAAATTACTCCTACTCCTACTCTAACTATATACAGAAAATTAACTAGGTGAAATGATATTTCCAGTGGAACCATCTTTTCATTTTTATTCCTACACGTATGTAACTTTCAAACATCAGTGTTAATAACAAAACTTTTCTTGGACTATGTTGAGGGCCCGAAGATCGGGTCAACAACAAGGGGGATACCCACCCGGTCCAGAACCTGGTTGGCGGCTCCTTGCCCGTTTGGTGTAGCGGGTCCGACTTGGGATAATGGGACCAGCTTCCCAATCTAAAGGTTATGTGTGTGTGTGTAGATTTTGATTATGCTGATTTTGAAAGTATTTTAAAGCTGACTCAAATCTAACTAGTAAACAGATCCTATACTATTGCAATCTAATGAAAACAACACATCTAATCTACACTAACCCGAGACATGTCTCTTATATTATGCGATCTAAAAAGATTTCGAGCAATAACTGGTAATAAAGATCATTCAGTTATCATAAGAATATGAACCATTTAAGATAAACCATTCTGCATAAGAAGTTAGGCAAAACAGTTGTGAACAACATATCGCATAATAAATCATTCATATGTCAAGCACAAACAAATGATTCCACCATACAAAAGTGCCAAATGGTAACCCAAACATCCATACATTAACATATAAACAACTAAAACTGCATATCGCTTTAAGAATATAAGCAGAAATTCGTCAAGAGATAAAAGTACCATTTATGACTGATTTTCACTCACAAACTTCAAGCAATAACGATTTATCTCTACTTACTTCTAACATCTACTAAGAGTACAGAAGTGCAACATCAGTAGCAGACATTAAAATGCAAACATAAGTAAATCTCGATCCTTCCATTCATCAAAACCTCCTCTGAGGGTGCAGAAGTGCATGTTCCGAGGACAAGTTTTTGACAAATTTCTGGACCCTTCTCTAAATGCATGAGAAGGGTTTAAATACTACTTCCTAATTCTAATAATAGTATCATTACAAAATTTTAGGATACGGTTTTCAAATGACCGTCCTTTTTCTAATCTAGTTAAAAGAGAAAAAACAACATTGTAAATGAAATCATTTGTGAACTTGGTCTTTGAAGTTGCAAGTGTCCAGCATAAGCTTGAGAAGATTCGGCTCACTGATTTCTGCGCTGAGCTGGGCTGTGAAAACGGCATCTATGAGAGCTGGCGCTACCTTCTCGGTTGCGTTCATAATGCACTTCACCGTCATCCAGTGGCTGTGTGGTTTAACCAAGTACGTCCAGTAACCTTCCCAATTCAGCCTAGCCAATGTTTGGATTGCTTTCCCTTTTGCCTGCGCTTTCTGCCTCCATTCTGTCTCCAATTGCAACTTGCTCGGTAGGTACCCCGGGGTAGTCTCTGTAATTAAATTGGCCCTGTGTAAATTTTCATTTACACAGTCGATAAGAATGCTTGCTTGTGTCACCGCTGTCTCTGCTGCTTGCTCCGCCCGCGTAATTTGTTCGTCCCATTTATTAAAGAGCAGCTCCTTATGATTTTCATTAATCTTGGGTGCTCCTACTCTTTTCCCTTCCTCATCATCTTGCCAAATTAGATATTTTGTCACCTTCTTGTCGTTCTGATCATAGTCGCTCAGCAATTCCACCACATGACTGGTGATTTTATCGCTCAGCTCACAAAAGTGCCTCCACTGTGATATTTTACATCCAAAATCTTCCTCTTGCTGCAGTAGTTGCTCATTCAAGCCGATGGACTCTGAAATAAACTCTGCGAGTTTAGGCTCGTCTTTATGCATTTCTTGCACCATCTGCAGTTGTTTTTCTTTTTCTTCAAGACTTTTCTGGTAGCCTATCTGCATCTATTGAAAGTATTCCTGTAGCTTTTCTAGCTATCTGGAAGCTTCAGTGTTCGCGTTGGCTTGTTGCAACTGTTTTTGTAGCAGTTGTATATGATTTTCTTGTTCCTTTAAGAGTTGCTGAACTTCAGAGGCATTGTCAATAGTTGCAGAAGCATATGCTCCTGCAATCTGAGACAACTTCGTGAGATTTTTGGTAGGATTATTATTTGGGTCTTTCCACCAGACGTCCAGATGTTCAACACTTTGAGACAGTGTATTCTCAAGCTTTCTCTTCTTTCTTTGTCTCCTTACGGTTGCTTTGTGCTAGGGGCTATAGAATACATCCAGTGGGGGAATTTCTTCTATGTTAAGTAGAAGTTCTGGGGCTGGAGCGATAGGAAGGTGTTCAGCTTCTGTGGTGCTACTGACCATGGTCGAAACGACTTCTTGCACCACCTGTGTATTGCTCACAGGTGTTTTCGGGATTTTCCCTTCAATATTAATTAATTCATTGAAGGTTTCCCACTCTTTATCTAGCTCTATTGTGACAAGGGGTGCTTCGATGACAAGAGGGGGGACATCTCTTGGTGGTGAGGCGATAACTTGCTGCTGAGACATTGCACTCGACTGAGCTGTGTCTTTGGTCATTTCTTAGTTTTTTATTTGTTCATGACCAGACTCTTCAGGATGCTCAGATACTTCTTGTGCAGCGTTGGACTTAGACCTGGAAGTGTTGGTGTTTTCACTCAGGCTGATGCTCGTAGTTGGTCCTCTAGTAGGTATTCGCAGCTTCTCTAGTGGAATGCTAGCCAACATTCTTTCTCTGTATAATGTGAATTCCTGGAGGTCACCTGAGGACAACCTCGACTGAGCTTCCTGCAAAATTTCTTTGAGCGAGCTCTTACTCTGAAAGAGATCATCAAACAGATCTTTCTTTCCAGAGAACACTCTTATCTTGACGTTCGTTGTGAATTCTTGGGCCACATTATTTGGGTCGAATGGTCTCGCTGGGAACTTAAATAATTGAAGACACGTCACATTCTCCACCTCGCCAAAAGCGTGTCCTACATCGAACAAAGAGAAGGCCCCACAAGTAACATGAAATGGAGGCCATATGGCCTTCTTCTTGTCCTTTAGGTCTTTGGTTAGGCCGCCTTCAGAACAAGTTTGATAAGCGATTTCTCTAGCCAAAAGATTATCAGGGATATATAGGGGTAGGACATGTGGAGGTACAGTGCTTCCAAAAACTCTAATGTAAGTAAACCATTCTTCCCCAAACCATCTTACGATGGGGATGATGTCAATTTGGGCCTCGGGGGAGCACCTTTGGGGGTCCTTATCGTATATCATTCTATATAGGGGCAAAATAACCCCATGGCAAATCTGGTAAAAATAAGGGGCAAACTGGGAATCCCATAAGATCTTGTGATAAACATTGATGGGCAATGGGTCTTGGGTAGTCCATTTCCAACCCATAACAGGAAAACTAGATACAAGACAAACAGAATCCATAATATAGGCAGACAGCTAGAAAGGAGGATAGACCCTTTGAGAAAAGGATCTCTTAGACCGATAATTGTCAACGGCCGTGTATAGAGTATCAGAAAGGATTTTGGCCCAATCTAGGATTTCGGCGTTAGTGGCAGCGTCAATTAATGGCAGCCATTCAGATGAAAACTTGTTGATATCTGGCATCCCAAATAACCTACAGAGCATGGCTGCAGCGAAACAATATGGGGAGGTCAGGGAACCAGTGCTGTACATACCGTTTTTATCCTTCTTTAGCGGCTCATCTCTTCTAGACCATTCTTTAGTGGTGTCTGATAGATCTGGATTCTCTGCCGCGAACTTCCTAACGAATTCTGCATTATAGGTTGCTTGAGGTTCAGGAAGATGATATATAAGTTTCAAATATTGCGCAGCAAACGATCCTACAAGCCCATGTCCATGAACTTTGAATTGTCTGCCCTTCAATTCTGCATCATCCAATATCCATTTGATCCTATCTGTGTATGGTAGAATTTTGGGTCTTGCAGCTATTCTGTGGAGGAATGAACATGCTAGGTCCTCCAAGGTCAACTCAGAAGAGCGTGGAGCGCCCGCGACAGCGGTCACCTTCATTATTCTGGGCTTTTCTTCTTCTAGCAGCCTGTACATACCGTCCCATGTTGATATTCCTGCGTCCTTGTTACAGGCTGTGTCTGTGTACAGGGGCGCCATCTCCTTGGTCTTCTCCCTCGCTTCGGAGCTTTGAGCTCTATTCTTCTTTCCCATTTCTCTTTGCGTTTCTGTCTGAGACGTCTTAGCATTTTGTTCCTGCAGATTACGAGTAAAATGGAAATGATTGATTCAGAAAGGTGATGGGAGAGTTTTAAATGCAAGAGATAAAGCAAATATGCCACCTTACGTAAAGCAAATCTCCATCAAGGCACGCGTCTTTAATCCATTAAATAACTGACAACTAATTCATTCACTATCATTAAAGGCGCATGATTTCGGGTCAGATTATAGTAAGTGGTTTTTTCTTTGAATGGCGCGCCCGACGGATTCGTACTGGAGTGATTTATGATTTGCTGACACAACCTCGCATGTCGCAGCGATCGCAATATCGCATCATCGCAAATCGCATGGATGTTGTGATCGCAGCGATCGCAATATCGCAGATCGCATGGAGTTTGGTGTTTACCAAAAACTTGTCTGGCTTGTTTCTGCGATATGCGATCTAGCGATCGGCGCTATCGCAGATCGGTGAATCTTAATGTTTTTATTTATGAGAATTACCATTTTACGATGCGATGTCATTATTAACACGAGGATCTTTGCACATGAAAAGGGAAATGAAGGTGTTTCATACCTTTTGCAATGCGACCTTAAGGTTTTCTCTTTTATCATAGACTTAGGTTTTAAACTATCTAAGAGGCTTTTTCCAAGCGTATGATTGTGACTTCAGAAAGAAACTCTTGCTTTTCCTAAAAAATTAACTAAGGGTCATTCATCCAGTATCGTGGCTGATACTTAATTGAATAAGGGGGAGTGTTGCTAGCTACAACAATTGGCGATTCACTTGGGAGAACCAGTTATCTCTGCTTTTATATTTATGCTTTCAAACTTCCTGAGAAAAATGTCTTAAAGAAAAACTTGAACTTTATTATAAAAAGATAAAGCAAATAATACTTTAAACTGCCAATGATGTTTCATTTCAACCTGTTTCTATTTCAATTACTTGTGTCTTCAGCTTGTGTTTTCATTTAAACCAGTCATTACTTGGTCTTGTAAAACATAAAATAAAGTCTTCTCTATGTATCAGCTCATTTTTCTTAAATATGCTCCTTTGTTCCAGGTAGAGCCTCTGCTGCCAGCAGGCGTCCATAGCCTCGACAGGGTTACCTATCACCCAACAATGATCCTTTATCCTGCTTAAGGTTATTTACAACTTTTTCAGAGAAAAATCCTTTTTTGACACTTTTTCCTTTTTTTATTCTCTAAAGAACAATGTCTTGGTTTGGTGGCCAAATTATGACACATTCATCCACTTGATTTATACTTTTGCTGAACAAGCTGGCTCGTGATGAGACCCCTTACCTTTTGATTGCAACAATCTTGAGTCAATGCCCTTTTTTGGTAGACAGTTTTGGCAAAGTTAGCAAGTTATAATATCTGTGATCATGATAAGCCGGCTCGTGATGAGACCTCTCATTCTTTGAGATATAGTGTCTTTTTAGATTATTCCTCTGAATGTTGTGTTTTCCTTTAGCAAGGAGGAATTCAAACTTCTTTCCTTAAGAAAGTTCTGGACGACAATGATATGGTTGTTTTTGGTAATGGTTGCTTTCACAGAGATTTTTTATTTTAATATTGATACCTTTCATTGTGCTGACCTAAAAACAAATTTTCCACTGAGACTTTCTTTAAAGTTTTTGTAGTTGAAACTATCATCATATCTGGGTTAAATTTCTATTGATAATAAAGATCAAATTCCTAAAAGATTTGCTGTTCGTAGAAGCAGAAGTTTCAAAAAAAAAAAAAAATCAATAGAGAAAAAGGTGTCTTTAGTAAATTCCAAATGCCGTTAACCAAAACAAACATTATTATGAGAGGCGAACATTCCCTAGGGTTATGTAGAGAATATGAATAATTTTGCCTATTGATTTATTAAAAGCAAACTTAATAACCTAGCTAAATTACTCCTACTCCTATTCTAACTATATTCAGGAAATAACTATGTGAAATGATATTTCCAATGGAAACATGTATTCATTTTTATTCCTAGCCGTATGAATCTTCCAAGCATGAGTAAAAAGAACCAAACTTTCCTTGGATCATAAATATTGGCTGTGGAACAGAAACATACAACCCCGATTGGAATTCTGTCTGATTTTCCTTTCTCATGAGAGCTTTTTTCCAACTGGATACCTATTGGATCATAAAAATTAGGATGAATTTCTGTTATGAATTGATGATCTCTCAATAGGAGGGATAACAAGTCATATTGCGAAAATGATTTTTTAGTTTTAATGAGTTGTAACTTATTTTTTGTTAAAGCTGAGTTTTTAGCGATTTCGTTTGAAATGAAAGTTCTCATATATAAATCGCTAAAACAAAATCTATCAAAAGTTTGAAAATTTAAAAAGAAATCCGATTTTGTACAAAATGAGTGCAAGTGAGAAAGAAATGATTGGGTATTTACAGAAATAGTGTTACCGCACCACTGGGATCTACTTGTAACATCTTGCTCCTCACAAGAACTGGCCGGGTTTTGTGAATCAGGAACTAGGTTATGATTGCGAGCAGGGATGAAGTTTTCCTCACGATATGAATCATAGATCGGGGTATTGTCTTGGATAGTAAAATTATTCAAATGAGCTTTTACTTTGAGATGAGGATCGGCCGATATGACTTCTAATTTAAGGTGTTCCTTATTATCTGTCCCTAGTTGAGTTACTCGAGATAAATCAACAACATCATCATTGTCAAAGTAACTATCGCAAAAGACTCTACAGATTTCCCTAGGTTCCTCTTTTTCATTATATGTTTTCAGACAAGGGAGGTCAGGAAGCTCTTGTTTGACATTGATCAGAGGTTGTGCTAAAGCGGTGTCTTTATCTTGAAAACCTAATGATGAGTCGTTTGAATAACCCTCTATGTTTTTTGAGATATGCTTAATATTGAGAGGGGAAACATTGTCATCACTAAAAACATCGGGATAAAGAGAAAAATGTGAATCTGGAATAGTGCATTTAAAAACATCATGAAAAAAATTTTGTTGATCAGATTCATCAAAAACATCGAGCTTTAGGTCATACCTTTGTGCGCTGATACTTTCTGAAAGAGAAACAGTTGGTTGATCTAACCTTGGCATAGGCATTCGTTGATTTCAAATGATATTGTCTGACTTTATGTCAGAGTCATCTTCTGGTTCCAAGGTAGTTTCCCTTTGATCGTTTTCATCTTTATTTTCTGGTATTAGAGCATGCATGACTCCTAGGCTTTGCAGATTTTCTTCATTATGGATGATCTGTGTATTTGACTTGAAATGCTCATCTATATTAGAAGAAAACGAAACAAAGGTCGAGCTAATTTCTACTTGGTCAGATAAAGGAAGTAGGAAATACTCATCATAATCTGAAGATTCTTCATCTGTGAGCTCATCCTCGAGATCACACTGTAGACATTTGAGATGAAATCGCATATTGAAATCCCTTATGGGTTCATCTTGTCTCTATAGATAATCAATTTCATCATATACCTGGTCATAGTCATAACAATCAAATTCGAAGATGAAAGTCCTAACGAATTGGTCCCAGCTGTGGATTGATGCAACTGGGAGGGTTCTGCACCATTTTCTAGCTTCCGCTGTGAACTTAAGAGTAAAAATCCTGCACAAAACGCCTTCATCAATTCTCTGAATGTCAGAACTCGAGACTTTTTGAATGAACTGAAGGGCATGATTAAATGCAGAAGAATTATTCTTACTGTTGAATTTTACCTGAGACAAGAGACTTACCACATCTGGTGGAGTGTTGGAAGAGGTAGGAACATGGATGCAACTCCAAATGGGAATTCTATAAGTAGCCATCCTGTTTCAAGATTTATAATTTGGAAAACATTCCAACGGACACTATGCTCAGGCCCTCCTTCTAGCGCCAAATATGTTGAGGGCCCGAAGATCGGGTCAACAACAAGGGGGATACCCACCCGGTCCGGAACCTGGTTGGCGGCTCCTTGCTCGTTTGGTGTAGCGGGTCCGACTGGGGATAATGGGACCAGCTTCCCAATCTAAAGGTTATGTGTGTGTGTGTAGATTTTGATTATGCTGATTTTGAAAGTATTTTAAAGCTGACTCAAATCTAACTAGTAAACAGATTCTATACTGTTGCAATCTAATGAAAGCAACACATCTAATCTATGCTAACCTGAGACATGTCTCTTATATTATGCAATCTAAAAAGATTTTGAACCATAACTGGTAATAAAGATCATTTAGTTATCATAAGAATATGAACCATTTAAGATAAACCATTCTGCATAAGAAGTTAGGAAAAACAGTTGTGAACAGCATATCGCATAATAAATCATTCATATGTCAAGCACAAACAAATGATTCCACCGTACAAAAGTGCCAAATGGTAACCCGAACATCCATACATTAACATATAAACAACTAAAACTTCATATCGCTTTAAGAATATAAGCAGAAATTCCTCAAGAGATAAAAGTACCATTTATGACTGATTTTCACTCACAAACTTCAAGAAATAACGATTTATCTCTACTTACTTCTAAATCTACTAAGAGTACAGAAGTGCAACATCAGTAGCAGACATTAAAATGCAAACATAAGTAAATCTCGATCCTTCCATTCATCAAAACCTCCTCTGAGAGTGTAGAAGTGCATGTTCCGAGGACAAGTTTTTGACAAATTTCTGGACCCTTCTCTAAATGCATGAGAAGGGTTTAAATACTACTTCCTAATTCTAATAATAGTATCATTACAAAATTTTAGGATACGATTTTCAAATGACCGTCCTTTTTCTAATCTAGTTAAAAGAGAAAAAACAACATTCTAAATGAAATCATTTGTGAACTTGGTCTTTGAAGTTGCAAGTGTCCAGCATAGGCTTGAGAAGAGTCGGCTGACTGATTTCTGCGTTGAGCTGGGCTGCGAAAACGGAATCTATGAGAGGTGGCGCTACCTTCTCGGCTGCGTTCGTAATGCACTTCACTGTCATCCATTGGTTGTGTGGTTTAACCAAGTACGTCCAGTAACCTTCCCAATTCAGCCTAGCCAATGCTTGGATTGCTTTCCCTTTTGCCTGCGCTTTCTGCCTCCATTCTGTCTCCAGTTGCAACTTGCTTGGTAGGTACCCCGGGGTAGTCTCTATAATTAAATTGGCCCTGTGTAAATTTTCATTTACACAGTCGATAAGAATGCTTGCTTGTGTCGCCGCTATCTCTGCTGCTTGCTCCACCCACGTGATTTGTTCGTCCCATTTATTAAAGAGCACCTCCTTATGATTTTCATTAATCTTGGGTGCTCCTACTCTTTTCCCTTCCTCATCATCTTGCCAATTTAGATATTCTGTCACCTTCTTGTCGTTCTGATCATAGTCGCTCCGCAATTCCACCCCCTGACTAGTGATTTTATCGCTCAGCTCACAAAAGTGCCTCCACTGTGATATTTTACGTCCCAACTCTTCCTGTTGCTGCAGTAGTTGCTCGTTCAAGCCGATGGATTCGGAAATAAACTCTGCCAGTTTAGGCTCATCATTATGCATTTCTTGTACCGTCTGCAGTTGTTTTTCTTTTTCTTCAAGACTTTTCTGGTAGCCTATCTGCATCTGTTGAAAGTCTTCCTGTAGCTTTTCTAGCTGTCTGGAAGCTTCAGTGTTCACGTTGGCTTGTTGCAACTGTTGTTGTAGCAGTTGTATATGATTTTCTTGTTCCTTTAAGAGTTGCTGGACTTCAGAGACCTTGTCAATAGTTGCAGAAGCATATGCTCCTGCAATCTGAGACAGCTTCGTGAGATTTTTGGTAGGATTATTATTTGGGTCCTTCCACAAGACGTCCAGATGTTCAACACTTTGAGACAGTGTATTCTCAAGCTTTCTCTTCTTTCTTTGTCTCCTTACGGCTGCTTTGTGCTGGGGGCTATAGAATACATCCAGTGGGGGAATTTCTTCTATGTTAAGTAGAAGTTCTGGGGCTGGAGCGATAGGAAGGTGTTCAGCTTCTGTGGCGCTACTGACCATGGTCGGAATGACTTCTTGCACCACCTGTGTATTGCTCACAGGTGTCTTCGGGATTTGCCCTTCAAGATTAATTAATTCATTGAAGGTTTCCCACTCTTTATCTAGCTCTATTGTGACAAGGGGTGCTTCGATGACAAGAGGGGGGACATCTCTTGGTGGTGAGGCGATAACTTGCTGCTGAGACATTGCACTCGACTGAGCTGTGTCTTTGGTCATTTCTTGGTTTTTTATTTGTTCATGACCATACTCTTCAGGATGCTCAGATACTTCTTGTGCAGCGTTGGACTTAGACCTGGAAGTGTTGGTGTTTTCACTCAGGCTGATGCTCGGAGTTGGTTCTCTAGTAGGTATTCGCAGCTTCTCTAGTGGAATGCTAGCCAGCCTTCTTTCTCTGTATAACGTGAATTCCTGGAGGTCACCTGAAGACAACCTCGACTGAGCTTCCTGCAAAATTTCTTTGAGCGAGCTCTTACTCTGAAAGAGATCATCAAACAGATCTTTCTTTCCAGAGAACACTCTTATCTTGATGTTCGTTGTGAATTCTTGGGCCACATTATTTGGGTCGAATGGTCTCGCTGGGAACTTAAATAATTGAAGACATGTCACATTCTCCACCTCGCCAAAAGCGTGTCCTACATCGAACAAAGAGAAGGCCCCACAAGTAACGGGAAATGGAGGCCATATGGCCTTCTTCTTGTCCTTTAGGTCTTTGGTTAGGCCGCCTTCAGAACAAGTTTGATAAGTGATTTCTCTAGCCAAAATATTATCAGGGATATATAGGGGTAGGACATGTGGAGGTACAGTGCTTCCAAAAACTTTAATGTAAGTAAACCATTCTTCCCCAAACCATCTTGCGACGGGGATGATGTCAATTTGGGCCTCGGGGGAGCACCTTTGGGGGTCCTTATCGTATATCATTCTATATAGGGGCAAAATAACCCCATGGCAAATCTGGTAAAAATAAGGGGCAAACTGGGAATCCCATAAGATCTTGTGATAAACATGGATGGGCAATGGGTCTTGGGTAGTCCATTTCCAACCCATAACAGGAAAATTAGATACAAGACAAACAGAATCCATAATATAGGCAGACAGATAGAAAGGAGGATAGACCCTTTGAGAAAAGGATCTCTTAGACCGATAATTGACAACGGCCGTGTATAGAGTATCAGAAAGGATTTTGGCCCAATCTAGGATTTCGGCGTTAGTGGCAGCATCAATTAATGACAGCCATTCAGATGAAAACTTCTTGATATCTGGCATCCCAAATAACCTACAGAGCATGGCTGCAGCGAAACAATATGGGGAGGTGAGGGAACCAGTGTTGTACATGCCGTTTTTATCCTTCTTTAGTGGCTCATCTCTTCTAGACCATTCTTTAGTGGTGTCTGATAGATCTGGATTCTCCACCGCAAACTTCCTAATGAATTCTGCATTATAGGTTGCTTGAGGTTCAAGAAGATGATACATAAGTTTCAAATCTTTCGCAGCAAACGATCCTACAAGCCCATGTCCATGAACTTTGAATTGTCTGCCCTTCAATTCTGCATCATCCAATATCCATTCGATCATATCTGTGTATGGTAGAATTTTGGGTCTTGCAGCTATTCTGTGGAGGAATGAACATTCCTGGTCCCCCAAGGTCAACTCAGAAGAGCGTGGAGCGCTCGCACATCAGTCACCTTCATTATTCTAGGCTTTTCTTCTTCTAGCAGCCTGTACATACCGTCCCATGTTGATATCCCTGCGTCCTTGTTACAGGTTGTGTCTATGTACAGGGGCGCCATCTCCTTGGTCTTCTCCCTCGCTTCGGAGCTTTGAGCTCTATTCTTCTTTCCCATTTCTCTTTGCATTTCTGTCTGAGACGTCTTAGCGTTTTGTTCCTGCAGATTACGAGTAAAATGGAAATGATTGATTCAGAAAGGTGATGGGAGAGTTTTAAATGCAAGAGATAAAGCAAATATGCCACCTTACGTAAAGCAAATCTCCATCAAGGCACGCGTCTTTAATCCATTAAATAATTGACAGCTAATTCATTCACTATCATTAAAGGCGCATGATTTCGGGTCAGATTATAGTAAGTGGTTTTTTCTTTGAATGGCGCGCCCGACGGATTCGTACTAGAGTGATTTATGATTTGCTGACGCAACCTCGCATGTCGCAGCGATCGCAATATCGCATCATCGCAAATCACATGGATGTTGTGATCACAGCGATCGCAATATCACAGATCGAATGGAGTTTGGTGTTTACCAAAAACTTGTCTGGCTTGTTTCTGCGATATGCGATCTAGCGATCGGCGCTATCGCAGATCGGCGAATCTTAAAGTTTTTCTTTATGAGCATTACCATTTTGCGATGCGATGTCATTATTAACACGAGGATCTTTGCGCATAAAAAGGGAAATGAAGGTGTTTCATACCTTTTGCAATGCGACCTTAAGGTTTTCTCTTTTATCATAGACTTAGGTTTTAAACTATCTAAGAGGCTTTTTCCAAGCGTATGATTGTGACTTCAAAAAGAAACTCTTGTTTTTCCTAAAAAATTAACTAAGGGTCCCCATTCATCCAGTATCGTGGCTCATACTTAATTGAATAAGGGGGGGTTTTGCTGGCTACAACAGACTGTTAATGCTGGATGTGGAATAAGAATGTGTAACTTCAGTTGGAATTATGTCTGAAATTTCTTTCTCATGAAAAATTCTTTCCAACTGGATACATATTGGATCATAAAAATCAGGATGAATTTCTGTTATCGATTGATGATCTCGTAATAGGAAAGATGACAAGCCAGGTTGCGAATATGATTTTTCAGTTTTAATGGCCTATAACCTTCTAGCGCCAAATATGTTGAAGCCCCAAAAATCGGGTCGACAACAAGGGGGATACCCACCTGGTCCGGACCTTGGTTGGAAACTCCTTATCCGTATGGTATAACGGGTCTGACTGGGGATAATGGGACCAGTTTCCCAATCTAAGGGTGTATGTGTGTGTGTTCAGAGTTGGATGATGTTGATCTAAGAGTACTTAAAGCTAATTTAATTCAAACTTTTAAACTAACTCTATGCTATTGTAATCTAATGAGAAACAACACATCTAATCTATGCTAACCCGGGGTGTATTTCTTCTATTATGCGATCTAAATAGATTTCAAATAATAACTGGTAATAAAGATTATTCAGCTATCATAAGAATAGAAATCAATTAAGATAAACCACTTTTCATAAAAAGTTAGGAAAAACAGATGTGAACAACATATCGCATAATAAGTTATTCATATATCAGACATAAATAAATGGCTCCACCATACAGAAGTGCCAAATGGTAACTCATACATTCATGCAGTAACACATAAACAACTGAAAACTGTATATCACTTTAAGAATATAAGCAGAAATGGCCAAGAGATAAAAGTACCATTTATCACTAATCCTACTCATAAGCTTCAAGAAAAAACGATTTATCTCTACTTGTTCTAACATCTACTAAGAGTACAAAAGTGAAACATCAGTAGCAGACATCAAATGCAAACATTAATAAATCTCGATCCATCCATTCATCAAAACCTCCTGTGAGGGTGCAGAAGTGCATGTTCCGAGGACAAGTTTTTGACAAATTTCTGGACCCTTCTCCAAATGCATGAGAAGGGTTAAAATACTAATTCCTAATTCTAATAATAGTGTATTTACAAAATTTAGGATGCGGTTTTCAAATGACCGTCCTTTTTCTAATCTAATTTTAAAGAAAAAAAACATTCTAAAATAAGGCTACTTCTGAATTTGGTCTTTAAAGCTGCAAGTGTTCATCATGGTCTTGAGGAGAGTCGGCTGGCTGACTTCTGCGCTGAGCTGGGCTGCGAAAATAGAATCTATGAGAGCTGGCACTACCTTTTCGGCCGCGTTTATGATGCATTTTACAGTCATCCATTGACTATGCGGCTTGACTAAGTATGCTCAGTAACACTCCCAATTTAACATGTTTAATGCTTGGATCGTTTTTCCCTTTTCCTGCACCTTCTGCTTCCATTCTGCTTCCAGTCGTAGTTTATTTGGTAGGTACCCCAGGGTGGTCTCTTCGATTAAATTGGCCCTGTGTAAATTCTCATTTACACAGTCTCTTTCCCTGTATAACATGAATCTTTGGAGGTCATCTGGAGACAACTTTGACTGAGCTTCCCGCAAAATTTCCTGGAGTGAGCTTTTACTCTGAAATAAATCATCGAACAAATCTTTCTTTCCAACGAATACTTTTATTTTGACGTTCGTTGTGAAATCTTGGGCAACTTCATTTGGGTCAAATGGCCTTGCTGGGAATTTAAATAATTGTAGACACGTTACATTCTCCACTTCGGTGAAAGCGTGTCCTACATCGAACAATGAAAAGGCCCCAGAAGCTACAGGAAACTGAGGCCATATGGCCTTCTTTTTGTCTTTTAGGTCTTTGGTCATGCCGCCTTCTGAACAGGTTTGATATGCAATTTCCCGAGCCAAAAGTTTATCGGGGATATACATAGGCAGGACATGAGGAGGTACAGTGCTTCCAAACACTCTAATATAGGTGAACCATTCTTCCCCGAACCATCTTGCAATGGGGATGATATCTATCTGTGCCTCGGGTGAGCACCTCGGGGGGTCTTCATCATACATCATTCTATACAAGGGTAAGATAAGCCCATGACAAATCTGGTAGAAGTGTGGGATGAATTGAGAATCCCATAACATCTTATGATAAACATGGATAGGTAATGGGTCTTGTGTAGTCCATTTCCAACCCATAGTGGGAAATTTAGACACATAACAAATAGAATCCATAACATATGCAGACAGATAAAAAGGAGGATAGATCCTTTGAGACAAGGATTTTTTAGACCGGTAATTGATAACAGCCGTGTATAGATTATCATAAAAGATCTTGACCCAATCCATATTATCGGCATTTGTGGCAGCATCTATTAATGGTAGTCGTTCAGATGAAAACTTATTAATATCCGGCATCCCAAATAATCTACAAAGCATGGCCGCAGCAAAAACAATACGGAGAGGTGAGGGAACCAGTGTTGTACATACCGTTTTTGTCTCTTTTGAGCGGCTCCTCTTTTCTGGGCCAATCTTTGGTGGTCTCTGCTAGGTTTGGGTTCTCTGCCACAAATTTCTTAACGAATTGTGCATTGTAAGTCGCCTGCGGTTCAGGAAGATGATACATAAGCTTTAAATCTTGTGCAGCGAATGATTCGATGAGCCCATGTCCTTGAATCTTGAATTGTCTGTTGTTCATCTCTGCATTGTCAGGTATCCACTTTATCATATCCGTATATGGTAGAATTTTGGGCCTTGCTGCTATGCAGTGAAGAAATGAACATGCTAGCTCCTCTAAGGATGCCTCGGAAGAGCGTTGTGAGCCCACGACAGTAGAAACCTTCATTATTATGGGATTCTCTTCTTCGAGCAGTCTGTACATGCTTTCCCATGTCGATACCCCTGCGTCTCTATTACAGGCTGTGTCTGTATACAAAGGCACCATCTCCTTCATCTTTTCCTTCGCCTCAGAGCCTTGAGCTTTATTTTTCTTTCCCATTTCTTCCTGCTTTTGGCTTTGAATCTTCTTTAGTTCTTCGTTCGTGCAGCTTATGAGTGAAATGGAAATGACTGATCAAGAAAGGTGATGGGAGAGTTTTAAATGCAACAGATATATCGAATCTGCCACCTTACGTGAAGTAATTCTTTACAAAAGCACGCATCTTCATTTCATTAATAGCTGACAACTAACTCCTTTACTATCATTAAAAGTGCATGATCTTGGGTCAGATTATGCTAAGTGGATTTTCTTTGAATAGCGTGCCCGAAGGATTCGTGATAAAGTGATTTATGATTTGCTTGCGTAACATCGCATATCGCGCCATTGCAAATCACACCATCGCAGATCGCGCAAACATACGAATATAATATCGCAACGATTGCAACATCGCAGGTCGCAGAAGTTTAATGTTTGCCGAATCTTGTCAGCTCATTTCTGCGATATGCGATCTTGCGATCGGTGTTATCGCAGATCGGTAAATCTTGAAGTTTTTTCCTTATGAGTATTACTTTATTGTGATGCGATATTATGCTTAACACGAGAGTCTTGCGCATACCAATATTATAGAGAAATGGAGGTGTTTCCTATCTTTTTTTGCAACGCGGCTTTAAAGATATTTCCCTTATCATAGACTTAGTTTAAAAAATATTCAAAAGACCTTTCTAAGCTTACGATGGTAACCTTATTTTGAAGAAAGGAAACTCTTGTTTTTTTTCTAAAATTTATCTAAGGGTCCCCATTCAATTAGTTTTTTGGACAACACTTAAATGAAGAGGGGGGGTGTTGCTGGCCACAACACAGTCTCATCTATTCACCCACCAACGTTGTGTATAAATATAAGAGGACTTTTCCTCATTTAGAATCACTCATCTCATCACATATCTCTCTCTATCTACCACGCAGATATGAGTCTCTTCTCTATTGCGCTGAAATGGGTCTCTCTCTCTCACACATGTGAAGCTGGAAGCCGTTGAATTTGAAGCTGCAACTGCAGAAGTAAAGATTGACTTCCGTGGCCTAGAAGATATCCTCTTTGGAACTGCGCTATAGGTTCATCTGAACCTCCTATGAAAGCCACAACTTTTGGTGGTGGAAAGAAGTCAATCCGATGAATGGTTTGCAAGATATCGACTGCCGTAGTTTGAAGCCAGAAACTGTTGAAATTGAAGCTGCTACTGCAGAAGCAAAGATTGACTTGCGTGGCCTAGAAGATCTCCTCATCTAAACTATGCTGTAGGTTCATCTGAACCTCCTCTGGAAGCCGAAACTTTTGGTGGTGGAATGAAGTCAATCTGACTGTCGGTTTGTGAGATATGGTCTGCCCTAGTTTGATAATGGAGCCGCTAATGCTGATGCTACTGATCTAGGGTTTGCTACTGCTGGTATGAATCAGATTTATTGTACTATTTCTCTCTACTAAATTATTGAGGATAAAAGAAGATTGGATCAAAGGGTTTCCCCACACATTGTGGGGTTTTTCCCTGGCTAGCCGCCACATCTTGTGTCTCTTGTCTTGGCTTGTTTTCTGTCGATCGTTTAATGTTCTATCTGCACTTTAATTTATGTACATGTGATTGCTAATCAGTGGAATATAATAGGAAAAAGAAGTAAAGTGTTATAAGCATAGAACATACCATAAATTAACACATATGTACTATATGCATCATCAAAAGAGTCATCTACAATCATCCATAAATCTAATCTTAAGAACAGCTATTTGGCCCAAGCAATATAACATTCATGTGAGACTTCATCATAGGCAACACATGACTGCAGCATAGCATGATGTATCATTTAAATACTTCAACAACATAAGCATCATCACCATCATTATGTACCAAGGACTTATAATCATAATGCCAACAATGCAATAGAGGCATAGCATATTCTCCCCATGAACCTATACCAATTGTTTACTGTCAGATATGATTATTACATATATCATTAAGAATCATCAAGGCATCATCATCAACTAGTTATACATCAAGTAATTAGCAACTTATGAGGGTCAAAAGCACTTCAAAATAACATCCACGGACTGTAATAATCAATAAGACAGAAAAAGACAATTGATAATTGTCTGAACCACATCAAACCCTTTTTCTGAGTCTGTCCCACTGCTTCTTCATCAAACCAACATATACATGACTGTGCAGTTTCTAATGCATGTATATATGTGACTTGTCTTCATAATACCTACGTATGAAAATTGGAACACTGAAATTTCATACTTTCAGTTTCCACTGATTATGTTATGATTGTACCTGGTCCTAGAACTTTTGTTTAAACATCATCCTTATGATGATTCTTAATCGAAGATTCCATTGTACTCTTGTTTCTAGTCATTTGATGATAACATCCACTATCATATTTGTTTTCGAATGACCAGAGAGAAAGATCACACATTATCTGATCTTCGTTTTCTTGATTCTTGGTGGATTCATCTTTCTTAGATTTTCTGATATAAATCTACTTATTTGATTTCTTACCATATTATCTACGACGATCCATAGACTTGTCCCTGCATTCTTTCGCTATATGCCCAAACTTGTTACAACCATAATATCTTATATGTTTCACATTCCTTCTAAAGCAATCAATGGCTTTGTGACCAAACATATTTCAAGAAAAACAATATCCCTTAATGTACCTCAAAGCTGATGATGTTTCTATGTGACGGTTATTAGCTTGAAACATTCTACTTCTACATCTGTGTGCAACATGTCCAAAATTATGACATCTAAAACATTCAACATTATTCATCAGAGTAAAGAATCGATTAACAATTCCATATTTATGAGTAAATGATTTTCTTTGAAGACTTTCTCTCTTTGGTTGTTGATGGGGTTGACCTCTTATCTCCTTGTTGAGAATTTCAGATTTTGCATTAGAGTTCCTTGCCTTAGTTTGTGAGCAAGATTCACCTTTAATAGTTTCATGAAAACCATGACTAGATTTGATGGCAGGAGACCTTTGACTACTAATAATATTATCCCAAAACTTAGTAATGTCTTGAAATCATAAAAGTTTATCCTTTTCTTCTAATTTACCTTTTAGGATATTTACCTCAGCCTGATATTTCTCTTCCTTTTCAAAATACTCCTTCTTCATGATTTCTTCACTTTTTCTTCCTTCTTCCATTTGTTGTCTTAATTTGAGAATTTTTAATTTTCTTGTTCTTCATATGCTTGAGGTAGTTATTTATTATGATTATTTGAATTTTCAAGATCTTCTTTTAGAGAGATGATCTTAGCTTCAAGACTTTCATAGTAACTGGATCTACCTTTAAGTTTCTTGATGTTGTATCTTTTCCCTTGACATCATTTCTCAATGATGTCACTTAATCCTGCATCATTTGACATTGATCTTCCTTTTCCTTGAAATGCTTGCTTATATTGTTTCCTTCCTCCAACTGTTTTTTTAACTTGGTAATCTCTTCTTTGTAGGTACACTCCCTTTTGTCAAATAGATCTTGTTGATCTCTAATATTATCTATGAGCCCTTTAACTTTTGTCTCTATAGATTTCTTTCACTTTCACCCATAAGAGAAAATTCATTTGTCTCACTATCACTTTAATTATCTTCAATATTGCATGAACAGAAAAATCTATCACTAGAAGACCGAAAATTAGTACCTAAAACTTCTCTTTCTTGTTTATCTTCAATCTGAGGTGATTTTGAATCTGAATACTTGCTTCCACCTAATAGCCAATTGCTTCTCCTTCTGTCATTGTTCCTTTTAGATGTCTTCTTCTAAGGTGCTTTCTTCTTTTGCTTATTTCCCATTGTTACAACAGATCTCCTCCAAGCGATCAAGCTTCTGCCAAAGCACCTGCTCTAATACCAATTGCTGGGAAAATAACTGGGGGGGTGAATGAGTACTTATAAATCAATAAATCTATACATTTCAATTCCACATTCCTAAATGTGACTTTACTAAACCGAACCTGCGTGTGTACGCAACTCTTCTTAAGTCTATAAGTGTATATCCAGTGAACTTCCTATTCAGTTAATCTATCATATGTTTGTCTTGAGCTAGTGCATTAGTACTTTATTAACCATTATATAAACATTAACCATGTGTTGTAATAGATAAACCATCACACATAAGAAACAAACATGAACACCAAGATTTAAGGTGGAAACCCAATGTGGTAGAAAACCACCTGTTGTTGTCTCTGTCTTATTTTTAATATAAAAGGGTTGTTTACAATATTTTACTAGCACAGACTCATGCCAGTACATAGGCACCCACCTACAAAAGGCTACAACCTTCTCTCATTCTCCATCTTCTACTAGAAGGGAGCTAAAGCCCCCTAGGTCTTGTACTCACTGATATATTTACCAATGCGTAGGCACGAGCCTACAGAAGGTTACAACCTTCACTCGTTCTCTAGCTACTACTGGAAGGGAGCTTCAACCCCCTAGCTCTTGTAACGACTAATATTTTTACCAGTACATAGGCACCAACCTACTAAAGGCTACCACCTTCATTCTTTCTCCAGGGACCTTTTTTCATAAATTTTCAGACTCGATACTCGTAGTACACAACAACACCATATGTAGGCCATGTTTCATCAAATATTGATACTAGACCCATCAATAACATTGAAGCTAAAAACGAATCACCACTACAATACAACCTTCAAATACAACTGCATCAACGAATCATTGAAACTCATCAACTCATCAACTCAATTATCAATCATTGAATCGACCACAACTGAATCAATCACTGAAACTCATCAACTCTGAAACTCAATCATCAATCTCTAAATCAACTACAACTGAATCAATCAAACATTGAACCCTCTAACGTAACTGAATCACCCAATCATCAATTTCTGATACAAGATAATCAACCATTCACTCAAAACCCATCAACTAACACTTAATCAAAATTCAAATAATCAACTAGAAAAGTCAGATCACTATAACCAGAGCACAGAGTTGGACCTAGAACACTATATCAATGAAAATAACCTGTTGGCATTATGTTTCTCGTATGGCTATATGTTACAGATGTTGTACTTGATGGCAACTCCCATGGCAAGGCTCTCAATTTGTTGAAAATTAAGTAGTACGCAGGAAATCAGTTCAGAAGGTGCGTACCCGCAGGTACACCATGCAGGGACCGCGTCCAAATACGCAGGCCAGCCGTTCAGGAGGTGCGTACCCCCAGTGCACACATTTCAAGGCAAAGAAATTCACATGTGGGATTTTCTTATGTGTTACTCTTGGTATTTAGCCAACGGTATTGGGTTACTATAGTGTCGGCTCGTGGTATTGTTCCATGATTTTAGGAGGAGCTTGCCTATATAAAGCAAAGGAGATCATTTGGCTTCGATATGTTTTGGGTTGAATATCTTATGAGGGCTAGATCTGGTCTAGATCTAAACAAGGCGAATTTACTGATGGACCGAGATCTCTTCGGCGCATGTTCAGATCTGTAGATCTGACTGTCTGGGTTACTTCTGAAGTCTTGAAATCATCTATGCCCGGGGGTACGCAGTGCAGAAACAGGAGATCTGCATTGGTACGCAGAGCAGACACAGGAGACCTGCGTCGGTACGCAGAGCAGAAGAAGGAGAGCTGCGTCGGTACGCAGAGCGACTAAGGTTCAGGTGCGTCCGCATAGTAAAAGTACGCGGCGCGATAGTATTTTTGGGTGCGTCCCTGCAGTAATAGTACGCAGTGCGGTTGAAGGAAGAGTGTGTGGGCACGGAGGCCACAGAAGGGAAAACTACGTCCCTGTCTTAAAATGTTCTGTTGATTGAATTTTTCTGTTGATAAGGTGTTCTGGGTTAGTTCTGTTATTGCTGATCTGATAACTGTAGTGGACTGTAACCTTTATGTACTTGATGATCATTTGATGCTTTATGAAAAGAAGTAGGGGGTTGTAGCTCCTTTCAGGAGAGACTGGAAAACAAGAGAGAGTTGTAGCTCTCTGCAGGTTGCAGCCTGCGTACTGGTAAAGGACTGCACCAGTACAAAACCATTGTAAAAGGAGTTTCTAATTTGAAAGAAGATAGAGACATATTGCAGTAGGTGGTTTTCACCCACATTGGGTTTCCACCTTACCTCTTATGTTCTTTGGTGTGACTATCTATTTTCTTTTGTTCATGCTCATTATTTTATGGTACTCACATGCAAAAATAATTCAAAGAACAAACAAAGAAGATTTATTAAAAGAATTGTATAATACTGATTCACCCCCCCTCTCAGTATTATTTCCAACAATTGGTATCAGAGCAGGTCCTTCAGAGAAGCTTGATCGCTTGAAGGTAGATCGTTCATCATGAGAAACTACGAGAGAGAAGCATCCATCAGGCCACCGGTTTTTGATGGGACAAACTTCAATTATTGGAAGGTAAGAGTTACTACCTATCTTCAATCTCTTGGTACAGAAGTTTGGGACATCGTAGAGATAGGCTATGCCTTTCCTTCAGCTACTCCTACAGATGCAGCCGAGAAAAAGAAGTATGAAACAAATGCGAAAGCAGTCAGTACTCTATTAGGATGTATATCTCAATCAGAATTCATGAAGGTAATGCACTATAAATCCGCAAAAGAGATATGGGACAAAATTGTCACGAGCTATGAAGGAGACGAATAGGTAAAGCGTGCTAAACTTCAAACTCTCAGAATTCAGTATGAGACTCTCAAAATGTATAATGATGAAAGTGTGGCTAACTATTTTCTTCGGGTAGATGAGGTTGTTAATTGTATGAAGAATTTGGGTGAAGAAATAAAAGAGGCTATTGTGGTTGAAAAGGTCCTAAGATCATTGTCCCCCAAGTTTGAATCTAAAGTATCTGCAATAGAAGAAAAGGAAAATCTTCGAATTCTTACTATGTCTCAGCTACATGGAATTCTAACTGCTTATGAAATGAGAAAGGGAGGTCCATCAGACAGAAGAGAAGCTACTTTCAAAGCATCAGGCAAAGGAGATTATTATGAAGCAAGCCACGTCCCGGAAGAAGAGGAAGAAGAATCAAATTTTGTCAGAAATCTTCAAAGGGGTTATGGAAGGTTTAGAGGTAAGTTACCTTTTAAATGCTTTGCTTGTGGAAGAGTAGGTCATTATGCTGCAAAATGTCCTTATAAGGATAAAGGAAAGGAACTTGCTAGATGGAACAAGAAACAAAACGCAAATAATAAAAGCTACTACACTCATGAAGATAGTGATGGTCTATCAAACAGTGATGAAGATGAACAAGGTAATGAATATAAGTTGTTAATGGCATTTGAAGATGATGATTATATGGATGCTATAGATGTGGATAAACTTTATGATGAAATTACTAGACTCAAGAGATGCATAGAAGAAAAGAACATGATCATTGATACTCTACAATTTCAAATTCATGAAAAGGAAAAACATCTTGAAAAATTAGAAGGTGAAATTGTTGGTCTTAGAAAAGAGATTGAGAAAACAAAAGCTATTAATCTCAAGTTTTCCAAAGGATCTGAAACTTTGGATGAGATTATCAATGTGCAGCGGTCTCCACTAAACAAGACAGGTCTGGGCTATAATGGAGAAACTTCTCAAGCATCCACCTCAAAAAGTTATCTTGATGCAGCAAGAAGAAATGAGCAAAAGAACAATGAAGATCATCAGGTAAAGCATGGACGCATTACAAACAGAAACTATCAGGGGCAATCCATCTTGAGGGTGAAAAAAAGCTACAACCAACCACAGGTAAAATCTTCTCAATTTGGTTCAAGAATAGATGAAAATAGAAATTACAATGAGTTGGCTGGCAGATTCGATAACCGCAGAAATTTTTTCAATGGACAATGCTTTTCTTGCCATAACTTTGGTCACAAAGCAGCTCAATGTGTTGCATATAAAACGATCATGACTAGGGAAGCTCAAAAACAAAGAAGTATGACGGGGATTACAAAAAGGACCTATAACAACTTTTCGGTTCTTGAAAATGAAGTTGAATGTTCTATTTGCAATAACTTTGGTCATGAAGACTCTTAATGCAGGAGCAGGTTTCAGCAGAAAAAGGAACAAGCCTCAAGCACCAAAACATGGAGAATAAAGGAACCTCAAACAGAAAGATGTGGGATAGCATTTTATGCAGAGGGACAGGAAAATCTATGGTACATTGACAGTGGATGTTCGAAGCATATGACAGGTGATAAAGAAAAACTTGAGTCTTATTCTACTCTAGAAAAGGGAAAGAAAGTCTCTTTTGGAAATGATACTCCTGCAACTATAAAAGGAAAAGACATTGCTCAGTTAAAAGAAAAGGTCAAGGCTGGAAATGTTTTGTATGTTGATGGATTGAAGCATAATCTTCTAAGTGTCAGCCAGATGTGTGATCAAAGAACCGAGGTTATATTAAGATCAAATGGATGTCTTGTTCGTGATCTTGATACAGGTAAAACAGTGATCAAAGGCAAAAGAACTCCAAATAATATGTATATATTTGAATAAGGACAACAACAATGCTATCTGAGCAAGGATGATGAGCACTGGTTATGGCATCGGAGGTTGGGACATCTAAGCTTTTCACAAATAAGGAAAGCATGCAAATATCAGGCAGTTCACGATCTTCCAGATATCAAAATTCCTGACAACACCATATGCAAATCATGTCAATTTGGAAAACAAACCAGAAATAACTTTCCAGAGAAAGAAGGATCAGCTAGCATGCCTCTTGAGCTAGTACATACAGATACATGTGGTCCTTTCAGGAAAAAACACCTCGAGGAGAAGAATACTTGATATTATTCATTGACGATTTCTCCAGGTTTGTCTGGTTAGGACTAATGAAGCACAAAGATGAAGCATTCGAAAAATTCAAATCCTTCAAAGCCTTGGTTGAAAGTGAATCAGGTCACAAAATTAAGTGCCTCAGATCCGATAGAGGTGGGGAATTTACTTCAAATGAATTTTTCGATTTCTGTGAAGAACATGGGATAAGAAGAGAATTCTCTACAGCAAGAACTCCTCAGCAAAATGGAGTTGTGGAAAGGATGAACAGAACAGTCCAACAAATGGCTCGTGCTATGCTTGATGAGTCAGGAACTCCCACAACTTTCTGGGGTGAAGCTGCACATGCTGCGGTTGTTATTCTGAACAAAACAAATGTCCGGGTGAACAGCACTCAAACTCCTCATGAGCTCTGGAGTGGTAGGACTCCTTCGGTAAAGCACTTCAAAATCTTTGGGAGCAAATGCTATATCAAAAATACAGATGAGCAGCTTGGCAAACTTGAACCTAGAGCAGATGAAGGCATTCTTCTTGGTTACTCTCCACATAGCAAAGCATACAAATGCTACAATAAAAGACTTGGCAGAATTGTCGACACCATTGATGTAGTGGTTAATGAGAAGGGATACATTCCTAGGCAAGTACATCATGAAGACATCGAAGAAGATGAAGGCTACCCCCAACGACAGAATAATGAAGAAGAAGAACCTCAAGAAGAACCTCAAGAAGAACCAGAGGAGCAAACAAGAATAGAAGAAAAGACTCCATCCAGATATGTTCAGAAGAATCATCCAGAATCTAAGATTATGGGGCAGAAAGAAGCAGGTGTACAAACAAGAAGAACAGTTGCAGAAGCTTCAAGCTATTTGGCATTACTCTCCTCTACTGAACCACAAAATGTGAAAGAGGCATGCAAAGATGAATGTTGGGTGAAAGCAATGGATGAAGAACTTGAGCAGATCGAAAAGAACAACACTTGGGAGCTGGTTCCTAGACCAAAAGATAAGAATGTTATCGGGACAAAATGGGTCTTCAAAAACAAATTGAATGAAAATGGAGAAGTAATTAGAAACAAAGCCAGACTTGTGTGTAAAGGGTATGCGCAGCAAGAAGGAATAGACTTTGAAGAAACCTTTGCTCCTGTTGCAAGACTTGAGGCCATCCGAATGTTCCTTGCTCTCTCAAGATTTCAAAACTTCAAAGTATTTCAAATGGACGTGAAATCAGCCTTTCTGAATGGAGACTTGGAAGAAGAAGTGTGCATTGAACAGCCAGATGGGTTCATTCTTGGAAATGATCCAAATCTTGTATGCAGATTGAAAAAGGCTCTCTATGGTCTCAAACAAGCTCCAAGGGCTTGGTACTACTGTTTGGACAAATATCTTCACCAACAAGGCTTTTCAAAAGGATCGGAAGATAGCAATCTTTATATAAAAGTTGAAAATGACAAATTGCTAATACTTGTTGTGTATGTAGATGACATTATTTTTGGGAGCAATGAAGAAGCTATGAGTCAAAGCTTTGCCTCGGTCATGCAGAAAGAATTTGAAATGTCCTTGCTAGGAAAACTGACATATTTCCTTAGTTTGCAAATCCAACGAAAACGAGGAATCTTTTTATCTCAAACCAAGTATCTCAAACAGATTTTGAAGAAATATGGTATGGAAGATGCAAAACCAGTATGTACACCCATGGTCACAGGATGTAGCCTCAGTGCAAATGATGAATCTAAAGCAGTACATCAACCAACGTACAGATCTATGATTGGAAGTTTACTTTATTTGACAGGTACCCGACCAGACATCATGCATGCAGTTGGAATAGTTGGAAGATTTCAGGCAAATCCGAAGGAGACTCATCTTCAGGCAGTGAAGAGAATTTTCAAATATCTTCAAGGGACTCAAAATTATGGCTTATGGTATCCTAGAGATACAGATCTTACACTTCATGCTTATATAGATGCAGATTGGGCCGGAAGCGTGGATGACAGGAAAAGCACAAGCGGTGGTGCGTTCTTTATGGGTTCCAGACTGGTATCTTGGTTCAGCAAGAAACAGAGTTCGATTGCCTTGTCTATAGCTGAAGCGGAATATGTTGCTGTTGCATCTTGTTGCACCCAACTCCTTTGGATGATGCAGACTTTGCAGGATTTTCAAATCACTTGTACACCACCAATCCCCATCTTATGTGATAACACAAGTGCAATCAGCATCTCAAAGAATCTTGTTATGCATTCAAAAACCAAGCACATACCAATCAAGTATCATTTTCTCCGGGAACAAGTGCTTGAACAGAAGGTCAAGTTGGAGTATGTTCCTTCTAAGGAACAAGTTGCTGATATTCTCACCAAACCATTGCCCAGGGACACTTTTGAATACCTCAGGCAAAAGCTGGGGGTTGTTGATGCATCATCTTACTGCTGAACCTCTTCTGATTGATGGTACAGGTTTAGGGGGAGCACATAATGCATTGTTGGCATTATGGAGGATGTGCAGAAGGAGATCTTGGAAGTAGCTGCAATATGTCTCTATCTCTTTCATGGTGGATTATGGTTCCTCGTTGCAGATCTGGTTCATATTCAGGGGGAGCATGTTCTTAGGGGGAGCATAACCCTTTTCCCTTGATGTCAAAGGGGGAGAATGAAGCTGAAGTTGGTGAGGTTGCCATCAAGTCCAAAGGGGGAGATTGTTGGCATTATGTTTTTGGTATGGCTATATGTTACAGATGTTGTACTTGATGGCAACTCCCGTGGCAAAGCTCTCAATTTGTTGAAAATTAAGTAGTACGCAGGAAATCAGTTCAGAAGGTGCGTAGCCGCAGGTACACCATGCAGGGACCGCGTCCAGATACGCAGGCCAGCCGTTCAGGAGGTGCGTACCCCCAGTGCACACATTTCAAGGCAAAGAAATTCACATGTGGGGTTTTCTTATGTGTTACTCTTGGTATTTAGCCGATGGTATTGGGTTACTATGGTGTCGGCTCGTGGTATTGTTCCATGATTTTAGGAGGAGCTTGCCTATATAAAGCAAATGAGATCATTTGGCTTCGATATGTTTTGGGTTGAATATCTTATGAGGGCTAGTTCTGGTCTAGATCTAAACAAGGCGAATCTACTGATGGACCGAGATCTCTTCGGCGCATGTTCAGATCTGTAGATCTGACTGTCTGGGTTACTTCTGAAGTCTTGAAATCATCTATGCCCGGGGGTACGCAGTGCAGAAACAGGAGATCTGCGTCGGTACGCAGAGCAGACACAGGAGACCTGCGTCGGTACGCAGAGCAGAAGAAGGAGAGCTGCGTCGGTACGCAGAGCGACTAAGGTTCAGGTGCGTCCGCATAGTAAAAGTACGCGGCGCGATAGTATTTTTGGGTGCGTCCCTGCAGTAATAGTACGCAGTGCGGTTGAAGGAACAGTGCGTGGGCACGCAGGCCACAGAAGGGAAAACTGCGTCCCTGTCTTAAAATGTTCTGTTGATTGAATTTTTCTGTTGATAAGGTGTTCTGGGTTAGTTCTGTTATTGCTGATCTGATAACTGTAGTGGACTGTAACCTTTATGTACTTGATGATCATTTGATGCTTTATGAAAAGAAGTAGGGGGTTGTAGCTCCTTTCAGGTGAGACTGGAAAACAAGAGAGCGTTGTAGCTCTCTGCAGGTTGCAGCCTGCGTACTGGTAAAGGACTGCACCAGTACAAAACCATTGTAAAAGGAGTTTCTAATTTGAAAGAAGATAGAGACATATTGCAGCAGGTGGTTTTCACCCACATTGGGTTTCCACCTTACCTCTTGTGTTCTTTGGTGTGACTATCTGTTTTCTTTTGTTCATGCTCATTATTTTATGGTACTCACATGAAAAAATAATTCAAAGAACAAACAAAGAAGATTTATTAAAAGAATTGTATAATACTGATTCACCCCCCCTCTCAGTATTATTTCCAACATAACCAACTGCAACCTCAAAAATCATATGTTAGAATGTATATGCTACTTCAATGAATCCAACATGCATGTATACGCTTCTTTCTTAACCCAACCTGTTTATACCCCTAAAGATACTGAATCATAATACTTATGAACCAAAAACTGTACTAACCAATGACATTCTGAAGATATATTGTCATATTATAGAGTTTGATACAAATAACAACAAATATCACCCTTCTTACTTAATCAATTAATCAACCAGACTCAATCTCCTTATACAATCAGTGTATTTTCAGATCTAATGAAGACATCATTGACAAACAATAGTAAAATAGTAGCATTTATCAAATAGATTAGTCATCTTTGAACAATAAGATTTTATTATGCATACGATACTTGGAAGTGTCGAACCAGCGTGTATACTCGCCTTCATTAAGGCGAACCAACGTATAGACCTACAAATAGTAACTTATAACTTAGCATCTATTCCAGACTTCACATATATCCATATCATAGCATTTAAAGGAAAAAAACATTTGTTAGCACTCATATCTAGCCTATCCATTATCAAATCACGTAATGATAAGTCATTTCAGATCTTATTATCCTAATCCATCATTAGATCTCTTCCATCATCAAACACATAGGTGCATATTTAGTTTAGAACAAGCAAAGCATCAATAACCCATAACATGCATATTTTCTTTTGATCTAACTCTTCTTGCACTCTTAGCCCTTTGATATTCTCCTCCTTATATTCTTAGAGCCTTTTTCAATACCTCAAATCAAAACAACACTTAGAACCTGTGGTATCCTTAAACAATATCAAGTAACAGTTATTCCACTCAATATTGTAGGATAATATCATGCTATGAACCCTTGGTATTCTTTATCCTTAATTTTCCACCCCATACGCGCTTTTCCTTCTGTGAAACTGTGTGCATACGTATACTCTCCTTTTGTTTTATGTACCCTCTTGTATACGCTACTTAGACTAGGTGAAACAACCTATATAACTTAATACAACTCAAAACATTCTTTTTCTTCAATTTCTTGATTCTGATCTATAATCCTTTGTTCCATCACCATGTTCTTCTGTACCATTACTCTGTTACCTCTGAATAGACCTGTTACAATATCAGATTCCATCATACATCACTTCTGAACTGATTCCTTTGAAGTTCCTTGCATTTTGTCACATCTGTAAATGCAATTTCCATGCATTCTATCACATCCTATTTATACCTTTATCAAGTAGTCCTTTCATCAAATAGGTTGTCATTAAGGACAACTCATTAGGTAGGCTTCGTATCAAGGACAATACTAACAAAATCTCCATGTATCAATCCTTTGACCATTATTATGTCTCATCATTATTGCACCTCTAATATATTTGTGTTCCATCATTATGTCACCTCTGATCTGTCATGTAGATTCATCTAGTTACCATATTCAAGTGAGTTTCCATCAAGGACAACACATACATCATAATGCCAACAACTAGAGGTCTAGGTGGAATAGGGAGGTGGCCACAAATATCCACATATATAAGTCATCCCTCCTTAGGAAGCAATGATCCCCATTCTGTGTAGAGCCTCCATGAGGTGTAGAAATTTTTGTTCAACGCGGTCCCTGGTGAACCACTTGCCTTGGTGAAGGATCTGGCCCACTTTCACAACTCGATATGGTTGGATCCTCTATTGTAAAGTGTTCTTCATATTCATGTCCATGCTCTAATGAGTTGTGTCCTATTCCATGTAGACTGGGTTTAACTCTGTTGGTGTGATTTGTTTTGCAATGTCGGATGTGTCCAACAATGGTGGAAAGTATGGTCGAACACGGTCCACATTGAATACTGAGCATAGGCCAAGGAATTATGGAATATTGAGCTGGAAGGAATTGTCCTCTACATCCTTGGTGATGGTGTATGACCCATATCATAGCAGGAAAAGCTTGCGATAATGCCCAGCAAGGCATTCATTTTACAAATGTAGCCAAACTTTGACACCCGCCTGGAACTTGTGTGGAACGTGATGTTGATCATGCCACTGCTTGTATTGAGGTAATCTTTCGTCGATTTTGTGCTATAGTAAACAAGATAACCAGTGAAGGTGTTCAAGACTTGACTGAGTACGACTATCTGAAATTCGATAAGTAAATTCTCTCATATTCATGGCAACCATGCAAGAGGTATAGCAGCGAAAAGTGGATGTTGTTGGTGAAGGCTTTGTTAGACGAGTTGTGTTGAGGTTATAAAGTCATGGAAGGAGAGCTGGAGAGCTGCTCCATTTGAGACCGTGGCTAGGACATTGAGCTGTTGTTATTCGGGCTTGTGATCGTTGTGGAAATCCGATTAGTGTTGTTGTTGGGCATGTCGTGTGTTGGGGGCACACACCTCCTATGATCGTGGATTTTTCCATATATACCACCGTGTAGAACATGTGTTTGTTGTTGAAATATTAATTTCAACCGCATATTTATTGCAGCATGGTTTTTGGCAAAACCACCTAGACTTCCTCGCACCACCTATTGGCAAAAGCGGTATCCGTAAGAAGGGCTCCGAACACCCCGACCAATTGACACGCGTCAAGTGTACAACTCCGAAACCACCAATTCACCGGACATTAAACTTCGATTAAGTTGTGTGAGTTAGGTGTGTGAAATGCGTCCGATCAAGTGAATGAACCAGGATCATTTTCAACCTGCCAGAACATTAGTTTTTGTTTTTACTGCCGTTTTTATTTAATGTATTTAATGCACTATCATAGTCATAGTTAAAAGTTGGTAAACGTTTTTAATTTTATTGTTTTTTTAAAATTTACGGAAGTATGAGTAAGGTATTGTATGTGATATGTTTTGTTTTGAGGTGTTGACTTTTTAATTGTAATTGCACACGCGGATGAAAAAAATATAGAGCACTGCAGTGCGAAAGAGTGTGTATTGTAAGATGGGATGTAAAGAGGGCTCCGGGCAGCAAAGAAAACAACAAGAAATCCAATTATGGAGCATATGCATTGAAATGAAATGTATGGTGTGGGGCAGTAACTTTTTTTAATTGAATATGTAATGTGAATGTGAATGATCAGCGGCTTGAATGTAATGAAAAGAAAATTTCAGAATGTGAATGATCAGGTGCTTGAATGTAATGAAAAGAAAATTTCAGAGAGAATGTAAAAGTTTTTTTTACAGCAATAAAATGTGAATGAAGATTTTACAAAGCAGTGTAAAAATAATTTGTAAAAGAGAGACTCATTTGTAAAAGAGAGACGAGTATTTTTTTTGTGAAAGTTTTTGGTGAAATCCCTCTCAGTGAGAGGAAGAAAATTGTACGAGACCGTTTATAAATTAATACAAATTTATTATGTTGAGAAACTTTGTCTTCATACTTTGACATTTTGTAGAAACATGTGCATAGAGCTGGTAACAGGGAATTAGGCGAAAATATAGCCTTGGTCTGACTTGTCGTGGAGAGCATCCTGTGTTGGTATTCTGCTTTAGAAACTGTTTGTCATGCGTTCAAACTGTCGTCGTATTTTAACTGCTTGCTAAGGCAGAAACCTCTACCGTCGAGTGTAAACGGTCGATTTGTGGTTCGAGAGGTTGATTGAGGCCGACTGAGACAAGGCCGATTTGGATGAGGAGGTAGATTGGATCACTGTTGGCCTTCTAAATCTTTCGGTTGTGTAAAGGCGATTTGAATGTAGTTGTCTTCTGTGTCGCTGGCCCGCTGACCTGTGTGATTCAGAACTACGTGAGACAACCACAAAAGGAGATTTTGTTGAGCGGTGGTGGTTTATGTTGGCGCACATCGTGTGACCGAGTGTATTTCAATCGACCGTGAAGTGTTGCAGTGTGGATCAGCGTTGATGTAACATCCTTTTCAACCTATGAGGACCAGATGTGTATGGAAACCGAAGTTTTATTAGGGTATGACCCGGTTGTGAAGCCTGAATCATAAACAAAGTAAAGGAGGAAGGGATTTGCGTTTGGATAGGAGTGTTGGCCGATACGAGCACTGTTCGTTTTGAAGAGGCCGAATGGTGTAGCGAGCGACTGGTGTGGTAAGTCGCCTGAGGGGCTACGGCTCGTCAAGTTGGCAGCGGTGCCATGGGGACAGTGTTTTCGGCCGAGAGTCAATACTGGAGAGAGACACTTGTGCCATGAGTGGGACACAATCCCTCTAACTGCAGAGATGACAAATTCTCATATCCTCTACGAGGCCTCTCGTAGATTGTTGTTGCATGAGTGTGTTGCTCTAGAAACTTGCAGGCAGTTTGTCCTTGGTTACTTTTAGTTCCGTTGATTTATGGTTTTGGTTATGGTCATGTGTTATTGGCTTCTCCATTGAGATATTTATTGCATGTGCTTCTTCTAGGTGATGTGATTATGCAAGTGAAAACCTTGCATCTCAAAAGAAATTTAAAGGTGGCAGCTACAGACTAGTGAGGTGGAAGGCAGTTGTTGTTGTACATGCTTAGAGGAAACAAAGGTCGTGTGAGTTTGTTTTGGATGCCAGATCGATGGAACCCATGTTGTGATCTGTGGAGGCCGTGTCGATGTTCAGATCTGCACATCCAATTCAATGGTTAAGGACCAGAGCATCAATGTTCAGTCTTTGGGTGTCAATTTTTCAAAAGTTATGGAGCTTCGAGTCTGTAAAGGTGTGAAGGACTGTGCTGTGGCATTGGACTTGTGAAGCATGTGTGTTGATTTTTGAATTGTAAAGAATGTGTGTAAGGGACTTGTAGATACCGTGCATGTTTAAAGTTGTTCAAGGATAAGCATTTCTTTTTAGGTGATTTGGTTGATATAGATGAGATAGGTTAATAGGTATGGTCAGCGTATTGGAGATATGACAACATGTGGATATGTTTTTGGAAACATAAATGTATTGAACCTTATTGATCCTAACTAACTAACTCAATATAGGTGTAGCCATTTTGTAAAAATTTGTGATTCTAACTAATGATAGGTAAACCATGGAGATCCAAGACTATTATGTCAAAGTTAAAAATGCATATGCCAAAGACTCAAAAATACAAAGCCCATGATAAGTGAATACTACGATTCATGATAAGTGAATACTACGATTCAAGTGAGAACGCATACGTGTTCTCCACCATATGAATAGTGTGGTGTATCCAAAATGAATGGAAAAGGATCCAAATGCAAGTATAGTGAAATTTTGTTTCAGTTTGTAGAATAGTCTCATGACTATGCTAAAGTATGAGCCACACATTGTAATCATAGAAAATATAAATGACAAATATTTCTTTGTAAGGGTCCATTATGGTCTTTGAAATGTTTTATGTACTAGGCATGCATACCCCTTTGTTATGTGTTCTCTTTGTTAGAGTTTTTTAACACCCTCGAATAGTGGGTCATGTGGGATGGATACACTTGGGTTAGACTCCATTACCTGAAATTGTATATGTAGGGGGATTTCATGGAGACCTATGTCAGGGACCTCTTAGTAGACTAGTGGTTACAGTGGTTGGGTACCCATGAATTTTGGTAGATGGTTGTTCCTTTATATGGACATCGATAATTTGATGATGTGCACAAGGTACAAAGTGTAATTGTGACCAGATATAGGTCTTTGTTGATTGAGATTGAGACAAGTAGTCATTAAGGGGGCTACTTGGAAAATATAATTCCTACTTGTCTTTGGTGTGCTCATCAATTCTAGAATGAGTTTGTTCATATTCCTTAGTAGTTGTTTAGATTAATTGTCCCTATCTTGAGACACCACTTCATGTATATATGTACTATTATTTGATCAATGTAATAGAGCAAGTGGGTTAACAAAATTTATCTTTAATTTGCAACCTCAAGGGTTTTTTAGGGTTCTAAATCCAATTATTCTTTCAAAAGTGCATTTTAAACAATAAGAAATCACAATCTTACTAAAAATGGTAATGTGCCAAAAATAAAAATCCATACTCATTCATTTTTTTGTGTATGTGTGTGTGTTTTGGGTAGTAGCATTTATAAATAAATCGACAAATTTGAGTGATTTGGGAATCTCTATCAATTTATTCTACTTTTTAATTTATTTTTTTTCCATATTCTTGTGTAGTAATATAAATTGTCAATTTTTTTAATTACTTAATGTGAATATTAATAATTATATTCTTGCATTAGAATTGTGAATTTTTATTTTATTTTAGATATTAATTTAAATAAATAATATTTTCTACTCTAAAAAACACATTCAAATTATACATCAAACTCACACATTAAATTATATATGTGTGTGTGAGAGAGAGAGATTAGAGAAAATGACAACCTCAAAAGCGAGATCAAAAATCTAAAAGAACAACTACATAATAACTTAGCCCTAAAAAACAGAGAGAATAAATTACATATTCAACTCATAAAAGAGGAAATTAATAAATTGATTGTACTCAACCATGAGTGCCACAAAAGAGCCTTACACCTTATAATTGCTGGTATAGAAGTACAAAACAATGAAAATGCTCTAGAAATAGTTAAAGAGCAATTAAAAACAAAATCTCAAATCGAAACAACTTATCTCATAGAAGCCATAAAGGTAGGAAAGATACTTGACCATAAACACAAACTAATCCATGTCAAGGTCAGTTGTAATGACCATAAATTGGATATACTCAAGAAATCCCCAAGCCTAAAATGAACAAAAATCTTTATAAATGAATATCTCATTCCAAAGACCAAGCTAAGCTTAGGAAAGAAGTACAAAAGCTAAAGGAGGCAAGAAAAGAAGGCAAATGTGCAATCATTAGAAACAACAAAGCTATTATTAGAGATAAAGTCCCAAACATAAGTGATAAATAGGGACGTGCATCACTCTCGATCCTCTTATGGAATTATCATGGTTTTCCATGGTGTAAAGGTCCTATGTTAAGTTGGATCCCAAGTGATATTGATCTTATTCTCTTAGTTAAAACTTGGGAACATGATGAATCTAGGGTGCCTCACCTTGATGGATTAACTCTTTGGCCAGCTTGGAATAAGAAATCCTCCTCGACGGGTTTTGATCGTAAAGCATGTTATATAAGGAACAATGTTTCCTCTCACATTTGACTTCATAAAACCAACCCCTCCATCACTACATTTGGATCGAGATATCTCACTCTAACACCAATAAGATCTTTCTTACAATCTCATATTTCGCCCCTATCAACTCTACATCCTATAAGAAAAACAACTTAGACAAGAACTGTCCTTTCAATACCCTAGAAAAACACATCTACAACCTAAGGAATGAAGGTAATATCCTTTTTCTTGGGGACTATTGTTGCTCCAAGAGAGAGCCTTAGCTTAATTACAAGACCAATACCTCGACACATCTAGATTTTCTGTGTCTCAAATGATTCTCAGGAAAATGGAGACATCATACACATTCTATATATATATATATATATATATATATATTATATATATATATATATATATATATATATATATATATATATATTAAAAGGAATGGGTTGGTTCATTCATCCAAAGGTATAAGTCATGTATTTCTGGTACTTCTTCACATATTAAATTCACAAAAATATGTGCATAAAATAGTGGAGGCTAAGTAGTTCAAGGACTTATAGTTTAATAAGCTTTATAAAGCAATAAGAGAGGACAAGAAGAAAGAGAAACTCATCACATAGAGCTTAAAACATCAGGAATTATACATTTAACACAGAGCTTGAAGCATTACTAATTTCTACACTTATTTGAGTTACAGGTAGATATAATGGGCAAAAGAAAGGCTAAATGCTATGATTCATGTAGCGCAATTTAAAGGATATAATCTCAATAATACATATAGGCACATGCATTAATAAGTCAATACAAATGAATGTGTGAGGAAGTATGAAATATTTCTTGTAGTTATGATTGCATGAATTCAGAGAAGAAACATGAACATAATGGGTTTTAACAGAGGGATAACATAGTGTAATACTCGAAGGGGGAATCACCACCATTTACTTGATATTTTAAAAGATCTATATTATAAAGTCATATAGTCAGAAAATAACATGTAGTGTTTTCTTTAGGATTTTTGAACCTTTATAAAGTTTTGCTTTCCCCTATTTATCTGGAGAGGGAGAGAATTGAACATTCATTACAACAAAATATCTTCGGCTAACTATAAACTATCAAGTCAACTATCTGTCTCGTCCAGGGATGCCTCTGTGGCCCAAAAACATTACAAAATACTAATTACCTCATTAAAGGCACATTACAAGATAACAAATCAGTCAAAAATCAGATGAACACATTCACAAAATATCTCCATGCCCATCCCTATGATCTCTTCTACTTCAGGTTGAAATTTTCTCATGGTATGGCCCCTTGTGTTACTCAGTCGACTCCTATCGCCTCGGCCTTTACTGCTTTAACCATTCATCCTTCAAAGCTAGGAGTGGGCACTATCCATTTCATGCCGCAATACTAAAGCAGAGGGCCCCTAGGCAATAATTTGTCTCCCCCTTGTATGGTGGCACCATGGTGGGTAATAAAGTCCTCCCGAGATACGGAGTCCTTGTTTACTTATGTCAGCGTAGACCCTTGTTCTATGTCATAGAGAGCCTTTCTGGATCATCCAACGTTGGGTTTGAATGCTCCATCTTCCTTATTAAATCCCACAACTACCAGATCATCGTGCCTTTAAATTTATTTACCACCTGGTCACCGAGTTCTCATATTGAGATTTCTCACTAAAAATCCTTTACCAGATGGGGCATTTGGATCCACCTTAGCCCCTTTTACTTCATGTGACCGAGGGCTAGGACCAGGTGCTAAGTTCTCGAGTGTTAGCACTATTGGACTTCCCTCCAGGGGTCTTGTTCCTTTGTTACATAGAATCTCGCACACCGGTGGTTTATAATGCTTGCCTTTGATATCTCCCCTTGATCTTTGCGATCGTTGATCTCTGGGATTGGGCCCACCCAGAATATCGAAATTGCAATGCGGGAGAGAGTGTGACGATGAGTGGTATTGAAAGGGTGGCATGAGTGGTAAGTGGTAATTAAGGGGGGTTGCGAAATGATATGAGAGGGACACGTAGTGGTGGGGCCTGGCAAGGAAAACTTCTTTTTCAGACCCCCGCCCCCCGTCAATAAAGGGAAACATGGTGGGGGGGCTGAAAATTCTAAGGAGTCGTCGATCTGGCGGAGTCAATCTAGGTCATCTAGAGATGGGGGGTATTTATTTGATATGCATCCTTTCAAAAGGGACAAACCTAATAGCTCTTTAAATCTATTATATAAAATACCACATCCAGAAGAGTTCCCACAGGTCTCAATCGCAATCTAGAAGGGACTTCGGTGGAGGAGGGACCAGGAGATTGATGACATCATTAGCGCCACATGGCACTTCTTGAGTGGTGACATGTGTCACTCGTATACGCACCCATAGGACCCCTAAAACTAACAAATCTGTGTGCCACGTGTCCTTCGTACTGCCACGTCATGTTGACATCAATTGCCATGTGTATTCATTTGGACCAATGGCATTCTGCCATGTGGCCCCTTGGAGGAGAGAGAAAAGGCCCGCCTACCTCTGGTTTTGCAAATGATTTCATTTTTAAATCGGCATCGTCCCTTCCTAGAAACTTTACACTATATTAGGGCTTTCCACTTCGCAATATTTTTAAACCCCTAGTCCCATCCAGAATCATTGGTCACCGATATTTTGAGACCTCCGATGTTGTCAGAAGTCTGATATGTGAGACCTCCCCCACCACAAATAAAATGATAGATTTTGCTTGGGGCCCTCCGATCTCCGATAAGCTGATTCACCATGCCTTAAGACCCACCGATGATTTGCGATATTGGTGATTTATTGATCACAGATTTCGTTTCCTTCCCCTGCTACTATTCCAGAAAAGCCCTGATTTGAAAGGGTATCTTCAATCTTCTCTAATTATTGATCTAGGAGTCCGTTTTTGGACTTCCACCTACCGTTGGAAAGCTTGTTCTAAACAATATCCAGTGCAAAGTGTTTGATTTAGCTTTGAGATCTTCTATGGCTTGGAATATAGATGAGAAATTTTATGCTCTTTGGTACTCTTTGTACAAGTGGAACTCTGTTTCAGAAGGTGACAACATTGGCTCCACCTAGTGCCTTGCTAGCAAGGTGTTAAGAATGTGCAAACTGTGAAATTTTCCTTTGGGCATGGAGTCTTTTCTAAACAAACGATAATTTCGTGAAAGTGGAATTTTCAACATAAATTGGAAATTTCATATAACAATTACAACACACTCACTGGTATCTACAATGAGTGCAAGACATGTACCTCTAGTTTTGGAAATAGAGTTTGAGGAACTGACAATTTACCGACAGTTTGAGTGATTCACCATCGAGATTTTCAATCATGTAGTGTTATTTCCTCTCTCTTTTGCAATCTTGAAAGGGTCGAACCATAATATATTGAATTTTCCATGTTTTCCTTTATCTTCACGTCGGACGTCGCATCAGAGAACTAAATATCCTTGTTGCAAAGGTCAATCCTTTTCCTTCTTTTCAAATAGGGATTTCAACTTTTGTTGGTAATTTGACAATTTGGCCCCAACTTGTTCTTTGTTTTCATGAAGCTCGACCAGCTGATTTATGCTTCGTGTCAAGGAACTTGGTTCTTCCTCAGCTTCATGTAGTGACTTCACCACCAACATCGCTAATTGGATAGGGAATACTGCAACCTTACCATACATTAGCTCAAACGGAAATTTCCATATGGATTTTTTAGGAGTTACTCAGTTTGCCCATAGTATAAACTTCTGTTGGGAGTCCCACTTCCTCTGATTCCCAGTGATGGTCTGTTCATAACCATCTTTATTCTTCTGTAGTTGAACTGTGGCAATAGTATGCGGAGAAGAAAAAGAGAAGATATAGAAAGGTGCTAATATTCGGGGCTGAATAGTACTAGGGCTTCAGCCAAATCTTCTTTAATTATAATGAAAGGATCTCGGGGGTAAGGGCTCCAATTTACTTCATTTTCCTTCTTAATCATGTCCGTAATACCCTTGACAACTTTTTCATGGTTGGGTATGAACCTCCTCAAATTTATTCTCCCCAAAAAGGCTTGGACCTCTTTCTTATTCCTGGGTAGAGGAATATGAATGATGACTTTGACTCATTTAGGATCGATCTTCACACCTTCTTGTTCTACTATGTGTCCTAGTAGCTTCTGCCCACTCACGGTGAACTCAAATTTCTTAGGATTCAAAGAAACACCATACCTCCTACATTTCTTAAAGGTGAGCTTCAAGTGGAGGATGCGCTCTATATCATTCTTAGAAAATACTATGATATCATATAAATAAACCACCACAAATTTGTCTTGCTCCCCTACAAAAGTTATGTTCACATCTCTCTGAAATGTGGCCCCTGCATTAATAATACCGAAAGGCATGTGAGCATACATGAATGTTCACCACAGGGTGGTGAAAGCAGTCTTCTTATGATCATCAGGGTGGAATGCTACTTGGTTGTAACCATAGAACCTATCCATCATGGACATTCTGACTAAGCCAACCACCTTCTGCAATATATAATCCATCTTCGGTAGCAAATAGTTGTCTTTCAATGACGCCCTATTTAGATTTCAAAAATCTACACATAGCTTTATTTCTCCATTCATTTTCCGGACAGGGACTAAGTTGGCCACCCACTCAGAGTACCTTAAAGGCACTATGATTTTTGAATGTAGCAGCTTCCTCACTTCTTTTTCAATGGAGGGGAGTAAGAGTGGATTTATCTATCTGAGTTTGTGCTTGCATAGTTTTAGTCCACCCTTTAAAGGAATCTTATCTTGTATGATGTTAGTATCAAACGCTTTCAAATCCTCATAAGACCAAGAAAAAAACATCCTTGTAGGTTTTGAATAGATTTAAGTACCTTTGTTTTTATTGCAAAGGGATTCATTTGGTAGTCTGATCATCTAGGGTTCCTCCTCTGAGCCAATATTTCAATTTTCTACTTGATTGTCTATCTCCATAGCCATGGGTTTGGAGGTTATGTCATCCTTATTAAAAATCCTTTCCAGTGGGACTAGTCCATGAGGGATGGTATTCCCTTTCAGTTGAAGAATTTTGCACCTAGCCACTGTGTCTTCCCACGAAGTGGTTTCTTGATCTAATTATTCTTCTTCTTAATCGATAGTGGAGTTAGTGAACTCCCCAACGACTTCTATGAATCTTTTCACCTGCTCGCCATCCTCTAATACTTGCTAGCACTTGACATTATTAGGGGTAGAGGGTGTGTACCTGACCTCCACCTCATACCTAAGGAACAGATTTTGAGGGGGCCTGGAACTGCTTTCTTCTATTGCAAGGGAGCCAACCATTTTGTTTCCTTCTCTGGGTAGAAATTGGATATTAAAGGTTAGGAAGAATTTATCAATTAAATCCCACACTTCATTCTGGTAAGTCCTTAGTCTGGCATGTTTGGTGTGGCACTGATTTCTGATTTTCCTTACGACCAGATCAAAGTCTCCATAGACTATCAAACATTCAATATTCATATTCTTTTCTATTTATAACCCAAGGAGAAATTCTTCATACTTGGCCACGTTGTTGGTTGCCTCAAACTCCAGCTTGAATGAGAGGGGTATCAGGTTGCCCTCAGGAGATACCAATAATACTCATGCTCCATTTCCCTCTTTGGAGTTTGCCCCATCAAAGTATAATTTCCATACTTTGTTTTCATTTTTGTGTTGGTGTTCTGATTTCCTTGTTAGGTGTACTGATGTTTCTTCTAAGATGGTCTCATCTTCTTCTAGGAATAGGCAAGAGAGGTTGCTTTCTTTTGTCTGCGCTAGGGATTTTTTTTAGCCTCTATCCAGGGTTATAGTATTTACAAACCTAGACTCTCTGTACAACCTCCTTTGTTCGCCTCCAAACATGGGAATAGTGGCATAAGTTAGATCTAACTTGATAGAGCCCCCTACCTTAGAACCCCAAGATCTAGATAGAAGCATGTCAACCCGAGGGGGAATATTTGCCACCACTATTTCCATTACCACGCTCTTCACAGGGATCTGAATCAAGTTTACCACCAAATCTTTTATCATTCCTAAACATTTGACCGTCTTAGAGTCAAAGGACTATAGGTCCTTGTACAGCCTGCTAATATACAAGCCTAGTTGTTCCATCACTGTTAGGTTCATGAGGTTGTGCGAGGCTCTAGAATCCATCATGTAATTATGCAACAAGAGGTCATGGATTACTAGGGTCACATAGAAGGGTGCAGTAGAAGGATCAAGTTCTTCCACATGTAGCCCAAAAACAACCATTGGCCTCTCCTCTTGAAGATTTAAACTATCATGGGTTGGTGTTGAGGTGGATGGATACATGAATTGAGAGGCTTAAGCTTTATAAGTAGGATGCTTTATAAGCTCAATCATAGGAACATGAGTCTTTACCTTTTCAAGCTTCTTCTGTAGATTGAATGTAGGTTGGAGTTTTTCTATACCTCTTGGCTTTGCTTCTTCTTCCTTACCACTGGTAGTTTTTATGGGAACAAGTGCCTTCTTTTCTGTATGTCCCTCAAAACTATTGATTTGCTTATTTGAGGAGACTTTTATCTTGGAAAAGTCAGGATTTAGCTTACCTTTCCCTTTATCTGGTACTAAGGGAATATATTGGGGAGCAGTTCCCTATTGTTGTTATGGTTCCCTCAACCTCTTTCTTGAAGATCTTAGATCACACCTTTGGTGTAGTTGTGCTTGCATGAAATCCACAAACTATTTACAATAATAATATATTTCTTCCTCAGTTGTTGCTACTTCTCTATCTTGATTGGTCTCCTGGTGAGTCATATTTTTATGTTCTTCTTCAAAGAAAGCAGAATACAAGTTTCCCTGCATCTCATATGTATCTAACAATTATTCATTGAGATCATCTTCTACATATAGAGGATGAGGGATCTGATAAATTTGTTCCTTTCTTTCCCTTGGAAGTATCTATAATGGAGGCCTTCTATATTTTGGGTTATAACCCCAGTTGTTACCTTGAGCATTCTATTTGGAGAGACTCTTGTTCTCAAGTTCAAGATTTCCAACCTTATGTGATAAACTCTTGATGAGTTTATCCAATTCATCCCACTTTAGGTCCAGTGATTCTCTAGCTTAGCGAGAGGAGGATACCTCTTCTTTCCCTCTTTTATTCTCATCAGCTTCTTGCTTTCCTCTTAACTTCCTAGCTGAGGTCAAATTTTCTTCCACCTCAAGCACATCAATTTGGAGTTGATATAAAGTGAGAGACTTCATTTCCCTTAGAGTAAAACCAGAGTTGGATTGAAAGGATCCCAAAAATGCTACTCGAGCAGTAGCTAGAGGAGGCTTTATCTTACCTAGAAAGTTGTTATATTGCTTATTGAACATTTTTATAAATTCTGAGATATCCTATTTTGGCTTCTTCCTTATAGTGTTAAACTCTGTGAAGAGGTTCTCATGATTTATCTTTTCACCCCATTTTTGTGTGAAAGAGTTTTCAAGTTCCTCCGAGGTAGTGTTGGAGGCATCAGGTAGGGCTTTAAACCATTTTTTGGCTTCTCCATTAAGGGATTGTACAAAGGTCTTAGGACCACATCCAATTGTTCCACATTTAGATTCTAAGCAAAATCACAAAATGTTTCGATGTGTCTCTGTGCAGTGTTTTCATCCTCCCCATTGAACCTAGGTAGAAGCGTTAGGTAGTGCTGGGGCATAGCACTTATGGGCCAAGGTAAATTAAGCGGGGAATATTTATTTAGAAAAAACCCCAAAAGATCCATCTGGATTAATGGAGGGGGATTGAGATTTTCCTAAGGAACTTGGGAAAAAAATACAATCGTAGCAATGGCTATACTAAAAGTAGGGCATGTAAGGGTTTGAAGAGCAATTTATGAGTAGTGAGTAATAGCGGATTGAGAGTTGGATGAGGAGGCTCCAAAGGCAGATGAGACAATAATGTAGGTACTAGGAGTTTTCTGCTCCGAGACTTTCCTGAAAATTAATTTCTCCGGGTCAGATACAAATGGGCCTTTCTGCTGAGAGGTGTTTCAATGAGTGTGAGGATTTTAAAAGCCATGATGATAAATGATAATGGGGTGTGTGGAGTCGCCAAGGTGATGTGGATGCAATGAGAACGTATTTTCTCACCTACGCAAAGAGTTCTCAACTTGTCATGTCTCAAGAGAAAAATCCTTCAATATGTCCCTAGAAACAATGCCAGAAGATGTTATCACTCCCAGAGATAGCCTTGCATTTCTTACAACACCAATGCCTGGGCACATCTAGATTTTGTGTGTCTCAAATGATTCTCAGGAAAATGGATACATCACACAAATTCTATATATATATATATAATATATATATATATATATATATATAGATATATATATATCTAGATATATAGTAAAAGGAATGGGTTGGTTCATTCATCCAAAGGTATAAGTCATGTATTTCTGGTACTTCTTCACATATGCATTTCACATAAATATGTGCATAAAATAGTGGAGATCGAGTAGTTCAAGGACTCACATTTTAATAAGCTTTATAGAGCAATGAGAGAGGACAAGAAGAAAGAGAAACTCATCACATAGAGCTTAAAACATCAAGAATTCTACATTTAACACATAGAGCTTGAAGTATTAATAATTTCTACACTTATTTGACTTACCGTAGATATAATGGACAAAAGAGAGATTGAATGCTATGTTTCATGTAGCAAAATTTAAAGGATATAATATCAATAATCCATACAGGCACATGCATTAATAAGTCAATACAAATAAATATATGAGGAAGTATGAAATATTTCTAGCAGCTATGAATGGACGAATTCATAGAAGAAACATGAGCATAACGGGTTTTAATAGAGGGATAACATAATGAAATACTCGAAGGGGGAATCACCACTATTTACTTCATATTCTGAAAGATCTGTATTATAAAGTCATACAGTCTGAAAATAACATGTAGTGTTTTCTTTAGGATTTCTGAACCTTTATAAAGTGTTGCTTTCCCCTATTTATCTGGAGAGGGAGAGTGGAGAGGGACAGCATTGAACATTCATTACAACAGAATATCTCCAGTTGAGTCTCAACCGTCAAGTCGACTAGCTGTATCGGTTAGGGATGACCCAGTGGCCTAAAAACATTACAAAATATTAATTTCTTCATTAAATTGTGACACGTTACACGACAACAAATTAGTTAACAATCAGATGAACACATTCATAAAATATCTCTGTGCCCATCCCTGTGTTTTCTTATACTTTAGGTTGAATTTTCCCCATGCTATGCCCCCCTGTGTTACTCACCCAACTCCCTTCTCTTCTAGCTTTACTACTTGAACCATTTATCCTTCAAAGCTTAGAGTGGGCATTATCGGTTTCATGCCGCAGTACTGAGGCAGGGGACCCCTGGGTGGTAATTCGTCTTCCCACTGTATGTGGGCACCATGTTGGATAATCAAGTCCTTGTTTACTTCTGTCATCATCGATCTTGGTTCTGTGTCACATAGGACCTTTTTGGATCAGCCCATGTTGGGTCTGAATGCTCCATCTTCCTTATTAAATGCCACAACTGCTGACCTACCACACCGTTAAATTTTTGTACCACTTGGTTGCAAATTTCTCATATTGGGATTTCTCATAGAAAATCCTTTACCGGACAGGGCCTCCGAATCCACCTTAGCCCCTTTTACTTCATGTGACCGGGGTCTATGACTAGATGCTAGGTCCTTTGGTGTTAGGGCCATTGGACTTCCCTCCGGGGGTCTTTTTCCTTTGTTACATAGAATACCACACACCAGTGGTTTATAATTATTGCCTTTGATATCTCCCCTTCACCGTTATGATCGTTGATTTGTAGGATTAGGTCCACCCAGGATATCGTAATCACAATTCGGGAGAGAGTGTGAGAATGAGTGGTTTTCGGAGGGGGACATTAATGGTAAGTGAAGGGGGGGTGCAAGATTATATGAGATGGACACGTAACGATAGGGCCTGACACGGAAAATTCTTTTTCGGACCCCCCCCCCCCCCCCCCAATCAATAAAGGGAAACATGGTGGGGGGGGCACCAAAAAGGCTTGGGAGCCATCGATCTAGCGGAGTCAATATAGGCCATCTGAAGATTGGAGCTGGCTATTTTATATGCGACCTTTGAAAAGGGGCAGACCTAACATCCCTTTAAATCTATTGTATAAAATGCTGCATCTAGAAGAGTTCTTGCAGGTCATAACTGCAAGATGGAAGGGACTTCGATGGAGGAGGGACCATGGGATTGATGACATCACTAGTGCCATGTTGAACTTCCTAAGTGGTGACACGTGGCACTCATATATGCCCCCATAGGACCCCTAAAAATGTCAAAATTGTGTGCCACATGCCCTCTGTACTGCCATGTGTATTCATTTGGACCAATGGTACTTTTCCACGTGACCCCCTAGAGGAGAGAGAAAAGGCCCACCTACCTATGGTTTTGCAAATGATTTCCTTTTTAAATCGGCATCAACCATTCCCGACGACTTTACACTATATCGAGGCTTTCCAATTCACAATCTTTTTAAACCCTGGTCCCATCCAGAATTGATGATTGCCGATATTGCAAGACCTCTGATGTTGCAAGAAGTCTAATATGCGGGACCTCCCCCACCACCGATAAGCCAATAGACTATGCCCGGGGCCCTCCAATCACCAATAAGTCGATCTACCAACCCTTGGGACCCGCCAATTTGAGATTTGCGATATCAGTGATTGCCCAATTGCAGATTTCGTTGCCTTCCCCTACTGTTGTTCTATAAAATTCCCAATTGTGATATGTAATGAGCCTGTCCCTTAGCCATTTTTCCTTTCTTTTCTCGCTTTGAAAGGGTATCTTCAATCTGCTCTAACTTGTAATCCAGGAGTTTTTTTTTGGACTTCCACCTGCCATTGGGAAGCTTATTTCGAACACTACCCAGTGGAGAGGGTCCGATTTGGCTTTGAGATATTTTGTGGCTTGGAAGATGGTTGTAAAACTTTACACTCTTTGGTACTCTTTGTACAACTGGAAATCTGTTTCAAAAGGTGACAATAGGGACTTTAATGTGATAGCTGCTACTAAACAAATTGCTATGTTTGTAACAACTCTAATACCGACCCATTGTGGCTTGATGAAGATAGTAAGTTAGCTCATAGATTCAAGAGAAACTCTACAGAAATAATCGAGAACTTATTCGACACTAAGATCCTCAAACTTTGTAGTTCCCAAGATCTACTCATTTGTAATGGTATTAACAAGTTGCCTCTCTTCAGTTAGATGACCTGTTTCCATGGGATGGGCGACATTTTCATGGTTTATGCAATTTCTGACACCCATTCCCTCAATCGTATTAAAAACTTTGAGCTACTTAATGGGTACGATCCTAACTCTAACCATAGACCTATAACTTTATCCCGTAATCTTGTTATACATACCATCCACATGCAGGAGACTAGTGAAAGCAAAAGGCACATTCGCTTTGATCGAAGTAATGTTGATATATTATTAAGGGATTTAGGCTCCCTGACTTATAATAACAACATTGATCAAAATTATTACCATTTTTGTACTACCCTGTCCACTGCGATTAACAAGTTCTCTAATGAGACTTTGTATAAGAAGAACAATAGAATTTCCAATACTTGCTATCACAAAGACTATAAAATTTCTAGGAAAGCGATTAGAGAGAGTCCTAATGAAATTATTAAGTTTCAAAATATTTGTATATAGAAAGCTCTCATCAAGAGGAAGAAGAGGTCATATATTAATAAGAGTCAAGAGCATCCTCTCCACCTTTCTAAAGTTACGCCCAGAAATTTTGGTGGAATGTGCTTGTTCATAAAACTAAATATAATCATTCTATCCCCCCTAGAAATTTGAGACAACTATGCAAAGAAGATGTATGATTCTCCAGACACCATGAGAACCATCTTAAACACTCCTATTAAGGAAGATATATTTTCCCTAGAAGATGTTTAATATGGGATTAATAAGCTCGCTAATGGGAAACCTAAAGATATTGAAGGATACAGGATGAGATCTTTAAAATGGGAAGATCTATCCTCATTCCTAATCTCCACAAGATTTTCAATTTGGCTTCACAACATGGATTTCCTAATATTTGGACGCAAAGACTTATTGTGCCTATCTTTAAAAATGGGGACAAAAGTGTTCCCTCTAACTAAAGGATCATTATGGTTAGCCACATCCTTGCCAAGCTATATGGGCTCATTTTGGAAAAGAAGCTTAGCCTTTGGCTTGAAAACCATGGTAAAAGAGCTAAAGGGAAGCTGGTTTTTGGAGACATCACTCGACTATTGATCATCTTATCACTCTTAAGATCATTGCAGAGGAATGTCACAATAGTAAAGTTGATCTCTTATGTGGTTTTTTGGACTTTAGAAAATATTTCAACACTATTCTTCGAGATAAGCTCTGGGAGAGACTTAAAGAGATCATGGTTCCTCATGAATTGAGGATTATTGTGATCCACCTCTACAAGACTATCATTTCCAATATGGAGACCAATGAGGGTTGGTCAAAAGATATTAAATACGATATTAGGGTTAAACAAGGATGAACCCTATCCGCTACCCTTTCTAGCATTTACATTGATAAACTAGAGGAGTGCGTTGAAGCTCTAGGTAGTAAGGATACCGAGCTTAATGGAATAATCATTACTCTTCTCCTTTATGTTGATGATATTGTTCTTCTTGCAAAAATCCATGATCACCTAAACAAGTAGCTTAAGTATCTTCATGTCTATTGCTCCAAGATGGGCATGACAGTTAATTCTGATAAGACTAAAGTCATGATCATTAAATAAAAAAATATCACCTATGGTAGATTTGTCTATGATGGCCATTGTTTAGAGTAGGTTTCATCTTACAAATATTTGGGTATTGACTTTCCTCATCATCTCAACTCGAACTATAGCACCGAGAAAAGGATTATTGGAGGCTGGAAAGCTTATTATGAGCTTGAACACAATTGTAAGTCAATTGATATTTACTTTTGGAGTAAGAAAAGGTTCCTCTTTGAGACTCTTGTCACCCCTGTGGTCTTATACGGATGTGAAGTTTGGGGTTGCAGCATATCTAGAGAGTCATGGAAAAATATTAATATGATTCAAAAGAAATTCTAACCTACAATCTTAAGATCAATGGAAATACTCCCTATCATATCTTCTTGATCCAAGCCCGCATGTCCCCCATTGAAAGTATGAATATGTTTAGATATCTGATGTATAAGAAGAAGCTTTACAACATGGAATCCAAGAGGCTCCCAAAAATTTCTTCTAACTTATTCAAAACCCCCACCTTCGCCTCAAGCGTGGGTGGCATAAGGATGCCTAGTCTTGGCTCAACCATTGGGGGATTAAGGAGGAAATCATCATGGAAAGCAAGGATAGTTTCAAAGATACTGTTACTTCCAATTTTAAGGACATGTTTTGGGATGATAAGGAGTTGGAGGGTAATAGGAAGCTAAGATAATATAAGGAGGTGATCAACCCACCCTTGATAACCAAAATTATGTCTTTGTGTTGACTAGCACTAAAAAAACTGAACAATTCTAGGATAAGAACTAACTCTCATGAGTTTCGAAGAGAAACCGGCGGTGGTCTACTCTCAAGACTCCCTGGGATGATAGAATCTATCAGATTTTCGATACTGTAAAGGTGGAAGATGAAAAGCACTTCCTTTTAGACTGCATGTCTCTTACTCACATCCGCTCTCAACTTAGTAGCATCTGCCACTTCTCCAATCTTCTTGACTTATTAAGCCAACCCAACTATATCAATCTTGGAGCGCTTCTTTCTCTTCTTTTTGATCACAGAAATAAGATTTTGAAGAGACACAAATAGATTATTTTTCTTTTCTTGAGGTCTGATAGACCGCATTGGTCTTAGTGGACATTAATCATCATCATCATCATAAGAAATTTTTTTATTGCTTAATATTCCGATTTTAGATAAATTAGATTGGAAAATAAACTACAAAAAAAAATTCGAAAAATCTCACTTATGGACAACTCATTTCTTATAATAAATATTTAATGTTCTAAATCATAAATATACAAATTTTTATGGATGATTTATTAAATTTGACTATATCAATATTACAATTATATAAATATTTTACAAGTAGAGAAAGAAAATATAACAATATAATACTACTACATTTAGTGTCTATGTTTGGGGAGTTTCAACTATAAAAATAAAATTGGCCAACAAAAATTACTATGTAATTATCAAATTTTTTATTTTATTTTTCTTACATGCATTGAAGTTCATTGGAATTCCAAATATGGGTCACTGGTTTCAAATGTAAAAATGTCCTAATATGATATGAAATGAATGCATATACAAAACAACTAAGGACATGTGGCAGAAATATTGGCAAAATTTGATCTCATGCATGTGCTTATCCATAAAGTCCTAATTATGCCTAAAATTTCTAATATGTGTATTAGGTGCTTAGTATGTGTTGTGGCCACCAACAACCCCCCTCTTTGTTTGGTATTAGCAATAACACCAAGCAAATGGGGACCCTTAAAAAAAATCCAAAAAAACATTTTATGAAAATTTTTGTATTCAACTCCTTAAAACTATATCGCATCGCGAGAAGAGAATAAAACATTTTCTTATGAGCATAATAAACTGCGAAGAAGCGACGTGAAATTCATCGCATCGCATACATTATGAAGCGCTCTTAAATGAAAAATCTTAAGAAATCTCCTACGGCCGATATGCAACGTCGCATATCGCAACATCGCGTAAGCAGCACACAATTATTGAATGACTAAGCGCGATCTGCGATGCTGCGATCTGCGATGTTGCGATCTGCGATGAGTGCGATCTGCGATGAATGCGATTTGTGATAAATGTGATCATTAATTCCTGCGATGACACATCTTGATGACGCGATCCGCGATGCGAGTCGTAGAAATCACCCATCACAAATTTTCCTCGGCGCAGTATTCAAGGAAAGCTGTCCATAAACCAAAATTGGGCGCGCGACTTAAATGAAATTAATGAATGTACGCCAAAGTATTCAAGAAGGACAATTTTGTGTTTTTCGAATAGTCAGTTCGCTATGGGTGTCATGATTTTATACATTCATAAGAGCTTAAAGCTTTCATGTCAATATTTATTATCATTATTCTTTTCCTTTGCGTAAACTGTAAGCCTGGAAATAACATGAAGCAATGTGTAGGAAACATCTAAGGAAAAGGGGAAAGCGTCAATGCTCGGAGAACAGAGAAGAGATGCTTTCATAAACGGATGCCGCATGCAACAAGACCACAGATTCCAGAGTATCACTCAACAGATTCTGATGTCAATAGGCCATCCAACATTCAGAGTCAAAAGCGCACAAAAGCAGCATGTTTATAAAAGATCCTGAAGCTTATGCCCCGTAAAGGAAAAAAATGCGCTAAAGAAGGAAAACGCACCAGAAAAGCCCGGAACAAAGAACGGATGCAATTTTCGATGTAGAAAATTGTTCAAAGGGTAAAGTCCCTAACTTGTTCAATCATTCGTAAGGCCGGAAACCGAAATAGCAAAAGCAGAATCAGTTTGAGAGAAATTTGGGTTATTACCAAGTATACACGCAGTGAATACACCCAGCCAGAGGAAGATTCTCGAAAATATCTTCTAGTTTACAAGAAAGTGGTGCCAGCGCTTGTTATTTCTATTTTCATAGCTCAAATGAAAGCAGAAGGCGACCAGCCGACTCTTGCCAGGCGAATGTTGCATGCTTGCAGCACTAAGGAGCAAATACAAAAATGGTTAGGAATTAGATTCAATTTTTAGAAATAGTTTTGATTTAGCAGAAGGGCGGTCATTTAAAACCGTATCCTAAATTTATGTAATTAAGTTAATTAGTTAGCAGTATTTAAACCGTTCTTAGGCATTAGGAGAAGGGTCCTGAAATTTGTCAAAAAACTTGTCCTCAGAACATGCACTTTTGCACCCTCGGAGGGGGTTTTGATGAATGGATGGATCAAGGTTTATTAATGTTTGCATTTGATATCTGCTACTGATGTTGCACTTCTGTACTCTTAGTAGATGTTAGAGCAAGGAGAGATAAATCATTGTTTCTTGAAGCTTATGAGTGGAACCAGTCATAAATGGTACTTTTATCTCTTGACCGTTTCTGTTTATATTCTTAAAGTGATATAAAATTTTTAGTTGTTTATATGTTACTGCATGAATGTGTGAGTTACCATTTGGCACTTTTATACGTTGGAGTCATTTATTTATGTTTGATATATGAATAACTTATTATGCGATATGCTATTCACAACTGTTTTGCCTAACTTTTTATGCAAAGTGGTTTATCTTAATTGATTTCTATTCTTATGATAGATGAATGATCTTTATTACCAGTTATTTTTTGAAATCTCTTTAGATCGCATAATAGAAGAAATACACCCCGGGTTAGCATAGCTTAGATGTGTTGTTTCTCATTAGATTACAATAGCATAGAGTTAGTTTAAAAGTTTGAATTAAATTAGCTTTAAGTACTCTTAGATCAGCATCATCCAACTCCTCACACACACACACCCTTAAATTGGGAAATAGGTCCCATTATCCCCAGTCGGACCCGCTATACCAAACGGATAAGGAGATGCCAACCAAGGTCCGGACCGGGTGGGTATCCCCCTTGTTGTCGACCCGATTTTCGGGGCTTCAACATATTTGGCGCTAGAAGGAGGGCCCGAACTATGAATGACACCTAAATCAAAATCTAAATACCATTCTGAGAGTAAATCACCCTCATCATCTGCCCCGACTTCCCCAGTACGTCTAAATCCAGAGTCAGAAGTCGCTCGAGTATTAACCGCTGCTACATACCCTAATATTTCAGACCAATCTACCATTGAACCCCCTGAAGTTCAAACTCTGATTCGCAAACTCCAGGGATTTTGTATTTCTACACAGAGGTCTGATAAATCTCAAAGCAGCGTGACTTTGCAGTACAATCCTGCTCATCCCCTGACCAGATTAAAGAGTGAAAAATTTGGCATCCAGCCAACTGAATTCCCTCTCCCCACCAGGAAGAGAGTAAGGAAAACACCACAAAATTCTGACAGTGAGACTCTTTCATCTACATCGTCCATTTCAACTCCCTCACCACGAAGTCAGCCACCCACATCTTCATTCCAAACCACCCATCCATCTTCCACATCCCCTCTTCTTCAATCGTCTAAGATCATAATATCTGCATCTTCCCAGCCTCAGGGATCATCCTCTGCACTTTCATTTACTAGCAGCTCAACGATGGCCCAATCTCCATGGAATAATCATGGGGCAATTTTAATGCCTCCACCCCTGAGCCAAATACCGGCCCATCCTAAGAAATGGCTATCCAAATTCAATCCAGAAGCAGGCATGCTAGCTGAAGAGCACATTAACAATGTCATGCTTTCTATCAATCTCAGAGGAGTTACCAACGTGGATGCTGTTGTCCGACTTTTTCCCTATACAATGCAAGGAACAGTCGGGTCATGGCACTTTTCATTACCCTCCGGGTCTATCACAAGTTGGGACATTTTTCAAAGTCAATTATTTACCAAGTTTGGTGATGATATATCAACGGCAACGTTAATCAATGACCTATCCAATCTTAAAGCCGAGGCTAGAGAACCCATCAAAGATTTCAATTTACGGTTCAATAAAATCCTAAATAAAATTCCCACTCCTTCCCAACCCAACGAAGAAGTACGATGTGAATGGTATATTACGGCCTTACCATCAAACTTAGCAATCTTCGTGGATAGGGCAAATAAAACAACCTTAGTTGACAACCTGACAGAGGCGATAGCAGTAGAGAAATGCATAGTAGCCCTGGAAAAGAGATTTGCGATAGAGGAACGCAAATCTAAAAAAGTCACCTTCAAGGAAGACTCCAAGAAGAAACAAACGAAAGACCCTTTCAATTTGGAAGGATTGCAAAAAGTATTAAAGAACATGTCCAATGAGATGATTGACATAAAAAAACAAGTAGCAGAAAATTCTTCAAAAAAACCCTACAGAGCTTTTAAAAGAGGCCCTTCAATGGATGTGAAACCACCCAACGCTATCTCAAATGTCGAATCCAAAGAAGAGGAAGAAGAAGAGAGTACCATTGAAGGGCAGACCGATGACGAAGAAGTTGTGGAACTACAAGGAATGTGGGATTTCATCCTCCCACAAGAAGAAGATCAAGAAGCATTTCCGGTTAGCACACGAAGCAAAAATCAACTTGATCCTCCCCAAACTACCCCTAAGCAAAAGGGCGCAAGCCCTGCAGCAAAAGATAAAGTCGCAACAAAGAAAACGACCGCTAAAGCGACTCAATCTAACCCAATCCAACCAAATCAAACAACTCCGTCAAGAACATTGATAGTGTCAGATGAAATGGAATACAATATTATTGATGACATGAAAAAGACTAGGGCTAATATCACTCTTTATGAATTGAGCAAATTAAAACATCAACAGAAGATAATGATGAAAGAATTACATGCCGTGCCTACTACATCTTTGCCTACAACTGTAGCTTCCCACAACATGGGAAGACCTCCAACCAACACGATCAATAAGATTGTTCCAAATGACATCGTCTTGATTGGAGGAAGATCAAGGTCTCACACTCCCCCTTTTCTTCTCACTTATGAAATTTTCAATAAAAATGTGCACAATTGTTTGGTAGATTCTCGTGCTTCAATGAATATTTTACCTAGATCAATATGTGCCAAGTTGAATGTTCAACCACAGAAATCCGCAGTGCGCATAGTTCAGCTTGATCGATCTCAAGTCGAAGTGATTGGTGAACTTAATCAAGTAACCATAAGATTGTCGTCCAACCCGAAGGTATGTCAGGTTATTGACATTCTAGTAGCAGATACCCCAGAATTCTATGGCTTGATTCTTAGCAGGGATTGGTCCGAAAATATCCATGGATACTTCTCAACCGACTGGTCGCACATGTGGTTACCCTACAACGGTAAACCGAATCAAATAAAGGTTGAACGAGAGTTACACCAGAAGTACATAATAACGGAATTAGAGGGAGAAAATGAAGCAATAACATATAACAACAGTATCATAGGCAATTACTCGGTAGATTCTTTCCTCGGCAATTTCAATGCTCATACATCACCTTACTTAGAAAATTCAGTTTTGTCCCAAGTCGAAATTTTTTCCCAAACTGATAATTCGATGTGTGTTAATTTTGTAGATAAACCTGTAAATACATCTTTGTTTTGGAAATTATGTTTTGATGGCTCTAAATCTAACGAAGGAGCAGGAGTGATCCAGGTGGTTATTGGTGGCCACCTGCCAAGTCCACCTGGACCCCCACCATTGTCTTTCTCAGCATTTTCAGTTTCCTTAATTGTAGCACAACTTACTATTTTTAGCAGTTTTTCGGGTCCTGAACTTCCGGAG